>CM041003.1:2655943-2688443 GCA_022985145.1 Pangasius djambal
GAGCCAAAGGCAGGAAATGGGTAGTTTAGAGATCTTTTCCACAAAGGGCGTGTCCAAGCATGCTTTTTAAATTTCAGCATAAAAAAAGAAGACTTGCACTGTGAATGACATTTACAGGAAAATTATGTGTACGTGTGTGTGTATGTGTAATGCACAGTGTCCACACTTATGGTGAGTCACTTTAAGGCTGTTTTCGGGAAAATATAAAATCACACCAGTGCAGCATTTCTCATATATTTTTACAAGCTAAATTAAATTTCCCAAATTAAATGTAATATTTATTTTTGTGCAAGGCTCCAATGCTTTAGCTTTTTAAAATCTAATTATTTTTTATTGAAAGTTGAAAATTTTAGATGCATTATGCAATACTCTAAATTGTGTATGCATCAAGAATATTGCTATATTTTGTTCAAAAATGATATTTTCTATAATTTAGATAATCAAAATGAAATATTTTAGACCTAAATATTATATTTTATTCATAAATAAAAAACAAAATGCAATTTTTATGATCCCTCTTATTTTTTTAATTAACATTTTGCAGATTCTGCAAGGTGTATGTAAACTTATGACCACAACTGTAACTATTAATAGATAAAAAAGTATAATGAGTCATTATTTAATAAATAAAAAATTGTAAGTGTTGGAATATTGCTGTAGTATAAGAGAAATAAAATGTTTTGGGTTGTGCTGTTTTATTAAAATAATCAACTTCATGATGCACACTGTCCTTACTTAACGGACTTCACTTTGAAAAAGTGTCAAAAAAATTGTTTGGAAAAATTCTGTATAATTTGACCAAATTCTATAATTGATGAACTAAAAACCGTTCCTGGTAGTCAGCTCAGACTTTTGGACCTTACTGGATGAAGGCCCAAGTCTCAGTGTCTCCTCAGTGTCTCACTGGTTGAATTCTTTGAGGGATTTAGAGATGAAATCCCGAGTGAAACCTGAGTGACTAGCTGGTAGGATAACAAGCGTTGACACTTTGCCCTGAAGCCACATATCATTGTGTCTTTAAAGGTTCTCAATTATCCAGGTTCAAAATGGCTTTGTAGTAATGAGTGTAGGTGATTACACGTGTGTTATAGTCTTGAAGATTACTCTATTCTTACTCTATTCATCTGTGATTCTAAAAGAACTCGACTTACTACAACAAGGCTCAGACTTCAGTGTGTTATGCTGTACGGCTAACAGCTACCACCTGCTTTCCATCAATATCCTGATCATCAAAATACTGAAGAAGACCGCATGTCTCTGCTAAGGTCAGCACAGGTCACATTTTGCCGCAAGGAAAACACCAGGCCTGTTTGTTATGGTATGTTATGGAGGGAATGTTGGGAGGAGCCAATCCATGACCATGACAAATCAAAAAAAAGGGGCGATTTTGTTCTGTTTGGCCTTCGTTCCCACTTCACTCATCTCACTATTGTGCTCCAGTGTCCTTATTATTATCCTTATTATTGGGCTTACCTGAGATGCAAAAGTGGTCACAGGAGATTTGTAGATTTTTACCCTCCATTATTTATGATGTATAATTATCTAAAAATTTTAACCTGTTAATGGTATATTTCATTATTTTGTTCATGAGAACTTCGAGCCCTTAAAATGTGGCCGCTAGCAAAAAAAAGGTTCAGGAACCCTGCTTTATTATAAATATAAATAAAAGTCATCTGTTGTAGCTAGCAATTTAATGTTAGAACCTACTTTCTAACAAAACAATATTAAAACACTGTGAAGTATTCTTAAATGGTCTCATAATATGTATTGTCACAAAAAAGAGGAAAGAATAACTTTGAGAAACAATGTAGCTAGCTAACAATTACCTCCTGTGGAAAGTTTAGCTAGCTAACAATTACCTCCTGTGGAAAGTTTAGCTAGCTAACAATAACTTCCTGTAGTAACTTTAGCTAGCTAACAGTAACCTCCTGTGGTAGCTAGCCTGAATGTTCAATCTGTAATTTATTCTGTTTTCTAAGAACATTTTATGCATTTTTATTAAATGTTGCTCATTTTCAGTTGTAGGAATGTTGATACAACCATTTGCATAACTTTAGCTACTGGAACATTGTGTGAGCAAACTATTAATAAATACTGTTTTTGAAATGTATTATTTATTTATTTATTTAATTAGTTAGTTAGTTAGTTAGTTAGATTTCAGCCTAAACTAGTTCCCAGCTAACAGAGAATTAGAGAATGAATTTTATGCTCAGTCCTATTCAAAAGGTTGTAAGAAAGTTAGAAAAACATCTTATGTAATAAGGGTTGATTTTCCGACGTTATGAAATTGCTCAAACAACATTCTAAAAGAAAAAAAAGAAAAATATGAAGCCATTGTTAATGTTGCTGCAAATTTGTAGGAATGTTGATAAAAATTATATAAAAATAGTTCTTAGAAAACACTAAGAAAACATTCTTGGAAACAAGTGTTTGTGTGGCTGTAACATTCAGAAAACATTCTACTATCCTAAAATTTCTAGCTGTGTTAGAACCTGCCATTTCGGCTTAAACAATGTTCTGTGCGGTTAGAATGTTGTTCAAACAACATTCTCAGTTAGACATAAATAACACTGGAGGTTTATAAACGTTACGTAAAAACAATTCTGAGAAAACACTAAGAAAACTGGACAGAATATTTTCGTAACCAAATGTTCACAGGGTTTTAGCTTTCATAAAACGTCCTCCTAAACGAAAAATGTTAGATGAGTTGCAGTATATTATTAAAACACTTTACTAAACAGATAACATATAACAAATAGCCACTGATAACTTCACACGCATGTTGACACACCAGTATATTTCTCTTTATCCATGTTTTTTTTTTTTTTTAAATAACAACAAGCCCGTATACACAAGGGTTTTCTGTCAGAGTAAACACCATACCATATAAAATCCCCTGTTTGTATGGACCACCACCATGTCCAAACAAACCACTGTGAGTGTGAGGAACTGAATGTTTGCAGAAGTGATTTGACTCCATGTTGTGACTTTTCGGACATCATAACAGTTGTGTAATCACTCTTGGTGGAAAGAAGGACTCATACTGTGGGCTTGATAACATGCTGATCTTACATTAAAGAAGTCTAATGAGTAGAACCCTTGCAATTTTATTCCCAGATAGACAGAAAAAATGTGGAAATGTTAGTGTTAATGTTCCTACAATTGAAAATTATAGCAGTAACTGCAGTAACATTGTAGGAAAGTTTATTTGTTCTCAAAACATTACATGCATCCACAAATGCGTCTGAAAATGTAGTTTTTACGACTCTGTTTTCAAAAAAATTCCCATTTGAAAATATCCACATCCACACAAAATGATCTGAGTACGCTCATGTGAGCACACCAACCCAGTGATAGTATGCCATAAACTGTTATGACAAACACCTCAAGAATAACGTTAGGATGCATATTGAGTTATAGAGAAGGTGTAATGCAGAAAAAAAACAACTGAACAACATGACCAAAAGCTCTAAAATGACAAACACCAGGATTCATTGTGCAGACTGACAATGAGGTGGAACTAAAGCTTAAGGTTATAAAGTAAAGAGTTTGCCAGGTCTTTTCCAAAATCTCCATCCTGATCTTAACACTCTGATCTTACATTAATGTTCTTCACCTGACAAGACATTTAAGTGCTACCCCCTCTTTATCATATTCATTTCCTGAACACACACACACACACACATGCACACACACACCTAGACACACACTCACTATAAAGCAGCATGAGATTATACCACTAGTCTGTTATGCAACTCGTGCTGTACAGCAATGACTGTGCGGTTCCTTGATATAGAAGGGACAGAGTTTAAAGGTGACAGAGAGGGAGAGAGAGAGAGAGAGAGAGAGAGAGAGAGAGAGAAGAGGGAGGGCACTAGTCATTTAGCAAATGCTGCCTTAGTCAATTCACTTAGCGGAAAAAATGACTGAACAGCTGTTGAGCTGCTCAGTGGGGTTGAGTTACATAGAGTAAAAAAAGATGAGGAAAGAGGAGGGAGGGAAGAAGGGAGAGATATAAAAGAGGGAAAGAGGAAGGGCACTACTCATTCAGCACTTTCTGCCTTCGCCGACTCATTCAGCAAAAACAGAAGCACCAGGAAAAAGCATCCCAGAGTTGCAGCTGTATCCCAGAGAGTGTGAAGAGTGTGAGTGCGTGTCAAGTGTGTGACAGGGTGAGTGAAGTGTGTGTGAGAAAGTGTGTGAAGTGTGTGAGATGGAGGTAAATGGAGGAGAGCATGAGAAGATGGAAAGACCGGAGACACTCATGGAGGAAGAAAGAGTGACAATCAAGAACACCTGGTCAAAAGTGTATGCGAATAAAGAGGCAGCAGGAATCGCTGTGCTCATCAGGTACTTATCTCTGTCTATCTCTCTCTCTCTCTGTCTTCATTTGTTTCTCTCTCTCTCTCTCTGCTTTTCTCTTTCAGATCTGTATTTCTCTGTTAGCTGGTTGAATTTAGCACCACCAAAGGGGTCTTTGTTTTGTCCTTTACAAAGCTAGAACCATTAATCATCCAAAAAGAAACATTTCTACAACACAGCTTAATGTGTTCCTGATCTAACAAACATAAGGTGACATAAGGAGATTATCGAGCGTTCATAGAACATGGTTACATACATGACCTACTTTTTCTTTGTCTCCAAAAATGGTTCTACTTGGAACTTTTTCCAACACATTGTTATAGGACTCTACATAGAAGCTTTCATGGTTTTTCCAGAGGAACAACTCAAAAGAACTCCTAAGGGTAATTTTTTAAGAGCGTGGGGCTGGGGCGTTACCTTCCATGGAAATCCTGCCTCTTAGGCGATCTTTGAGTTGTTTGAATTGTTACCAATTTTGGCTGTGTGAAACAAAATTGGCTTTAAATGCCATTGTTTCCATAGTAACAGCTCATTCTCAGGGACTGGTACGGTGACACACTCCATATAAATGGATTAGAAATGCGTGTAATCGTTGATGTGGTGAAGTTTCCTGTAAGTATCATTTATGGAAGGAGTCTCCAGTGTCAGACCTCTGTAACAGTCAGAGGTAAAGCTGTAACTTTAAGTTTTCTGACATCTTCAGGATACAGTGTCTCGGTACCATTACAATCTGCATTTTTTTTGTCTTCAAGACATAAAAAAAACAAAAGACAACTTCAAGAGAGAGAAAAAAGAAAAGTCTAATGAGGGAATGACTGTTTAAGAGGAACAAGAGGACTAAAACATTTCAGGATGTGCTTTTATAAGAAAGTAACAAAGAATTCATTATTTACGTAATTTCCTAGGCTTTATGCAATTAGAATCTCATTTGTTCTGTAAATTGGAAGAGAGATATAAAAGTGAATTAACATGGCATTAAACAAGTCAATTCTACTGACTTACTTGGAGAGAGACGCTATGTGATAATGATGCCACAAATGTTACTGGAATGTGAAATCACTGGTGTTACAGGTTTACAGTGTGACATGGTGATTGAAGTTGCATGCTGAGGTTACAGGTGTGTGTTTCATTTGTTAGGGCATGTTACTTCTGACGAAGGGTGTGTCTCTGGAAGATGAAGGGATGGATGGATGGTTGGATGGATGAATGAATGGATGACTGAATGAACAGAATTTAGGGTGAACAAATAGATGCAGGGATGGTTGGTTGAATTTAGATTCTGTCATTTAATACTTTATTTCATTCATTCATCCTTCCAAGTCATTATTTCTACATCCTATCATCAATTCATTTATTTATCTATCCAACCATTTTAATCATGCATTTGTCCATTCATCCATATACCAGTTCTACACACAACCACCCACTCACCCATCCATCCATCTGTCAATCCCTCCATCCATCCATCTATTAATCCTCCATTTAGCTACACATATTTGTTCAAAATATATGAACAAATTCATAATGGTTGAATTTGATATTTTTTAATATTTGCTGAACCAACCATGACTTAAAGCTGCTGTAATTGATGTCAACTTCTGCCAGCCTTACCCCTCCACCAAGTTCCACAATCTCCATCCAAACCTTTTCTCCAAAGATATTTATGCACACACACAATTTCATAATGTTTCAGAACCACTGCTGGACTTGGTAAACATCTCGAATAATCTAGAGGTGAAATGGAGAAAGGGAATTTGAATGTTTTCACCCATTTGGTTTTCTGCTGCAGGCCAAAGTAAATAAATTGAAGTGATATGTAGGCAGTTATCCAACAATTTTCCCCAGATTTTTAAAAGACGTACTGTATAAATTTGCTGTTAGGTACACAAGGTACACATATGTGTGTGGGTTATGGTACCACAGATGGTTTTAGTTATGTAGTAATGATTACAGCAGGCATATTAAAAAATGCTTGACCACTGAAATGTATGCTGGGATATTTATCTTAGTTGGTGGAATAGGAATCAGACTGTAGACTGAGTGAGTTACAGTCCGAAAGCAGTCAGAAAAGAAAAAAAGTAAAATTAACACAGTAACAGGAACAGCGTAACTGAATCTTTAAAACTGGTCCATTAGAGTTAAAATAATTTCTTTATTAATAGGATTAATTGTTTATCAGTGTGTGCGCTTCCACGAGGTATCAATGGACATCAACCATGAACTGGGACTCTTTCTGCAGCTCTGCATATTTGGAGCACAAAAAACTGTTTTTCATAATCTTAGCTTAAGTAGGTCAGTGAGTCTGCTTGATTTTCAATTCATTACATGTTCCAAAGATATTTATGCACACACTGAATTTCATAATGTTTCAGAACCACTGCTGGACTTGGTAAACATCTCAAATAAACTAGAGGTCAAGTGGAGAAAGGGAATTTTAATGTTTTCTCCCATTTAGTTTTCTTCTGCAGGCCAAAGTAAATAAATTGAAATGATATGCAGGCAGTTATCCAACAATTTTCCCCAGATTTTTAAAACAGACATACTGTGTAAATTTATACACATTTAAGACATAATGTATAAATTTAAGTTCAGAGTCCCTGATGAGTGAAATCAGATATATTGCACTCTCAGGAAAAAAGGGTACTAAACCGCACCATTCTGTGCTGCTTGGTTGGTACCATGGGGTGGTGTGTATCTTTTACCTAGAAAGGTGTATATAGTGTTGCTTTAAAGCTTTACTCTAAAATGTAATTACAGTCCTTTGCAGTTAGTACCCAAACCAATAGCAACACTGAGTACCCAAATCCATACCAAATACCAATACCAACATTAAATACCCAAATTTATACCCAGTAACAAATTCAAAACCAAATTCCAAAATTAACACCAAATACCAATATGAACAGTAAATATCCAAATCCATACCCAAATGCCAAGTACCAATGCTAAATACCAAATACCTATACTAAATATCAATACCAAAATCCATGCCAAATACCAAGTACCAATACCAGGACTAAATATCAAATACCAAAACAAAATACCAAGATCAAACACAGAATATTAATAACCAAAATCAATACCAAATACTAATAACAACACTAAAACCAGCAGCAACACTGAGTGCCAGCACCAACCACCAGTTAACAAGACCAAACACTGAATGTCACTGCTAAATACCAATTTAAATATCAAATACTGCCACACATATCAAGAATGAGATTTTTACTTAGACACTGTAATCTTTGTAAATTATAGTTATTCTCTGAAAGGCATCGCATACTGTTTCTTTCATCACAGCACACAATATATTCTTAAAATATGTGTATCTATTTATCATTGATCATTGAGCAAATTTGACAGGTTTATCACTGAATGCAGCAACCAATGTCTAAATTCCTGGAGAGCTGTTTAAAAAACCTCATACTTCCACATAATAAATTCTCCTGATAAGAACCAGGGCCACATTTTTGATTTTCTAGAACATTCTGTGTTGCTGACATTTCTGAAGTAATTCAGAAACTGTGTCTGATATTGTAAAGAATGTGGCATGCCAAGTACAAGCATCTGTGTAGAGAAGCCAGTGGAAATAAATCTAGACTTTATCTCTCCCTTTAATTGACAAAGAAAGACGGCTTCAGAAAATAAATAAGTGCAATCCGACACAAAGGTATTGATAAACTATCTCTAAGGGAGATGTTTGCTCAAAACACACCTACATTCTTCTGTATATTTCTGTTTCTGATTAGCTCAGGAGCACAAGAGCGCAGGTCTCAGAAGGTCTGGTGCCTTGTGCAGTTTAACACTTCATTGAGAATGGGCTTAAGTGCATTACACGGACATCTGAATATGAGAACCGGATCTGTCTATCCAAACATGAGAACTGGATCTGTCCATCCAAACATGAGGCTTGGATCTGTCCATCCAAACATGAGGCTTTGGATCTGTTTAAGAGTGTATTTTAAATCCCACTTCTGCACTTATTTTATTCTTATCTTTTAACATAGTTCTATTGTATTTGTCAAAATATAAAGCAATTTATAATTTAAGCGAAAGTGAAAAAAAAAACATATCCTGAAGGTGAAAGAATGAACACATGCAGAACTCTCTGTTCACAACTACACATAAGAACACCAGACACCTAAATCAGATGGTCAGTGGTTCGTTCTGCTCGGGGAAGTGGATAAAGGAGAGTCTAGAGAGAAACGGATGATAAAGATGAAAGAGACAGAAAAAAGGAAACAGATAAAACAGATGAGAGAAATAATTTCCCACTTGTTTGATTTGTAATGAAGGCGATTAAAAAGCTGCTTTGAGCCACCATTTAGCTTCATTCAGCAGCACAGAGCAGTGGAGGTCACGGGCCAATTTAATTGTACACCAGTTTAATTTTGGTGTGTGTGTTTGTGTGTTGCTGGATGCTTTGATAAATCAATGATGAAAGAATGACAGGCTGCTGTCTCTCTTGTGTTTTTTGGTCAAAATAGTTTCTGAACAAATGTGTGATAAGACAAAATGTGTGTGTGTGTGTGTGTGTGTGTGCGTTGCAGTAAGGGGTCAATGCTTCTCCCTTGGTTAAATATTATGCAGCTTATGCATGTTTCTGGAACTGCAGTATTATCAGGGCCAAAACACACACACACACACACACACACACACACACACACACACACACATTTACAGAATTACAGATTACAGAATTTTAAGTTTAACTTGTATAGGCAACTCACAATAGAAGTTAGATTGCACTGCAGAGTGAATAGCTTGTGCATTTATTTATTTATTGGACCTTTTTTCCACAGACTCTTCACAAGTTTCCCCTCATCAAAGCAGTACTTCAGTGAGTTTCGCCACATGGAGGATGCACAGGAAATGCAGTCGAGCATGCAGCTGCAGAAACACGCCGTGAGGGTGATGAAGGCTCTCAACACGCTGGTGGAGAACATCCATGATGGAGAGAAGACGGCGTCTGTAGTGGAGCTGGTGGCCAAATCACACGCTCGCAAACACAACGTCGAGCCAGTGTACTTTAAAGTAAGTGGATAAGTGGAGGAGGTTAAATACACACACACACACACACACACACACACACACACACACACACACACACACACACACATTACACAAATGTAAAGTTATGGGAAGACACTACAGGTGAATGAAGTAATGA
This sequence comes from Pangasius djambal, assembly GCA_022985145.1. Lineage (NCBI taxonomy): Eukaryota > Metazoa > Chordata > Actinopteri > Siluriformes > Pangasiidae > Pangasius > Pangasius djambal. Next base: position 2,665,476 of record CM041003.1, read on the forward strand.
AATGAAATTGTTTTAAAATGATAGATTAATTTTCAACAGATATTTGTTGATATTCTTACAGTTATTTTTTTGTATTGGAACTTTTTCAAAAATTCACCTTTATGCATCGAAATGAGGCTTTGTCTAACTAAATCTGCTTAAATTTGCATACTTAATAAAACCAAAAATCTAGTCTTTTGATGATGTTACATTTAAAGTATTTATTTCACTGTGAAAACACTCTCAAGACAAGCTTTTAGACAACTTGTTGGAAAACCATTTCTTTATTGTTTAACCAAGAAAACTACCATGCACTGTTATAAACAAAAACGTGTAATGCCATTTTTAAGTATAAAATCTAATATAAATTCAATTATCATCAACATTTTGGAAATTTTCTTTGTAATATCCTTCTAATTATGGATAGGAATGAACAAGTAACATTTCGTGAATGCAGCTCATCTAGAAACTGAAATTTTTGGTCGTGAATATAGAAAAAAAAAGATTTTATAAAAAACAAACAAACAAAAAACAATGTGGTTTAATGTGCTTCCACTCTTGTGGACAAACTGCATCATTTTATTCATTTAGAAATTCAGATACAATGAATATAAAAATAGAAAAAAAAATATGTAACTATCTACCCTCTGCCTTCTAGCTTGGGCTTAATTTGAATATTGGAACTTGATTGGCTCTTCTATTTTATGATGCAACACTTCTATTTTATGAGCATTTAATGCTTGTAATGTGCTCAATACCAGTTCTTATTTTCTAATGAGGTCTCCAGCTCATTACTCAAAAACCACTGCAGTGACAAATTTCACTTTTTAACCAGTCTGTGCTCTTAAATTCTATAAAAGGATTTATTTATAAATAAGTACTTTTTTTTTATAAAGCTTAAGGTGAATGTGTTCTTGAATACTACTAAAAGTAGTCAACTGAGTCAATCATTTTAGTTTCTGATGAGTGGTAGAATAAAAAACAGTTCATTATGGTAAACCTTTGGACATGATTACATGAATACGCATATTTATTAATCTACTAAAATATCACCAGTTAAATTGACTGTAATGCCAATACTGTTATATTCACTTGATTATTCCCTCCTTCTCTTTCCTCTCTGCGGTTCTCTCACAGATCCTGGCTGGAGTCATTCTAGAAGTGCTGGTGGAGGCTTTCCCAGAATCCTTCGGGGCGGAGGCACAGAGGGCGTGGTCTAAACTGATGGATGTGGTTTTCTGGCACGTCACACGGGTCTACTCCGAGATTGGCTGGGCTTCCACAGAGTGAGAGAGAGAGAGAGAGAGAAAGAGACTATCATCGCTATACAATATTGTTTCGTCTGAGGAAATCTGTCTCTGCAGATTCATGATGGAGGAAGTGACATTATTACATTCACTCTGTGTGAGTGCTGGGACTCTCCTGTAGCTCACTAGAGTAAAGGAAGTGCAACAACACATTCCTTTATCTGCATTTACATTTTATATTTACCACAGACCAGAAAGAGAGACAGAGAGAGAGAGATGAGTATATACACAGAACACAAGACTAATTTCATTATAGGGCTTTATATGAATGATATATACAGTACTGTGCAAAAGTCTCAGGCACATGCAAAGAAAAGCTGTAGAGCAAAGATGCCTTCAAAAATAATGAAACTAAATGTTTCTATATTAAAAAAAATACTATAAAGGGCAGTAAACAGTAATAAATGAAACAAAGTGAATATTTGGTGTGACGATCCTTCGCTTTTAAAAAAATAAACAGTATCTCAGGTGCAGTGTGTGCAGTTTGATAAGGAAATGAGCTGTAAGTGTTACTGAGCATCTTGCAGAAGCAGCCGCAGTTCTTCTGGAGACTTTGACTGTCGACTCGCTTCTTATTTCTGCAGCGAAACCCAGCAGCCTTCATTCTGTTTTTATCTGAAAAGTGTCTCTTGTGTCATCTGCTGCTTTCTTTACTGCCGTACAAACATTTTTCTGTAACATTTAATTTTGTGCTGGAAAACTAATGTTTGGAATCTAAAATGTTTTTGTACTGAATCAATAATGTAGAAGAAAATAAACATCTATAACAAAGTTTTTACTAAAAAAAAGGGGGGGCAAGACTTTTGCACAGTACTGTACATTAATAGCTTTTTGGTATTGATATATAGCATCACATTAGCAACTTTTTCAAAAATAACAAAAATTGTGCATGCTTAAAAAAAAGAAACAGAAATCTAGTCTTTGGATGATGTTAATATTTAAAATGTTCATGTGAACACATTCTTCAGAAAAAGACTTTTACAGAATTGTTTGTTGAAAAATCCTTTCTTTATCATTTAATCAAGAAAATGCCATGTGTTGTTATAAAATTTGGGCATTTAATTTTTTAGAAACTGGGATTTTTGGTTTTGAACAAAAAGAAATAATTCTGAGGAAAACACACAAAGTGGTTTAATATGTTTTTGCTCTAGTTAATGTGATTTATAAAATTTATAAAGGAACTTGATGTGTGTATCATAATGACACAAAAACACATAGCTTTTCAGGGATATATAAACATGTAGTGACTATAAAGTGGACGGAGTGGACTTCTTCATAGTTTTAATGTTTCAGGTTTTAAATAAATATTTTTGTTGAGTTTTTTAAAAATAGTTTTATTACTGCAGGTTAAAAGAAGACATGAAAATATATTTGATATGGTCAAACTTATAATTTCTACCTGGCTTCAAGCTAAAAATATAAAACCACCAGTACCTAATATTAACCTCCAAAATAATAGTTCACATCAGTATGAGATTATATCTCCAGTGCTGTAACCCTGCACCTGTACAGTACCATGTACAGTGCCATTTAATCTCCACAATGATTAAAAGCTTGTCTTTTCGTGTTTTTTTTTAAACATTGCTATTTCAGTTTTTGTATTACTGTAAATATGATGTTATTATGATTTTTGTGATTATGATCTTAATAGATGTATTTTTATACTATCTGTTTTGAATGGATTGGTAAAAAGAAATAAGTGTCATGTAATCCATGATCTGCAAAGACAGTCAATTAATCAACTGCATCAGATTAAATCAGACTGTAATTACAATTCCATTAACATCGCCAGTTTTATATAGAGCACAGCATACACACTGCTGTGTTCCTGTTGATTATTATTATTAAAGGGTCTTTTTACATGAACTCGTTCTGCTCTTGCTCTCTGTTTTCACATTAAGGTGTCTACTGTAAAATACAGAGAAAGAAATGGAACAGAGGTGTTTACAGTAACATTATACATACATATATATATATATATATAGTATTATTTTACTATAATTTTTTACATTTAGATAACAAAAGAAACAGACTGACAGATATCATTCGGGTGGAAGTGTCATGTATATAACAGCAGCGGCAGTGAGTGAGTGAGTGAGTGAGTGTGTGTGAATGAGTGAGTGAGTGGGTGAGTGAGTGAGTGTATGAGTGAGTGAGTGTGTGTGTGAATGAGTGAGTGAGTGTAGTGAATGAGTGTGTGAGTGTGTCAGTCAGTGACTGAGTGAGTAAGTGAGTGTGAGTGAGTGAGTGAGTGTATGAGTGAGTGAGTCTGTGTGTGAATGAGTGAGTGAGTGGGTGGGTGAGTGAGTGTGTGTGTGTGAGAGAGAATGAGTGAATGTGTGAGTGTGTCAGTCAGTGAGTGGGTGAGTGAGTGAGTGTGTGTGAGTGAGAGAATGGGTGAATGTGTGAGTGAGTGTGTGAGTGTGTCAGTCAATGAGTGAGTGAGTGAGTGTGTAATTTCCTGCAGCTACAGAACAGGAATAAGATTTAAGAGGAGAGGTTTTTATTCGTGTGCACACCTCTGTGTGTTGTACAGCTTAAGGCGGTGGTGTGGTCTGGACATGTCTGTGCGCTCAGCTCAGCACGTCTCACACGCTGACACTGAGAAACGTGTAGAAGTGGAGAGAAGGCAGGTCTCTCCATCTCCGCTGTTTATGTTTAATCCAATAATATAACTCTGATAATCACATTCAGCACACAGACACTTGGCACTGGGGGTGAAAGGCTCCCAGTACATTTACAATACAAATTCTACCTGAAAAACTCTATTTCATAGAGTTCATTTAAGGTACATAGTGGCACCATAAAGACTACTAAGTAGTAGGTACCTTGAAGGGATCATTAACATTTAAATTAACATTTACATTAACATTTATCCCCAGGACGGTTATTTAGTAAGCCAATAATAAAGTTATTGTTGTGTTCTTCTTCCCTTTCCTTAAAGTCAAATGCTTCTCTCTCTCTCTCTCTCTCTCTCTCTCTCTCTCTCTCAGATTATTTGTAGGAAGCTTATTTGCTTATTTTTATGACAGTGTAGTTTACATCCCAACACTGTTCAAAACCCTCACCCACACAGCTATAGGCATGGATTAATTATGGGTAACTTTGTTTAAAAGTCTCAAATAAATGAATGTAATAAATATGTAGAAAGACCATAGGAAAGCTTGCTTTTTTCCACCAGGGAAATGCGGTGGCTGATTTTTCATCCATTGAAAGTTGTTTTAAATGTTTTCAAGCCTGAGAACTGCATAGTAAAATCTGACATCAGTTCTGTTCACCATGCTGTAGATAAACAGGCTCAATGGAATCGTTTGAAGGTTTTTTCTAACATAAGACCTAAAAAATAAAATCTGACATCTTTTGGATCAGAAGAACGAAGGAATCTGGTTGAGAAATAAAAGTTTTATAGAATTGCTTTTGTTGTTCCATCAAATCTCTAAATATATTTAAGGACAAGTGCATTGGTTTGGTGGAGCCGTTGCTGTAAGACTTTCACACTCTACTTTATCCAAAATGCCTTTCTGATGATCCAAAGGTCTTAGAATCCTGTGTCAGAAGATGTCAGAATCCTGTTTGGATGAAAGTATAATTGAACCTTGACTTTCTTTCGGGATTGTCAAGTCCTACTTTATCCAAGGTGCTTTCTGATGCTCCGAAGGTGTCAGAATCTTGTTCAGTTGGAAGTATAAGTGAGTCTTGACTTTTTTTCCAAACTGCCACTGCCACACATTTTCTTAAAGTACATTATGTGCCATTCCAACATTCCAAATGTATTGGAATCCTATTTGGATAGAAGTTTAAGCAAGCCTTGAAATTTTTTTTTCCAAACCACTGTGCTGTGCTTCATCCAAATTGCCTTTCCAACATTCTGCAGGCATCCGAAACCTGTTTGGATGAAATTATAAGGTGAACCTGGACTTTTTCCCAACTGCCATACTGTGCTTTGCACAAAGAGCCTTTCCAATGCTCCAAAATCATCAGAATGCTGTTCAGATGGAAGTGAGACTGCCATTTATCCAAATGGCAGCTTTATCCAAAGTGCTTTTTACACTTTAACACTCTGAAGGCATTGGAATCCTGTTAAATTAATCCTGTTTGGTGAGACATGACTTTTTTCAGAAATGCTATGCTGTACTTCAGAGTGTCTTTCCAATGCTCAGAAGGCATCATTTACATTTGCATTTGCATTATTTTTTATTATGCAAGCATCACATTGAACACACTCTTTCCCAATTAAGATGATCTTAACTTTGCAATGCTTTTGGGAAACTCGGCCCTGAACAGAAATCCAAGACTTTAACCATGGAGCTACCAATGCCCACTCATCTATCGTAACCCTGTTTGTATAGAAATATAAGGGAGTTGCTATAATCTGCTTTATCCATGATGCCATTCTGATTCATGCACTGAAGGTATCATAATCATGTTCAGATAAAGCATGATTAAGGCTTTAGTTTACCCATTTGAAGACTCACAGTCCTCATAATGTATTGTTTGGTGGGTTGGGTGATGCCCCTGGGAATTATCCACAGCTGGAGAGCAACATTCCCTCTCAACACCCCTCTGCACCTTCTTTGCCAAACAATTTCGAGAAAAACGGGAGAGACAACAGGCATAATATGTCATTCAAATGAGATCTTGCTGATATCAAGCTAAATTCAGGTTTGAAATAGCTATTTAAATTTCTGCATTGTCTAAAATATTTGTTTGGTCCAGCATAAAACACTGCATATTTCACTGCATTCTGATTGGTCAGAAGGTGTTGAGTCATTTTCTATAACATTGTTCTGTCATACAAATGAGGTCTAGCGTGCGACCTTTTAATCCCCAGGTTAACCTGATGAGACTTAGCCTCCATCCCACTGATAAGGAAGCATGCTCACTCAACCTTCACACATTTCCAGACGAATAAATGAACAAAACTCCTCTGGGGCATTAACGCTTGGCTGTAGGGCAGAAGCACAACGATATCACTGTCAATATTGCTGAGTGGAAAAAAATATGCAAATGTAATTAAATGAGTCGTAGAGAGATAAGAGGAGAGAAGCTGGGAACCTTCATTGTATCCATACACAGCTGAAAAAGACCATGCAGGGAGAACAGAGAGAAATACCATACACACTCACCAAGGAAGAAACAATAATGATCCAGAACACTTGGGGAGAGGCGTATCACAGCAAAGAAGTGGCAGGGGTCAAAGCATTCATCAGGTGCTCGTCTCGCTCGTATCGGGGGTTCTCGAACACAATGGCTCAGTGTGTGTTCCTGTTTTAATTTGATCTTTTAATTTGACGAGGGATAACAGCCTCTGTTTTCACCTCAGCTCCTAATTTTGACCATGATTTTAGAATGTTCCTCATGACAAGACTTCATTCTGCCTTCTCTCAACTGAATAATTTGGAATAGCAAAAGATTGTGGTTTCAGACATGCAGTTTATTTTTTTTTGATATACAGGTAATTTATTTGATTTTTTTCTTCCTTCCAGGGTGTTTACAAGCTTCCCATCGTCAAAGCAGTACTTCCATGATTTCCAGAACATGAAGGATGTGGAGGAGATTCAGGCAAGTGGCCTGCTGAAGAAACACGCGCTGCGGGTGATGACTGGACTCAACACGCTGGTGGAGAATGTCCGAGACAGAGAGAAGCTGGTGTCTGTGATCTTGCTGATGGCCAAATCACATGCACTCAAACACAACATAAAAGCAGTGTACTTCAAAGTAAGCAGAGATGTTTGTTCAAAATACAATTTTCATGTGCATAGAGCTGCTAAATATTGTCCAAAATATTTGTTTGTTCCAGCATTAAACACTAATCACAACATCCAATGAACAGTCGTGTCTATAGTAACAGTTCATTCACAGTGACACAGGTATGGCAGACGGATTAAAAAGTGTGTGTGATCATTGATACCGTGAAGCTTTCTGTAAAGAGATGCATGGAAGGAGTCTCCAGTGTCAGTAACAGTCAGAGGTAAAGCTGTAAGTTTAAGTTTTCTGACATCTTTAGGACAGAGAAGTTTGTGCTTTGTGGTTTGTTGCTAACATGACGAGATGAGGATTTTTTTTTAAATCTTATTAACTTATTAAAATAAAAAAGAGAGGCTGGTGAGGGAACGACTGTTTATAGGGGTTATTATGTAAGTAAGAGCAGGAACTAGCCTGCTTCAAGTTTTTCTTTAATAAAAGAAAAAGCATATTTGGTAAATTGCTGTTGTATAAGAGGAATAACACTCAGTGACATCCTTCAGGATGGTAACAGTAACTGAGTGTTTACATTGTCTCCTTGTATGTACGATTGTAGACCTGCTTTATAACCTGCTTTATAAAATGCTGTAGAGTTACTTCATTAATCCTCCTTGATAAGCTCTGCTTTTCTCTCAGATCCTGATCGGAGCCATTCTAGAAGTGCTGGTGGAGACTTTCCCAGAGACCTTTAGGGTGGAGGTGCAATGGGCGTGGTCTAAACTCATTGACATATTCTGCTGGCACATTACGCAGGTCTACTCTGACATCGACTGTGCTTCTATGTGTGAATGAGACACAATTTAAGGGGTTAATAAAGAAAATATATATAAAAATTATTGTTTCACAAGAATCATTCATTATCATTTTTTTTAATTATTAAAGAAATTAGCTAATTTCAATACATAGTTCATACTGTGTGTCTTTGTATAAATGCCATAAACAACACTTAATATAAAAAATAAATAATATTTCACCATTTTTGTATTCTTTTTTTCTATTAAAACTGTGGACAAGAAACCAAAGACATCATCTTTTTCTGCTTTTTAAAATCTCTTCCTTTCTTTCTCAGTTACTTTTCATTTACTTTCCTCTCTTTCATTAATTCTTACTTTTTTTTGTTCCTTACTCCATTACTATCAACACCCAAGCAGTTGTACATATTTTCCAGGGTTTTCCAGGGCAAGCGCAGGGTTATTTATTTATTTATTTATTTATTTATTTATTTATTTAATGTGCTAGTATTATTTCAGATCAGCTGTCCACATGTGGTTCTGTTCATATATATACACAATCACTTCTCTGTGATAAATGCCAGCAGCCTGTCATATAACATGCTATCTCATATCATATCTCACTCCCCTCTCTCTTACTTTCTTTTTTTTTTTCTCTCTGACTCAGTAATTAATCATAAACCAGTGTGACACTCTAATGCTGATTCCTCGGGTCACACTAAAGTTCAGTACATTTTATGGTAAGATACGGATGTTAAATTCCAGGTAGTGGTGTGGCCTGGACAAGTTTCTGAGCTCACACTTTTCGGAGAAGTGAATTCCACCATTCGGTTCTGAAACAACTTCTCCAACAAGCGGGAACAAAGTGCAGGAAGTAAAAAGCTTAATTGTCTTCAGTTAATATGTACACATTAGGCATGTATGCACAATGCTAACAAACCACCAGTTCCTGCTGACACGGCAGAACAGGAGATTGTGGGATAGAGTCTACCACCACAGACAGAGGCACTTAGAAACAAGAGACAGGAAGATTTTACTCAAATTTACATGTTGTTTCCCTAAATGTCAATTAGCCGAGACATATTTGGTGTCTAATGTTTGCTGTTTTAGTTTTGCATTGGAGCTACAAGGTTAACGTAAATGCTAACGTCTACCAGTTTAGCATTGTACCTAAAGCATTAGCTATGATAGTATGAGGAAATGCTATGAGGAAAACGGTGATTCAGCTTCAACCTTTTTTATGCTATAACTGTTTTTATCTCTGTGACGTCCTTTTCTCCGTGTTTATACATCAGGTACCAGTATCACAAAGTCGGAAATCACATCAGCACATCACATCAAGTTTGTAAAGCTGTCAGAGGCAAGGGTATGATGATTTAGCAAAATGGATAAACAAGGCTATTAGTTTCCATTACTTGTTAGCAAAGAATGAAGTGTGTCTTGGCCTGGGGTGGACACAGGCTGTCTGAGAGTCATATATATATATATATATATATATATATATATATATATATATTTATAATTTTCTTGCATGTAGAGGAGCCTACAGAGCACTGCATCTACATCTTTTTTAACTGGAAGGGCACCCTACAGGGCATTTCTTCACATTTTTTCCATCAGGTCCATAAGTATTTGAACAGTGACACAATCTTCGTAATTTTGCCTCTGTACATCACCACAATGGATTAGAATGGATTTGTAGCCATTAGGGCACTTCATCATGGTTTCTCCACTGTAAGGGCACCCTAGATTTACACTGTTTTCTCTCGAATAGGGGCAGCCTAGAGGGCACTTTTGCTGTGTTCTTTGACCATGGGGACATTTAGAAGGGAATTATTTATAATCGCACTATCTGGTGTCACCCAGATGAGGATGGGTTCCCTTTTGAGTCTGGTTCCTCTCGAGGTTTCTTCCTCATATCATCTCAGGGAGTTTTTCCTCACCACCATCGCCTCTGGCTTGCTCACTAGGGATAAATTCATACATTTAAAATGTATATCCTGAATTTATTTATTTCTGTAAAGCTGCTTTGTGACACTGTGTGTTGTTAAAAGCAACATACAAATAAAATTTAATTGAATTGAATTTAAAGGTAAAGGGGCACATCGTGTACATTTTATATTTAGAACTATTCCTTTAATAAAATTTGCCATTTGTAAGAATGTTTTATTTCTTTTACAGATTTCATTGAACTTTATTTCTCTCCTCAGTCATGTGAGAGGTTGATCGAGATACTAACAAGCAGACCGACGTCTGAAACATGTCTCAGCTTATCGACTACATTTACTGTAAGGGAAACACTGTGTACATTTCCCTTAAGGTGCCACTTAAATGATAATTGAAATGTCACCTCATTAATCTCTTTTCAGCATGCAACCCCAGTAACATCACTGTATTTCCTTGTAATGAAAAATTACAGTGGAACGGGTTTCCCCTGAAAATGAGTATTTCCATGTATTTCTGTGTAATGAAAAATGACAGTAGAACGAGCTTCCCCTGAAAATGAGTCACATCTGTGTGTATTTGTGTGTGTGTGTGTGTGTGTGTGTGTGTGTATACTCAAGTGTGTCCAGTCCAAGTGTTAGCAGTTTGACATAACCACAAACATGACAGAAGAAGCACAGAGAAGTAAACACATGGTGCAGGTTATAAGCGACAAAATCCACAACAGTTTGCTTTGCCTGCTCCATTACAGCATTTATTACGGTGTTTACTGCACTCACCGCCAGTGATTGGACTCCTAATCAATTTCTACAGAACAAGATTTTTACATTTTCACAAAATAAATGGACAATTATATGTCTTCAGTCCAGTCACTATCTATATCAACAACTGCTCTATTTGGTTTTCAAAACATTATTATATTGCATGCAAAATGTCCAATCCCTAACCTGGAGACAAAAAGTTGAAAGTAGCACAATTACGCAGGAAAACTGCAGATCTGGCAACCCTGTGTACATTCGCTATAGATAGTAGTATTTTCCTCCAGTGCCAGTGGAACCAATTTGTCCAATTTTTATCGCTGAACTCCTACACTAGTGCAGGATAACGACTCAAATAGCACGTACACTCTTCATTTCAATGTGGCTTCTTTGACTGTGACTCCCAGTAACACTTCAGAATACTAGCACACAAAGTCCACCATCATAGTTAGAGTGATATTTGTATAAAACAAAAAAGGAGATCTCCGGTTTGGGAACCCCTGCCATAGGTGAATAGGTGATCCTAAATTGCACCTGGTTGTGAACAAGTGTGTGAATGAACGGGATAAAGTGGCTACTGAAGATGAAGTGAAATTAAATGTTTAATTCTGGATTAAAATTAAATATTTATTAATGCATTTATTGTCATGTGAGTACTCATGCCTTAATGCCTAGATTGAATGCATATGTTCTTTTGTAATTACCCAGCATGCTCCTGGCTGACTCATTTCTACCTAATTCTGATCATCTCTAATCCTCTGAGCTAATCTCAATCACACGCTAGGTCTGGACTGAAGAGAGACAGAGAGGCTGAGAGACATTTACAGGAAGAAGGAAAAATAAGGAAGAAGGAAAAACAAACTGGACACAACATACAACTCTCTGTCCTTGTGTGTGTGTCACTCTCTGGAACTGCTAAGCTTGTGTGTGTGTGTGTGTGTGTGTGTGTGTGTGCGTGTGCGCGCGCGCATTGATTGGAGTTCCCTGGGCCGGATTCAGCCATGTGCACCACAACAATGGTCCTGATCTCGCTGGGGTTGCTGCTGTACCGATGCTTCTGCAACAGAGCCCAACTGTGAGTTCACTTCTTCCTCCACTTTCTCTTATAAAAATAATAATAATAATAATAATAATAATAATAATAATACTGCTACTACTACTACTACTACTAATAATAGTAATAATAATAATAACTATTATTATTATTATTATTATTATTATAGCAGCAAGCAGTGATTAAGGGGCCAAGCACTTCCTGGCTCTGCCCTTTAGCAATGGAAGAAGACCATCAGCGCTTATTCCCAAGGAGATATAATAAATTTATCTCCAAATAAACCATTGCTGAGATATTGCCTCACTTTCTGTTCTCACTATCCCTCCCAAGTTGTCAGAAAATCCAATATGGCAGAAATTAAAAATCCCTTGAACTCAGCATGACCCAAAGAATCAGAGCAAAGTGGAATTGCATTTCTATGACCCGATGTTGCTGAGTTATTGTAAATGTATGTCCAAACTTTCTCTGCTGGTGCTAGAGTGCTTGAGTGGTCTACACCAAAACTGCTATGTAGGTAGCTGAGACTGTCCTCTAATCACTGTGCCAAATTTCATTAAAAAAAAAACTTATGGAGCGTTCTGCGGGCTGCCAAAGACTTTGAGTTGATTACTTTTTGAGTGATTACTTTAAATATTTGATTACATCAAATTTATGGTTTACTGATACACATTAAGCTTTGACAATATGACATATTTAGTTAAAGTACTAAAAACTGTTTACTTACTTAATTCATTTGATTAATAGGAGTATAAAAACTATACTGAAATATACAATATACAGTGTATGTGTAAGCAACCCTAAAACATCTGACATTTCATTTTATAAAATTTTAAACGACTGCTTGTCATAATTTTATTTTATTTTTTTAAGTTTTACTAACTTATTACTTATTACAAGAGAGAGTTAATCTGCTCTGGAGTTTTAAAGGGTCTACAGCTCTCTGGGTTGTAATTGAATTCAGACTAATCCATCCTTTTATTCTAATGAGGTTTCACCATCTAATACAACCGAACAACCACAACAACACCCACACAAACACGCTTTAAAACAGCTCATCTCTCAGGTCCTTGCTATCTTGCTAATTTCCATCTGTTTTCCTGTGCAGTTGGAGGAGTTAGCTCCATAAATCATAATTTAAATTAAACCAATTAAATATTTATTTTATTTTACTATTAAAGATTTTATTGTTTATACATTGGCATCAAGCAAATAATCAGCAGTTGTAAAGAGTGCCTCATGGAAAAATAAATTTCATTTTCATGGTAAACTGTTTTGTGTTTCTGGAGATACAACAGCTGAGACTCAGATGAGTCCATCTACTACCATGAACTGTTTTACATTTCCACTGTTTTGTTTAGTTTGTTGTGAAATTGTTTGTTTGTTGTCTCCATAATTCAATAATTCGTAATTTAAAATGATATAAACAGTTTATAAACTGTGGGCGTTTATTGACCGAGAGCAGTATGGACAAGGAAATCAGTTCCTCAAAAGTGTTATATTCCTCTTATACCACAGCAATTTGCAATTTTTTTATTTATTAAAAAACAATATGTCATACATTTGATCCTGTTATAATTACATTTATAAACAAAGTTAGCTCCTGATCTCACTTACGTTATGGCAGCTATAAACAGTCGCTCCCTCACAAGCCTCTCTCTTTTCTCTGTCCTCAATACAAAAAAAAACAAACAAAAAATGCAGTTTGTCATGTTTCCAAGAAACCACAAACTCCTCCTTCCTGAAGATGTTGGAAAATTGAAGTTACAGCTTTACCTCTGAAAGCACTGAAACTGGAGACTCCTTCCAAAAATGTTACATAAACTTCTCCTAACAGAAACCATCACCATTCACCATGCTCCAACAATCACAGTTCTTGCATGTGTCTCTTGGTCCAAACCCAGGCAGGCTGACTCTCATGGAGAGAACGAGACCCCGAAGACCAGCAGTGAAAGAGACACCGGGGGAAATGAAGACATTCAGTGATGTGGCTCGATCTGTGAGGGCAGGTAATGAAAGCGTTCAGTGTTTTTATGTAGTGTGTGTCTCATCATGGACATGTCTTATTTGCTAGCTACTTTAGATAAAGGTTTCTACCCAACAAATAAATGTCAATGTAAATGTACATAAAACAATTCCATGTTCTTTCACTAATACCATGACGTTTTTAGAACAAAAGTCACTAATCACTTTTAAACATACGATGTTGTGAGCTTTGTTAGATCCGTGACTATATTTGGACTTCTATAAGAGCTTTTTTTCCTTCTTTTTTTTTTGTCGAAATGCATAAATAGGAAATCAGATTCCTAATCAAACAAATCAGACATCTGATTCTTAAAATATAGTCATCATGTACAGATAAAGGAATATAGAATATATAAATGAATATATACATATTGGATTCGAAGACACCAATGGTGTTAATGTGTGTTGTTCCATCTCTCAACCCAAGCTGTGTTTGCAGTGTTTGCAGTGTTTGTTTGATGCCCTGCAATGGACTGGTCTCCCATCTATGCTGTCTTCCCGGGATACACTCAGGATCCACCACCACCCTGACCAGGATGAAACAGTTACTGAAAGTCAGTGAATGAGTGAGGCTAAACCTTATCTAAATGAGTTTTGCTAAACGTTATCTTCTACATCTAAACCACCAATTGTAAAGAACAAAAAGCAACAGCAGAACCTTGATTTTGAGACTAATATATAAGGTATTATAAATTCACTGTCATGACTATAACTTGCCCTAACAGGAAGTTTTGGATTTTCTTCTCCTCACTCAGACCGAGAATCTGTGACACCTGGAGTCCTCACATGGCTTTAATCAGCTCAGATGTTTTTTCACGGCAGACTTCCCATGGTTGTTATTTCTGCAGCTTTTTCCCAATCCCATGGGAGTGCCGCCGGACAAAGAGGCAAACACAGCTGGAGGAGGACAGGATGAAATCCGAACCTGCTCTTATCCAAACCATCTGCTCTGCTACTTGATACACAATCGTTTGTGACTTACATTCACATACACAAGACTTTTCCAAGAAAGGTCTAATCCCTAGAATGTGATCTCCGCCTTATCAACAGCATCTCTCCATTACAAATTCAAAGGAATTCACCCCACCAGGTGGTGTGTGATGTTCTGAATGGTTAAATTACCCATGAAATCAAAATGCTTGTTTCAGAGTGTATGCGTACGTTTCTCTCCCTGCTATAGAAACCTGTATAGAAAGATATACTGAAAAAAACAATGCAAATATCGTGTGTTGTTGATACTCTCATTATAAATGTATGTTTTTTTTATTTTCTTGGTGAATCATTCTGCACTCAGGCTTCTTATTAAACTCTCTAGAATGCTTATGTCCTTCTGTCATTACCATGAACCCTGCTGAAATTTAACATTTCAAGAGATATTTACTCATCCTCGGGGGCTGTACTTCAGCATTCTGTACACTTCAGTATTCCACACATTTCAATATTCCATACATTTCAGTATTCCGTACACTTCAGTATTCCGTACATTTCTGTATTCTGTACACTTCAGTATTCTGTACACTTCAGTATTTCATACATTTCAGTATTCCACACACTTTCCAGTGTTCCGTACATGCTAGTATTCCATACTTATCAGTATTCCATGCAGTTCAGTATTCCATACCTTTCAGTCTTTTGTACATTTCAGTATTCCATACACTTCAGTATTCCATAAACTTCAGTATTCCGTACATTTCAGTATTCCATACACTTTTCAGTGTTCCATACATGCCAGTACTCCATACCTTTCAGTCTTCCGCACATTTCAATATTCCGTACCCTCCAGTATTCCGTACATTTCAGTATTCTGTACGTTCCAGCATTCCGTACAGTACCAAACCTACACTGCAATGTTCAAGACCAAGAACCTGAATGTGTTACAATGGCTCAGTCAAAGCCCAGATCTCAAGCTGATTGAAAATCTGTGGACAAAAATATCAGGATCCCAATGTACAAAGCTGAGAGAGACATAAGCCTGAGGAGCATCAGCCAGCGGTCGTCCTGGTAAATATTGATCCAGGTGGAAGAAAACTTATGCACGGTACTTATAAACTGGTGCTATTCTTATTTCTTCTTCGTTGTGTGATTAATCTCAATGTCTCAGGAGATAATGAAAGGACATCTATTCGCTGCAGATTTTTTGCCTCTTAGAGGAAACGGGTCTTTCAGAATCCAGACATCTAATGAATTTAATGTGAGCCAACATGAGCTGATGAATCACGACACGCCTCTCATGTGGGACCTCACAGTGATGTGAACCACCGCGCTGTGATAGATTGAGCAGTTGTTTCACTGCAATCATGGTGGTCAGATCCCAGAGTTCTCCCATGCGGGTGCTTCTTGTGGATCTTTTACAACATGCAGGATGGACAAATTAATTAATCTTAAAAAGGAACTGACTTCTTCTGAAACACAAAACTTCTCTAAACACTAAGTGTACAATCACGCATCTGTTGCTCTGCATAATGTATTGGCACCCCATCTACGATGAAAAAGACAATGAAGTGAGCAATAGTGGGGAGTAATACATTAAGACAATATGGTGTGACGTTGATTCTGATTACTGAAGCCATAACTTTCCGTAATGGCTCTGCTGACACCCCGGTGGTGGAGTGAACTTTTAATCATCTATAAGTCTTAGTCTCTGGTCAAAGATTCTGGATGAAATCTTTGGGTGTCTGATTAGCCTAAAACTTTTTAAATCATATCCCATTTAGATTTAATCCTATTCTAATAATCAAACAACATCCAAAATCAGATCATGAGGAGAGTTTCTGATACACATTTCGGAAAACAGTAAATAAGCTAGACACTGATCGCCACCTGGTGGTCAAGACACACTTAAATCTTATTTCTGTATTTATTCTTATTTGCTTTTAAACGAACGTTTAATGATAATAATGCTTTTTTGAAAAATTACACCTAATAAACATTATCGAGCACTATAAAATTTGGAATTCTTATTTATAAATATTCCAAGCTCACCATTTTAATGAAGCACTACATTACCCAGAATGCAGTGACGCGAACAGGAAGTGCGTCACAGGAAGCAGGAGCAGCAGCAGCTACGGGAATTCAAACCTGCAGAGGACAACCTGGTTATTTTTGTATTTGAATAAATAAATTAATTAATTAATAGATAATAACAGGAGATATGGGTTGTTTGGGAGTTTGTTTGTTTTATTGTCGTTAGTTTTAATGGAAGATAAAGTGACAGAAATGGAGAATATGTTTGTTAAGTAAGACAGTGAGCTGCGGTTACCAATGGCGACGCGGACGCCCTGCTGTAGCTGACGAGCATGAGGTCCTAACCCTGCTCTCATTTATCCGGATTTATCTCTTCCTCTGTGTGCATCATGGTGAGTGAGTGTAATTTCTGCAGTAAATTTCCATACCTGTGTAAATGCATTCATGATTATCTAGTGCTGATCATACGCCATTTCAGTAGCAGGGTTGGTTAACTTGGCTAGCATTAAAGACAATAAAAATAAATAAATACATAGAAGACAGTTTTACAATAAACTCAAGATTGTAGTCAGGGAATAAAAACTATTTTGGAGACCTTGTGGTACATTTTTGTGACCTAAACTCTGATTTTCTCCTGATTTCTGAGATCTTGTGTTTATTCATGTATTTATGAATTTAAGAACAAGACCCTATAAAATAAAAATAAAACCAAATATCAAACCTTTCAACTTCTTTCTTGAGTTTATTTCACTCTTCCTCTCAACCCCCTACTTCTTTCTGTCTGTTTTTCTTTCTGTCTGTCTGTCTTTCTTTCTTTGCATCTGCATGGTTTTTTTTTTTAACATCAATCATTCTTTCAGTTTTCCATCACTTTCAGCACTTGTGTAGTTTGTACACAAATCTTTTACATTCAAGATTCAAGATTTTATTTGTCACTTACACATTTATATACAGTGTATATAATTTGAAATGAAAACCTGGCCTACTCCTCTTTCGACTGTGCATTTAAATAACTAAATTAAAAACCAGAAATAAATATGAAATAATAAGAAATATTTGTACAGAAATGTGCAAAAAAAAAATGGATGTTAAGTGTTAAGTGTTAAATGTGCAGTATGCGGAGTATTCGCCAAGTACAAGACGTCGTAGTCACCACCACAGAACACAGTTCACACAATATACAATAATTTACTTAATTTATTTATTTTAATTAATTAATAAAATAACACACTCTGTAATAACGACAATAAACGACGAAGTGATTTATTCCTCTTATACCACAGCAAACTCCCAGCAATTACAATTCCAACTTATTAAAGAAGACACTTCATACATTTCCTCTATGTATAGTTATATTTAATGCTGTGGAACGTTCGTGAAACAAGTTAGTTCCTGTTCTCGCTTACGTTATAGCAGCTGTAAACAGTCCCTCACTTGTCTCGCTTTTTTCTCTGTCTTGAAATTAATAAGACAAAAATAAAACCGCAGCTTGTCAAATTCCTGAGAAACCGGAAAGTGTAAACTCTTCCGTCCTGAAGATGTCAGAAAAGTTAAAGTTACAGCTTTATGGAGCGCTGACACTGGAGACTCCTTCCATAAATGTTAAATGTCTTCTTACAGAAACCTTAAACATATCAACGATTACACACTGTACGAGTCCCTGTGAATGAGCCGTTACTATAGGAACGATAACGTATTAGAACGAGCGCATTAATATAAACCTGTGATTTGCAGCTGCACTACTGTCAGAGTTACAGGTTTAATCTGAAACTCTTTGTTTTCTCTTTTCACACGTCAGACGTCCAAACAGAAGAAAGGCCTGAGGGGTGAGTGGTTTATACACGTGAGATGAGTTGTCGTCCAGTACGTTTTCTCAGATGCGTGAGTGTGACGTGTTTGCGTTTACAGGCTCGATCAATGATGTGCTGGGAGATCTGCTGGGAGACGATGTTGATGGTACGTGACTGTACTGGGGTATTTGTGGACGTTCAGATTTAAATAGTCGTCCTGTTAGTATCTGATGGCACTGATGTCTGAAGTTGTGTGGTTTTGCACTCGAGCTACGAGACATCACTGCGCTATATAGTGTTACTTTATAAATAAATGCTTGTGTAAAATAGCACTGATATGACCTGATGACGTGTTTCTTTCCCCACTGTAACCTCTCAGATCTCCCGAAGAAGGCCCGGTCTCCGTCTGGAGGACTCGGCAGACCAGCAGGTGTCTTACGAACACAAAGCGGCAAGAGGTGAGCGCTCACTCTGAGAGACTGAGCTGTTTGTTGCTGAATAATAAATCGTACAGTAGATATTCACCAGTGTTTTATGTTGAAATCACTCAGGAACCTGCTAGACGATGATTTCTTCAGTAAACTGGCGGAGGAGGCGGAGAAAGACGACGAGGTGAGACAGGGTGCTGTTACAAGTCTTTGTTTTGTAATCCGGATCCTGATTGGTCAGAAGGTGTTGATTAATTTTCTATAACAGCAGCTCTGATAGTAGTGCAGCTGCAAATCACAGGTTTATATTAATGCCCTCGTTCTATTTTATATTTAATCATTTTTGGATTAAATATGGTGAAGTTTTCTGTAAGGAAATGTTTATTAGCATTAACGTTTATGGAAGGAGTCTCCAGTGTCAGCGCTTTGTAACAGTAAGAGGTAAATCTCTAACTAAGTTTTCCAACATCTTCAGGACAGAGGAGTTTACGCTTTGCGGATTCTTGGTAACTTGACAAGTGTGGTTTTTAACTTCAAGAGAGAGAGAAAGCTGCTGTAACATAAGTGAGAACAGGAACTAACTTATTTCTTTGCATTTACAGGGTACCGATGTGTCCGAGGCAGATCCAAAGGCTTTGCTGGAGAGTATGAAGGTGGCTGAATGATTGATTTTTCATATATAAGTTTCTGAAAGTATGTGAAAGTAGAAACCCCAAAGATGAAAGCTTCTTTTTTTTTTAACCAAACACTAACCATTCCACATAGCCATTTTAAATGAACTGGTTATATTATATTATATTATATGGTGTGTGTGTGTGTGTGGTGCCATCACAGGACATGGATGATATGGACGCTGACTTGTTTGGCTCAAAGAGGAAGCCCAGTTCAGCCCCGGCACAGAGCAGAACCTCCAGAACCGAAACATCTAAACCAGGAGACAAGAATAAAACTAATCGTGAGTTAAGATTAATCTCAGCACCTGCTGCACACAAGACATTTTATTTCCCTGTGTCCATCTGTGTGTGTGTGTGTGTGTGTGTGTGTGTGTGTGTGTGTGTGTGTGTGTGTGTGTGTGTGTGTGTGTGTGTGTATACAGTATCTCTCCCTCAGCATGTCAGTGTTTGTGTCCACACAGAAGCAGCAGGAGTGGACGAGAGGAAGCCCAGCTCTGCTCCCGCTGCTGCAATGAGGAGCTACAGGAAATTCGGCTTCATGGGTGAGCTTTACTTCTGATTTACAGTGTTTACAGTGTTTACCATAAACTGTTATCATAATGTAGCAGCTGTAAACAGTCATTCCATCACCAGCCTCTCTTTTTTTCTTTCTTGAAGTAAATAAGACAAAAAAAAATCCAAACAGAAATCCAGACCTGTTACAGAGAAACAGCAAAGGTTAAACTCCTCTGTCCTGAAGATGTCGGAAAACTTAAAGTTACGGCTTTACGTCTGACTGTTACAAAGCGCTGACACTGACATTAATATAAACCTGCGCTACTGTCAGAGCTGCTGTTATAGAAAATTAATCAACACCTACTGACCAATCAGAATTCAGAATTCAACGGTGCTGTATAAAAATAATAACGTACGAAGTTTCGGTTAAACCGATTTCACTTTAACCAGGCGTGTCTGTGCGAGTATTTCTATTAACAGGTGTCCGATTTACATTAATGTGATTGGTTTATTTTCTTTGTTCATTAATGCTGCATTACTGCAGACGATGATGATGGTGATGATGATGAGTCACCAGCTGCCAAACAAGGTATCAGCACAAAAAAAATCATTTGGAAAAAAAAATGTTGATTTTGCTGCTTGTTTCTCTCACGAAAAAGAACAGACCTTTTTATTATTTTGATTTCAGTTTAAGAAGTTGGATACATGCTAATTACATCCAAATCCAAATGTCTGAGAATAAACAGCAGAGTAATTTGTGAATCTTGGAGTCCATTGTTTTTTTCTTTTTCTTTTTGTCTAATCGGTATGGATCTTTACTCAGCCGTTGGTCTTCCTTTGTCTATATCAGATGACCTGGATGATCCTCTGGATGACCTGCTGAACGACCTGGATGAGGAACGGCCGAAAGCAGGAAAGCAGCAATCATCCTCCCCGGCTGTACAGAAGAAAGAGGAACAAGGTCAGAACAATATTTTGAAAAGTTCCTGAATGAGTTCCTGTACAGCATTCCTCACTGCAGGAAGTTGTTCAGGAACTCAGGAAACATAGGTGTTTAGACGGAAAGAACCAGGGCTGTAGTTTTTGTGTGAAACCTTTTTATTTCCTGCTCCAGAGTAGGTTCTTCTTAGTTGGACCAGCATATAATGGTTTCATCTAAGGGGTTTCATGAGCATTTTTGTATTCAACAGTGATCTTTTGTGCTATAAAATACCTTGTATTATAGCCACTCCTGCGCCTAAGAAACGCAGCGAGTTGACCTTCGACGATGACGAAGACGACCTGATGGACGCACTGGGGTTCAATGACACCCCGAAAGGAAAAGGAAGTGGACTCATCCCCAAAATAGAGACGTAGGATTGGACTTTTATATCTTATCTATTAAATCATGCACAGGTCTTGCTGTTTTTCATTTCCTTTGTTTCCTGTACTATGGAAATGTATTCAGATCATAAAGTGATGATTAAATAAATCAGTGGGTTTTTCATGGAGGTGTGTATGGCGATAGGCTGACCTCTGATTTGCGATTATTATTATTATTATTATTATTATTATTATTTGGTTTGCTGTGCAGTGATGCTCCTCAGAGACCACGCACCAGACTGGATGAGATTTTGGGGATCGGGACGTCTCCTCGCCTGCTGGAGAGACCCGTGACCGGCGAGAAAAAAGACACAACACCTGCAGAGAGACAGCCACAGAAGAGCTCGGCTGGCAAAGGCAAAAAAATTACTATTGTTTCTCTGTCTGTCAGCCTCAGTGAAGGAGGCGTGGCCTCTGTGTCACAGTCTCAGTGAAGGAGGCGTGGCCTCTGTGTCACAGTCTCAGTGAAGGAGGCGTGGCCTCTGTGTCACAGTCTCAGTGAAGGAGGCGTGGCCTCTGTGTCACTGTCTCGGTGAAGGAGGCGTGGCCTCTGTGTCACTGTCTCGGTGAAGGAGGCGTGGCCTCTGTGTCACTGTCTCGGTGAAGGAGGCGTGGCCTCTGTGTCACTGTCTCGGTGAAGGAGGCGTGGCCTCTGTGTCACAGTCTCAGTAAAGGAGGTGTGGCCTCTGTGTCACAATTTCAGAAAGACAGATACACACATGTATGTATGTCTAAATATCACAAAACATCATGTCATGTTAGTCACTAATGACTGTGTTTGTTTGTTACGGCTGGAATGTGGTGCTGTAGATTCTGTGCTTGGAGATGAAGACTTAACGTTTGGCTCTTACCAGCCCACACTGGGCTCGACTCCGGAGGGACGTACCTCTCGCAGACACTCCGTACGGTGAGAAAACACACACAAACACACACGACTTCCTTTACTGCTTTTGCTTTGATTCATCACCAGCTGTGATCATATAACAGGATCTGACTTGGGTAATGTGGTCAAAATGCTGTCCTGCTGTTTCAGCAGTTGAAATCAATCACTGATCCTTACTCTCACTTAGATTCTCTACGGAGGACATCAGCTCTCCTTCTCCAGAACACAAGCCCAAATCCTCCACAACCTCCACCGTGATCTCCACACGACCTGGCCGTCCTGCTTCAGACTGGCTGGGGCTGAAGCAGGAAGACGTCGAAGTGGAAAAGGAGGAGGAGCCAAAGAGAGAGAAGAAGGAGGCCACGGGAGCTTCTGAGAAACTAAAGCCTCTTCCTTCTCCATCACATGTAGGAGGAAAACCATCCAGAGGGACCTTGAAACCCACTGAGGAGCCCGTACCTGACTCTCCAGAAACTTCCACAACCACTGCAGCCAAATCAGAGCTTAAAAATAAGGAGGAAGAGGACGAGGACGACTGGCTGGCAGGAGCTCTGAATAAGAAGAAAGCTCTGGTGGCGGAGAGAGAGAGGCGGCAGGAGGAATCTCTGGGGCTTGGAGAGGAGCGAGACCTGGACACCTTCCTCAGGTACGGATGGATGGAAAAGAGGTTCAGCAGAAATGCTAGCGTTTGACACTTTAATATAGATTAACGAATTAAAATTACGTGTGTAAGGTGACGTTTTCTCTAAGGAGATGTTTATTTATTTAACATTTATCTAATTTACATTTACTATTATTTGAATGCTTTTATTGTTTTCCCAGCAAACAAAAC
>CM041003.1:2691547-2710235 GCA_022985145.1 Pangasius djambal
CCTCCTTGATGCCGTGAGCAGCCATGTTGATTTGACGTCACTTGCTGAACTCGGGGTTGAGGAGACCCTCTCAAGTTTCTGATCAGGAATTCAGATTTAAGGGGCGTTTTCTTTTTGTTTTTTCCTAGTCAGTGTTAGTTGAATGCAGCGTATGAGTTGAGGAAGTGACTTTGATCATGAGCACTGTGTGTGTGTGTGTGTATGTCTCAGTGTTGCAGGAGCGTCTGAGTCAGCAGCAGAGGGACATGGTCGAGGAGAGAACTCGACTCAAAGAGGTCATAGCCAAGATGGACACACAGCTGGCCGAGCAGCAGAGACAGCTGCAGCAGGTCTGTGCACCGGGGAAGGAAGAGGGGGTGTCTGGGTTCATATGATGTAATTAGATTAACAATCAGATTAATGCACATATGATAAAATGCCTACAGGGCTTCCTTGGGATGCTAAAATATCTGTGTGTGTGCGTGCGTGTGCGTGCGTGTGCGTGCGTGTGCGTGCGTGTGCGTGCGTGTGTGTGCGTGTGTGTGTAGGAGCGCTGGCGGGTCACAGCAGAGCAGGCTAAAGCAGAGTCAGCGTTACGAGGCCTGGAGGAGGAGAGACGCACCATGACTCAACACTTCACCATAGAGAGAGAAGAACTGGAGAGGGCCAAGGTCTCTCTCTCTCTCTCTCTCTCTCTCTCACACACACACACACACACACACTCACACACACAGAGGAAGAAAATTAAACAGAATAAAAAAGAAGGAAAATAGAAAAACACCTTAAATATGTCAGAAACAGTATAAATGGGAACACAATATGTGTGTGTGTGTGTGTGTGTGTGTGTGTGTGTGTGTGTGTGTGTGTGTGTGTGTGTGACAGAGCGCTCTGTTAGAGGAGCAGCAGTCGGTGATGCAGCGCTGTGCAGAGGAGAGGAGGAAACTCGCTGCAGAGTGGACACACTTCCACACTCAGGACAAACTACGCAAAGAAAGAGAGACGGACCGAGAGGGACACATCATCAGCATGGCACAGGTACACACACACACACACACACACACACACACACACACAGCACCTTTTCCTGTGTGAACAATAGCTGACTTCTAGAAAATTCAAATAGAAAGTAGCAGTAAAAAAAAAAATCCTGCACGTATATTTGCCAGAAGTGATGTGTGTGTGTGTGTGGGACAGGAGCAGGCCGAGCTGAAGCTCAGAGCGGGAGAGCTGAAGCAGAGAGAGGAGGCCATACAGAAGGAGAGAGAGAACCTGGAGAAACTGCGAGGCGAGCTGGAGGGGGAGAGAGAGAGACTGAACGCAGCAGCTCTGCACCTGAAACATCGAGCTCAGGAGGTGGAGAGACTCAGCAAGGTGATGTGTGTCTCTCTCCCTATCACACACACACACACACACACACACACACAGTGAGAGCTGTGTTTGACTGATAACGTGATGGTGTAGCTGACATGCGAGTGAGTGTATAAATTGTGCTAGTGTAGTAATTGTGCTTGTGTGTGCGTAGCTGGCGTGTGAGCGGTACGAGGAAGGCGAGCGGGCGCTGCAGGAGGCTCGGCAGGTGGAGGCGGGACATCAGGCTCGTCTACGCAGCATCCACACTGAGCTGGAGCGACTGAGGACGCAGGAGCACAACCTACAGCAGGTGTGTGTGTGTCTCCTGTATTCTGTACGTGTGTTCTTCGGGATGTACGTAACCTAGCATTTAATTTGGAATGTCAGTTTATGCAAACAGACTGTGTGTGTGTGTTTACTCCTTTGTTCTGTCTCTCAGGAGAGGATGAGAATGACAGATTATCACAGAGAGGTGGACAGAATAAGACACAGCCTTCCCACTGACCACATACCTGCCCCTGTTGATCCTTTACTAACAGGTACACACACACACACACACACCACTTACCAATACAATAACCCTGCGTTCACACAAGTCGTCACTAACATCACTTGTAGTTTTGTTTAAAATGTATTTAAGATTGATTTACATGTCACATGCTCAGCTTTGTTCAGAGATTAGCAAAGCAAGCCAACTGTACTAGCAACGCACACTCAGCAGTAAAGCTACTCCCTTCCAAGACTGATTTTTACCTCATAACGTCTCTGTACGCATTCAGCGAGAGGTCGTAAATGACAGGATAAGATGAAATCACAGGTAAGTTTAAGTGTTAAACAGTAAATGGGAACTAATTGCAGGTAGGAACTAAAGTTGTGAGCAGGGAACTGCAGAAATGGACCACAGGCACCGGAGGATTTCCCTGCAGGTTGTCCAGATTTGTCGATTTACCACATTATAACTAATATCCATAGAGTTGAGGAAATATCAAGCAAGATGTTGCTTTGTTGCCGTCGCTGTCGCTGAAATCATGGCTCCGTGTCTTTCACGTATGTAGAAATGAATAAAACAAAAGAATTTAATGAGCAGCAAGAACTGTGTGAGCTAACCACTCCTTACTGCTCAGCTTCACATCTTTACATTTCTGATTTCTGTTCTAAAACTACCGTGCTTTCCAGTTTCTGTAAATAAAAAAAAACCACAGTAGTCCCCAGTAACAGCTCAATATGAGGGCCTTTAGCTCATTAACCTTAAGCAGAGGCATTTACATTTACAGCATTTAGCAGACACCTTTATATTCATCTCACTCATACAACTGAGCAGTTGAGGATTAAGGGCCCAACAGTGGCAGCTTAGTGGTGCTGGGATTTGAACTCGCAACCTTCTGACCAGAAGTCCAAAGTCTTAACCACTAAACTACGCCAGGTGTAAACTAATATTTGAGTTCCACATGAATGATTTCCTGAACTTGTTCTTTACAGGATTCTCTCCAGTGTTTAACAGCACGGCGGTTCTTCCTCCAGCGCCGCTAAATAACAGCTCCAGATCCTTTTCTCCAAAACTACAGGCCACACTCGCTGTGCTAAAACACACCGCTGAGAAGGTACACATGCGCACACAAGCCTTTTGTGTACAATACCTCATACACACCTTTGCTGATTGAACTAACATCTCCAATTCAGGATCGAGACTTCCTGCAGGATGAACAGCTCTTCCTGGACACACTGAAACGCACACCGTCCAACTCAACCTTACAGACATGACGACAGCTTAAACTGGTGCCATTTATATTTCTACATGTTTTAATAAAAGTCTAATCTTATTAACCCTTCAGCATCAGTGATGTTCATTTTAATTCACAGTAAAGAGCTGAATGATTAAACTGAAATATGAAGGTCAATATGAAGGAAAAATATTCAGCTTTGAAACCACAAGACACTTCAGACAGCTTTCGATCAATAGCTTTATTTATACAGACTTCATACATTACAATAAAATAAGCAATAAGAGCAGTCACATGACCGAGTGACCATTCTTCCTCCCAGGACGTTTCACAATTGCGTGTCCTTTTCCATCAAGGACGTCACCGAATCTTCATCTTCTGTCCCCTGAAACAAAATAAATCAGTTAGTGTTTGGCCCTGAACTCGTACACAGCGTAGCGAGTGTGAAGACAAGCCTCAGGTTACCACGTCTCCACACGATCATTTCAGACAGGGATAACTTTTCTATCATCACAGGCTTGTCATCGCACGCTTTCTCCACACCAACGACTGCTTAGCAACTGTCACCAAGCAACCACCCAAACCAAGAACAGGTTTTTCTAATCAACATACAACTAATCCAAATCCGTTCTATTCATTTAGATTTCATCCTCTGTTTAATGGCTAATCTGCTCAGGAGTTTACCGTTTATAGCTGCTATAACACAAGTGAGAACAGGAACTAAACCTGTTTAGTGTTATAAATGTTTGTTATATGAATTTACTAGTGTGCAAGTCATGGAGGGGAGCACATGGGAAACATTACTTGTACTTTTTTTTTTTTTTGTTAAAAGGCAGGAGTGTTGGAGGAAAAACACTGAAAATCCTTAAGAATTGTGCACCATCACTTTAGTTTCAATATAAAACGAAAGTAAACTTGTACCTAGTCTTGGATTAATCCGAGGTTGATCCGGTCCAGTCACGGCCTGTAGGCGGTGACCTGCAGAGAGAACAGCGTTCAGAGACGTTGCACAGAAACCAGCGAGGAGAGAAAACCACCAATCAGCTTCATCCTCAGAACAGTGTAGCTTTTAACCATCGTCAGTTATCGCATCAGACGGCACTTCCTATGTAGCATTTTCATCTCAGGAACGCCACACGCAGCAGTTTATACGGCTACAGTCAAGAACGTTGAGAACAACGTACCTGCTGGAGCTGATGTTCAAGCTGGATTTTCCTTCCAGGATTCGTTCATAGTGAAGATCACACAATCCACATCCCTAATAACAACACCAAGATTAGGATTCCTGCGAATAAGTTTCTACAAAGTGTTGGATAACAGAACATCAACATTTGATTATATTAAGCCAGAAAAATGGACAGTTTGGATTATTTTGCGTTGCACAATAACAGGGCCTCCCAAAGGTCTCCATACAGAGCGGAAATTAACACTTTTTACTAAAATGTCTTCCAAAATGTTTCATACTTAATTTCTAATTTATATTTATAATTTTTTTTCCCCAGATAGCCTTTAAGAATGCCTTTGACAAAAGGGAGGTATTGAAATCATGATGTTTGGGAAGATCAGGAAGCTGTTGCAAGGTTGCGATGGACTTTAACAGGAAACATGGCGAGCACTGGATTTTCTGAATAAGGTGTTTACATGCAACAAGTTTCCGATTAGAACGGGAATATTCCAGGGATGGGAATCAGAATATTGTCTTAATCTGAATCAGGCGATCAGATTGAGGTTTGACTCGATACTAATTACAAGTCAAATTCTGATTAATATCAGAGTATTGATGTGCATGTAAATACAGCCAAATTTATTAAATCCAAAAAGTGTTGCAGACATCCACTGATGGACGCACAACCCACAGAGTGCTGCCAAACAGTCCCCTGGGTCTGTATAAAGACTTAAGACATTATAGGTAAATCTTAATTAATCTATTAAATCTCTCTTAATCTTACACACTCCATTGTTTACATTTACGACACGAACATGGGGTTTATGATGATCATAATCTGACCTTTGACCCTTTACAGTGACACCTCGCTCCCCTTATTAAAGATTTCCTGCAGGTTTATACTCTATAATAAGCTTTAATACCTCGGCACGTGCAGCTGAGTGAAATCTCTTACCGAGGCTTTAACCAGCGCGAACGTGACGTCACGCGCCACGTGCTCGCTCGCGCGCGTCTCTTAGAAAAGGTTTCCATCATTTCCACGCACATTGCCTTTAAAATCACAAACCTTTAAAATCTTCTAAATACTCGAAACATGAGGCGTGTACAAGAAACTAAAATTATTATTATTATTTTTTTTTTCCCCAAAAAGGAAGCGAAATAAAAAGCGCGCGCTCGGACACGGTTCACGCGAGCTAGCAAACACTGACTAGCCTTGCTATGATTTTATTTGTGGTAGATTTCCGCAATTTAAGCCAGAAGGTTGTTAAAGTATTTCTAAAAACCCAAATACAATATACAAACACTCGGCATTTAAAAAAAAATAATTAAATTGATAGCAAAAGCAGATTAGCGCACTAGCTAGCGATTACAAAAAAAAAAATCAGTCTAATTGCTTTTAAAAATACTTACATTCGATCAAGGCGGTTTTAGACTGCCCATATTTAAACTTCCAGCATTAAACATCTTATTTATGAGTGTTAGAAAGCCGAATCTCCTCCTTCCAGCTCAACAACAGGCGGAAAAGAGACCAGTTCTGTGGAGGCTGTCGGTATTTATACCGTCTGTGACGTAGTTACCACGTGACTTCGGACCAATGGGATGCGCCGCTGTACTCTGCGCTTTATAGGCGAGTTTACAATGAACTGAAATTAGTTCCTAATAACAACAATAATAATAATAATAACACTAATACTATTAATAACAACAACAATAATAATAATAACACTAATACTATTAATAACAACAACAATAATAATAATAACACTAATACTATTAATAACAATAATAATAATAATGATAATAATAATAATAATAAAGATAGTCTGTAATTATAATTCTAACCCCTCAATCAAAGAAAAACATTCAGCACAATGCAAAAATAAATACCAAAAATAAACTAGATTTCTCTATTTCATATTCTTATAGTAAAAAAAAGTTATACTTAAAACAAAACAAGAAAATGTGTTTAAATTGAGCGCCTTTATCCTTTATTTCCTTCCGCTCCCTTCTTCAGGTCCTTTCAGCCACAACGTGCGCAATAAACCATTCAGTTTATAATCATTACACTGTATATCTATCTATCTATCTATCTATCTATCTATCTATCTATCTGTCTGTCTATCTATCTATCTATCTGTCTGTCTGTCTGTCTGTCTGTCCTCCTCCTTCTCTCTCTCGTGTGTATGTTTGTTTGTAAGTGTGTGAGTGTGTGTGTGTGAGTGTGTGTGTGTGTGATTCTCTGTGTGTGTGTGTGTGTGTGTGTGTTATCTCGGTGTCGTCACTAGGGAGAAATCTTTCAGCGGAACTAAATCCAGCTGTTAAACTCCAGCAGTCCCGCAGCCGCCTCCGGACTCTGCACGCGCGCTGTTTTCTCACCTGCACCGTCCCATCGGATCCGGTCTCACGTCCCGCGGTTTCCGGTGCAGAGCCGGAAACTTCCCCCGGTCGGGATGGACAGAGCTACGGAGCTGCGCGCGGAGTTCACCGACGCCGCGACCGGGAGACTCAGATTCTCCGTGACCTTAACGGACAGCTGCCTCTCGGTGCGCAAGATCGGCGGGTCGCCCGTGTGGCAGCACGGACACGCGCTCGAGCTCGGCCTCGGTGACTGTGTGGGATGCCGCGCGTGCCGGAGTGAGGACGAGGCGGACACGGCGGCGTATCTGTCCGCTTATTTCTACCCGGTGCGGCGCAGTTGGACCGGAGCTCCCGCCGGCCGCCAGAGGGTGGAGCACCGATTCCGGGTCCTCACCGGGGAGGACGCTCGAGCCAACCTGGAGGAGGCGGAGAGGTGGGCGCGCGCTGTCAGACACCGCGCATCACAGCGCGTGCAGGGTCTCAGAGACGGTGAGGAAAAGTTTCATAAAAAGTTGCACATTTTTCTTTCTTTCTTTATTTCTTTTTAACTCAGAATTCGGCCCTACAACATGCGATAGCACGGCACGTGAACATCCAATTAAATACCTATTAAATACATACGTCATATGACCCTTTAATAAATACAGAAAACCTTTTTTTTTTCTTAATTCATCTGTAGTAACTGCACCATATTTATGAAGTGGATCATCACTGTGATCATGGCAACAGAAAAACTTCAGGAACTTCTGAGAAAAGAAAAACATTTCTGAGCAAGAGAACGTTTTTGTTTTGTTTTTGTGCAAAAATGATGTTAACACTAATGTAGATTTAAAACTAGACGCATTTACACAAAGCACACTTTCAAAACTGCCAGTCAGTTTTCTGATATAAAACACAGTTTCATAATTATTAGCTAGTTTTCTTTTTGTTAAAAATATATAATGGCAGGTTAGAGAGTCAATCATTCAATCATGAACCTTGACCTTGAAGAGTTCTGGCTCTGGAGCAGGAACTGAAATCGCTCTGGTGGAAATGTGTTTAATATCATTGCATTGATTCATCAACCTTAGCTTAAATTCTTTATTAGCAAGATCAGCATTTTCTTCATTCAGCATTTGGCTCAATAGGCTCAACTCTGCAGTCTTTCAGTCTGTGTGTGTGTGTGCGTTAAGAGGCACCAGGAGGAAGAGAGCTGGAAGTCCTAACACTAATGTGCACTTATAAATTGTGCTGTGAAAGGCGCATGGCTCAGGAGTCGTGGCGTGAAATAATCTATAACTTACAAGGAGAGATCACAGACTTTTTACATTCAGTATTCTGTGTCATGTGTCTTCTGTTACGTTGGACTTTTTCTTGCATTTTGACCACCTGTGCATGAAAATGACAGAATTACATGACATGAGATTACTGTGGATGGTAACCATGAAGATGGCTTTGGACTGCAATTGAGACAAACAGTTTTGCGTTCAAGTCTCCATCAGTGAACAGTCGAGAACTTCAACAAAATAGACTTCATATTAAAGCTATAATGAATTTCCTGGTTACACATTTACACTATTTGTCCATGTAGTCCACAGTTATAGAAGGGAACTATTTATATTCGCACTATCCGGTGACACCCAGATGAGGATGGGTTCCCTTTTGAGTTTGGTTCCTCTCGAGGTTTCTTCCTCATATTGTCTCAGGGAGTTTTTCTTTGCAACCGTCACCTCTGGCTTGTTCATTAGAGATAAATTCATACATTTAAAATTCATATCCTGAGTTTGTAACAAATAAAATTGAATCGAATTGAAAATTGAATTGAATTGCTTAATAATGATCCCACAGCAAATGTTGTTATGATGGTAAACACTGATTTATTAGTTGAAAAAAAAAGGGATGATTAAAGAAAATGTAATCGAACGAGTAGACAAAAAAGTAGCTTGGATTTTGGTGGAGCTGCAGTGTAAGGTGTTAAGAAAGGCAGAGCAAGTGGAACATCAGTAGTGTGAAAGTGTCACGTGGAAGTATCCGAGAGTGCTCTGCTCTGGATCCGAGACAGAGCTAAAGTTCCAGCAGCCGCTGTAACTTCTTACTTTTTTCTTTATTTTCTATAAAACAAAGAACACTGCTGTTTTTTTAGTTAGGAGATTTCTGAATTTTCCTTTTGTACTAGTTTCCTTTAGCCAGTTCATTGACTGTAATTATTTAGTTGACCTCAATGCTACAAAAGTACAAATCAGAATTAGTCACCTGCTCACATCAGCTCCCCTTTTACCCCGAACACAGAAACTGAAGTGACCTTGTTCCTGCTCTCTCTCGGCCTCTTAGTGTCCGAGCATGAGCAAAACTGCATGTAGTTCACATTTTTACCATTTTATGCACACTGTTTTAATTTAGTAGTGTATGTACTACTACATACCACCTCGCATTATTTTAAATGGTAAAAGGAACAACAGTCAGGTTTCACTGTTATCTCCTGAAAACAAAAGAGCAAGGGCTTCTTTTCTCGCTCACCATTCCCCAGAGACATTCAACATCGTATTAATGAGAAATCCAACATAAAAATAGTGGACCCGCTGGATTCAAAGTCCCAGAATGCAATGCAGCTATAGATTTACGGCAGAGACTTGGCTCTAGTGATCTATGAGTTGACGAGTGCGATGGCGTTGATGGTGGTATTAGTGTGGAAACTGATCTGTCTGAGCAGAGTGTACAGATGAGGAGGTGAGAGCTGGACAGACTGAAGGACTAAAGCACCGCTGCATCACTCTCTTTAGGCAGAGATGAAGCAAAGGCTAAATCCACGTCACCGCTGTTAGCAGGTAGAACGGCATTGTAGGTAATGTAGTAAACTGTTAATCAAAGTGAAAATAGAACAACATGTCACTGACGAAGTTTAAACAAAAAAGTCACAATCGTAAAATAAATCTTTTGCATAAGATGACATATTTATTATAAACATTGATATGCAGGTTGTTCAGGGTGGATTTTTCCCTTTAAAGGCCCGGCATTCACAAATTGTTCACAGATTGAGGAGGAGCTCTAACGCTCTAAACAGGTGTAAATGCATGCAAAATGTTCATCACCTCGAAAATATCACAATCAGCATCTTTTTATAGCATCTCTGTTGCTAAGCTGAAGCCTGAACCAGAGCTGGAAATGGCTGAACGTGGTGTCTTTAGTGTAATGAGCTGATGTAAGACTTAATGAGTGAAATGTGAGCTGTAGCAACATCAAGAGTTTATTAGACCCAAAATAATGATGTAGATCTGCCACACGCTAATTAGCACTGATGACTGTAGACGCTTGGTTATTTACTGAACGTTCGCAAACAGACACCAATGTTATAATCTCTGTTTTCCTAATGATCTTGCTCTAAAAAAGAAATGGCACCCCTTGGTAAACTGACACTGATTGGTTGGCTGTGACTGTCGTGTTGGATTATACTGTATGTAGTGTGGATGAAGCTTCTAGTACATAATTATTATAATTCGTGAAACTTGATGCCATCATTATCATAAATCTGCATTCACATGAGCAACAGTCTAATTTTTTTCTCTGATGATGAAATAAGTGATGAAATAAATACAGTTGTTGTCGTTGTTGGATGTTTGCTGGCGACTGGAACCCCTCCCCCGTTCTCCATCTCTGTCATATACACATCAGACGTATGCATAATTTATAAGCTCGTGATTCTGAGCAGCCTACAATGCAGATTTTAACAGCACATATGTATTTCAAATGAGTTTTTTAAGATGGCAAAGCTACAAATCCATCTAAGCATGATGTCTAAATGGCTCTGTAGAGATAAAGCAGATGGCTGCGGGGCACGTGGCCTCAAATTCGGATTATAGATTTTTCTAAGCTTTATGTGTGTGCAGCAATGGGATCTGCATATCAAACATCTGGCCTGATGTTTGGCTTTTGTGTTCTCCTCGACCAATCACTCTAAAGGTCACCGCTGCCTGTCGTTAGCATTCATTTGATTTGACGTCACTGGCTGTGGTCTCTACTCTGGGCCGGTTTCTCATCGAATCTTCATTCTAGATCAAAAACGTTTTTTATCTTTGATCATTTTGTCTAACATCTAGGACTGTTGCATTTTTTGTTTGTTTGCATGTTTTTCTGTTTCCTATGTTCTGTAAATCTGCTTTGAGACAATGTCCATTGTTAAAAGCGCTATACAAATAAATTGAAATTGAAAATTGAAATTTATATGATCTTATTGCATTCATTGCACATTGCTCCACTAATCTCACATTAGCACATCCAGCTGCGCTCTAGTCATTACGCACACACACACACACACACACACACACTAGGACATCAGTTCAGAGGATTTGTATCAGCTCAGGTTGATATACAGATTTATATTAGTACAGAATCCACCACTAGTCTCAGTGAAGGAGTCGTGGCCTCGGGGTCTCTCAGACTTAGTCAAGGAGGCGTGGCCTATATGTCTGTCAGTCACAGTGAAAGAGGCGTGGCATCATCACATGGCATCATTAACTGTTCTTAATGTATCTTTAACTGAATGGAACAATGCTTTAAATAAGGGGTGTCCAATCTTATCTGCAAAGGGCCTTTGTGGGTGCAGGTTTAAGCAGAAGCCACGCCTGAGTCTACTGAAATCCAGGATCAACTGATTAAACCTGCACCCACACTGTCCCTTTGCAGATAAGATTGGACATCCCTGCTTTAAATGATGATGAGAGATCAACACTGTAATAATTTACATCATAATACACTTTTTTTTTTTTTTTTTTTTTACAGTTATCATCATTACCTCTATAACCCTGACCCACATTTTACAGTTTTGACTCTGGTTAAATGCTTTATCTTTTTACAAATAGTTTTTAAAGAAAGCTAAATAATGTGATACATATGGTGTACTGAGCCATCACACACACATGCACGCACACACACGCACACACACAATTGTGAAGTAACATGCAAGACTGCACATTAATGACGCTGACTCGGCTTTCAGGCTACACCTGGCTCTCAGCCACAAACACACACACACAGGACCATTAACACTGTTTAGTCATGCACAAAAACACATAAACACAGTAATAAGGGAGAAGCAGAGCAGAAAATAGGAAACTGCTCTCTCCTGTGTTGCGTCTGACTGCAAAAGTCGGGACAGAATTTTTGTTAAACATTTTTTACAGGACCTGGAGGTCCTGAATCTTTTCCCTTGTGCCTTGGCTTTGAATTTATGGATTAAGAGTGATGATATAAATGTACTGTATAAATGATGGATGTGTAAATGATCTTGGTTTTCTCTTCTTACCAGCATGACACACATGCTCTGGGAGAAAGATGTAGTGGTTACTGTGTGTGTGTGTGTGTGTGTGTGTGTGTGTGTGTGCGTGGTGGGCTCATTTTTGTTCACAGGAGAAAATTAACAGGCTCTTTATAGTAATGACAGTAGATTTAAATCAAGTCTCTTTAGCATAGCTCAAAATGACTTAATGTAATATTTCACAACTGCTTATGCTAACTGAAGCAATGTTTTTGAGTCAAAGCTAACAGCCTTCCTGTGCTAGCTGAAGTAATGTTTTCTAATCATAGCTAACACGCTGTTTATGCTAGCTTAGTAATGTTTTTTGAGCATATGAAACCTAAATCTGATTTGAGCTTTACAGCGTGGTATCTAAAAGCTCTGCCGCACTGCTCACTGTTCTTTTCAGTTAATGGAAGCTGCACTCAGATCAGATTTCCTGCTTTCAGATGTATAATTTATAAATGTGTGCTCAGGAGTATGGGTTAAAGGGTTAAAATGGAAAAACAAATGCTGAATTAAAAACAGATTATAGAAGAAGGCAGGCTTCCTTTACTAAATGAAGATAATACATTTGTTTTAATGCTGTTCAGTAAAACCAAAGATGTTCCAATATGTTTTATAGACAGACAGCTAAACAGGAGCGAAGTGAGGAAGTGAAGAGTCTTCCTGGACCTATAAGAGTCTTCCTGGACGTATATTTCATCTCTCACTTGCCCCATCTCTCTGTCTCTCCTGTTTGATCCTGACATCTGATCCTTTTTGTTCCACACATCTTTCTAACTGTATCATTCAGGGGTCCTGTGTCAGGAGAAACAAATTGCTTGCTCACAGTTATTGGCTTAGTTTGGTCATCTGCACATCTTACACAGCAAAAAGTCAAGGCCTCACTGCTCATGAGACAGATGTCATCATCTTCACCTCCACCAGCCTCCATCTGTTCACACACTGCAGGAGCTTGGAGCTGAATCAGTAACGTACTAGACTTCTGCATATTTCCTTTTGCTGTAGTCTGACTGTGTGTTACACAGGCTAAATCAATCAGCATGAATTGGAAATCAGCTCATGCAGAAATTGGAAAACTGGAAAGCATGATTTACCAGAACTGTGTCTTCTTTGGCCTGTGATGAGACATCAAAGAGATGTTTTCTCTGCTGCCACAATTCAACAAACTACTCTTTTTTAAAAATCCTATGTTTCATTTTTACCTTTAGCCATCACCACTTCCATATTTGTAGCTGACCTGTGAGTTTCACATCATCCTATGATGTACTCTTAGGAACATGTAGGAACATAAGAACTTATGATTGTGTGTAGAAGAGTGACTGTTAATGGTGGGCTTTTGTTGCAGTGTATGATGCCACATCTGAACAGTCACTGTAATAATATTATTCATAAATTTGATTCCTTATCACTGACAGTATAGACTCAAGAAAAAAAATCAGTTGTTGAGCTTTCTTTGTTCTTGTGATCTCTACATCTTTCCAAACATTTCCCAAAACTACTCATTTGCTCCAGCTCTGCATTCCTTAGATGGTACTTTTGTTTCACTTGTCATGGAAAAGTTCAACACCGCCAGTCTCCATCTGTTCACACGCTGTAAGAGCGTTATGATACTGAGGATTGGCGTGAAAAATGTTCCTGAAGCCTAATTAAAGTTTCACAAAGTGGAAGATGTGTGTTAAGTTATTGCTGTGCAGGAATGTCCAATGACACTCCAATGTCCTTGTTGTTGTTGTTTTTTTTAAAAATATATCTCTGTAGTGTTGTTTTCGGTTAAAAAGCGTGTTGAACAAAAATGTGTAATTGATATACAGAGTGCAAATTAGCCTTGTTGAAGATCTTAGTGGATGATCTAACGAATGTGTCTCAGTGCACGACACAATGAAATGCAAGCGAGTAAAAGAAAATGTGTTTAAAAACTGGAAGTTGTCTTGTCAGTATTTGTTTTTATTATATGGATTTTGTGTCTCTCTCCATCTCTCTGTCTCAGGGGTTGAGTTCAGTTGTGTGTGTGTCTCTAATGCTCTCAGGTGTTGAGTTCAGTCGAGTGTGTGTCAGCCGGAGTGTGATGGTGTTGGTGAATCCTCAGAGTGGACGAGGCCAGGCGATGTCTCTCTACACTGGCCCTGTACTGAGCATGCTCACTGAGGCAAACATCTCTCACACACTCATCACCACAGGTCTGTCGGTATCACACACACCCACACACACACACATTTCTCAGCTCTGCTCCTCTGACAATTTTTTTTCTGAGTGACAAACCCAAATCTGTCAGGAAGCAATGACCCTACACTGCAGGAGAACACTGTCTCCATCAGGACAGAACAGTCTGCAGTTATATATAGATGCAATATTTTTATGCCATGGCCATTTTTAGACCAATATAATATATCAGTGCACAGACAGAGAAAGGGAGTGAATGTGGATCAGAGAGACGCCTAAAGCCAGGGTTCTAGTCTGCAATTTTTATGGAGCAGTCAGAGACAATGGCTGACAAAAAAAAAAGCATGAAGGGGCATATTCTCCTCTTTCCTGATACTTTATTTAGCACGAGTCATAGTGTATCAGACCTGAGTGATATGTCTGAGGCCATGAAAAGATTATTTTTTTCATTGTGTGCATAATGTTCTAAATTGGGAGTGCACATTATTTACTTTATTATTTTATTACACTATTCTTGCTTGCAATTTGCTATTATGAGTTTAGGAATGAATAAAATTGTGTGTGTGTGTGTTCAAAATTCCAGAGAGATTTCTAATTCAGGAAAATACAGTAGTCATTAATTATACAGTATGTGTGAGATCGTTCTCTCTCTCTCTCATTC
Organism: Pangasius djambal; assembly: GCA_022985145.1. NCBI lineage: Eukaryota > Metazoa > Chordata > Actinopteri > Siluriformes > Pangasiidae > Pangasius > Pangasius djambal. The sequence goes on from CM041003.1 coordinate 2,706,217, forward strand.
TGTATGTTTTAGCTGATGTGTGCAGTGGGTCCATCTAACAGGATCAGTGTAGAGACAGCAGCTCAGGTTTAATATAGAGGAAGACAGTTGATCTGAACATGATGTACACACTGACACGCGGAGAGAGTGCTGACTCAGCACTTCCTCCCTGTATAATTCTTTCTTTCACCCTCTCAGTCTCTTTATCTCTCCCTTTGTCCTGCTTTCTCACTTCAACTCCCAGTCTCGTCATCTCTCTTTCTATTCTATGTGTATGTGTGTATGTGGCTCATGGTTCAGTGGGTTAATCTTCTAAGACAGACCTTTTAGAATAATTACACACCCCTGGAGCAGTGAAACTTCAATGACCCGTATTCTCACAAAACAGACACACATACTTGAACTTTCCTTCTGAAATAAAAACACAGTATGGTTTTCTCTCCTCAGAGCATCAGAACCATGCACGTGAGTTGGTAAGAAATGCTGACCTGTCACAGTGGAGCGCCATCGTCATCCTGTCAGGGGACGGTCTTCTGTTTGAGGTTGGTGTTTATGTGTGTGTGTGTGTGTGTGTGTGTGTGTTTGTGTGTGTGTGTGTGTGTGTGTTTCTTAGCACATAATTGGGTGGGGTGTCCTGCAGGTGATCAATGGTTTGATGGAGAGGGAGGACTGGGATGAAGCAATCCGCACTCCACTTGGCATTCTCCCTGGAGGATCTGGCAACGCACTGGCAGCATCAGTGCACCATTACACACAGTGAGTAGTGATATAACACATGCACACATTTCAGTTTTACAGAGGGTAATGTTAGATTAGGATCTGGCCACCAGACTACCAGAGAACTGCTGCCTCCATACACCCCATTTTCGGGGTTGTTAGATACACGCTGTCCTGATTTTTTGGAGAGACATTGATAAATATCCATTCTCTAACAAACCAAGCTGAGCCTCTGCCATAACTCAGAGCAACTGCATCAAATGGCTGCATTGCATTCTGAGACTTTTCCAGCTTTTGCACCAATGTCTTCCCTAGCTCTATGCTAGAATTCTCATTACTATGATGCTATGTTTATAGGAGCTAACAGCAAAATCTGACCATTATCCCACGTGTTTTAAGATTGTTGAACATTCTTTCTTATTAACAACCATTGTAACTGATCTAGCAGTAGCAAAGACTCATTGTGATATCAGCATGGCAGACAACCACTAACGTCTCACAGGAATAACTTATATACAGCACTAGCCAACAAATTAGTACGAGATTAGCACACATAATCAAAAAATAATAATAAAGTTGACACTGTTGATGTCAATTTCTTGTAAACCAGTAAATTACAAAGAGAGCCATCTTTGAATCACCCTTAATCAGACTCATATATCCTGGGGCCAGTGCAGTCCTAGTGTACTGTTTTAGCTTGCGGTGTGGTTGAGTGCTTAGGTGACTAAAGATGGAGTCTGAGAGTGCTAATAGGGTCATTTATATGCATAGGACACAGGAAATTAAACAGCAGAGGATCTATTCATTACCCTAAGCACTCAAAGTCAAAGATTTCACATAGCTTATGTGAGACAGCACAGACAGAAGGGGTTGTAGTCCATGGTGGAGGATGGGATGTTCTTTGTGTGTGCTATAGAGGTTTAAATTACTGACAGTAAAATATGTCCCTCTACTACTCTCTGTACGCATTGAACATAGCAATATTTGACATAAAATCCTATTTGTAATACAGAATAAATCCCCATTGGAAATCTACTTTTATGTGTGTGTACTTTTATGTGTTTCAAACAAAACCATATCCTATTCTATTCTACCCTATTCTGTTTAATTCTAAATGCTTGTCTATATGTGTTTGTGTACATCCTATCATTAAATATTGTGTATGTGTGTCCCAGAGCTGGCCCTGCACTGGGTGAAGACTTGCTGCTAAGCTGTTGTTTCCTGCTCTGTAAAGGTCTGGTGTGTCCTCTGGACATCGTCTCTGTGCGTCTCTCCTCTGGGCCGCGTCTTTTTTCTTTCCTGTCACTTGCCTGGGGCTTCGTGGCTGACGTGGACATTGAGAGTGAAAGGTTTCGCCATGTCGGTGCCATGCGCTTCCTCGTGGGCACTCTTCTGCGCCTGGCATCTTTACGCACCTACCAAGGCAGGCTGGCATTCCTGCCCGCAAGAGAGGACTCCAAATCATCATCAATTTCCTCTTCTCCTGCTTCACATCCTCGTTCCCTTTTTTGTCCCTCTGTTCAGTGTATATCACACGTGCAGCGGCAGAACAGCAATCAGCATGAATGCACAAGTGAAAATACACGCCATAACTCTAATAGCGATGATTTCTTACTCTCTGAAAAACTACCTGGCAACCTCTTGAGCCCTATTGGAGATCCGGTGCCAACAGATTGGACCATAGAAAAAGAGCAAGACTTTGTTCTGGTTCTGGCGACCTGCCACTCTCACCTAGCAGAGGAGCTGATGGTGTCACCGGATGCACAGCCTGACGATGGGCACCTTCACCTGCTCTACGTAACAGCAGGAATATCACGACCAGCCTTGCTTCGACTCTTCTTGGCCATGGAGAAGGGGACGCACCTCACATGTGAGTGCCCACATCTGATTTACCGGCGTGTCCGAGCACTGAGGCTTGAGCCAATCACGAAGCCTGGAGTCATTACTGTGGATGGGGAGCAGGTGGAGTATGGGCCAATTCAAGCTCAAGTGCACAAGGGATATGCCAGGATCATATGTGGATGACCTCCACCTAAAAACATGGATCAGCTAAAGAGGCCATTCTAACTGATGGTGGAAAATGCAATTAACCTCAAGTTGATCTTGTGTGGTTTAGACATGGTCTTTTTACCTGATGGTTGAGATGTGCAACTGTTTGTTCAAGCTCTTGGAGAGCATCATGGATACACATGCTGGTGGGTTTGTAAACTCTAATACAAGTAAGTTTTTTAAAATGAATATCTGCCTGATATTAGATACCCTGCCATCTAAGCTCAGCTGAAGCCCACATCATGCTAAGAGCTGCTTTGACTTAACAGAAACATGGGTTCAGTCCCATAACAATTCTGTTTAGAACAACCAAAGGTACCTTTTTCTACTTTCCCTCTTTTCTTTTGTTTTTAATGCCAGGTTGGTCTAGCTGCTGGGCATGTGCTGGTGGATATGTGTGTGTGTGTGTGAGTTAGGGATTTATAGAAGTACGTTATGATCCTGACAAAAACACATACTAGCTGGCTTGAACTAGCCCACTAGCCCAGTCTATAACAGTGCTCATTTGGGGTTTTATCTACATTTACATCTCTCAGCTAAGAGTGAATATTGTATAGAGAGCCCTAATACAGGAGAACATGAGAATAGCATCAAAACATCATTCAAGGCTTGCATGGGGAGCTGAAAATGGCATTGTGTCCGGTGGTACTGACAAGCTTGTTCTTTCTCAGTAGTTACCAGCCTTGTTCCTCAGTTCAGAGCAAGCCAGAATATGTACCTGATTCAACTGATCAGTTTATTCAGAACATCTAGTCCAGTTGCATCAGGTGCTAAAGATGTGTTCAAACTAAACTCTGGCTACATCCTTTGCATTAAATTCACCAGCAAGTCTAGAACTGCAGCTGATAATCAGTGATATTATGTTGGTGGTTGTAGAACCTGAAACTCCAGCTGTGTACTGAATTGAAGTCATGGTTCTAGAGCTATGGCTGATAATCGCTGATCTGAAGTTGGTGGTTTAGGAACGTCGGTTGATATTTACTGGTCTGAATCTGGTGAATGTAGAACTTCACTGACCTACAGTTGGTGGTTTTAGACTGCCAGCTGATAATTTGGTGTCCTGACGTTGGTGGTCCTAATAATAATAATAATAATACATTTTATTTATAAAGCACTTTACATTTTAAAGAAAATCTCAAAGTGCTACAGAAAAGAGTCATAATATATACAGCAATTAAAACCAGCTGCCAACTGAGATTAGCACAGAAATTTAAACTCTAAATATTAAAAGACTTTTTAAAAAGGTACGTTTTTAGACCCCTTTTAAAACTATC
>CM041003.1:2710335-2752869 GCA_022985145.1 Pangasius djambal
TTTCCGCAGGTCACTTGTGAACCAGGGAGCTGAGCGAGAAAACACAATTGTCCTAACTCTGATGGGTGCATGAAGATCCAAAATGCTGCTCAGTATCTTATTATAAGATTCCACAGATTCAGTGACTGATGAGACATTTACAGAATGAAGATGTTGAAGGCTTAAGGTCAAGTTTTCTGTGTTAATGTTTTTCAGATTTTTCAGATTTTTCAGATGTTGTCCTAAAACTTGAACTGATAATTCCTGATCACTAGTCCCCAGCTGATAACTCCTGATCTAAAGATGGTGCATTTTAACAGATGACAGATTCTATGGGTTTAGATTTCCAGCTGATAATTCTAGAGTTATGTTTATCTTTATTTTTTCTGGACAGTTTTCAAGATTTAATATGTTAGAAAACCTAGAAAAGCAATAAGAATGGTAATCCACAAAAAAGCCACTCTTACATTAGTACTGTAGCAGAAACCAATAAGAAAAAAAAACATGTCCTCCTATTACCAATAATGTGTATTAGATTTTATGCAATTTTTTATGCCATTAGTAATGCATTATATTCATACAGCAATTACAAATAATTATAAGCACTTTTTTATGGGCTTTAACAGAAAAATTACCTTGAATTTGCATTATAGAGCTCTCCTGATATTAAAATACTTTTAATCTGTGCTGTTATATAATAATAGCAATATGTAATATAGTACATAGCCTATTATTAGTAATAATATAACGACGTTAAAATTTAAGCCAAATGGTTTACTATTTAAATTTAATCTTTCTTATCTTCTTGAGAATCTTGAGTACAATAGTACTGATTGTTCATCAAAGAACACACACACACACACACACACACACAGGTTTAGAGCCCAAGTTGTCAGATCTATGTATAAATATCACATTAATGACTGCACTATCTGAAAGGTCATGAACCATATATCAGTAGAGTGTATGAGACTGTGGTGCTATCTCTTGTACAAAAAAACCCATGTTAATAGATAGATATCTACTTTCAGGTCTGACATCATTCACTCGATGTTAGCTAAGAATTTCAGGTGGTATTATTAAGACAACTACACAAAATGTTCTTTTATATTTTTCCATATGCAATATTCTCATTTTTTGTTAGATAACTATGTAAAAGATGTACACCATAATAAAGTATATTAAAATCTTTTTCCCTTTGGTGTTTTTCCCTGAACCTTTTACATACTAAAAACTTAACTACATTTGCTCTATAACAGTATTAAACTTTCAGACCTATCAGATATGTGAAATTATAGTATAACATATATTTTTTTAATCTGTTTAAGGTAATGTTTAATGTGGAATTTCCTGTTATTACTTGTATTATAGCAGCTATAACTGGGAAGTGGGAAATGGTAACTCAGTGGTTGGATGCCTGATTAGAAGATTGAGAGTTCATATCCTAGCACAGCCAAGCTGCCACTGTTGGGCCCTTAACCCTCAACTGTTCAATTGAGTAAATGAGATAATTGTAAGTTGCTCTGAATAAGGGTGTCTGCCAAATACCGTAAATGTAAATCTGTAAATAGTGATTCCATCACCAGGTTCGCTGTCTCTTGAGAAGAAAAAAAACTCACCCAGTGATATGAGACACAGCCTAAATACTTAATGTTTATTGGAAGCTGCCACATTATGAAGTCAAACAAGATACATGCACAAGAAATATTGGAGAAGAACAACACCAAATATTAGATAAATGTAGGAAAACACCATTCTTTGACATACACACACACACACACACACATATATATATATATATATATATATATATATATATATATATATATATATATATATATATATATATATATATATATATATATATATGTATATTTTTTTCAAATGTGTATCATATCATCATTACACTCACTAAAAAATCATAAGGGACTTAAGTAACCCAAAGATCCTTTATTTTCTGAGCATATAGTCTAATAGCCTACACCACAAAGTGCATAACATTTTTTTCCTGAAGGTAAGCATTACATTTCCCTAATAAATTAAAGTAGAAGAGACCTTGTAGCTGGAGAATGAGCTGGAATCTGTTGAGTCAGTAGATGCTGCTGGGAGCAGGAGGAGCCCAGTAGAGGGATCCTTCTTGCACAGTGCTATGGCTTCCTTGTATGTCATTTTTGACTTCGTAATAGGGTTGATCAAATTCTTCAGCATTTTGTCATCATCTTCAATCTCTTTAGCTGTTTTTTGGTCAATCAGATTTGCATTAATGGCATTCTGTAAGCTGATTCGACCAGCTTTGTTGGGATTTACCAGGCCACCTGTGAGAAGTTGTGCTTCCATGTACCACCTGGCATTCTCATTTGGGATCCAGCCTTTTTGAGCTGCCTCCCTTGCTGATAGGCGCTCTTTGGTTACGGGGTCCTCGACACCTGTAAATGCCTTTTGGGCAGTGATGAGCTTCTGAATTTGACCTGGTTCAATGAGGCCACGGTCTGCTGCCTTGTGGACTGAGTAGCGTTCCTTTTTGTTGATGTCCACAATCCCTCCTGTGGCTGCTTGTGCTTCCAGAAGCTTCTGAGCTGTGTCTGGGTCAATCAATTTACGGGTCATGGCACTTCTCACAGACATGCGACTTTTCGTTGTGGTGTCGAAAATACCAGAGATTGGGAAGGTCTCATCTACATTGGTGATGATGTTTAAGTTGCTGCTGCTTGACGATAGAGAACTTTTACGAGTTAAAGAGCTGTAGCTGTTTATCACAGAGGTTGAGGTTGATGTGGGTTTTACTGGCAAGGTGACTGAACTTATACCCGTTTCTCCTGCAACTTTCAGAGCAAACTCTGAGATGGGAATTTTACCCTCCTTATACTGTCGAAGATCATATTGGGTCAATCTTCCTTCTGTCAGTGCCTCTTCGATGGAGTATGTCTTCCCACTCTTGCGATCCTGTAAAATAATGGTCTCGCCAGTAGGCCCACTACTTGTGACTTCCTCCCAACTGCATTCAAGTGTCTGCAGGTGGATATACTGATTCCGGTCAATAAGACCTTGTATATATGCATCGTAGGCTGACATCTCTTTCCCTGTTTCTGGATCCAGAATGGTGATTTTGGTAGATTTTGTTGTTTCGCTCGTGTGCGTCTCAGAATGATCTTCCTTTTTCAAGGTCTCCTGCAGTTCAATGATCTTGGTCTCCCTTTGTTGTATTCTTTCTTTCTCAGCAAGGATGTCCTTTTCTAGACTCTTTATCTCAGATTCCAGCCTTAAGAACTTTTGTTTGTATATTTGAGTCCTCTCACTTAGTACTTTGGTCTCATGCTGGAATGCTATAGTGATGTCCTGCCTTCCAGTTTCCAATCTCTTCAACTCCCGAAGAAGCCCATCCCTCTCTTTCAGCAGTGCATCCCTATTTGTGGTAAGTGTGGTCTCCTCTTTGGAGAAATTTGTCACTGAGGTTTGAATACGGGTCACCTTAATGTTGATGCGTTGGATTTCCTCCTCTTGATTCCGTCTTGCGCTCCTGAGTTGTGTTAATTGGGCTCTCAGACGATCTCTCTCAGCCTCTACAGTTTGGTCTTTCTCAAACCTGATTACCTCTTTATAGACCATCCTCTCCACAGATTTCTCCTTGGTAAGGACATCTATTCTGAGCTTCAGGTTTTGAATGTCCCTTTCCATGGCAACGACCTTGGTGTTCTCCTCTTCAATCTCAATACGAAGATCATTAATTATCTTGTCCATTTTGGCATCTCTTTCTACTTTTATCACCTCCTCAATGATGACCTTCTCCTCAGGGGGTGGTGCATTCTCAAATTCAAGAATTCGAGACCTGATTTGCCTAAGTTCTGTCTCGACAATAATTTTCTTTTGCCGAATGTCTGTCTGAGTCACGCTCTTTTCCTTCTCCAAAACAATGGCTCTCCATTTCCTCACTTCAGCCTCTAATTCCCTACGAGACTTGCTTTCCTCATCAAGCCTCTTTTTTAACCGTTCATGCTCAGTAATCTGGTTTGGATCCTTCTTGAGAAGTACAATTTCTTGGTATATAATTTTCTCTTCTACTTTCTGTTTCTCCAGCATGACGTACTTCTGGCGAAGATCAAAGAGGTTTTCATCTGCAATGCGGTAGATCTGATGTTCTTCATGTACCTCTTTTCTCAATCGTTCAGCCTCTTTCTCCAGAAGAGGATCCTTCTCATATCTGATGACTTCATTTGTAACAACTTGTATCTGAATCTTGGACTTCTCTACCTTCAACTCATCTCTCTGTTTGTGTAGAATGGTCAGCTTATCCAGCGTAGCTTGGTAAGTGGCCTGCAGGCGGGTCAGGATTTCATTCAGCCTTGTTATTTCATTAATAATTTCTGGACTTCTCTCTTCTTTTATAATTTCCTGTACAGTTTCTTTTACTTCCACCCTGGGTTTCTGAGAACGCAAAGTCTTAAGGTCCACCATCACCACGGTTCTCTTATTCTCTATTTCAGTACGCTTTGTCACCCATTCCTGAATCTCTTTTCTCAATCTCCTTATTTCTGCCTCAGTTTCAGGGTCAACTCTATAGACTTCATTGATGATCTCCCTGACCTCAATCCTTTGTTTCACTGTCTCTACTTGGCTATAACGAACATGTAGAGTACTAATCTCTTTCTTCAAGATATATATTTCTTGTCTTATTTCCTCCAGGCTTGTACGAAGAATCTTGGACTCTTTTATGAGCTCTGGGTTTTGTTCTACCTTCTTTACCTCCTTTGTGACTATCTGAGGTTGGATAGTGGGAATCATTATTTCCACTTTGTTGATCTGGCTTCTTAAGTGAAAGATTTCCTCACTTAAACTTTTGGATCTGAGGCCTATATCAGACATTTCCTCCTTGAATCTAATAACAGCTTTGAGCATTTCAGGATCTTTTTCCACTTTTACCACATCCTTCTTTATCACTCTTTGTTTGATTATCGGTGTCTTTTTCTCCAAGATAGTGATTTCCGTGGTCCACTGCGCTATTTCAGTTTCCCGTATTCTGATTTCCTCTCTTATCTTTCGCATCTCTTCTCGGATAAATGCTGCCTCCTTTTCCAGCAGAGGATCCCTTGCATACTCAGTCATCACCTTGGTCACCAGCTTTGGCTTGATGTTGGACATTTCATGCTCCACAGTGATGATTTTCTTATTGACTATTTCAATCTCAGCATGAGTGACAGAGTGTTTCGAGACCTCTTCATCAATCTTTTTCTTCATTATTTCTAGGTCAGCCTCCAGTTTGGGATTACGGTAGTAATGCACAGTCTCTTTCTCTTCTACCCGCTCCACTCCACGCCGATTTTTGAGTGACAACAGCCTAGTTCTGAACGAATCCATTTCATTTTCAGCATGGATACGTCGGGAGATCTCATCTGCCAGCTCCTTCTTTAGGTTTTCCACCTCTTCCAGTTCTCTGTGCTGGTACACTGCTACCCTACTCACAATTACTTCATTCTGTAAAATGGGTCAACACAAGAAAAAAAGCTCATTGTTGGTGTGTATAATGCATTAGCAAGCATTTAAAAAAAAAACTCATCTGTAGATATTTAATTACTACACAATTAACAATTTACTTACCAACACCTTAACATATCCTTGATATTATACCTACTCTAAGCTCTAAATAGCATTTAAGCTATTTCAGCAGTATGAGTATTTTCAAATAAGGAAGAGGAGAATATGAAACAGGCTGGCCTGTATCTTACAAGGTCTTTTAGGCAGTGGTGGATAAATCTGGGTGTGCAGGAGAAGCAATTTTTGTATCTGGGCTATTTGTTTTTTATTTGCAGTTGCAAGCAGACAAGTAGGTTTAACGACCAGAAAAAAAGCCCTACACATTATTACCTTTCAAACATGTTTTAATTTTTAATTTCCTATGTTAAAACTTAATATGCTTCACTGTGGCTCTAAATCCCACAACCTGCTACACTACTCACTTCAACCAAGGTGTAAGCTGGTTGATGGTAGAAATGTTTTTTTTTTTTTTTACTTGGTAGGTTAATTAGCATGCATGGGTGACAGATGAACTTTTCAGACTCAGGAACAGATATTTGGAAACACTTATGAAACTGAGCAAAATAAAGTGCAGCACAAAGTTGTTGTAACAGTCATTTTGTGGTTAAGCATATTGAGAGAAACTAAAGGTGCTCTCCAGACTGGAATAATATCTTTTATATGCATTGCAAGGACAGAAGACCGCATCTTATAACTTTGCTGACTTCTTATCAAGGTCACAAACGTGATGATACATTAGAAACTTTGCTAGAAGTGGATGAACATATACAGTATTTGTTTGTTTCCCATATATTTTTTTTTGTCTATATTAATGCAATTAAATGGGTAACTTGCCATACATTATCACACTAAGTTAGGTTTCCTGGCAACCAAAACGTCGATATTGGCAGCACATTTTTACTTGCTCGGATGGCTCGCTAATGAATTTATTTGTCCACTCTTAACTGACTGTATCATATCACCACCTATTATAACTCACCTTATTGATGATGTTCTTGGCCAGTTGCATTTGGTCAAGAAGTTGGATGTTCTCTGCCAACAATTCATGGTATTGTTTCACAACACTTCTTTCCTAGAAAGTAACAAAAATCTATTTTTGATGAGAATGTTCATCATGATATAAAGCAAAATTGATTAGGAAAACTCCATTTTGTATTAGGTAACATACCTTATTCTGGATAGCTTCAGCAAAAGTGAGAGAGTGCCATTTTTTCATATCAGTCTCATCATTGACTATAGTGTTGCGGTACCTATAGGTAATGGCCTCATATTCCTTATAACACACACAGAGTAAAATTTTAATGAGATTTTCAAAGCCCCAGTCAAGACTAGCATGCTTCTCAGGTATATCTTAGAGATTACAAATAGATAAAATTGCATTTAGGAAATAAAAATACATACTTTAAGGATAGTCTGCAGCTCATGAGAGAGGGACAAAATTCGGTCAATATCATCAGATTTTCTCTTCAGTTCCTCAACGACCCACTGCAATTAGATTCAATTAAAACTTCCTCAAAATGTTTATCACATAGACCTTTCCTAGTCCCCTCAGCAATGATCTTAACATTTCTACCAATGTTTTATTTTATTGCATTTCAGCACAATTTATTTCTTCAAATTTAACCAAGACAACTCTTATAACTCAAATATTCAATTCACATTTGACAGTTAATTCCACCTAGCAATGCTTAATATTTTCACCAAACTGACCTTCTGCGAGTTCTGCTTGGCAGTGATTTGAGTCGTGGTGTCCTCAGAAAGTATTTTGTTGCTGGGCAAGTCATTCAGGAAGGTGTTGAGGGAACGGACAGTGCTCTTAAAACTTTGGTACTTATTAGTCACCTCCTGCATCAGTGCCAATCTGCAATCGCATGTCAATGGGTGAACTGCTTACACTTTAGGACAAAAACTAAATGTTATAATTATTAGAACAAATATTTTCATGCTAAATTTCCATACAACATGCTTTTTAACCCAAAAATACACACTTCAGGTCAGTGATCTAATTTTCAGTTTTTTTTATGTTAGGCCTCCCTGCCTCCCTAGCATTAATAAGCCAAAATAATAATAATAATAATAATAATAATAATAATAATAATAATAAATTTGCCAAATATGTGGTTTAAAAATACTGCATTTTAATGGTCTGAGGTATTATAACATTCAGTGAGTGGATGAGGCAGGATGCAACAAAATAGGCATGGTAGTTATTATGGACAATCCATGAATCATTGTCATAATCCATAGCAGGCGGCCTGACTACAATTGATGAAACTTTGCAGTGAAACTAGAACACAACAGGGAATTATAAAGACAAACTAATCAAAGACTTAACACAGAAAACCTGGACACTATTGGGAAAAACACCAATAACAGGACAGGGGCAGAGACAAGACTTGAATCAGAATAAAGGCACATGTCAATGTAAACCAAAAACATATGGCGGAAAATCACAACAAAACATGAGGACAGCGTTTCTCACACTGGGAAATGTACTGCACAACAAGAGGAGGAATGTACAGGTGTATAGGAATGATGACAAGACGTCTACTAAAGGTCCAACTGGTGGTTTTGTAATTATTTATTATTTGTTGACAAATTATGACAAGTTCACCACAACAAGTGAGGTTTAAGCTTTAGTGGGAATGGTCTTAGAGCAAAAGATTACAAAAACTTTCCAGAAGTTAGATGTTTTCCAGAAGTTAGATGTAGATCATAAAATAAGGTGTACTAGATGCTTACCTCTGCTGTAGCTGGTTGCTGATGTTAGCATAACGGTTCCTGAGGTTTCTAACCTCTGTTTCCTGTCGGTGAATGTCAGGGCAGTATTCGTGGAAACTCTTCTGCAGATGACCACACAGCTGCTCAGTAAGCTCAAGGTCCTTATTCAGTTTCTGGATGTCTTCCTTCTTGGCTTCAACATCATTGTCAATGTTCTAAAGAATAAAGAAATATTGCTTTGTATGAAAACTTATAGAAACAGAATTGGGTTTCTTCTGCGGGCTAGGCAGAACTTCTAGTCAGATTTCAGAGATGTGAGTCATTATATTGTTGCTCATGTTAATCCTGTTAGAATAGCTGTTTTTTAAGTATTTATTTCATGATTATATTTCTGTCATCCATGAACTATAAAGAAGAACTGTTGCTAAATTAAATTTCTCAGTTTAGTTAATCTTAAGCAAATAAACAAGTATGAATAATATTAAGAGAAATGACTTCCTCTCCCTTACCTCTAGCATATGAGTGTGGTCCTGAACGGCACCATGCTTGTCGAGGATGACCGTGTCCCTGGCCAGTTGTTCCTCAAGCTCTATCAGAGCCATGCCTATATTCTTAATTTGGTTCTCCAAAGACATAACAGCATTGGCCCTTGATAAAGGCAAAAACATTTTTCAAAACTCATATTGTGAAATTTCGTGTAGTTCTTTCAAAAGCCATTTCTTTTTTTCAGGTTGTATTGAAGTTTGGATTTTATCTCAACACCAATTATTAAAGAAAATTGTTGCTAGGTTTTTTTATTCTTATAATTAAACACAAAACTCTTTGTTTACAAACTAAAGTGAAAATACTTTTTGCCATAGAGCTCGGTGAGGGCGTTGAGGTCTTCAATCTTGTTTGTTGCAGTGCTGAGTTTAGGAGGGTAGGACACTGTAGTGGGCCCCAGAGATTTACTGAATATAAGAGGTTCAATTTCCCTTTGAATTGATGCCTTTTCTGCCTCCAGCTTTCTCAGAGTCATGACAGCCCTCTAGAACAGATGGCAAAGCAACACATCAGGCCTGTGAATATTGTTAAGATGTAACAGGAGTCTTCAGAATGTAACAACAGAAGTCACAACTGTAAACAAGTCTCAGAATGTAACAGTAAGAGTTTCAAGATGCCACAATACATGAAACAAGAGTTTCAGAATGTGACAACAGGTAGTTTCAGGATGTAATAACAGGAATTTTAGGATGTAAAAACAGGAATAAGAATTTCTGGATGTAACAATCAAAGTTTCAGGTTGTAACAACAAAAAGTTCTGCATGCAATGATAAGAGTTTTAAGATGTAATATCAGAAGTAATAGTTTGGAAGTAATAATAAGAGTTTCAAGCTGTAACAGTAATAGTATCAGCATGTAAAAGGAGTTACAGAATGTGACAATGGGAATTTAAGACTGTAGCAGGGTTTCAGGATTTTACCACGGAGAGTTTTAGGATGTAACGTCAGGAGTTTCTGGATATAACAACAGGAGTCTCAGGATGTAACAACAGGAGATATAGGATTTAGAATAGGAGATTCAAAATGTGCCAGTTGGAGATTAAGGTTGTAACATGGGTGTACAGAGTTTACCATTGGGAGTTTCAGGATATAACAACAGGAATTTTAGGATATAACAACAATAATTCCAGCAGGTAACAGTAAGATTTTAGGCACAGATTTTAATACTGTGCCTATTGTCCTGTTTCGTAATTGTTGTACTGTCTTGCGCTGTTGTACGTTCTTTATGCACTTTATGTAGTCCTGTGTATGTCTTTGTAGTCTTATTTAATTCTGTGTTTTTTATATAGCACCATGGTCCTGGAGAAATATTGTTTCATCTCAGTGTGTACTGTACCAGTTGTATATGGTGGAAATGACAATAAAGCCATTTGAACTTGAACTTGAACTTGAACTTGAACTACACATTTCTGGATGTAAAAATGGGAATTTCAGGACATAAAATAAGAATTCTAAAACCATGGGCATTAATATAGACTTGGAAGCCCTTTGCTGCTATAAGAGCTTTCACTCTTTTGGGAAGACTTTCCACTAGATTTTGGAATGTCTCTATGGGAATTTGTGGCCATTCAGCTACAAGAGCATTACTGAGGGAAGGCTCTGATGAAGGCTCTTCTCATGTAAGAAGAGTGTTTCCAACTTTGTGGCAACAGTTTCAGGAAGAAACACATGTGGGTGTGATGGTCAGGTGTCCACATACTTTTGGCCATATAGAGTACCTTCAGGCATGTATTTCAGGAATTTTGAGATCTACCAACAGGAACATTTTAGGGTGTAACAATGAGAGTTCCAAAATATTAAGACAGGAGTTTCAGACTAGCAAAAATACATTCATGGTGTAACCACAAGAACTTCAGAATTTTCTCTTTCCCCACCACCGCGTGTCTGTCTTACCTCATGGTCTCGGATTCGGGCTACAAGGTCTCCAGTGTGATCAGCTCGAGACAGTGGAGCTCGTAATCTGCCGAGCACCTCTTTCTCCAGCTGAAGGAGATCAGTGATGAGCCGGTCCAGACGGTTAGACAGAGCACTAGGACGAGAGTCCTCAGGAGCACTTGACACACTCACTGCAGTGTGGGAACAGAAGTTAGCCCTGGTTTGGGTTTTGGTTTACTTATTCTAATAATTTTACAGGTGAAATGTTAAAACATAGGACAAACCTCTTCGAACGACCTTAACTACCTCCATACTCGGGGTCTTTACAGAGGCCAGCAGAGATTCTCTCCTCCTCTTCAGCCCAGCAAAATCCTGTTCCAGGCTGTACACCAACACACACAAGCCAAACAATACACCATTGTGAATTGGATTTACACATTAATTTTCATCAACCATAAGAAAGGTTCTGATTTAATGACTGACATGTGAACATGATGTACAAGCACAAAAAAAGTTGTATAGCAACTTTTATAGCATCTTTTACCTCTCAACTCGTTCAGTTGCCTCTGTGTCAGGAGGAGGAATGACGAAGCATACTCCAGGAATAACTTTTTTCTCTCCAAGGCTGTTCTTCACCTCCCATGATTCTTCCTTCGGGCTGAACAACAGAGTGTATTTATCCCCTCGATTCACTGATCCCTGTGCACAGTAACCACACATACTCAGATCACAATTTGGAAGGCCAGCTGATCAGAATTGTTTATTCTCTGTAGGCTTCTAAATTCAGAACAAAGCAGGAAATACACATTATAGCTTGCTGCAGAGCCACATTGTTATGTTATTGCAGTAAAGATTTAGGTATTTTATTTGTAAAGCACTTTTTAACAATAGATATTTTCCAAAGCAGCTTTACATAAATCTGGATGTAGATTTTGATCCCTAATAAACACTATACTGCCAAAAGTATGTGGACACCTGACCATCACACCTATATTTGCTTGTTGAATATCCCGTTCCAGATTTATTCCCTCTTTGGTGTTGCTGTTATAATAAGCTCCACTCTTCTGGGAAGGCTTTCCACTAGATTTTGGAGTGTGGCTGTGGGGATTTGTGTTCATTCAGCTACAAGAGCATTAGTGAGGTCAGGTGCTGATGTTGGTGAGGAGGTCTGGGGTGCAGTCAGTGTTCCAGTTCATCCCTAAGGTGTTCAGTGGGGTTGAGGTCAGGGCTCTGCTACAGCATACAGAGACATTCTATACAATACTTTGTGGAAACAGTTTGGGGAAGAATCACACATGGGTGTGAAGGGCACGTGCCCACCTACTTTTGGCCATATAGTGTACGGCCAGGAAATTATAGTATACAGATGTAGAAGAGTAACTTGACAAACAATACTGAGTGTGTTTACAGGACGTTCGGCATGAACAGATTGTGAATAAGTGTCCTGGGATGATCACAAAACAGTGTTTATGACACCAGCAGCACTTGGGCACAAATCTAAAGGATTCAGATGAGATTATCCACTGAAGCAAGGGTGAGCAGTAGTGTGTGTGTGTGTGTGTGTGTGTGTGTGTGTGTGTGTGTGTGTGTGTGTGCGTGCACGTGGTACCTTGTCAGTGTTCCAGTCACACAAGGCCACCACAGGAAAGTTGCCATACTGGGCCCTGCGCAGTGGCAGAGGGGGGACTTTGGTGCAAAGCTCTTTCAGCTCGGCCAGTCTGCGCTCATTCCTCTGAACCGCTCTCTCCTCTCCCTACACACACACACACACACACACACACACACACACACACACACACACAAAATATTCTCATAAACTTTGAGTAAATGTATTTTTCAATTATAAATTGTATCTGACATATAAGATTGGACTTGTATATTCTAAATTCTAGCTCTTTTAACATATAACCCCTATCTAAATTGAGAAAATAGAAAACATTTCAGTGCTGATGTGTTTTCCTCTCAGTCCTCATGTACCTCAAGCTGCATCAGGATCTGTGAGTTGCTCATGTTGGACAGCAGTGATGGCTCCATGGTACTGTTGATTCTCTTCAGAGACTCGGAGACCGTCTCAGCATCCAGCTGGAACTGCGGGATTAATAATAAGCAGGCATTCACGCATAAGGCAGCACACTGATACTGTAGAAGAGAAGGAATCTAGGAGAAAGTAATGGATGACTGACTACTTGGTCCTTAATTCTACCTTTTTGTAAATCTCCACATTGTTCAAATGAGTCTGCTGGCAGGTGCAGAGGTTGAGGAATCGCTGCCACTCCTTCTGTACTTCAGCATTATGTTTCTGCAACACAAAAACACTCACTCACTAAAGAATGAAGGAGCGAATAGGAGATGATTCTGACTCACTACTCACTTATAGACTCACTTATTTATTTGGGGATGAGTGAAAGAATAAAGTAGGGAAGTAAGGATGGGAGATTTAATTAATTGCCTATTAATTAATTTATTTAATTAATTACCTTGAGGCATTTTCCCCCTATACATACAGTACCTCAGTTTTTGTCCATTTGCTTATTTAAAGTCTTATTAATACATTTCAACGATTTTAAAAGTCACACAGCTTTTCTGGTTTATCTAATTCCTTTATCTTACACCCACCCACCCACCCACCCACACACACACACACACACACCTTGGACTTTATATTACATTCTAAGTTATTGACTTGGGTTACAGATTGACTAAGGGGCGAATGAATGACCAAAACTAAGAACAGAAGGGTGGTAAGAATTATTTAATCTGCATGCAGTTTTGTTTCTGACCATTTGGGAATCCAAAGTGACATTTAATATACACATCCTGGAACTGAAATAGACTTAAATACACAGTTGCATTTCATGATTGTACATAATATTGAAATGGGGATGAGATGGGGGAGGGGATTAAACATAGTTTGCAAAATTACTTTACAAATAAAAAATATAAGGGTTGTGATTTCATAAATATTGCATAACTGCTGTGAAACTTCAAAATTAATTCTGGTGTAACCAGTTGCCATCAGAATTCAAATAATTAGCTGAATGGAGTCGACTTGTGTGCAATTAAATTGTCATGTGATCTTAAGTCATACATCTGTTCCTTGAAGGTTACAGATATTATTAGAGTACCTAAACAAATGGCATCATAAAGACTGAGGCACTATCAAAACAACTCTAGGACAACGTGCCAGTTCTGGAAAAGTGCCAATCAGGGTTTGATTATTTAAAAAAAACAAATGTTGAACATGCCAAAGAGTGACATTAAATCCATTATTTAAAAATGGAAAGAATATGGCACAACCATGACTAGACAGGGTCAAGAAGTCAAGGGTAACTCTGAAGGGTCTGGAGAGATCCACAGCTCAGATAGGAGAAGCTGTTCACAGGACAACCACAGCCCAGACACTCCACAAAGCTGGAATTTATGAAAGAGTGAACATGAGATATCCTGTTTGGGGTTTGCCAAAGTGCATATTGGAGACTCAGTAAATATATGGGGAAAAGGTTATCAGGTCTCATGAGGCTAAAATTTGACTTTTTGGCCTTGGCACAAAGTGCAACCCAACACTGAAAACACCATCCTTGCTGTGAAGCATGGTAATGGTAGCAACTTGCCCCCAACCCTGGCCAGTTTCCTGGTTCCTGCTGAAGAGCAAAAACAACCCCAATGTGAAGCACGGTGGTGGTAGCATCATGTTGTAGGCATGCTTTGAAGCAGGGCACTCCTAGAAGAAAACCTGTTCCAATCTGCAAACTGTTCCTAAACGCACCTTAATAGCCTGGGATCCAGGATGGTTTGTGTTCACCAGATCTTCTGCTTCATCCTGCAGCTTGAGCACTTCACTCTTATGGGTCAAAATGCCATTATTCTTCAACCTCTGTCAAAGAAGACAACTTTATTAGCTAACTTCATTCACAATACTGAAAAAGTGCTAACAACCTCCAGTTTAGCACTATACAATCTGGAGCTGTAAATATAAACTGATTACTGAACAACCTGACACAGTGTGAGTTGAGTATTACACATTGCTAACCTGGTGGCTTTGAGCATAGTTTTTACTAAAGAAGCCAAATGTTGTGTTTTTCTGTCCAAACTGTTCCTTTAGTACAAGCTCCTCATCCTCCATGTCCTCACCTCAGATTCGGAGCGCAATCCAGCCGCATCTCTGATCAGGTCACTCCAGTCGGTTTTGCGGATGTGGTCCTGCTGCTCGGTCAGAAAGCTGACCTCTTTATTACAGCGCAGGATGTAGTCATACAGAGAGGACAGATAGCTCTTACGTCTCAGTGAATCCTCCTGCATAGACGAGAGAGAGAAGATAAATTAGGATATCAATATGTTGATATTTTTCCAATATTTCAAATATAATTGAAATAATTTGTTAAATTATCTCACCATGAGGCGTGTGTACTGATTCAGTTCCTGTTGGAACAGAAAAGACATAGTTCATTAAAATGCTAAATGCTAATGATCATAGCATTTCAGGAACAGTAGTTTTAAATTGCTCTAATACCATTAGATTAAAGGAGTCGTCGCAAGACTCCACTTTCACTGAGGTGTACCAATGGGTACGCTGCAAATTAAGATCTCTTTTTGACCTCCCTCTCTTTTTACACTCTCATATAGACCATAACAAGAGCAGTAGTGGAGCTTGCTACAAGTGGAGTTTGCTATTGCCAAATAGCACCGTTTTTTTAAAGAATGCAAACAAGCATGAAATGGGTCATATCAGTTGTTGATAATGTGTTGTTTCGAGTGAACACATACATAAAAACACAAGCACAAAAAGACAGACAGCCTCAGGGTTGTCACAGTGTAATTTTTTCTAAGTTAGACATAGCTAGCAAATATAGACAAGCAGCTGCTAACACAGTTCAGGCCCTATTGAGGCCCATCATAGGTGTCACTGATTCTTCTTACGTCTGCAGATATTTTGGTGGATAAATTATGCTGACGGTGCTAATTTTTAGGATCTATAAAATTTTATAGTTTCTACTTTTTTTGCTTGGTGGCTTGGAGTCTTTAGCTAAGCTGTTAGTTATGCAGTTTTACACAGTATAGCTCAAGTTAGATAATATTAGCTACAAGTTAGCTAGTTATGCTTGGTTTATAGTTGATACTCGGATATTTAAGCTAACATTTTTTCTACCTTATCATTTCCTAATGTCTTGAAATCTTTAGCTAAGCTGGTTTGTCAGGTTTTTCTGTATTACTGGGGTTACAATGTGATGCTGCTCAATTTAGCAAATATTATATGTAATTTTAACATATTACAAATAAGTTTTAAGGTTGCTAGTCTGTTATTTAGGTTAACCTAAAACTTATTTAGACTTAGTGTTAACTTGTTAAAAAAGAAATGACTTGTTGTGGATGTACTGAATACTTTTGTGTCCGCAGATATTTTTCTGGATAAAGCAATATCAGCAAGACACATTTTTAAGATCTCTAAAATTTAATTTAACAGTTTTATAGTCACTAACAAAAAGTTTCTTCTACTCAGGCATAATGATAACCTGTTAAAAAAGAAATTAAAAAAAAAGAAAAAAAAGAAAAGAAATTTACTGTCTGCAAACATTTTTTGCATAAAAATATTTTGGTGGAGGAAGAGCCTATTCTCAAGATCTGGCTAATTATAACTGTATGAGTGAACCTTTTGTATATGTGTGTGTGTGTGTGTGTGTGTGTGTGTGAGGTCACCTCTAAGTCCAGCTGAGAACGGTATGCTTCAATCTCTTTATGCAGGATGTTGTGGGTCGCTATCTGCTTTTCCACATCAGACAGGTTTGGGCCGCATTCCTCCCTCTGGATCTGCCTCTGGATCACACACAGAAGTCCAATCACTAAATGCTCATCCTACATGGAATTGGATTGTCCATCAGGAGAAAAATGAAGCATGTGTTTCTCACCTGTTTGGCAGCAAGCAGCTGAGCCCAGTTGAACTGCGGAGAGAGATCAAGCTCCAGACCTTGCTTGTACAGATCTCGAAACCTCCTGCAGTTGTTGGACCAGAGGTCATGTAGATGACTAACACTACGGAGTGTGAGAGAGAGAGAGAGATTATACATTCATTCATACATACATCTTAAATAAGTACTGGTCAGAATAGTCCACTCATTCACATATAGGGGCAGTTTATCTTAGCCAATCCACCTACTGCCATGGTTTTGCAAGGAAACCAGAGAATCAGGAAGAGAGCCATACAGACATGGGGAGAATAGTTACATACAGTAACCCAAGCATAGGGCTGAACCACTGTGATGCAGCATTGCTACTCGCTGTAACACCATATCACTTACAACTTTTTGAAAATCTAAAGCTATTTTCTTCTGGTAACTGAGATTCAGGTCAGTGTTAGGTTTAGGTGCAGTCATAATTAAGGCAACAGAAGGTCCTAAACAAGAAAAACGAGTATTTGTGTGTGTGTGTGTGTGTGTGTGTGTGTGTGTGTGTGTGTGTGTGTGTGTGTGTGTGTGTGTTTTCACTTACTCCTGTTCAATCTCGGCAGCTTGTGGATGCAGCATTTTCTTCACTTTGTCCACATCCATGAACAGCTGCTTCAGCAATGTCTCTGCCTCGGACAGATTGTCCGCCGTCTCGATCCGCCGAGTCAGAGGAAGGCTATGCTTTCCATTCTTTGTGTCCTGAGAGAGAGAGAGAGAGAGAGACCAGGTATAGATCAGGGTTAGGTTTAGGAGCAGCTTTAGCTACAGTCATCATTATGTCAACAGAAAAACCTCAACAAAAAAAAAACTAGTGTGTGTGTGTGCACGCGTGTGTGTGCATGCATGCAAGCGTGTGTTTGTTTGTTACCTCATCCAGCAGCTCCTCAGCACGCACTATATTTTTCTCGACACGGTCTGAATACTCCTGCAGGCGACTGACCAGCACAGTCAGGTCAGTGGTCTGGCCCCTACACACACACACACACACACACACATCAGTCATACAAACATACCACTACACCAAAGCTATCATACAACAGACACATAACTCTGTACAAAGTGCTTCAAAACGTGTAAATTACTGCAGAACACAGCACCATTTTGGAACATCTTTACCTCTTATAGAGTACTTTCTTTTAGTTTAAAATTAAATATATATGTTTGAGAAATTACTGTTCCTATATCAGTCCTTAATTAATATGGAGACGTTATCCACATTAATTAATGCACACTGGAATCACATATCATGTGTTTATAACATATGAAGACGTGTCTGCTCTCAGATGCTGTAACTGACATCATCTTTTGGTGCCACTTAGACTTTTAGACTTCACTGTTTTACTTTGTGAATAAATTAACAACCCCATAATTTTTCACAATGTACTGTTTGTCTGTTCATTTATAAAAGTACATTTTATACATCAAAATAAAATTATTTCTTTAATAATAAAAGTAATTATTCATTCATTTATTCATCGTCAGTAAGTGCTTCATCCCGATCCATGGATCCTTGGAACACAGGGTGCCATGCACACACACATTCACACATTCATTCGCAGCTAGGGGACATTTATCATAGCCAATCCATCTATCTGCATGTTTTTAGGAGGTGGGAGGAAACCGGAGAACCCAGATGAAACCCACACTGACACAAGAAAAACATGTGAAACTCCACACAATGAGTAACCCAAGCTCAGGATCAAAACTGGGACTCTGGAGCCGTGAGTCAGCAGCGCTACCTGTGACGCCCACAAACAAAACAGTTCTGTGCACACACCGCACACCCCGCACACACACATACACAAACACACACAATTACACACATTCCACATTAACTGCACTCTTACTCAAGTATGTCCTTTTAGACACACACAAAGGATACACTTTTATCCAAAACCCAGATGTGATAAAACATTCACCAACAGCAATAATGACTCACCCTTTCTCCCCACTCACTGACTGACAGCTGTTGTGAATGAAACCTGTCCATTCGGCGCATTCCAGCACACACACAGTTTCCGATGAGGTATTAATCTCCAAAACAACCCAAAAATAATCTATTTTTTAAATTAATATATTGTAAAAATATCTTACAAATATGTAGAACATACCAAAATACCAAACATATGTATGTACACTCAACATCAACTTTAGTAGGAACACCTGCTCATTCATGCAATTATTCAATCACACACATCAGCCGCACTGCTGTCAGAGCTACTGTTATAGAAAATTAATCAACACCTTCGGACCAATCAGAATCCTGGAGGCAACAGCACTCAATTCTATAGGATATCCATATAAATGCCTTTATTAATTCAAGACAATATTTACATTTTTGGGGGGAAACATTAAGTCATTTATGAGAGATTTTTATCCCTGACCTTTCCCTAATGCTGTACCAAAAGCTGTAATGTAGAGCAGTGATTAGTGAAGTGTGTGTTTGTCAGAGAGGTTGTGTAACAATTAATTACACATCAGTAATAAAGGTAACAATACAGTGACACGAGGAATTGGACATGTCAGTGCCTGGTGTTGTGGAAACAGAATCTAATAATATATCAATAATTCACATAATGACTAATGCTGATAATGATCATTAAAAAAACAACCTTCTGATTAATGAATTTTTAGCCGTTTTTACCAAGTACCAAATCGTGAAAATCTCACCATAAATGCTCTATTTGAACAGGTCTTTTTGGTGGAAAATAAATGATTCGGTCAAGAACAGGCCAAAAACAGACCAAAAATGGTTCTTTAGGGAACAAAAAAAAAAAAGTTCTTCTTTGACATTTAATGTTTAGAATTTATCGATTTATTAAATATATATATATATTTTTTTTTTCCTCTGCATTTCCAGCATAAAATGTTTCATGAAGCAATGTGTGTGTGTGAGTGTGTGTGTGTTTGAAAGAGGGCGGGAGTGAATGAGTGAGAGTGTATTTATATGTGTCTGCATGCTTCAAGCCGGTACTGCAGGGGCTTCCAGTTTGGTTTCTTTGCCATACGTCTGTGTGTCAGACCCGAAAAACTGCATACCACAGACACACACACACGCACACACACACAAACTCTCGCTCTCTTTATCACTCACTCTCTCTGTCTCTCACTCTCTTTTCAACATTTTTAATTAAATAAATCTGCTCACCATTTTGTAAAAGTGTCAGTAAAATGACAAGAACTTATTAACAAAAATATTTGTACTCAGAACTAATTGTCTGAACTGATCTGTTTTTATGAATCAGTGAGTAATTAGCATCAGTAATTAACTGACTAAAATGCCAGGAACTGTTGGTGAGTCCACACACACACACACACACACACACACACACACACACACACACACACACATTACTCCTTCTCGTAAGTACACACCTTTTTCTGGTTAGTTTCATTGTAGTTACCGAGTAATGTGCTTTAACGTAATTAACTAATATAATGCGACGTTCTAGAGAATTAAGTGAACAGATAATGTTTTAGAAATAGCTTAAAATAAAAAACTTTTTTTATTATCATTGCCCAAATCACAGCTGTTATTAAGTCATACAATATAAATGGCAATCCTGTTCCATCCTTCAATCGTGCTCCATTTAGCACTACAAGGTTCATCATCTTGGCTCTCTGGGAGAACCCATAAAGGTTCTTACACATATAAAACATCGCAGCAAAGGGTTTCCTTAAAGAAATGGTTCCACTTTAGTAAGCTAAGAACACTTATCCATCCACAAGCAATTATATATTCCAAGAGTTTTTAACATACAAAGAAAGAGTTGCGTCACAGGTATGTATGTATGTATTTCTGAGGGGAAAGGGGGCAGAGTGTGTATGGTTAGCGACATCCTTAATTTACATATTCATTCATCTTTCTCTGATGAATAATGACATTTTCAAATTTTAAACTAATTTAAATCCTCATCCTCCTCAAACTTCAGCAGCCTTCGACACAGTCAACCACAACTCTTGTCCATCCCCATCAGTCTTGGTTTGCTTGGAGGGGTGGTCATATCAGAAGATATGGCGGGGATCCACATCTGTCCCACAAAGACATCCAGATCTCCACTGGTGTCCCACAAGGCTCACTACTTGGTCCTCTTCCGTTCTTCCTCTATACATTCTCTCTTGGTGAGGTCATATTCTCAGTTTTCATACCACTGTTATGCTAATGACATGCAACTCATCCTCTCCTTTCCTCCCTCAGACACTCATGTTTCTGCATGGATCTCAGCATGTCTGGCAGACATCTTGTGGAGTTGGCAGCTCATCACCTGAAACTGAATCCCAGCAAGACTGAGCTGCTATACATCTCTGGAGATGCATCTCCATGTCAAGACCGTCAAGATGCATGCAACCTTTGGATATTCCATCTGTTTTTCTCTACTCACATTGCTAAACTGACACACTTATGCAGGTTTCTCCTCTACAACATCAGGAGGATCCAGACATTTCTATCCTCACAGGCACTCAGGTGCTTGTTCAGTCCCTTGTCATTTTGAGATTGGACTACTGCAACTCCTTCCTGGCAGGCCTGACTCTGAGCGCCATTCGAGTTCTGCAACTGATCCAGAATGCAGCTGCATGACTTGTTTTCAACCTGCTCAAGTTCTCACACACCACCCCATTGCTACGCTCCCTCCACTGGCTTCCTGTAGCTGCCAGCATCAGATTTAAAACACTGATGCTCGTCTACCAAGCCAGAAATGGATCAGCACCTGCCTATCTTAAAGCACTTATCACACCTGCACTGCACCACGCTCCCTCCGATCCACTAACACTGCTCGACTGAATCCACCATCTCTCAGGTTACAAGAAAGACATGCACCAAGGCTCTTCTCTGTTCTGGCACACAGGTGATCATTATACTGACAAGACTGACAATCATATTGACCAAACCATTACACTGAACAAACTGCTTAACATGAAACACATTTTTTTTTAAATGTTTATAAGGGTTGGTGAGTCAAGACGTTTAGCCATTCGTGAGTTCGTATTGAATGGTGTTAAGTCAGATTTTTAAAATGTGATAGAAAATGACTTGAAAAAAATTCACATGCTGATGTAATTAAGGCTGCGTGTTCTTATTCTCACAGGGAGTTTTTCCTTGCTGTTGTCACCTCTGGCACGTTAAGTTTTTAATCTGTCCTAGAGAAAATCATGCATTAATCACTAACTATGTGTTTAATCCTTGAAACTGAGTGACGTAGCGACTAGCGACTCTCATATGGAGGGCTGTCATTCTAACATGCTCATTAGAATATTAGCCCATGCCAAATATTTCTAATATATTCTAATATAGTGTGAATCTGCTGAAGTTTGGCATCAGTCTTAAGACTTCTAGGATTTTGCTTCAATGCACATGAAACTGGTTGAAAAAAAAAAACAATGGTAATAATTTCAGCTGACACAAGAAAGTACAGGTGCATTGTTCAGGTTGCCTAATTGAGCAGCACAGTGAGTGGCATGGATGTGTGCTGCTGTCACACCCTGAAAGAAAACAGGTCATGCCTCCAGATCATTGCACTGCTATTCGGATGTTATGCAATTAATTAGCGCATTTACTAGCTAGCTGCTCTGGATTGTAATCATTCCTCCCACACCTCACACACCTTGCCACACCTTAATGCGTTTTATCTTTCTGCTCATAAAGTGTTATCTCTGATGTTGGTACCTATGTGATCGTGTACCTGATTCTTGTGAGTCATAGCCTCTCTTGGAGCTACAAAGCCGGCCGTCAGAACAGGCTAGGCAATGCCATAAAGATAAATGGAGAGACTCACAGCAGGCCGGCTGCATCCTACAACACACACGTGGGTGACGCAAAGCACTCTTCAGTTCGATTATCATTTATTACTGTTGGGTTAAGGTTGAAAGCTCCATGAACATATCTGCTTATAGTACATAGGTGGATGTATATGGGGGGAAAAGTACACAGATAATTCAGGTCAACTCAGTTAAATGTAGTTAGATGAAAACAAAAGACTAAAAACTGGATAAAACAGACTACACTGGAAATGTCCCTTTCAGCAATATTACCAATATGCAAATTAAAAAAATGCATATTCAAATATTTTTCCAGTAAATGCAATATTTCCTAACATATATCTAATATATTACAGATTTGGTATGAAAAATATGGTTTAAATCTATATGTAATGCAATATTTATATCCAGAGGTGCTGAAACACTTTTGATTTATTAATTTAATTACTGTATCCTGTATTATTTTGTAGCAGAAATTAAATCAATATGCCGAAGAAGAAGGAGAAGAAGAAGAAGAAGAAGCACGCACACAGTCACACACACACGCACACACACAAACACACACACACGGTTCCACTTACTGGCTGCTGTCCTTCTTCTTAAACATGCTGGAAGTCCGTATTTGCTCTCTATAAGCAGTTCAAGGATCTTTCTCTGTACGTCTCTGTGCGATTCAGCTTATACTCTCTCCAGTTAAAGTCCACTCATCGGTTTTGGCTCCGCCCCCGGGACAGGTGTAACACCTCTCTGCCAGGCACACAGGACTGGGAAGACCTGTTCCACTCCTATATCTATCAATCCCGATGTCTCAGCTGACATAAATCTTAGTGTAGATTCAATAGAGAGATATGTTTGCTGTGGTGTGTGTACTGTGTGTAGAAACATTTCTAATTATCCTGTATGATACCTGTATGGTCAAAGTGACACCGGATAGTGAGATTATAAATCCTTACAGTATAAAGGTGTAAAGACACAGTGATAAGTATGTTTACCGGATCTTCAGTATGAACAGACTGTAAATAAAATGATTGACTCATTCAATATCTTGTATATATGCAAATCTATCTAATATGTAAGAAATGAAACACTCTGAAGCAGAGTCATCAAATATCAATAAGCCTAAATAAGACTAAAGTGGTAGCTCAGTGGTTAAGATGTTGGCCTTCTGGTCATGAAGGTTGAGAGTTCAAATCTCAGCACCACCAAGCTGCCACTGCTGGGCCCTTGAGTAAGGCCCTTAACCTTCAACTGCTCAGCTGTATAAATGAGATAATTGTAAGTTGCTCTGGATAAGGGCATCTGCCTAAATGTAAATCAATTCAATTTTATTTATATAGCTAATGGACATTATCACAATGCAGCTTCACAGAAATCTGGATGATAATTTTTAAATTTATAAATTTATCCCTAATGAGCAAGCCAGAGACAATGGCGGCATGGAAAAACTCACTGAGAAGAAATGAGGAAGAAACCTTGAGAGGAACCAAGGTTCCCTGGCTCTTCTGGGTCATACCAGATAGTGCGATTATAAATAATTTCCCTTATATAACTGTATACTGTAGAGTAAAAATATTAATTGTGCTAACAGAAACTTGAGTATGAGCATCAGAGTCATTTCTGAATTTATTCTAGTTTTAACTTTAACTCTATTGTATCAAACTGAAGTTATTAACTGTTCAATGATGGAGAGGTAAGTGCAAACTGCAGCCCTAAGGCTAGCCAAGGAAGTGTTTTATTCCCCTTATACGTCAGCAAATTGCCAGCAATTACAATTTCCTGTTTATTAAAGAACAACATATCATATATTTTATCCCTTTATAATAATATTTAATGTTGTGAGATGTCTATGAAACAAGTTAGTTCCTGTTATCACTTACGCTATATGTTAATTCACTGTTATAAGATCTGAGGTGCTGATAATGAGGTTCTGAGAGGTTTTGTAGATAAAATAGATGTTACTTTTAATCATTTCAATAGTTCTCAATACTATAGGGGAGAGGCGGTACATTTTTAAATTACCACATAACTTCACGCACATGTTCACTCCTTTTATCATGTGCAAGTCTCCCGATATCATCACCAAGTGCTGTACAATTTTACTGAAAACCTAAAAGGCGTTTCTTGTTACAGTTGTAACATCACATGGGTCACATTTTACCATTACTCAAAACACACTGTAAACGTAGATGCACATCAGGGAAAATCTAATTAAATCATCATACACTTACTACTCTGTAGCTTCGAGCATAGCTTGGAAAATATTAGTAATTTTTACTTTTATTGTTAGAAAATAAAAGTAATTTAAAAAGATCATTGCATGTCCTTTACACACATGTGGAGAAACACACAGGACAATTACTCATTTAATCAATGTGATGGATTGAAGATGGACTTATAAAGACATTTTCCTCCATTTAATTTTTTTGATATATCATAGTAACACCATGATTAGTATAATGGAATATCTATAGTTTAACTATATTTCTATGATTTAATAAAAATGATAATGTATTTATGAACTCTGCATTAAATGCAATTGTTCCTTATGAGTGTAGAAAGTTGTGAGTGTTTGTGTGTGTTCTGTCTCAGTGCTGCCTCCTGTCGCTGCACTTAACAGTCCGAGTGCCTTTGAAGCAGGATTCTGTAGAATTGAACAGGTGTTAGATTTTACAGGTTGTACGGTACAGGGCACACCCATGCTTTCTCATAATCTTGCAAACAGAAATAGCATTCGCAAACATTGCAAAATTATGCTACTTAATGTAGAGCTAAGTGTACACAACTTCACAAAATGCAGTTTTTAACATTATATTAGAAAAATACTTCTGTTTTGTTTTACTTAGTTCTTTTTAAAAAAATAATTATCTCCAGCACAAGTGAATGAAAATGACTGTTTTGTTTGTTTTAAACAGACACAGATAACTGATGCACTTCTACAGTGTGCATTTAGAGAAAACAAGCATGTTACAACTGTGTTGTATCTCCCTGAATGTCTGAATCTGATTCCATTTCTACTGGTCCAGGATCAGTTTATTTAGGTTCTTTCAGTTACGTCAACTCAGGAGATATAACTCTTCTTTTGTCAGATCTATGTGAAAGAGGATTTGAGGACAGAGAGGCTTGGAGTGGAGGACAAGTAGGAAAAGAAAAGACCTGTCCACATATTTCACTCTTCTTCTCATTCTTCTCCTCTTCCTCCCTTCTGTTGATGTTTCTATCATCCACTAATCTTTTAATCCTCTTCTGCCTTCAGGTTAGCTAGAAGTCAACTATTCTTTGATTATTTTCCAGTGAAGCAATAAGCATGTGGATGAAATGCTGTTGAGCTGCATTCAACGTTCTAATCGACCATTTGTGAAAACACACTATGATCTCTGTGATGATATATTAATCATCATCATCATCTTTATCATCATCATCATCAACATCATCACAGCAACAAATCACCAGACTTTCTTTTTTCTCTCTCTTGAAGTTAATAACACAAAAAAAAACAACACACACACCTTGTCATGTTACCAAGAAGCCACAATTCACAGGTTTATATTAATGGTTGTGTATTCATTCAAATGGTAAAATACATAAGCTTATGTCATGTTATAGACTCCCATCTATGTGTACTGTGTCACTATCCACTGTGAGTTTTTCGTTTGTTTGCTTGCTTGAAAAGTATATATATATTTTGTTCAACTAATAGGTATCTAGCTAGAAAGTATTGTTGTGATCACCAGAAAGTAATACTAGAAAGTATTGTTGTGAAGTGATCACCACATGCAAAGTGCTGGCATCCTGGCACTCTCCCTCTCTCTCTGTTCAGTGTGTTTTGTGGCTATGTTGATACCGGACACACCCAATTAGCAAACGGAAAGCAACACACATTAGGAATGCAGATCACTCACAGAGGAACATGCTAAGACCATGTCATTAAGACATTTATCATCACCAAGTGACAGTCCCTGTGACACTATGAACACACTGACATGTGATAGGAGTGTGATGTGTTCGTCATGAAGTTATCAGAGATTACTGCTGGAACGATCAGCTTCACTGTTGCTCTTATTGACCTTTGAGGGCAATAAAAAGCTCATTATACTGTTATAAATACATTAGCAATGCATTAGTTACACAGTGCACAGTGATCTGAGTAACACCCTCATAACACGCACACACACACAAAATAATATGATATACAAAATGTTATGTACATTAATAATAATAATAATAATACTAATAACAATACTACTACTACTACTACTACTATTATTATTATTATTATTATTATTATTATTATTATTATTATTATTATAATAATTCATTGTGGTGTTGATGCAGTTATTGCTGCTGTTAGTGTTTTTATAATTGTTGTTGTTGGTGGTGGTATTATTATCATTATTTTTATAAATACGTTTTTTATTTATTACATTTTTGCCATTATTGAGGTTCTTCCCATGCTAACAAACTCACGAAACATATAAGAATTCTAGTCTTCAGGGCCCCACAAAAGGACCAAGGCGTCACTCTGTGGCTCGATAGTGGCCCCCCTTTGACAGTTTTCTTCAGTATGAGCATCCAGTTTCACGTACACTCACCAAATTTGGTAGGCATATGGGTCTTCTTTAGACAAATGAATTCCACACTCACATGCTCCAACAGGAAGTAGGTCAATTTACATTTTTGCATTTTGATGGGTTTCAAACATTTAAATACTCCTTCTTGTAGATTCATCCTAACCAAATTTGGTCTGCATGATGTCAAGATGTCAATGATGCTAAAGTGTGAAGAAATTTGTTGATATCTTTAACTGTGATGCCATGGCAAGGCAATCAATTAACATTTTACACCACAAAAACAGGAAGTGTGGCATAATTCCACTGTACATCATGCACTGTGGCACAAAGTTCACATTTACGTTCAGTGGTGGGGAATGGTCACATACACATACTGATATTGTTATTATTAGTGCCACCAACTGGCAACAGAGAGTGAAGCTTATATCAATATGGCCATGATGATAAATTGTGAAGGAATTTTTGATATCTTAAATGGTATTGCAATGGTGAGGGTATCAATTAATATGGTACATCATGCAATGTGGTTTAAACCTCACATGTATGTTTAATGATGGAGCATAGGCACATACACATAAGAACAGTATTTCTTTTTTATAGCACCAGCAGCTTACAACAGGAAGTGATGGTTATAAATCAAACATTTTAACACTCCTCCTAGAAGTAGCAGTAGTGGTAGTAGTAGTAGTAGTAGTAGTAGTAGTGTCAGGTCAACACAAGTAACAAACTCCAGTCCCCAATCATCACAGCAGTCTACAAACATAGCTGCCCCGGACTGCACCACTGCTTCTACTGTGGCCGGCACAATCATCTCATTGGGCAGTGTCCTCTCCATGCCAGAACCAGCCCAGAAAATGATGAATCTGCTCCAGTCCTTCCCTAGCCAAGCCTTTATGTTGCCTGTTATTGTACAGCACTCAGGTATACTTTATGTGTTGACAGCGCTGATTCACTCTGGGTCAAGGGGAATTTCATAGACCAGGACACAGTAGACCATCTCCACCCCGCCTCTGCTGAGCCCACTAAAGATCCAAGCCATTGATGGGGAACCGATTGGGGGTGGAACTATCACTGCCTGTACGCAACCCCTCCACCTGTGGGCTGGTGCACTCCACCACAAAACCATCACACTTATGGTCGGCAACTCGCCCAAACATCTGGTGATCCTGGATGGAGCTTCATAACCCCCAAATATCCTGGTCAGAAAAACAACTCACCCGCTGGTCCCCCTACTGTCAGAACCACTGTCTCCAAGTTCCCAAACTCACCCTCACCTCCATGTCCATAGAAAGCCGTGAAAATCATGCCTTGTTTACCATTCCCCCTGAGTACCAGAACCTGAGAGAGGTATTCAGCAAGACCAAGGCCAGCGGGCTACCCCCACATTGTCCCTACAAATGTTTGTCCCTACAAAAGCTGCTTCCTGGAACCAATCCATCTCACAGCCAAGTCTACCCCCATCCATGTCTGAGCAGAAAGCAATGGAAGAGTACCTTCAGGAGGTGCTTTAACAGGGGTACATTAGACCATCCACATGTTTTTTGTGGAGAAAAAAAGGGGGGGTCTCAGACCCTGTATCGACTATTGGGAGCTCAACCAGTGCACTGTTAAATACCAGTACCCTCTGCCCTGAGTCCCTGCCACCCTGGAACAGCTTTGCTCCTCCCAGTTCTTCACCAAATTAGACCTCCGCATTGCTTACAATTTGGTGCACATTCAGGATGGAGACAATTGGAAGACCACCTTTAGCATCACCTCTGGCCACTATGAGTATTGTGTGATGCCACTCTCTAGTACCCCCTCGCTGTTCCAGTGCCTGATTAATAACATCCTGAGGGACTCAGGTGATCACCTACTGTATATTGACAACATCCTGGTCTGCTCCCCCTCTTTCAATGCTCATGTCAACCATGTGCACCAGGAACTTCAGTGACTACTGCAACACCAGCGGTATGTGAAGGGGGAGAAGTGTGAGTTCCATCATTGCACCATCTTGTTCCTGGGTTATGTGATCAGCCCCAATGTGGTGTCCATGGACCAGTCTAAGGTGGCCACTGTCATCAACTGGCCCACACCTTGAACGATCAAAGATTTGCAACGATTCCTCGGCTTAGCAGACTTTTACTGACACTTCATCCGGAGCTTTAGCTCTGTCGCTCACCCCCTCACATCGCTGCTGCAAGGAAGTCCCAAGCACCTGGAATAGAACACCGAAGCTGAACAACCAGCTGGCAACCCAGCTCAAGATCACTTTTACCACAGCTCCCATCCTCAAGCACCCGGACTCATCCAGACCCTTTGTTGTGGATTTAGATGCCTCCAAAACAGGAGTGGGAGCCATCCCTTCGCAATGGTTTGGGGATAAGCCCAAGCTCCACCCCTTTTTCTCCAAGAAACTGTCCCCGGCCGAGCAGAATTATGACATAGGGAATAGGGAGCTGTTGGCTGTTAAGCTTGGCTTGGAGGAGTAGTGGCACTGGCTCAAGGGGGCAGAACACCCATTTACCATCTACAACGATCATAAGAACCTAGAATATCTCCGTTCCGCCAAGCACCTGAACCCCTGAGTCTCCTATACATAACAAGTAGTAGTAGTAGTAGTAGTAGTAGTAGTATCAACACCTAGACTGCAATGAACCCTTTGATGTTATCTTTCTAAATTACTTATTTGTTTTTCTTTATTTTTAAATGTATTTATTTACACTTTTTTGTGCCACAGACCATAAATCTATAAAGACACCATCATGATATCTTGGTGTCATGATATCATCAAGAATCTTTGTGCAACTTGAACAAAATAATTGTTAAAAACTGCTATGGACTACAAGGTTTTTTAGAGAGCCAAAAAAAACCCTAAAAAACTAAAACTACTATGGCTATAACCTTAAGTAACATTTTTTGACACCTTTATTTTCATTTATATTTCTTCCCTCCAACAACATGTTCTCTGACAATAGCTACACAATGATTAGCAAGTTTAACAACATTTACTGTCAGGAAAAAAAGAGTTCATCAAGGGTTCTTTGTATAGGTTAGGGTTCATAGCTTCCTTTTTAACAATAAAATTTTTAACAATCAAAACTTTATTACTACCATTGTAACATAGTTTTTTCCATCATGCAACATGTAAAGGCCTATAGTGTGTGAATGCAGAATGCAGATGCCACTCATTCCACCACAAAATGACATGAGTCAGAAACTTTGTGGAGAGAATAAGAGAAAATGCAGAAAAGAAGTTTCGGCTTTATGATGTGTCTACAAAAGAGGTTTAAGAGTCACAGAGTGGGTGTGATGGTGATGATTAGCTTCATTCAGTTGTTCTGCATTGCTAATCTTTACTGTCTGAGCTTTACAAGCGTGCATGCATGTGTGTGTGTGTGTGTGTGTGTGTGTGTGTGTGTTTATCAGTAACACACCATGCATGTTTGGACATTAAGTCAGACACAGACTGCAGTGTGTAAAAAGAATAAAAAAGAGAACAAAACTGTTCCTGATAAGAGTCGTGGTGTGTGTGTGTGTGTGTGTGTGTGTGTGTGTGTGTGTTTGGAATGTCCATGGGTAGAAGTTACAGTTTTCAGTGCAGGATATCTACAGGCATTCAGTTCATTTGAATACTTTAAACAGGTGTGTCTGTGCCACACCTCAGTCAAGAACTCTGCACACACACGCACACACACACACACACACACACGCACACACACACAGACACACAGACACAGACACCAAAAGAAAACACAGTACTTTGAAAGAAATAGTGACTGACTGGTGGTTGTTTTTAATAACTATGCCTAACTATGACTGAAACAGTTTCATCAAATCTACCTTCCTTTTAACACAATAATGCTACTTTGCTTAGCATTTTATACAATTTATTTAAATAATTGTTAAATCAGTAAAGCATTACAAATGTGAGCATATTTATTTATACGTCTTTTTAACTTCAAGAGAGAAAAATAGAGACTGGTGAGAGAGTGACTGCTTATAGCTGCTATAACTGCTATAACTAGAACTTGTGCAGCTGAAATTTAATGTAACTAGAAATATATATATACATATACACTGATCAGCCATAACATTAAAGCCATTGACAGGTGAAGTGAATAACATTGAAGATCTTGTCACAGTGGCACCTGTCAAGGGGTGGGATATATTAGGCAGCAGGTGAACAATCAGTTCTCTAAGTTGACGTGTTGGAAGCAGGAAAAATGGGAAAGTGTAAGGATCTGAACGACTTTGACAAGGGTCAAATTGTGATGGCTAGATGACGGGATCAGAGCATCTATAAAATAGGCAGGTCTCGTGGGGTGTTCCCGGTATGCGGTGGTTAGTACCTACCAACAGTGGTCCAAGGAAGGATAGCCGGTGAACTGGGGACAGGGTCGTGGGTCTCCAAGGCTCACTGATGCACGTGGGGAGTGAAGGCTAGTCTGTCTGGTCTGATCCCACAGAAGAGCTACTGTAGCACAAATTGCTGAAAAAGTTAGAAAGGTGATAGAAAGGTGTCAGAACACACATTGCATCGTGGCTTGCTGCGTATGGGGCTGCATAGCTGCAGACTGGTCAGAGTGCCCATGCTGACCTCTGTCCACCGCCTAAAGCACCTACAATGGGCACCTGAGCATCTGGATAATGCTCCCTGCCACGCTACAAAAATTGTTCAGGAATGGTTTGAGGAACATGACAAAGAGTTCAAGGTGTTGACTTGGCCTCCAAATTCCCCAGATCTCAATCCAATTGATCTGTGGGGTGTGCTGGACAAATAAGTCCGATCCATGGAGGCCCCACCTCGCAACTTACAGGACTTAAAGGATCTGCTGCTAACGTCTTGGTGCCAACTACCACAGCACACCTTCAGAGGTCTTGTGGAGTCCATGCCTCAACGGATCGGAGCTGTTTTAGTAGTACAAGGGGGACCCACACAATATTAGACAGGTGGTTTTAATGGCTGATTATGCTATGGCTGATCGGTGTATATACATACCATGGCGATACATTGTATGGTGTATCATTGTTTAATTAAAAAAAAAATTGTTGGTTGTAATTGAAATTGCTGTGGTATACCAGGAATCAAAAACTTCAGAACAGATATTATAAATATAAAATAGAAAAAAATATAGAAAAATATTCTACTTTGGGGTGGTGATAGTAATTCTGCTTTATCACACCAGCATATTGTTTATTATTTTTCTATAACAGCACATATATATGGAGTATTTTTGATGGCATGTCTGGTGATGGCATATCTCGCTCCTATCTTACAGCATA
This sequence comes from Pangasius djambal, assembly GCA_022985145.1. Lineage (NCBI taxonomy): Eukaryota > Metazoa > Chordata > Actinopteri > Siluriformes > Pangasiidae > Pangasius > Pangasius djambal. Next base: position 2,742,511 of record CM041003.1, read on the forward strand.
TCTTGTAATCTGAGTACAGGTCTAGTTAATTAGTGACAATCCAGAGCCAGAGCCAGGCGGCAGACAAAATGCTAAACGTCTGCTAGCTATCTTGAGCCGTCACTATGTCTGTTCCCCGAGCTAGACATAAACAAAAATGCAAGAAATACTCAGAATGTTTGTTTTAATAATCTAATTAACATAAAATTAGATCATACTGAGTGCATAGCCAGTACCTTTGATTTCTTGCGTCTAAAGTGCTTCTGTAAATGAAACTATTACTGATCCGGGATTTAATTCATCACACAAAAATCTGAATCATCTGAAGTTCTTTATACTAACAAATTAATAATTAATAATAAACTAATTAGGGCCACATTCTGAATATATATGCAGACTTCCTCTTGAATTTGTTTGTGTTGGTAGAAATAGCAATAATTATTAAAAACCTAGAGAATAATATTTGTTTCAATGATCCACAGGACCCTCTGAGAACAGCGTTCGTGTCCATTCTAGATTCAGTAGGGGTTAATCAGAACAATAGGACCCACTAGTTATGGCAGACACACCCTTGATTTAATACTAAGATCTGGATTAAATATAGAAACCATAGCTACACTACTCCAGTCTGAAATGATCTCAGATCATTACCTCATCTCATTTAAAATGTGTCTAAGTCATAATATATACGCTTTGCCATGCTACCACATCAAGCTTTGGCTTCTTTACCCAGCTTTACCCATCCCAGATTTGAGTGGTTCGACCTCGACAGAACCCGACAGAACTCGATAGGGTGACTGTACACTCAAAAAAAACAAAACAATGGATTGCAAATCAAGTCCAATATTAAATACATAAACATGACATTTAATTAATATTCCCTTTAAAGTCCACGAAAAGGATTTCTTCCGGAGAGAGACATTATTTCAAGGCTCAAATTTTTTATGGATAAGCTAGATGACATTGTACCAATCAGAAGGTCAGGAGTTCAAACCCCAGCACTGCCAATCTGTCACTGTTGAGGCCCTTGAGCAAGGCCCTTAACCCTCTCTGCTCCAGGGGTGCTGTATCATGGCTAACCCTGTGCTCTGACCCCCTAACAAGCTGGGATATGTGAAGAAAAGAATTTCACTGTGCTGTAATGTGTGTGTATATATGACAAATAAAGTTAGAGTGTAAATAGTGTCAAATTAAATTAGTAATCGTAATCTGTATCTGGATTTCTGTAAAGCTGCTGTGTGACAGCATCTATTGCTAAAATCGCTGTACAAATAGAATGGAATTGAACAGTGTTTATTATTAGATGTGAGTTTTTAATACCGTAGTGCTGATGTAAAGTGGATGTGAATACTCTATTGGTAATGTTTCCAGTCCTACATGTTTATTCAGATGATCAGAAGCAGCGGGTAAAGCTGAGTACATGCCAACACGGAGTGACTCAAACACAAGCTGTGTACAACACATTAACAAATTCCTCACACCACACACAGTGTTTTTGGTGAAAGGTGCATGAGGACTGGTAGTTAATGTGTATAAGTGGAGTTATAGTTATAGGAACATAATCAACTTCAGGGTGGTAACAGTAACTCCGCTTCATGTCAGGCTTCATCACACCATCCTGTTGTGGATTATTTTCCATGTCCTGATATACTGCATTTAGAGCCATGAATTGTTCTTCGTTTGTCCCTCTAGGGAAAGTTCCATGTAGAAACCCTAGTAAAGAGTGTTTTCCTATCAGAAAAGGTTCAGAGTAGAACCAAAAACTATCCAAAGAACCCTTGAAGAACTATGTTTATATCTAACTATAAGTGCACTCTATAGACTTTACATTCCTAACTAATGCAGAAAGTTCAGGAAGTATTCAGAAGGTTCTCAAAAATAATGTTACACCAATGTTACAGCAATCTTGTGTAATAATAGTTCACTTCACAATTTTACAAAACATTCCCAGTCAAACAACAGCAAAATAGGTGTTACCCCAGCTAACAAGGTTAGGTTAGGAATCTAGGAACTTATGGTTCCAGATATGCTGAGAAAATTTTCATGGAACATTTGAATAAAACCATTTGTGTATCTGAGCAGCATTCTAATAGCATTTAGGAGCTAACCCTTATTACAGCAGAGGATTTTAAAACATTACTGTGTTACTGTTAAATAATTACTGAACGTTGTGATGACATTATGAAACAAACCATTATTACAGCAGAGGACTTGAAAATGTTGCTGTGGTGTTATGACTATGAACATACTGAATTTTCCCATAACATTCTAATATACTGAAAAAAACTGTTATGTAAATGTTATGTAAAAACTTCTTACATCCATGAGAAAACCTGACAGATTGAACATTCTAGAAACATTTCATGGTAACTTTCAGAAAACATTTAGTTTGGGCACCTTTCAGATTTGAACCAGCGCTAGTTTAGTTTTCATAGCTGATACAGTTTTACGATCTATATATCTGTCTGTCTGTCATTCTATGATGCACACAATATACTTTGGAGCTCTGGCTTTAATTTTGTATTTTAGCTTATTCATTCATTCATTCATTCATTCGTAACTGACTGCTTTATTGTGGGAGTAAATCTTCCCGGAATGTCCCTACTGCATACATGATAACCTCTCACCTTCACATATAAACACGCCGACATGTATAAAGAGATTTTTCCTACAGTTTATTATCCACACAGCATTGTTTCTGATAAAAGCAGGATGTAAGAGTGTTATATTCCTAAACATCCGATATGACAGATTTATGTGTCTTTATGTTTCAGAACATGTTTAAAACACTAAGAAAATCATGAAGCACAATAAGAATCTGAAGACAAGGGTGTGTCTGCGTGTTATCTCTGTTGTATGTGCGAGGCGTGTAATTATGAGATCCTTATCTCTTTGCTAAAATGATTTGCTGTCTTTTATGAGTGAAAGGTCTTAAATACAAATCATTCTACACCCACCTACACACACACACCCACATACATACACACACAAACACAAACACACACACGCATGCACCCAGACAGGTTATCTATGTATAGGTATTATAGAAGAGTTTGTGTGTGGAATGTGATGAATTTCAGTCATGGTTCCACAGAAAAGGGGCCTGTAGCTGGAGCTATGTGAATTATTTTTGAGACAAGCCCCACCCGGTATGTTGATGACTGACACTTGTACAGTTCACTAGAAATGACAGTTTTATATATTTATATATACAATCAGGTCCAGAAGTATTTGGACAATGATGAAGTTTTTGTGATTTTACCTTTAGACACCACCACAATGGATGTGAAAAAAAATCATATAAGTCTTTGAGAGTGAGGAATTTGGACTTACCATTTTTTCTTTCCAAAGCCAGGCTTAGCATTTTTTTCTATTCAAAGCCAATGCTTTATCTGAGGCATTTCACTGCATTTGAAGGCAGTATGCGATTGCTGGGGCAGACAATTGGTCAACTGCTACTAGAGAGTCTGCATGAAAAGGCTCATTCTGGAGAACTACAGTAGGGAACAGTGAGTGTGTATGCAGTTTCAAACTAAAATAAACTCTCGGTGACACTCGCTATATACATACACAGTTAGCTCCGGAAATATTTGGACAATGACAGTTTTTGTGATTTTGCCTTTATACACCACCACAATGGATTTGAAATAAAACAATATAACAAGGTGTGATCGAAGTGTAGACTTTCAGCTTTATTTTAAGAGGTTCCACAAAAATATATGGCATTTAGGAATTACAGCCATTTTCAACAAAGTACCTGCATTTTCAGGGGCTCAAAGGTATTTGGACAAAGTGACATAATTGTAAATATAACCATAATTTTAATACTTGGATGAAAATCCTTTGCAGTCAATGACTGCCTGAAGTCTGGAGCCCAAATTCAAAACTCAAATTCTGAGTTTCCTCCCTGGAGATGCTTTGCCAGGCCTCCACTGCAGCCACCTTCAGCTGCTGCTTGTTTGTCTGAACAAAAGTTATCAAAGGAATTTTGATATTCAAAACTGTTCTCCCATAATGGACTGGCAAATTTGTGAAACTACAAATCATAGGCTTGACATTCACATTGGTGGCCACATTGTTATTTGCTACGTGGAAAATGGAGGCTCATAGAAAAATATGAGTTCCTGAGTTGTAACCACGACACTGTGGTGCCATTCAAGTGCACTCACCTTGTAATTTGCTGTCAACCTGTAATTATAACAGCACGTGAAGGCAGCAACAGTGCTATGGGTCCATCCATATTGTTCTCTGGTGTCAATAAATCAGTCCATTACACCACCAAAACAGACGTTCTACAGGATCAGAACACTTCATAAATCACACTACTGACACGTACTGGTCAACTTTCTGAACCAAATATGAGATTCATTGTTCATTTCAGGACTGTGTGTCTGGTGTTCCTGGGATACATTCCTGTCACTCCTTGTCAAGCGTACACCCTTTTCCAACTTCAGTATGTATCTTTTTCCTGGAAAAGTGCATGTAGTGCATGTTTTACTCTAAAAGGTAATCACAATTCATTTATGCACCTTAAATCATTTTTGAAGACACACGATATTCATGATTCTAGGTGAAAGATACATAATAAAGGTACAAAAGATAAGGGTGCCATCACAGTAACAAAGACAGTTTAGTACCCTTTTTTTCTGAAAGTGCAGGAGAAACCACTTACGGAAGATGAACTGTACTACACCTGAAGGTTTTATTTTGAATGTTATTACAGGAAAATAATCATCACTCATTAGCCTCGCAGTTAAATATACAAACGCAATGTTTCACCAGTCATATAGCAAAAAAAAATAAAGATTACACTGGTCATCTCCAGCTTGTACCTCTTCATTTCTCCTTTGTTGTTTCATTCTCTGGAAAGTTTAAAAATATGACTTTAATCATACTTTACCAAGAATGCAGAGGGAGGTGACAAATACTTCCACTTTAAAGCAGAGCAGAGTCTCCATGTATCACTCATTAACAAATGAAAAATTGTAATCATTGGCAAATTGTTGTTGTATAAGAGGAACAAAACACCTCAGGATGTGCAGGATGTTACAGGAACATGATTATTTTCCTATAACATCATGAGACTGAGGGTCTTTACAAAAGACAGCATAATGATTTTGTATTCAGAAAATATATAAAGAATTGCTGCATGGTTAAACTAAAGACCATGTCCTGGTTGACTGAGACACATTTGGAACAAGACAACCACTGTAAATGATCTTCTTGCTGTACACTGCAGCAGGACAGACAGGTTTGTGTACAACAATTGTACTTTGTGTCATATAACTACATGACAGAACAGCAGATCGTTCTCTGATGCTTTAGAGATGCTCCAGTTTCAGCCGAGTGAGGAGAAGCTTCCTGTCTTACAAGTGATACACTGATTGAGTCACATACACCGACTCTAATTTCTCACATCCAACACACGACTTTCACTTCCATTTATTACCAAACATGTTCCATACATGAAACACAACTTCTAAATGTCTAGGTTATCCAATTTTGTAAAAAATAAAAATTATTCATATAGATTTTTTTTATTTCAAAAATAATTCTTCTTCATTATTTATAGGTAAATCTAAAAATATGTAGTGACACAAACACACTGTTGACTTCACAATCAAAACAGGATAAAAAAAAACATCAAAGTGGATGGCAAGGAGACATACAGACATGAAACCCAAAATAAGTAGTTTTTTTTTTTTTAAATTGGACACATATTTACACACACACACACACACACACACACACACACACACACACACACACACAAATACAGTAAAAATTCAGTAATAGAGCTCAGTTTTGATTATAGATGTCATGTCTTACAATCACATGGAGCTGAGATTTTACTGATGTAGGGACGGAAGATACTGAAAAAAGTATATCACGATACTTATGAGCGATACTTATGATGCATATGCCCACACCCCCTCCCCCTTTCCCCCCTACTGTGGTCACCCACCAGCTAACTCTCCCCTATCATATGACGGCTACCACCCAGGGAGGGTGATGGCTAGCAGGAGCATCCTCTGAAGCCAGCTAACCGCATCTTTTTGACATGCTGCTCATGCTGTGTCACAGGGAGGAGGAACGCGCTATTCGCCCTCTTCTGCATAGATGAGCTCATAGATGCTTGGAATTGTCAAGTGTTACTGTGATTGACAGGGGAGAGAGTAACAGCGTCTCTCCCACCCAGAGATCATGGCTAATTTGGCTCCCTTGACTCTCAGCCATGGATGGCTGTGGCATCGTTGGAATTCGAACTTGCAATCTCATGTCTCATGATACGTTCTGCATATCCTTCCTGACATTCCTGAACCTGGTGTATAGCACTGTAGTGTAGCACTGATTAACACACCTGATTCAAAGTACACTAAAAAACTGCACAACACTGTGGAGTTGAAGAACCCTGTACAATGATTTCCCATAATGCAATTCACTGTGATAATGAGAGAATACGGCTTATAATACACTAAGGGATAAAAGAGTGTGTGTGTGTGTCATCTTGGTATTTAGAATTTTCAATCAGTGTTGCAAAAATCAAGGTGCTTGCTTCTTAGATTTGCATTTTTGTAGTGTGTTTAATTAAAGAACAGTCTGTTTCACTTACCCTGAACCACTGTCTAAAGTTTATTTTTACACTGAAACTATGAGGTTAATGTAGCTAACAAGTCACTAGTTAAAAGCTTACAGTCACTAGTTGGAAGCTTACAGTCACTAGTTGGAAGCTTACAGTCACTAGCTAAAAGCTTATAGTTGCTGGTTGATGACTGCATGTCAACTTTAGGATCTAAAATGCTGGTTCTAAATCCTGGGCTAGTGATTGACGTAAACAAACCTGATCAGAAGTGTGTTTAGATAAATAGTCTGATTTCAGTAATTTATCCATGAACAGACGTTACTATGACTGAGCAAGCGTTCACAGCAGCACAAATTCGTCCATGCTGCTCCGCTTACTTCTTTGCTTCCCTTTGTCTTTGGGTGGGACGTGCACCTCTGCATCAAAGGTCAACTCCAGCTGCTCATGCTGGTCTTGCCCGCTGCCCTCCACAAAGGTGAAGATGGGATACGTGTCTGTGGACGAGGTCAGAGCCTGGAGAAGGAAACGGAGGAGTGAAGGAACAGACAGATCCTGCAGGGAGGATCTGAGATGACCCGATTCCTTACTCCTCCAAAGCTAACACAGTAACGGAGCGGCCCTAACGATGGTGTCGGGAAATCCACGAGGGTGTGGATGAGGGTGTGTTAACAGTATTGAAACAGAGCCATTGTGTATTAGCTTTTGTTACTCTGTGAAGTAGAATTAAAGATGATGTGAAGTGGATTTTTTAATTAAAAATGGTTGTAGACGTGGCACATTTCAGGCAAAGTGTATTTGGTTAAAAGGTGACATTTACCTTTGTCCCCTATCTTTTGTGTGTGTGTGTGTGTGTGTGTGTGTGTGTGTGTGTGTGTGTTTGTAGGTGTGTATGTGTGTGCGCGCTCTTCCTCTGTTACCTTGGTGACTTCAGCACGGAGTGTGTCAAAGTCCCTCCTGCTCTTAGCGTAGAAACCCAGCGTGCAGCTGGGGTCCATGCGGTGAAAGGGCAGCTTCCTCGCCGTCTTACAGTGAAACGACTGCAAGCACACAGCGACATACACTGTAACCATAACAACGCCAGCTAACTACCTAGCCTCGCTTTCTCTCTAGATCAGATTTATTATTCTCAGTAATGCAAGTGATATAAATAGTTGGTGTAACTCTGGTGATGACGAGGTTGTTTGACTTCGCTGTAGATTTGGAGGCAGAAAAATCAAGAGGAACTGAGCTGCTTGTGCAGCCACAGTTAAAGTGAAATGTCACTTCTCATACCAGAGAACCAAAAATGCACACACTTACTTTACTTTTAGTTACAGCTGCAACTGAATATTGACAATGAAATATTTTCCACTTAATAAGACTCTTTTTTTTTTTTCACAAATACTGTCCTCCATCTTTGTTTTTCTTGTTTGCCTCTGACTTAGGACCTGACTGGTTGGGAGGTAAGAAAGAGCTTGACATCACTGCGATTTCTGAAATGTTAAGCTTTTTTTTTTTTTTTTTTTTAACAACTCCGAAAGCTCTGCTGTGACCAAAAAATACAGAGCGTCACTTTTTAAAAGCTGCCACTGGATATTCGCTGCCTGCTCGTTAGAATTAGGCCACGCCCACTAGCCAATTCTTGAGTTCGGCTGGCATTTGAACAATGTTTCATCATATTTATCAAATTATATCTGTTTTAAATACACTGTTTTTAAAATGTATTAAAAATTTACCGATTTACTGAAAGTTTTGGATTCAGTGCTTGTGTACACTGTAAGTAAAATGAAGATGATTAAGCTTTTCCATACCTCTAAGGGGAAGTTGGGCAGATGGATATCTACAGCAGCCTGACAGAAATGAGGATCCAAATACAGCAGCTGATCATCTGCTTAGAGGAAGAAAAAAACAAATGTGTTTATTATATGCTCTGAGATCAGCTCTCCATCCTCATATTTCCCTGATAATAAGTCACTTACAGCTATAATATGGATGTATTTTCCGGACAAATTTCAAAAGCAATTGCAAGTTGCATTTGCAATTGTGTTTCCGATTTGTGGACACATAAATTGTGACATAATTCAAATGCAAAATCGTGTGTTAACGTTTTCATCTTTGTTTACAAGAACGTACAATGTCTGCTAAATTTCAAATGGAAACGCAAAGTCCATTTGTAATTGCATTTCCCACGTCTTATGAGTTATGACCCTGTCATATTGAAATAGCAATAGCAATTACCCCGTTTGCTATTTCACTTCCTCGGCGTCGCATGTGGAGCCTGCAAAAACTCAAATGCAATCACAATTCTCTTAGCATATCCGATGCCTTGCACAGAAACCTGTCAATCAGTGCTGGGGGTGGGACTATACTATGGGGCGTGTTTGTATTTGGAAGTGACCTCAGTCAAAGTCAACGGCCAAGAAGGAAAACGTGCAGACGATTGTGCCGATGCTTCACTCCTGCAATGGAGTACGCGTGGCCGAGCAGTGTGGCCAAAAGATCATCCTTAATTTCGGTTCAGAAAACAAGATAAGTGACAATGAAGCGCAAATGAAGTAGCATTAGGATGCATTTTAATAACAGACAACATAAAGGCAGAATGTAGAATTTGTAAAGTAAAAATATCATACTGAGCAGGGTCTACTAACAACCTTCACAGGCATATTAGAATTCAAATCATCCAAATCTGCACACTGTAGTTTAGTTTTTATTTGTTTACTGTGTTCTGTTCTGAGTGTGATTTGTTTGGAATGGTTTGTGTTTTGGGTAGATTCGTTCAATACACACGTTCATGTTTCAATACACACGTAGTGTTTCATGTTTTTACATTATTTAAGGTTTTTATACCAAACATAATGTAAAATTATGGTATTCTAGAAATTCTAAGGTTTGGTACAATTACATTGCATACTTTAAGTGATATGTACACACATACCAATCATAGGTCAAAACATTGCTAAATTTGTCTGAATTATAAAAGCCAGAAGTGGTACTAAATGAAGAGCCGGCTCTTTTTTTTTTTTTTAATTCAAGAAACATGAACGTTATACACTTTCGTTCAGTTGCAAATATTAAACATTATACAGTTAAGTGTGCCGGCAATAAAATTCCCATCACTAACTTCTTGGCCGTTGACTTTGACTGAGGTCACTTCCAAATACAAACACATCCCATAGTATAGTCCCACCCCCAGCATTGACTGGCAGGTTTCTGTGCAAGGCATCAGAAATGCAAACACAAAGGCAACTGCGCTTGCATTTGAGTTTTTGCAGGCTCCACATGCGACGCCAAGGAAGTGAAATAGCAAACGGGGTAATTGCTATTGCTATTTCAATATGACAGGGTCATAACTCATAAGACATGGGGAATGCAATTGCAAATGGACTTTGCTTTTCCATTTCAAATCTGGCAGACATTGTACGTTCTTGTAAACGGAAATGCAAACGCTACTACGCAATTTGCATTTGAATTATGTCACAATGAATTATGTCTGTTCAGAGAAATAAAAAATAAAAAAAATCAACAAGCAGTAATGTGGTTTAGATTTTACTTTATCACCCTCTGCTGGTGTAGTCCAAGTCCTGCTGTAGTTCACCACTGAAATCTTGATCACAATGTTCCTGTCAAGCCCCAAAATGTCTGTCCCGAAATAAGAAACATGCACCAGCCAATCAGAAACATGTATTTCTCACTCACCCTGAAACCCGACGAAGTACAGCGAGTGCTTCGGCTTTCCTCCGATTATTCCCACACAGCACTTCAGCTGAAGCAGTCTCTAAAGGATCAAGAAAAGAAAACATCAACAAGTGTAAGTGTGT
>CM041003.1:2757969-2805836 GCA_022985145.1 Pangasius djambal
AATGAGCTCCAGCGTGGCTCAGTGTGTCTCAGGTGTATTGTATGATTAAAGGATTAAAAGCTTTGTCCACTAGGGGGCAGGTTAGAGCCGAACCACGCCTCGGGAGGGGCACAGAAACACGCAGTAATCACGTCTTCTCATTTTGCACAACAAGGTAAACGGAGAAGATGGAGGCCGGTGATGGGGTTTTGGTATTGATATTGTATAATAACGCCTATACAACCTTTAAACATTACAAACTTCACTGTTAAACATCCACAAACATGATCGCACAACGTGACATGGAAACACACTCCAGCATCGTTCATCTAGTGACATGATGGAACATTCCGGACGTCGACTAAGACGCAGGGTGATACTCAGTGTAAACAAGCAAATCTGAACATTTGCCACTTACTAACCGTTGGAAGTCACGTCTACACACATACACACACACAGTATAAAATGTACTCAGGTAAAAAAATAGGAAAGAAAAATGTGTCTACATTAAATTACACACAGGAGAAAGCTCTCGTTGCATATGTAAGAAGAGTTTAACACACACACACACACACACCAGTTAATATTCTGTGTTTCTTTACTTCATAAGTTAAAGTTGTTCTAACGTTTCCCCTCAACATTCAGTGTTTAAAGCCCCAGAGTAAGGAATTCTAAATAAGGAAAATAATCAGCGCCTGGCGTGATAGTGTACGAGTACCTGTGATTGAGCTGTTGCCAGAGAAACGATAACATATTAGGACTAGCACACTGATTAAAACCTGCGCTCCGGTCAGAGCTGCCGTTGTAGAACATTAATCAACACTTTCTGACCAATCAGAATCCTGACTACAACAGCGCTGTGGTGTAAAATGAGGTTAATGCTGGTCTTGTGGCCACTGTCTAAAGTACAAACTGTGACTAATCAGTAATCGATGTGGGCAGAGGTAACTCCCAACAATCTGTGTGTAAACTTTATTCTCACCAATCGCAAGGCTGACGTCGGCTGTCCCGCCCACACTGAATAATCCTAACACTGTTAATTCTAACAATGTGTCCATAATTAAACTGTCTAAATTCTGAGCAATAAATAAATATAAGCTAATAAATCCCTTGAGAGAGAAAGCTAACCTTTAAGAGAAACCTAGGGAGAGAATGCTAACCTTAGAGAGAATGCTTACCTTAGAGAGAAAGCTAACTTAGCGAGAGAATGCTAACCTTAGAGAGGGAAAGCTAACCTTTAAGAGAAACCTAGGGAGAGAATGCTAACCTTAAGAGAGAATGCTAACCTTAGAGAGGGAAAGCTAACCTTTAAGAGAAACCTAGGGAGAGAATGCTAACCTTAAGAGAGAATGCTAACCTTAGAGAGGGAAAGCTAACCTTTAAGAGAAACCTAGGGAGAGAAAGCTAACCGTAGAGGGAAAGCTAACCTTAGAGAGAAACCTAGGAGGGAAAGCTAACTTAGCGAGAGAAAGCTAACGTACTAAAAGTGTAGCTTCTGTGATAACTCTGTAATTGGGAGTGTTTGTAAATGGAGAACTGATTTTTGGGAGTCCCGTGCAAAGGCGGCTGTCAATGAAGCCTGAATGCCTGAAGCTTGAATGAAGCTAATTAGAATATTAGGCCACGCCCACTTGAACATTAGTTTAATAAAACACTTAGCTGTGGCATCATACAAACATTTGTAATATTTTACCCCACATTCTCTGGGACATTAAACACTTCATTTACGCCTCACACGCTTCTCTGTGCCTGTCGCAGGTGTTGTAAGGAAACTGATCAGTAGCAAGCTGGGAACGTTGCAGGACCAATCAGGTGTTTACGATTAAGTAATGAAATAAAGCACTGCATTCATTCCACCTTATTAACAAACCTCAGATTGTGTATTGTGCATCTTCAAGTATGGTGATTCTTTATTTGCCAATTTGCTATAGGAGGATGATTGACAGGTTCTGCCAACTATCACTGTCGAGAGTATTTCATATGACATCACTGACATGCTGTTGCTATAGAGACCGGGCAGTTACGATGATTGGATATGTTCACTAGCATCAGGTCTTTGTGTAGTTTTATTTTTTTAAATATCATATTCTCTATTAATTTCTTTTCTATTCACAATATCTAACATGCAGCTACACACAGCGCTGTTTAAGCTATACACTAATCTGGTGTTACATTTACATTAAAGCTGCGGTATATAACTTTTTAATAATGACAGTTGCAATATTGAATAAGTGTAGTAAGCTATTTTACTATGTAGCTATGTTTCCTAGCTAGCTAACAATTTTCAAACTGATGTCACATGATCAAATTTGTGACTAGCTGATTAAATCTATCTTAAACTCCACTGCTTCTTAAACTTGGCAAAATCAGGATGTGGCCCTGAAAAGCCTAAAACAGTAAATGAGTTTTTCTGACTCAGGTCAAAGGTCATCATGGCTTGACACCACAACCCTGGGCATTATTTCAATACTACTTGAATGTAAACAGACATGATACTTGCTACTGACGATGTTTAAAAATTTTCTTCTGTGAATCCTTAAAAGTTACATACTGCAGCTTTAAAAACCATCTATACACATACACGCATCTAACAACGACCGATTGAGAGCACCTTTTTTTAAAATATTTTGGATAAGCGTTGATTTTGTGGTTGTGGAAGTATTAGGTCATTGCTTAAGTATCGCTTACTTCACATTGCCCTCCAAAAGTTACAACCAGGAAGTTCAGGAATGCTTGTTAGAGCTCTTTGATTTGGAGGATCCCGGTCCAGGCCACGTTCCTGTAGCTATGCGCCAGGCCCCAGATGAAGCTTCGGATTTCCCCAGCGTCCCAGCCCGCTTATCCTCGCTCATTTTGGTGCTTGAGTCCTTCCCTTTCCCCCCGTCCTGTGATCCCAGCTTCATGGGCCCGAGCACGGTTTTGGCCACGCTGGTGAGCTGAGTGACAAAGCTCGAGCGGTCACTGGGGGAGACGGTGCGGGATTTGCCAGCGTTGGGAGATGGAGTGGAAGGAGACAGAGAAGCTGGGCTTTCCTCCAAAACCTCCAAGTGAGAGCGATCATCTCGGAGGGTTCGGATTGACCCAGAATGGACTGAACTCTTGTCCTCTTTGGATTTCATTTGGGGCACACCGGCGTCCGTCACTGGGGGTGCTGGAGCTTTAGCCTTGCACTCGCCACCTCCGCTCCCAACTTCCACTCTAACCTCTACAGTTTGGGGGGTTTTCACACACTTCCCCAGTTCCACAAGCCCAGATCTTGTTTTTGCATCATTCTCCCAAGCTGCTTTTCCTTTCTCTCGCTCTTTTCCCCCCTGCTCTGGCGTTTTCGGCACAACGGTTTCTACACTCAGTAATGGCGTCTTTCCTCCAGGTTTTTCTTTGACATCAGAGATTGAATCCTGCGTGGCCAGGCTCTTTGACGCAAATTTGTCTTGCTTTGCAGGTTCACAGATTGCTGTATTTATGGCTTTGATGGAGTCATGGGTTTTAGAAGAACTCGTTGTCTCTGTTCCTTCCAACGGTTTGTCCTTCTTACTTAGTGCTGAGTCAGGAATGGAAGGCAAGTCCTGCTTGTTTGCTGTCTGGAGCGTGTCTGTGAGCGCGTTTTCGCCTTCAATCTCCTGCAGGCTTTGCAGCATGCGGTATTCCTCCACGCCATGTTTCCTCAGGCCACCTTTTTTCTCCGCTGACGATGGAAAAGAGGCAAACGATGGCGGAGAGGGCGGAGCCGGCTTCTCGGTTGATTGTACACGTGTGAGGAGAGGTGAACGGGGCCGTGTTATTGGCGGCGAGGAGTGCAGTTTGGCGGGGAAAGTGGGCGTGGCGCTGGGCGTGCTCGGTGAGGGAGTGTGTGCCAGTGGGGACAGAGGGACGCTCCCGGCTGATTTACAGCGAGACGAACGGAACTGGCGCTGCAGTTTAGGGGACAAGCCGTGCAGAGAGCTCGGGCGCATGTGATGAGACGTAGCTGGAGAGTTCGGCGTGGACGACGCCGGGGAGCTGCTCTGGGACGACATGCCTGAGGAAAGAGAGACACAGACAGAGAGATACAGGGGAGAGGGGGAGCAGAAAGAGAGGGGGTTTCGTTAATGACAGGTTAGTGTCAGGTTAATAGCTAAGTTAATATGTGGATAATATCTTTCGTTAATATGTTATCAATAGTAATAGTTAATAGTACATGCTGTGGAATTAATACTGGGAAAAAATACAACTGGGTTAATATTAAACTATTTACATGTACGTGTATTCATTTGGCAGACGCTTTTATCTAAACAGACTCCGATAACCAGAGAAGGATTTTAAAAAATGTAATATTAGATTAATATCAAGGTTAATGTCGTTTATATCAGGTACGTAATGGGTTAACATGCTAACGTTAAGAATTTATGTCAGATCTGGATCAGAAGTCAGGTGTAATATTGGGTTAATATCAAGTACATAATGGATTAAAGGTCTCATAAAACGCTAAATACTTCATTCTTTGGGTCAAAAGTTTAAAATTGGCATAATATAAGTCTAATATTGGTTTAAGGTCAAAGTAATGTCTTGTTAAATTAGATAAATAGTCAGGTTATGGTTAATTTTGTGTAAATGTGAGATTACTACCAGTACGTGTTTATTGTTTTGTTAATACTGAGTTAATAATCATTAATAACTAAGCTACTGGGTTATTATGAGTATAATACTGGGCTAAATGTATTAATATTATAATGAATTATTAATAATATATTAAAATAGTTAATATTATCATTAATACTAATTATTAATACACCTTACTAACACTGGCTTAAAAGTCTAATTAATATTATTATTAACATTAATAATAATTTACGTTAATGTCAGTGTTGGATCAAGGCCACAAATACCAGACTAATACCACAACAAAGTAAATTATCAAGTTTTATTTTTAACACTTTCTTAATATCCACAGGAGAGAAAACTGTCAGCTTCAGTGGCTCAAACATCAGAAACTCTAAGAGCTTTTAAACCTCAGTATAGCGTCACTTCACTGAGGCTTCTTTAAGTGAACATTGTGTCGTGTTAATCGGTTTACAACCAAGAATAATTAAACATAAGCTTAAGTTAGATTATAATGTAGAAATGCTCCCAGTATAGTGAATAACCGAAACATACTGAACAGGAGTCTTTTAAGAAAAGACTTTTACTACTTATTAATTAATAAACAGTAGATTGTGTGTGAGTGAAGGTTTTTTCAGTCTTCCAGGTCATTATGAACATCTAGCAGTCCAGTAGTAGTACACTAGTCGTAGACACGTCTTTGAGATTATAGTACGAGTCACTGACCGAGGTGGGCGGAGTCAGGGGGCGAGCGGGCATACAGGCCATGTGTGGGAGAGCCAGGGAGACTGTCACCAGACGACAGAGAGCGATTCAGAGAGGAAAGACTGCGGCTGGTGTGG
Organism: Pangasius djambal; assembly: GCA_022985145.1. Classification (NCBI taxonomy): domain Eukaryota; kingdom Metazoa; phylum Chordata; class Actinopteri; order Siluriformes; family Pangasiidae; genus Pangasius; species Pangasius djambal. The sequence continues at coordinate 2,763,369 of CM041003.1, forward strand.
AGCAGGTTCGACTGCTTAGTGATCTTACGGAACAAAGAGCTTCGCTTCTTACTGCATGAGAGAGACAGAGAGAGAGAGAGACAGAGAGAGAGAGGAACAGGTTGGGAAAGAGAAAAAAGAAGGGTAAGAATGTAAAGTATTATCATAGAATTCACACCTAAAGCCTGCTCGGTGTAAACGTGATAGATAAGCTAGCTAATGTTACCATGGAAACATGACTTTTTAAAGTTTGGTTTCAATTTCAATTTACAGCCAAGCAATGCAGAAAGTAACGTCTAATAGCCGATGTATAAACATAGTGAGGGGTGTGTCACCTCTCCTGTCCCTCCTTGGTGATGGACTTCTTGTTACGCCGTGCCATCTTGGCCCTGGAGCTGGGCTTTCGCGCCGGTCCGATCTTAATGGACGTGTTCTCAAATGGAGTCGTGGTCACTGTCACTTTATTCCCACTCTGAGCATAAAACAATGTGCTTTTAACATGACGGCTCTAAACAATTTAAAAACATGAAGCAGATGTGCCTTTCATGCCCCTGTACCTTCAGAATGAGCTCCACCACTTCTGTATGAACCAGCCCGTGCACAGACTCTCCGTTCACGTGTGTGATGAGGTCACCGGCACACAAACCTGCTTCCTGGGCAGGGCCTCCACACTCCACATGCTGTGATTGGATGATAGGGATGGATGAAAATTGGATGAAACAGTAAATTAATCATCTTTTAATAAGAGACAAAGCAAGGTGTGTGTTGACGTTTCAGTGTGTGTGTGTGTGTGTGTGTGTGTGTGAGGCTGTCTTACCCAGACCATGTGGTGGACACTGTAGACGTTGGTGTCCCCCATGTAGACTCGGATGGCTCGCAGCGTGAAGCCGTATCTCTTCCCTGAACGCTGGATGGTGATGGGAGAGCGCAGAGTGCTGATAGATGGAGAGTAGTCCCGGCTGGGGGACGAGTCTCGAGACGAAGGGTTGGATGATATGGAGCGGGGAGACATGGGGCTCGCCAATGGGGACGTCCCATGCTGCTCCACTGCAGAAAAAAGTATAAAACACATAAATATAACAAATAATTACATAAGTAAGAAAGAAATAAACATAAAAGAAATAAGTGTAGAAAGAAATAATGTAAAATAAACCTAAAAGTAATAGTAAATAAATAAAGAAAGAAAGAAATATAAATGAAATAAGTAAAAAAAAAAGAAAGATAACAAATATGAAAAATAAGTAAAGACAGAACAATGAAAATGAAATAAATGAATGAGAAAGAGAAAGATAGAAATCATAGAAATAAATATGGAAGAAATAAGTAATAAATAATAAGAAAGAAAAAGTTAGAAACAATAAAATAAACATGAAAGAATTAAGGAAGAAGACATGGTAACAGAGTTGTAATAATGAAAAGGTGTGTAGTGATGAGTCGTTAGCACCCCCTGCTGCTGGGATTTCTGACCTGCAGGTATAATGACGGATAAGGCCGAGGCAGACGCTGACTTTATGACCTTGGTGCCGGAGCGGGTCGGAGTGTGTTTCTCTCCATCAGCAGGGAGGGGCTGATGTCGTGCTCGCCGCAGAACCACGTCACTCGGAGCTCTGGGTGCAAACGGTGCTGATGTCACAGCTGCATCAGCAGGTTTCAGGAGTTTATCTGTAGAAAAGGTGTAGAGGACGAGGAGGTTGATGATACATTTACCTAAAGAATTTAACTAAATCTCATGACCAAAAAATTCTTTTGTCACTTGTGACAGGAAAATTGGTTTTCTGAAAATCGTACACCGTAAACCCAGTTAGCCGTTAGTGATGGTGTATTTCATTTTATATGATGTGCATGTTGCCATAGAAACAGCTATTTTCTGGCAGCCCTGAGTGATGAGCCATGTACATACTGACATTTTGATTAAAACCACTGTAATGCTTTACACACCTAATCCTTGTGCGGCTGGTGCTGCAGTGGAGGACTCGGCCACGCCCACACCTGAGCCGGATGCCATCGTAGCGCCCTCTAGTGACGTCCCTCTGGTTTTGACCGGCGTATGGCGAGTGTGTGTGTCTGTGTCAGTCTCTAGAGGAGAGGAGATGCGGTGTGTGTCCATGAGAGCAGAGAAACGGCGGCGGACGCCAGGGGGACTGGAGTCAGACTCGGTGAAGGAATACTCGGAGCAGGACAGGCGCTTCCTACACACACACACAGCCACAATGCCCTCAGTCACCAGGAGAATGAATATAATGGATCATAAACATGTATTTTAAACACTCCACTCACATCTCAGGAGAGCCGGTCCTCCAGGTTTTGTCTCTCAGAGTGAAGCTGCCCAGGCTCTCCCTCTTTGCCCGGTCCTCTCGATGACCTCTGGGCTCCCGGCGGGTCACCACAGGCTTGTGCTCCAGCTGGGACAGGTGCTCCATGCTGCTGTACACCTACACATACACACACACTAGGCTGAGTGTGAATAAACACTATATGTAATCCTTGTAATCAACTTACAATGTAGAAATTAGTACAAGTTTCATGGTTATAGACAGAAAGCAAAGGAAGGAACAGTGTGAAGGAGGAGAAGGGGGAAGAGAGGGAAAACCGATAAACAAAAGTAGAGATAGAAAAGTGAGAAGGAGGTGTAACCTTGCTGAAGCGAGGCGAGCAGGAGGAGAAACGATGGATCTCGACTGGCTCGTCGTCATTGGTATCGTCTTCATCAAACGAGTGAATGTGATGGTAACGGTCTGATCGTGCTACGAAAAACAGAGAGAGGAGGTATAACACACCAGCACTCAAATATGTTTATTGAAACACACATTTCTTGAAAAGTCTAAGTGACTCTTCAAAAAAGGCTCAGAATAAATGCACGACAATTATGACACACTTAATGTCCACATAATTTTAAAATTTCTATTAATTCTCTAATTAAATATAGAAAGAAAGAATGATCCTCTTCATGATTATATTTTGTAGATGTGTCAATTTATGTACAATTTACACAATTTTTAGATAAAGACCATTTATTATATATTTACACAAATTATTACTTTGTTTAGACACTACATAGAGTCTGCTATTATTATTATTATTATTATTATTATTATTATTATTATTATATAGTGCTATTATGCTGCACCCTGTGTAGTTAGCATATATAGTGAATAGGAAGCCATGTTGGATTTGACCTTTGAAAAAGATGTGGCCATTCATGTAGCTCAAAGATCACTCTGGAGAGCCTGCGCCATTAGACTTTATTCTTTAAAAAAATAAAGCTGAGCAGTTGTCTGCAGACAAAAGCTGCCCAACTCTTCAGAAGGGCATTCTTTTATACCTTTACCTGAAACCTCTTCCACATCCTGTTTTTAACAAGACACATACTCTCATACATGTGTATCCTGTTTTTTAACAAGACACCAGGTTACCCCATGTGCTTATCTTATTGTTTATGGAAGCCTTACTCGCTTAAATTTACAGCATGTTCCTGTTTCCCACTTTACCCACTTTTAGGATTCCCATGCATATGTAAGGTCATATAGGTCATTTTTAGGCCTCAGTTTCTCAGCATGCACTTCCTGTTCCAGTTCTAGTCAGGAAGCCTTTTACTGAGATACTGGGTGCAGTGACACATTTTGCACTATACTGGTTCCATACATCTGTAACATTGAGGATTAAACATTATCAAATATGAGTACACCTTTTGTGGTTAACATATTGTGGTTAAAATATTCTATAAAGACTGGGTAAATAAAGTCCTGTGGGTAAATAAATACCATCTGTGGTTTACATGACAACTCGGATGCATGCATATACTGGCCTTTTAACTAAATAACACAAACACACTACTCACTGTCGAAGTAGCTGGTGTCCTCCTCCGACTCGAGTTGAGGTACAAACTCAGCTTTCTGCCTCAGTAAACTGTTCCAGTCCAAATCAGCAAAGAACGGGTGCTGCTTCACTTCTACTGCACCTCCTGCTCACACACACGAACGCAGAATGAGTGTAGGTGCACCTAGCATGACTAAAGCTTAGCCTGGTATAGCTTAGCTAACTTATTTTAGTCTAGATTTTTCTGAGTGTACCTGTGCCCAGGCGGAGCAGTGGGTTGGTCTGCAGCAGGGCAGAGATGAGGTGCTGGGCGTCGACTGGGAGTGCTTCATCACCTTCAGGCCACGCAATATCATCTACACACACACACATACATGGGACATTATAATGAGATAAAGTTAGATAAACATATAAAAGGTGAGTAGAGAGGATAGGCCTGTGTGTGTTTTTCAGTCTCTCACCGGTGATGACTTGGCCGAACAGCTCCTCAGGGGTGTCCCCAAAGAAAGGCACACAGCCCACCAGGAACTCGTAGAGAATGATGCCCATGGCCCACCAGTCCACAGGTTTCCCATATCCCTGCCGTAAGATCACCTCTGGGGCAATGTACTCTGGCGTGCCACACACCTGAGCGAGAGAATGATGCATAGACACATGCTGTGTTGGTCATTGCTGGGCCGTGATGTGTTTGTTTAATATTCAACTCAGTAATTCAGCCATGATCTAGGTGTGAAAAGCGCTTCTATTGTTCCGCACTGAAGCTATGACCCTGTAGATGTGTGTGTGTGTGTGTACCTGTTTATCTAGGAACTCTCTGGTGTCCTTCTCAATGTGGCCTTCATACAGGTTTGTTGTGAGACTCATCAGACCCATTTTAGACAAACCAAAATCAGTCAGCTTAATGTGTCCCATAGACGTGATCAGCAGACTGAGAGAGAGAGAGAGAGAGAGAGAGAGAGGAAGAAAGCAAGACAGACACAATCAGAGAGACAGAGACATTTGAGAAAGTTGGTTATCATATTTTTTCATCTTTAAATGATTAAATTATATAATCAATAATAAAATAATTAAATATGAATAAATTATACTGATATTTTATATAGTATGTAAAATGGTTTACATCACAGATAGCATGCAGTGCTAATGTGCAACACTGTTACATCACTAATGGACCCTAAGTAGTGCACACACTCCAGTCTGCACTGTCTTACTTGTCAGGTTTGAGGTCTCGATGCACCACTCCGTAGTTGTGGATGTACTCGAGCGCAAGGACGGTCTCTGCAAAGTACATGCGTGCCATCTCTACGGGCAGAGCTCCGATGTGCTTCAGCAGCGTGGCACAGTCTCCTCCTAACACAGTCAAAATAAATCAGAGTTGTAGTTACTGCTGTTACACATGTATAGAGTGTAAACTGCCTACAAGTGGGTTTGGCTGCCCTGGGAAAATTTCTCTTTGTTCATGTTCTCTGTTGGTAGAGAAGAGAAATTAATTTTGCTTTTCTGTAACAAAATGAGGATTATCTGAGGAATGTTTTTAATCCAGCAATGAATCCCACAGTATGTAGCTACAGTTTATTGAAATCACTGTGGATGTAAAATCCTTACTGGATGTAGTTACAGCATGAGCCTCCTGGAAGTTGAGGAGAATAAAACTACTTAAACCACTGAACTGTGACCATTATAAGCCTAAATAATGATGAAACATCCTTTCTGAGGAAGCAGCTGATGAGGAACAATGACCTGCTCCATCTTTGTGCACATGAATGATTTATTTATACAGATTCTGGAACGAGCACACGCAGAACATCTGGCACCACGGCCATAAAACTTTCTCCTGTTTAGAAAGCGAGTGGTCCATCTAAGCATCATTTATGAGTGACTATTGTTGTACTAAGCTTGAGCAGATGGAGGACTTGTGTGGCTCCTCCCACATCCTCACTGCCTCCAGAGTGTCCCTATAGAGGGCAGAGGAGGAGAACAGCCAACAAGTCCACCCCAACAGCTGCCTTTCATGATGAAAAGTAATATAAAATGCTACATTTGGAAGTTTTTGCAGACACCACTACAACTTGCAGCTAAAGAAAAACAGCATTTTTAATTATTTTATAAAAATGCATTCAAATTTGATTCCTGCTTTATGGTTCCCATTGGAACAATAGCCAATGTGCTAGTGTTTGTTTTGGCTTCTGATTTTGTCCTGTCTCTGTCCCTTGTCGTGTGATTGGTTTGTTTCCCAAGTGTGTGCACCTGTATCATCATGTTTACTCCCTGACTAATTTGTCTGTGTTTACCCAAGTGTTTCTTCTTTCATGGTGAGGTTTTATCTTGTATTCATATCTTTAAGTCTAAGCCTTAGTTTTTTTTCCCCAAGAAAAGGTATCAGTGTGTTTTTCCTAGTAATGTATCAGCTTCTGTTCACACGAGCCTCCTGATTATTTCCCAGGAACTGCACTAGGTCTTGTTCCTAGATTTCCTCACCAATCTTCACAGGATTTTGACTGTGATTTGCAATCACACTGAACATTTTACAGTGTGTGCATGTGTGTATTTTGGTTTGTCTCACCTTCCACATACTCAATGACCATACAGAGGTGTCTGCGTGTCTCGAATGAGCAGAACATGCCCACCACAAATGGGTTCTCAGCGAACGTGAGGATGTCTCTCTCCACGAAGGCCTGCTGGATCTGGTTCCTCAGGATCAGGTTCTGCTTGTTGATCTTCTTCATGGCGAAACGCTGACGGGTCTCCCGGTGACGGACCAGGTACACCGCCCTGAACACACACATACAAACAATATAGGTCTATCATTCAACAAGACATCAATGTAAAATGTATGGCAAAAACAGCAGAAAAGGGGGAATGTAAACTATTTCACTGGAATGGATTTTTTTTTTTCTAATGAAGCATTTCAAATTGTCATGGATTTTGTATATGGATTTTAGATAGAGCTGATGGATGGATGAATAGATAGATGGATGAACGAATGGATACATGGATGTAGGGCTGGGTAGACACAGCATGGTAGGACTGGAGCATTTCTCACCCGTATGCGCCATTGCTGATCAGTTTGATGGTCTGGAAGTCAGCTTCTCCGGGAGGCTTCATCACCTTCATCTTCCCCTGAGAGAAACACAGACCCACACATACACACACAATTTGTAACAGAAAACACCCCATCTTCTCTTTCTGAGCTGCATGAGGTTTGCTCTTTTAGAGTTTTGGGAAGCTAAACACTTCAGTGCCTGAAACATTAGGGCTAACTGAAGCTTCACAAAAAAAAAAAAGTTATTTAAGTTATTTGGATATTTACTTCAGTAATGGGCAAATTATACTCCTTGATTTGCTGAAAATAATCTGAGCCTAGTCCATGAAAATGTATGTATATAGTAAATCTTATAATCATACAAATACACAAATTACTACATTTTGCATCTGAAAATTGTTGCTCCATAAAGTGACTAAGTAATTTAAGAGATTAGGAATGTAATCAAGCTAAATGGCGGACAGCAAATGAGTCGTTATGTTGTAAAGCTCATTGTGTGTGTGTGTGTGCGTGTGTACTGATAAATATGTAGCAGAATCCAAAGAGTAACTGCAGTGCTTAAGGTACAAAATTAAAGATGCATATAGTAAACACTGGAACACTTTGAATGCCAGAGGACTGTCTTTTCCCATAATGCATTGCTAGCAGTTTGATAGTTTTAACACCGAAATAGCTGTACACAGGGTGATGAAATAAAGTGTAAAGTTGGACCCTGTACATATATATCTGTGTGTGTGTGTGTGTGTGTGTGTGTGTGTGTGTGTGTATGTGTGTGTGCGTGCTGACCTCTGTAGAGTCATCAGTCTCAGGGGTGAGGGGTCCCTCACTGTCATAACTCTCCAGATTGACCATTTCTGAAAAACCAGGGACCACGCGTCATTAAATCAGTCCATGTGTTTACACCATAGTGGTGTTGAATTCTGGATTCTGATTGGTTAGAAGGTGCTGATTAATTTTCTATAACAGCAGCTCTGACAGTCACTATACAGTATATTAATGTGCTCATTCTAATATGTGATTGTTTCAATAGTAACAGCTAATTCCCACATAAACAGATTAAAGAACGTGTAAATTTGCGCTTCATAACAGTCAGAGGTAAAGCTGTAAATTTAAATTTCCCAACATCTTCAGCATAGAGGAGTTTACAATTTGCAGCTTCTCAGGAAATAACTTGTCTCATGAATGTTCACAACATTAAATGTAACAATAAATGGATGACATGTATGACATGTAACTGTATAAAAAAATTGTAATTGTTGGCAAATTGCTGAGGTGTAAGGGGAATAAAACACCTCTGGTTGTGCTGTTACATACTTCAGGGTGATAACTAACTTAATCACATCACCCTTTCGCTGATTATTTTCCTGTACCAGCACAACACGCAGTGCTTTATTCTACACATGAACATGTCTTATGTGTATTTTTGTCTATGTCTCAGTGTCTCACCCTCCAGAGGGTCTCTGGTCAGGCCTAGCTGGCTGATAATGTAGCGTGGGATGTCCGTCTTCATCAGGTGCCCCTCTTTGGCGTGATCCTCGGCCGCCTCCAGCAGGTGGTAAAAGTCCTCTGGGTTAAACTCCTACAGCAGAAGGGGGACACATTTCATTGTGACAGTGTTCAGTGCATTGTGAAGAGCCTCGCACTTTAAGTTTGTGGGAATTAACGCTTAATATAAACAGAATGATTTTTGAACAAAGGCCCCTGGTTCTAAAAGATGTCGTGATGGCGTGATGTAGCTGTAAAAAGAAAAATGCATAGTGCAGAATTATGACACTATGTGTGTTTTGTGATACACTCATTACTGTTGCTGCAGCAGCTTACACACTAAAGCTGCTCTCTGAATTTTTGATAACACTGGATGCTTCTGCTTTTATCTGGCAATAATTGTGCGTGAAGAGAAAACAGGGATTATGGATTTTCCATTTATCCTAATGTCAGACAAAGAGGCTGGAACTTTTAAATCACATGCTGGCGCTGGGAACTATTAGTATGAGTAACATCTGAGTGGGGGGGGAGGGGGGCACTGATCGTTGTTACACACTCACACTCAGCAAGGAGGACTTTCAATCTAAATGCAAATGCGATCACAGGCCAGTTCCTCCCTGTCTGTCTGTCTGCTGCGCGCTCTCATGCAGTAACATTATAGCGCATAAAGACGCCATTCTCCAGTGCAGAAATTCGATTTGGGATGGAGCAGGAGTTTAGTGTAGTGCTGCGTGCCGTTGCATTAAGAAAGTCGTGATGGAGAGGCAAGTCGATCAAGCAAATGCATTTTTATAACAAAGTGAAAGTTAGCTGTGTTATCTGTACTGTGTTTGGCATCCTTGTCCTCTGCTTTAGTGTACTACTTAATGAAAGATACTATCAGTATGCTAACTCCTAATCATCCTAATAGTAGGCAGGCTACTAGCAGGTTCCTAGCTTATGTTAGGATGCTTATGCTTATTATGTTACCCATAATGTAGTGGTGTTTAATGTCGCATCTTCTTTTTTTTTTGTTGTTAATTGTTCTTGTGTGTCTCAAACAATGAGAAAACTCTGAGTCTTACCAAACATTCCAAGAGTCGTGCTGGGCGAGAGATGATAATAAGGAGCTTCTTCACCAGCTCTGTGATAAAGGTCAGCTCTGAACTCTCTGACCGTTCGTACGCCTGAGAGACAGACAGCGAGAGAGACAGAGAGACAAAAAGCTGTTTATGCAGAAGGATGACCTTGCATTTATCTCTGCTGAAACTAACTGAATGGAGGAGAAAGTGACGGTATGTAAGCAGGAAGAAGTACACAATCTTTTTTACTCAGCAAGATACTAGAGTAGCCCAAATAACTGACATTCTCCATGTGTTCATTATGCTGACTTTGTATTTCTCTGTATAAACAGAGGCAGACAGACAGACAGACAGACAGACAGACAGACAGGCAGATAGATAGATAGATAGACAGACAGACAGACAGATGGATAGACACGTGGACAGACAGATACCAATGGAAAATGCACAGTTAGGAAGATAAGACAGGCTGACACACAGGTAAATAGATGGAGAGACAGACTGTCTAAAAAATAGACCGCCAGACAGAAATTATTTGCTGATTTTATATTTGTGTGTGTGTGTGTGTCAGAGAGAGAGAGAAAGTGCTTCATTATACAGAGGTCTCAGTGTGCAGGACAGAAAATAGCCGTCAGCAAAACAGTGTTGCTGACTCATAGGAAGACAGACACACACACACTCTCACACACTCCCTCTCACATCATGCAGCAGTTTGTCGAGGTTCTCCTGCAGCTCATAGAAATAGACGGTGGTGATGAGGTCGTCTCGGGATTTGTTCAGGCAGTCTCGGGACAGCTCGATGATCTGGTGGTGGATGAAACTCAGGACCCCGTCGGCCAGAGGGAGCACGTTGTCCGGAGAGAACGAGTGGATAAAGTCTGTTAAACGCCCCTCCATCTGAGCCGTCGCCTGATACACACACACACACACACACACAGAGTAGACATTATCTCTCCTGTCATTCTTTAATAATCAGAGTTTTTTTTAACATGAATTTTGATTACGTGATTTTTTAAAACCTAAATACTGGTTTCACAGATTTGGTCATATGCTAAAAAAAGAATTTCATGTCTAAGTAGTGATTTATAAAATGAGAATTCGACATGAAAATGTTTCCAACTGGAATAATTCGTCCATGAGATTTATTATGTAGTAGGTGTAATGTTTCTGTTGCCATAACAACAAATTATAGGTTATACAAAAATCTATACATAATTTAAATAAAGTTTGCTTGCATTAAATTATTTTTTTTAATTTGCAGATGGAAAATATCTAAGTTCTGCTAACTGGTCCGGTGCACTTAATTTGTTGTTTAGGTTGTACAATGATGTCTGTGTTGGCTCTTCTTGAGAACCTGGCTAACTGAACACTGAGGAGAGCACCTTTCAAAATCTTCTACTTCATGAAGGATATATCATCTTCAGCTATTGACTGCACTTCTGATAAAAGAACATCAGTTTCAAACTCAATGATAGTTGCCTTTTGAGATGCTTTTAACCATACGAGCGCCTGTTACCAAAACTGGTTCACGTGTGGTCAGTCATTTGATCTATGAATTACTCCAGAGCACAGCTAAGTTGCATGCGTACATTCAACTACACGTGAATGGTGAGAACCTTTCTTAGGAAAAGATTTAGGATGAAATTCAAGTACGTTTTATAAATAAGGCTCCTGATTTTCAAATAATTGAATTCACATGTTTTTCGAACTTGGACCTTTCCTTTGGTCCAATTTTTTTTTTTTAATTTAGTACAGTTAATATAAATAAATGTATGTGTGTGGGTGTGTGTGTGTGTATACCTTTGGGAAGCGCTCTTTGTACACATGGTTCATCATCATGATCTCGTTGTCACAGCAGGAAGCAGATCTGCCGGGACTGCACCGGTAAACAGTGATAATCAAAAAAAAAAAAAAAGAGTTCAACATGGAGACAGAGACAGTGTGTGACTTTTAATGAAGATGTTAGGGCACTGAAACACTCAATCAGAGTGTAGATTAAAGTAAACAATGTGGAGTGTATGCTTAAATTTTATAGATACTCATATTTTGTTCTCCTTGTCTGTGGACAATAATGTATATACAAGACATTTTATTGTATCCTCATACTGTATGTACAGAATGTGTCTTATATGGATGCATCACTTGTGTGTGTGTGTGTGTGTGTGTGTGTGTATACACCTAAGGCTGCGTGAGCGTGGACGTGTTTGTGGAGAGCTCCGCCCCCCATCATCATCCGTGATGCTCTCTGTGCTGCCGAAGTGTTTGGACAGAAAGAGCAGCTCGTCCATGGAGGGCTGATAGGACAACTGGTGCAGACGCTCCTGAGACGAACTGGACGACTGAGACACGGAGAAAGAGAGGAAGAGAGATAGACTCTTAATGACTTCCTGATTAATTCACTTTCACTTAGTTGATAATGAAACACCACTGCTGCATTCAGAGCACATCAACCTACATGAAGAACACTTCGTGATCTAAATAATCTCATCAGCACTTCTTGTGTGGCTACTTCATTATGCAGAACTCTCATAAAAAGCACAGCCATTAGTAAGCCAACTAAGTACTCATCTCCCCCTCTCTCTCTCTCTCTCTCTCTCTCTTTCTCACACACAAATGCTATTTTAGGACTATTACCGCTTACAGGAAAGTTTCTCATTTTGATAAAATGATTAACTCCACCCCCAAACAAGAACAGAAGTGCTGAACCATGCCACTTTTTCTTAAAAGGCAGCTGTCAAATTGGAGCAAAGAGGAAGCTTTTGGCTCACAGGACGGACTGTGTGTGTATGTGTGTGTGTGTGTGTGTGTGTGTGGTTGGGTACCGTTGAGCTGGGTGTGTTGGTGCCATAACCAGAAGAAGGAAGTGAAGCCAGAGACCAACGGCGTCCATCCCTACAGATAGACAGAGAGAGAGAGAGAGAGCAAGAAAGACAAAGCGATAGAGTGAAACAGTGTAAGCTTACATGTTGTTTGTGTGTGTGTGTGTGTGTGTGTGTGTGTGTTTTTTTTTACCGTCTGGAGGATGCTGTGAAGGAGAAGTGAGCCGGATTGCTGGGAGAGAAGTTGCGAGGGCTGTCCAATGGGCTGCTTCCTGTGCAGACGGGAAGACAAATGGCAGCCATGTTGAAAATCTCAATAGTGATGTAATACTGGTGAATTTTCTGTGCGATCACGATGTTAACGCGTTACATCAGGTTACAGATATAACAATGAACCAGCAGTATGAGGGTTCAGTTATTTAGAGGGTTCAGTTATTCTAAACTGGAGGCTATAAGCTTGTATTACCTGTTAGCTACGTTAGCCTCACAATCAGACTTCTACCACAGCTTCCCTGCTTGACTACATTTGCCGTAAATAAGGACATCTGTGTATGATGTAGTTGTTTTTTTTTACTATTACTATGTGCAAATGTGTGTGTTGACCGTGAGTGTGTTTGTTTGAAGTGTGTGTTGATGCCATGTTCTCACCGATGTGCCCAGGCAAAGGAGAGTGAGCACGAGGTAAAGTGGGCGAGGTCGAGGTGAGGATCAGACTCTTCCTGTTACTGGCACGGCAACTGGAACACACAAACAGCTCACGTTTACATAAAGCTAAATGTCTCACACACACACACACACACACACAGCACAGATGCACTTGGAGCTGAAGCATGCATTAGAGAGTCGTCGAGCTACAACACACAGAATAAGAGTGGTTTAAAGTATGTTATACAACACACACAAGCTCTTAAGCCATCTCCTTTTTTCATCTGTTGCTTTAGAGAAAAGAAGAGCTGGTACTTGTGTGTGTGTGATAATGCAGATTGACGTGTGTGTGTGTGTGTGTGAGAGAGAGAGAGAGAGAGAGAGAGAGAGAGAGAGAGAGACAGTCCAAATGCAATTTCCTTCACCATCAGTCTCATCAGATATGGAAAGATACGGAGAGGAAATGAGGACAGAGAGAAAGAGAGAGAGAGAAAGACAGAGTTACTTTGACAGAGTTTACTTGGAAAAATTAAACTAAACTGTGGAGTCTTATTCATATTTATACACATAAATTCACATACACATTCAGCTCATCATGTTTGGAGAAAGAAGGGTTGTGTGTGTGTGATCCCAAGAATAACAATATAATGATATGACTGCTACTATGCTGGGGCTCTGCATGTCATCAGAAGAAACAGGAACGGAGCAACGTACCGGGACATCTTAGAGGAGCATTTAATCTAAGAAACTGAGTCTGAGGGGAAGGTGGACGCTTCGTCCAGACAACGACATACAGCCAAAACAACTCAAGACTGGTTTCTAAAAAAAAGTGAAGATCAAGTCTCTTGATTCGAATCCCACTGAAAATTCTATGGAGCATTTATGGAAACTGAAAGTCCATTATAGGAACCTTCACAACTCTGGGGAATAAAAGACAATTTGGCAAGAGGAATGAGCCACAATTGAACCACAATGCTGCAAAAATCTAATCATGTCTTACTGTAGAGTGAGAATTGTGAATCTAGAAGCTAACAATGGAGCCATGCTAACACTAATTACTATGAGATCATGCTAACTGCTCACACTAGGCTTTAATCACTGCTGTCAGAATGAGCTCGTGCTGAGAGTTAATCCGTTGTTAGTGTTGGTGTAAACACATTCACTGCACTGCTTCACATCACCACACACACACTGAAAACGTATATCATCCTCCTGTTCCTCAAAACAAAGTGTGTGTGTGTGTCATAGAGTCTTTCTCGATGACCATTACTGTTCAGTATCCAGCCTGTATACAGTATACACTCTCTTGTCATTCTATTAGGAACAGTACACAGCAGCTCATGAAATTATCCAATGAGTCAATCATGTGGCAGGAGGCAATCAGGAGTGCAATGTATATAATCATACAGATACAGGTCAAGAGCTTCGGTTAATGTTCACATCAACCATTTAGAATGAAGCCTGTCCTAGATGTAGGTAGCTTTCCACAACAGCAGCACGGACAGCTACACCTCCACCACCACCACCACCACCGTCTCCAACACCACAAACTTCTCCTCCACTGAGCAAAACAAACACTAGTACAAAGCCCCGTTCTAAAGGTTAAGCAGTGGTCACACTAGATAAAATAATCCACAATATAATATAATCCACAACAGCTTCCTGTGCATTGGGCACTGCTTTTCTCTCTCTGCTGTACTACACATTCATCAGAGGAAGCACACACACACACACACACAGAGCACCTCCTCTTTCTCCTCCTCCTCTTCACCTGGATAGCATGAACCAAACCCACTCTAGGGAATAGACTGTCTCTCTCTCTCTGTCTCTTTCTGTTTGTGTCTGTCTCATATAAGTTTACACTGCTCCTGTAATGTAGACACTCACACACACACACTGCTCTGAGTGACATGACTAACACTCCTGTGGCAGAACATCTACATGTCACACTCACTCACAGAGTGATAGATGGAGACTGACAAGCTGAAAGCTGATGGTAGACAGAATGCACAGATTGGGGAAGATTGAGACAGAGAGGGAGAGAAAAAGAGAAAGAGAGGGAATGGGAGGGCAAGGCAAGAGAAAGTAAAAAGACAAAATGTAATAAGCGATATGTGGACAAAGAAAGAAAGGAAGAAAGAGAGAGACAGGCAGACACAGAGAAACAAACAGATAGACAGACAGAATTAGGGAGACAAAGAGAGACAGATAAAGAGAGAGAGACAGTCTCAATGCAGGCATGTCTCTCCTCAGCTGTGTCTCACTGATTAAGGGATTGGTAGAGCAGCTGTATAACACACTCTGCCAGACTGGGATGCCATTTTGGCTCAAGCCCAGCCCCCTGCAGTCCAGTTTCAGCTAACAAAGCTTTACACCAGATTACTGCTTATTGTCTTGGAGTAAAGCACAGAAAGAAGCTTATGGGCATTGCACTAACAGTCTCTAGCTTCTTTTTAATTAGCACTTCTTCCATTTTTGTTTTTGTTTTGTTTTTTTTGCTCACAGAAATAAGCAGAAACACACATTTGTGTCTTGTTCACTGTGATAATGAGACGATCCCATCTGAAGTGGTGAACACTCAATATATGTAAATACATTTATGTGTGAATATATAGCTAGCTAATAAACTGTTACTGATTGTGCTACTGAGACAAAGTATTTTAAT
The DNA here is from genome assembly GCA_022985145.1 of Pangasius djambal. NCBI lineage: Eukaryota > Metazoa > Chordata > Actinopteri > Siluriformes > Pangasiidae > Pangasius > Pangasius djambal. Next base: position 2,778,882 of record CM041003.1, read on the forward strand.
GTGAGTGTGTGATGGTTTAGACATGCACTTAGAATTAAGCTAAACTGGTGGCTTAAAGCCTCCATTGTTTATTAGCTACATTAGCCTTGATGATTAAACTGGGTGTTTAATGCACACCGGTGTAGGTTTTCCCTTCATGGTCATTACACACACACACACACACACACACACACACACGCATATCCAGATGTGGAGTGTGTCACTCACCTGCTGCTTTTACGTGGCAGAGGAAGATCCTTCTGGGTGGAAGCGGTGGGCGGAGGAGAGACAGGTGACCAGAGGAGAGGAGACGAGGAGAGAAGAGAGAGAAACAGATCAGATCAAACACCATCACATCAATTACAGAGAGTGACTGTCTCTCTATCTCTTTCTGTCTCAATCTATCTTTGTCTGTCTCTATCTCTTTCTGTTTTTCTGTTTCTCCCTCTGTCTGTTTCTCTCTCTGTGTGTGTCTCACTCTCTCTGTCAAAATAAAATTCTTTGTCTCTTTTTCTCTGTCTCTCAGATTGTCTCTCCCTTTCTGTGTCTGTCTGTCTCACTCTCTGTCTCTGTCTCTTTCTGTCTGCTCGTGTGTGTATATGTCTCCCACTGTTTCTCTCTCTCAGTATCTCACACTCTTTCTCTGTGTCTCTATCTCTTACTGTCTCTCTTTGTCTCTTCTCTTTCTTGCTCTCTTTCTCTCTGTGGGATTAACACTTAGTGTTAGAAAAGTAAATGAGCTCCCCCAGGACAGTGTCAGAGAGAGAGATAGAGAGAGAGAGAGAGACAGAGAAATATGTAAACATCCTGTCCTTGTCTCTGTGTAGTGCTCAGAGCTGCAAAGTACTGGCCTCGGTAATACTGACAAAACACAAGCCTGTGATATGCAAATGAGTTCTGTGTTTTTAACCAATCGCATTCTAGCGTTAATGAGTCATTCGTATGATCACTGTGATCTGTCAGAGGTTTCAGAGTGTGTGTTGCTCTGTGGCATACGTTATATTACAGTTCAGCACCACGGACAGTGGACAACATCCCACACAAACATGTAAGATGCACAAAAGTGTGTGTGTGATAGTGTCGACCTCAGTTTCTGAAAGTCACACAACATCATGTGTGATTCACACCAGTCACATGATGCTAATACTCAGTATCAGTAGAGAGATGACTAGTGCTGCATCAGATCCTCTTCGTCTGAGATATTTATAATAAACATCCATCCATTCACATTCACTGCGGTTAGAGAGATGAGCTGAGTCTCTGATTGAGCTGATCAGTGGGATTATGCGTTTTTGAGTGAGGGGAAGTCCAACAGCAGCTCTGTGTAACTAACTCAGCAGGAGTCAGCTCACACTCCGAGGTGTTGTTTAAGTGCTACATGAACATTTCCTCATGCACAGCTCACAAGCCTGTGACCCAGCTCCCCCTTTATAAACAAACAGCTTCTGTTTTCCATTCCTCATTGTTGCTCTAATAGAGTGACACATCCAGTGTGTGTTCTGTGACTCAGTGTCACTGAGATGTTTATTTCTAACATCCATATGCGTGTGTGTGTGTGTGTGTGTGTGTGTGTGTGTGTATACTCTACTCTCTACAGAAAAGCCCAGGAGAGGTGATCACTCTGAGGACAGACAGAGCTCAATGAGACGCTTATCTCATCACTGATCACACGCACGTCCAGTCTGCCAGTTTACTTAACTATAGAGCGCAGGGTTTTATAATTATGATGGCTATTACAGTGTTTTTTTTTTAAATAAATGCACAGATGCCCCATGAAAATTGACAGAAAAATGTCTAAACAAATCCAGTAACTATAGGCATACACACAGAAAACAACCACAATTTAATAAAACGCTCATGCTACGCTCATCTACAGTTGAAGTCAGAAGTTTATATACACCTTAGCCAAATACATTTAAACTCAGTTTTTCACAATTCCTGACATATAATCGTAAAAAACATTTCCTGTCTTAGGTCAGTTAGGATCACTACTTTATTTTAAGAATGTGAAATGTCAGAATAATAGTAGAGAGAATGATTTATTTCAGCTTTTATTTCTTTCATCACATTCCCAGTGGGTCAGAGGTTCGCACACACTTGGTTAGTATTTGGTAGCACTGTCTTTAAATTGTTTAACTTTGGTCAAATGTTTTGGGTAGCCTTTCACAAACTTCTCACAATAAGTTGCTGGAATTTTGGCCTACTCCTCCAGACAGAACTGGAGTAACTGAGTCACATGTGTAGGCCTCCTTGCTCGCACAGTTTTCAGTTCTTCCCAGAAATTTTCTATCAGATTGAGGTCTGGGCTTTGTGATGGCTACTCCAATACCTTGACTTTGTTGTCCTTAAGCCATTTTGCCACAACACTGAAGGTATGCTTGGAGTCATTGTCCATTTGGAAGACCCATTTGCGACCGAGCTTCAACTTCCTGGCTGATGTCTTGAGATGTTCCATAAATCCACATAATTTTCCTTCCTAATGATGCCATCTATTTTGTGAAGTGCACAAAACAGAGGACATTTCTCCAAAAAGTAAGATCTTTGTCCCCACGTACACATGCAAACTGTAGTCAGGCTTTTTTATGACAGTTTTGGAGTTTAAGTGTCAGATGACTTAACAGTGGCTTCTTCCTTGCTGCCTGAATGCGTCTCCTTCCTGTGATGGCTTTGTGGTCCCATGGTGTTTATACTTGCATACTATTATTTGTACAGATGAATGTGGTACCTTCAGACATTTGGAAATTGCTCCCAAGGATAAACATCCAATGTCCACAATTTTTTTTCTGAGGTCTTGGCTGATTTCTTTTTTGAAAGTAGACCTTAAAATGCATCCATAGGTACACCTCCAGTTAACTCCAATTAGGCAATTAGCCTATCAGAAGGTAATTAACTAATTACCTATCACCCTGTTTTCTGTTTTGATATTTTCTGGAATTTTCCAAGCTATTTACAGGCACAGATAACTTAGTGTATGTAAACTTCTAACCCACTGCAATTGAGATATAGTCAATTAAAAGTGAAACAGTCTCTGAACAATTCTTGGAAAAAATTGTGTCATGCACAAAGCAGATGTCCTACACGACTTGCCAAAACTATAGTTTGCTAATATGAAATCTGTGGAGTGATTAAAAAATGAGCTTTAATGACTTCAACCTAAGTGTATGTAAACTTCTGACTTCAACTGTATAATCTCCCTCAATATGTTCTATGTTTAATATTTAATTTAGTCTTATTACTATTTAATGCTTGTATTAATTCATAGAGTGATAAGGCCACACATGCTCCTGATTCTGGCTCTGTAGTCAAGCGGACCTCTGCTTAGCTGGGTTGAAATCCAACTGGTCTACAGTGTTTAATATGCAAATCAGCTCCTAACACTCAACACACAACTTTCTACAATGTTCCTTATTTACTGTATTATGTACAACATCAGTGGGAATTTGCATACCATATTTTATTTCCTTCAACTCAGACCATAAAAACAGATGCTGTTCAGACTGTTTAATACCAAACTGAGATGACTGGATTAATACTACTACTACTACTACTGATACTACTACTACTACTACTACTACTAATAATAATAATAATAATAAGGAGGAGGAGCAGGACGATGAAGAAGAAGAAGAGGAACATGAGAAAATTGAGAAATTAAATAATAATAAGAAAAGAACGAGAAGAAGAAGAGAGAGAAAAACAGTAAAAAATTATATAAAACCGTTTGATAGAAAAAATGAGAACAGAAAAAAAACATAAAAGTGTGAATTTGTAAAAGAAAAACAATAAGAAATAAAAGAATAAGAATTTTTAAAAATGTAGTTTGAAAGAAAAAACAGAATAAATCATATAAAAGGTGAGTGTATAAAACGATGTATTTCGCTGCTGGATGAAATGACATGCTGTAGATGCCCATCTGATGTCGACTGGTAAACCCTTCATGAGCAGAAAAACAGAAGATCAACAGGAGGTCGTGGGTCATGTTTGTGACGTGTTATGTTCTGATTGTCAGTTGTGGGTTTGCAGAGATAAAAGTATTTAAACTCACATAATTTCTGTGTGTAAAATATGTGATTACATTTAATTTTAAATGCAAATGTAAATGCATTCTGGGTATTTTAGTGCGGATAATCTCTGTCCTGATTCAGATTAATTACCACACATATTAATGATTCATTAGTCAATATTTCAAACCCTCTTGGTTGGTGTGTTCATCTGACTGAGTCTCTCTCTCTCTCTCACACACACACACACACACACACACACACACACACACACACACACACATACAGTGAGCACATTTTTCCTCTAAATTACCTAATTATGACTCATTTTGCACACACTGTCCACCGATGTACACTATGTCTGGACAAAAACCACAGAGAGGCAAATGCAACTCATATTCCGTCTTTCTGTGTGTTTGTCTGTGTGCGTGTGTGTGTGTGTGTGTGTGTGTGTGTTTGGATAGAAGTGTGTCCGTGTTCTCCTCTCCAGGCCTGATGTTGTCACATCCTGACTCGACTACTGCTCATCACTGCCCTCTTCACATCAGTTGGAAATTTCCACTTGGCCATGCAGCTGCTGTTTCACCTCCCTGATGTGATTGTTTGCAGATTCCTCTCTCTTTCTCTCTCTCTCTCTGGTGTATTTCCCCACTGTGGATTTCCTGTTTCAGTACTTCCTGTGTTAACAGTGTTTCCATTGTGACTTTGGGCTGTTTGTCATTAAGCTCATAGTGCGCTCGTATCCTAGCTCCAGTTTCCGATTGGTGCTTCCTGACAAACATCCTGATCAACAGCTAGAACTGGGAAAAGGCTACGTCATGAAATGTTTCCCTCCAACGCATGTTGAAGTACTATGTTATAACTGTTTTGCAGCCATTCCACAACATTAAAGGAAATAAAAATGGATGAAAAAGTAAAACGTGTCATTCTTTAATAACGAATATTGACAAATCACTGTGGTATAAGAGGAATAAACCACTTTGTGACATGCTGTTATAGAAAAGTAAGTAAGAAAAGTATCTGTGCTTCATTCACTCTGTCCTTGATTACTTTCCTGTAATAGCACGACACTGAAAGTGTTTTATTCCTTTATTATTCATGGATGTCTATGTTCTGTGTTCCTAACATTCACCCATCATTGTGTTTGACATTTAGGGATACACCCATGGTGTGTGTGTGTGTGTGTGTGTGTGCAGGCTTCAAAACTGACACACTGACACACACATACACACATCCCTCACGCTGCAGTGCCAAGGAAAGACACACTGATTAGAATGAGAGAGAGAGATCTTCGTATAAACCCCACACACAATCTGGTGTCATGTTTTCTCACTGACTCACAGCTCACTGCATCAGCATGAGCAACAAAATGCCCAGCTCCACACGTCACACCAACTCTGATGTCACGCCCGTCCCACATAACACTGCAGAGATGGAGTGTGTGTGTGTCTGTGTGTGTGCATTATTTAAATGCTGTGAGCTGGGCAGGATGCCCGCTGCCTGGTGCCTGGTGCCTGGTGCTGCCGTTTATAAACGTCCTATTTCTCTCTCACAGCTCACTTCAGACGTTTATCTAATTCTAATTATTCTTAAATCATTTCATTTAAGAATAATCTCTGTGTGGATTTTTCAATATAGCTTCTTTCACATCAATTTGCTACAGCTACATCCAAAATGACACATCATGCTTTTTATCCATTTAAAGTTACAGTGGATATAAAAAGTCTACATACACCGGTTAAAATGGCAAGTTTTTGTGATGAACAAAATGAAACCAAGATAAGATCATGTCAGAACTTTTTCCGCCCTCATTGCAAAATCACAACGTATAAAAATTAAGTGAAAAACAATCAGAAACATTTTAGGGAAAAATAGAAAAATAGAAAAGATACAATAACCTGGCTGCATAAGTGTGCACACCCTTTTATAATTGGGGATGTGGCTCACATTCAATCTCATGTTCAAAAGTAATTATCATACAGCTGTCATCAATTCTGATTAACCCCAAATAAAGATCAGCTGATTCTGTATCATTTTCTTCACATCTTCTGCTTCACATCTGACTGCTGAAGTCATGGTCCACAAAGAGCTTATAAAGCATGCATGGTGTCTCAAAAGATATCGATCAGGAGAGGAGTAAAAAAAATTTCCAAAGCATTAGATACGATGGAAGACCATAAAGGCCATCATCAGCAAGTGGAGAAAATGGAGCACCACAGTTACATCACAAAGAACAGAACATCCCTCCAAAATTTACAAAAGAAAAAACTTACCAGGGAGGCTCCCAAGAGACCTACAGCAATATTAAAGGAGCTGCAGGAATATCTGACAAGTACTGATTACTCTCTGCATGTGACAACAATCTCTCATATTCCTCACATGTCTGGGCTATGGGGTAGAGTGGAGCTAAGCCCTTTCTCACAAAAAACATCCAAGCCCAATTAAATCACCCCAAACCATGTGGCAAAATGTGTTATGGTCTGATGAGATCAATTCCAAAAGGTGCAATAATTCCATAATTCCAAAAGTATGTTTGGTGCAAAAAAAAGCACATCACCAAAAGAACACCATACCCACAGTAAAGCATGGTGATGGCAGCACCGCGCTTTACGGCTGCTTTTCTTCTTAATCAAGGTGGATTAAGGGAATCATGAATAGCTACAAATACCAGTCAATTTTTGTGCAAAACCTTTAGTGTCTGCTAGTAAGCTAAAGACGAAAAGGAATTTCACCTTTCAGCATGACAGCGAACCAAAGTATACATCCAAATCCACTAAGGAATGGCTTAACCAAAAGAAGATCAATGTTTCTGAATGGCCTAGCCAGAGCCCAGACCTGAATCCCACTAAAAACTATGTGGTCACCTGAAGCAGGCTGTGCACAGGAGATGCCCTTACATTTTGAAACAGCTAGAATGTTTTTGCAAGAAAGAATGAGAAAATATTGCCAAATCAAGATGTGCCACTCTGATAGACTCTTCCTCAAAAAGACTGAGTGGTTTAATAAAAGGCACTTCAACAAAGTATTAGTTTAAGGGAGTGCACAATTAGGTTATTGTAAGTTTTTTTTATTTTTCTTCCCTATAAATGTTTCTGATTGTTTTTCAGTTTATTTGTATACTTTTCACATTGCACATTAAAGATGAGGAAAGATCAATTGATTTGTCTTAGTGTCATTCTTTTACTTCACAAAATCCTGCCATTTTAACAGGGGTGTGTAGACTTTTTATATCCACTGTACATCTAATATTCCATGAAACAAATAAGCTCCTCACTTACATTCCAGAAGCTATAAACAGTCGTTCCCTCACCAGCCTCTCTCTTCAAGTTTAGAAGTGAAAAAACGCGTGCTACTGAGAAACCACAAAGTGTAAACTCCTCTGTCCTGAAGATGTTGAAAAACTTACAGCTTTACCTCTGACAATGGAGACTCCTTCCATAAATGTTAATGTTAATAAATGTCTCCTTACAGAAAACCTCACCGTATCAGCTACAACAAATGTGTTTAATCTGTTTATGTGGAGTGTCAACCACAGAAGTTGTGTTGTTGGTTCCAGATGGGCTGGTTTGAGTATTTCAGAAACTGCTGAACTCCTGGGAATTTCCCACACAGCAGTCTCTAGAATTTACACAGAATGGTGCAAAAGACAAAAACATCCTGCGAGAGTCTGCAGGCTGAAATACCTTGTTGATGAGAGAGATCAGAGGAGAATGACCAGACTGTTTGAGCTGAACAGGAAGTCTACAGTAACTCACATAAGCACTCTTTACAACCGTGGTGAGCAGAAAAGCATCTCAGAACGCACATCACATCAAACCTTGAGTGTATGTAACAATAATGTATTAGAATGAGTGGATTAATATAAACCAGCTCTACTGTAAAAACTTCTGGCCTATCCATTTTCCACTGAATGCATTAACCAACCTGCTCACTTCCCCATAATGCATCTCTCTCTCTCTCTCTCTCTCTCTCTCTAGGTGCATCCAAAATCGCATACTTATGCACTATTCCGCCATTTTTTAATACAAATAGTGTGAGTAGTGTGTTCACAATGAAAATTCCAACGAGAAGAAGTGCACTTCAAGTACCCGGATGATGCACTTATTCAACCGAAGAAACAAAGTGTGGAATATTGGACACTTTAGCACTCAACAGTCGCAGCTCAGAATCAAACATGTTGGGCATAAAAGGTTACATTGTCATAAACAGCAAAAAAAATAAAAGGAGAAATAAGTAAGACATTCACTGGGAATTCTGCTAAAGCTAGCGGCGTCGCATTACATGCCTTTGACATCATTTGCCATTGATTGGGAAACGGTTTATCCTTCCGGTTATTAAAAAATGGTTAGTGTTCCATTTGAGACGATACTACCCTTCTAAAATTCATACACTAGGCGGTAGAGTAAATAGTGTATAGTGTATAGTACATCATTTGGGACACAACTTCTTTCTCTCCCTCTGGTGTCATAAATGAGTGAAATAATGGGTTTGACCTCTGACCTTTCACCCCCTGCTGAGCCATATGGTGGTGACAGGGCAGCCTGGCAGGGGGTGTTAACTGCCTCTTCTGTGTGTGTGTGTGTGTGTGTGTGTGTGTGTGTGTGTGTGTGTGTGTGTGTGTGTGCGCGCGCATCAGATGGAGGGAAGAGACCCAAAGGACTGAGAAAGCCGTTAGAGGACAATTATACTCGCGTCAAGACAACAAACAACAATCCTTCCCATGTGTCTGAAACATGAGATATGGAGTAAATACACACACACACACACACACACACAATCTCACACACACACAGTCTCATGCACACATACACACACACACACACACACAGCAATGTTAACAGCACTGCCGTCTTACTATCCTGCTCATAATGCATACAGACAATCACAAGTGTGCGCACACACACGCGCGTCAAAGTGAAGGAGGCGTGGCCTATATATCTGTCAGTCTTAGTGAGGGAGGTGTGGCCTATATATCTGTCAGTCTTAGTGAGGGAGGCGTGGCCTATATATCTGTCAGTCTTAGTGAGGGAGGTGTGGCCTATATATCTGTCAGTCTTAGTGAGGGAGGCGTGGCCTATATATCTGTCAGTCTTAGTGAGGGAGGCGTGGCCTATATATCTGTCAGTCTCGGTGAGGGAGGCGTGGCCTATATGTCTGTCAGTCTCAGGGAAGGAGGTGTGGCCTATATATCTGTCAGTCTCAGTGAAGGAGGCGTGGCCTCTGCGCCTGAATTATACTGTGTCGTACTGAAACAGCTCTAAAAAATTTTTATCTAGGTTTAATATAACACCTAGTTTTCTTTGATTTCAGCTCCACACACACCTGAGGCGGGTAATGAAGGCTTTACCTGGATCAGGTGTGTTAGAAATATCTGACTCCTGTGCAGGGAAAGGATCCATGAATTAACATCTCAGATAATTCTGTGAGTGTGATCACTGAAACACTGAATGTTCATGATGTTAGCTACATTAACCTCCTCGTGCAAAACTCAGACGCCAAACGTGTCTTAGCCGACTGACTGCATCTGGGTTGTGTTTGAAATGGTGGAAAGAGATTTTTCACAGAAACAGTCCTGTAAAATTTCTGACAGCCTTTTGCTGTATTTTGTTAGCATTTGCATGTTAACAGCCAACATGCAAAATAATACGTAAGAGGTAACGTAAACAGATTGCTGACGTTGAAAATGAAAGAGCTCTACTGCGTGGCATGGCCACTTGATTACAAGACCAGAGAGACTTGAGATGCTTCGAGATATTTTTGAAGAAGCCTTGACAATAAACGCAACTAACCATGACTACGTTTACATGCACATCAAATTCCGCTTATGGTCTATATTCAGGATGCAGCCATATTCCGAATACGATGTTTATATGCGTACAGGCGTCGGAATATTCCTGTATACATGGATGTTTGTACGTATGCCCGAGTTGCCATTCCTAAATACCGAGCCTACAGCTAAGCGTCCGTTAGCACCCACAATTCCTTGTGGACTGAGTATGTGCATATATGTCCTTTCAGTGGATTTTCTGAATAAGGTGTTTACATGCATAGGCATATTCCTGATTCCTGATTCCCACAGACATATTCCAGGGGTGGAAATCGGAATTTGTGGAATCAGAAAATTGTCTTAATCTGAATCAGGTGATCAGATTATGGTGTTTACATGCATGACTCAGTAGTAATTCAAATATTGCCAAATTCCAATTAATATCAGAATACTGATGTGCATGTAAACCCAGCCAATAACACACTTATTGTGCGGTGTATTGGTATCGCGATGATCGATAGTATCGCGATATCTAATGTCAGTGCAGCCCTGATGATATGAAGGCTGAAAGATTGATGCTCTCACCTGCAGCCGCCTGCGCCGGATGATGCCGGTATCGTCCATGGTTGGGTTGGGTGATGTCCCGGTACGCGCCGGTACCGCAGGGGAAAGAAGGACGGCTGGTAAACAGTTTCTGTGTGTTTAACCCGAGACTGGGGAGCTCCTCAGTCCACTGGCCAGATGTTGAATCATTGCGTTGCTGTCCGACCCCCACATCCCGGTTAACGCATCATCACCGTTTCCTTATGCACACAGCGAGCATCAGGGCTTTTCTGTTTTCCCCCGTTAGCCGTTAGCTAACTGAGCTCCTTATCGTCCCGGTTTGGGTCAGAAAACCAGATTTAACACGTAAACGCCCTAAAAGAAGAAGAATATACAGAAGAGTAGCCTATATCCAAATTCCCTTTTCGTAACGGAAAAAAAATAACGGCTGCTCCTATTTAAAATAAATAAATAAATAAATAAAATAACGGTCACATCCTCAAAAGACAAAAACAGCGCGCGAGAGACTCACTCAGCAGGAAGTCCCTCGCGCTGTGTAACTGTTCATTTAACACGTGCAAACATTTAAAAAATGTGACTTAAATGTTAAAAAAGACGGCTTTTTAACACGCAACGCGAAAGTGCGTGTGTGTGTGTGTTTGCCTCCCGTTATTGCAGTAGTGATATCAGCACCGAATGCACGAGCTGTTGTCTCCTCCTCGAGCTCAGCTGATTGGCTCGCGCGCCCCCTCCGCTCCTTTTAAGAAGCGAGCAAACGGGAGAACAATGCGTAGGGTAATCTGTGTGTGTGTGTGTGTGTGTGTGTGTGTTTGTGCGCGTGCGTGTCCCAATCCACATATTAACGTAGTAGATCAAAATAGATCCCCACCTGCTTTTCCACTAGTTGTCACGTTTTTAGGCAGTGACGTAGACAGTGGCCGAGATGTTGTTTTATATATTTATTTGTTTGTTTATTTATTTATTTATTTTTACATTGCATTTGTTTTATTTCGTGTGGAATTCAGCCATGTAATTAAATTTAGTTATGTAGCACAAAACGGCATACTTGTGTAAAAATAAATTAATAAATAAATAAAAATACAAAAACAAATTGTCCACTATTCCATCAAAAATTAGAGCAGCTTCTAGCAAGTAAGGAGTCGCTCATATTGCTTGTAGTTGTTGCTTGTCTAGCGTTTTTCTTCTTTTTTTTTTTTAAATAACACACTAATACATGCCATTAGCTCAGGTTCGTCGCTTCATTCGCAGATTAGCAAAGCAAGCTAACTGTACTAGCTACGTACACTCACCAGGTGTATCAACGATCTCTGGTACGTCTTTTCAAGCTGTCATACAGAAAATGGGAACTAACTGCATGTAGGAAATAAAATTGTGAGAGGGGAACTGAAGAAACGTCGGACCACAGGATTGGTCCAAGGAATCATTCAAGCCAATAATTTGACGCTTTACCGCATTGTACCTAATTTTCATAGAACTGGACTATCTCATTTCTGGTGCTGTCGCTCAAATAGCAGCTCCGTGTCGTGCTCATGCATAGAAAATAAACAGTTGGCTGTTGCTTTGTCGCTTGCTAGTGTGAACTTAGGGTCATAATTTGTTTCTGAGTACACAAGTTGTGGAGCAGTTCTGATGTTTTGAGTTAGCTGGTAATGCTAAGTGTGATTACAGGCGGTTAAAGTGATCAGGAATGTGGGTCAGAGAGATGTGAACTAAACCTGGTCATCTAAGCTACACTTAACTAAGATATTCCTCAGGGCATGTTTAGTATCAATCTAATCCTTACTTCATGGTGAACAACGTGGTGACATCATAACTATCATATAGGTTTAGGAAATAATATTTACGGTATACGGTATTATATTTTGCAGTGTTTGATTGTTCTTCACACACACACACACACACACACACACACACACACACACATACTGAGACCACCTGGTCTACACAGGAGACCTTTTCCCATTGTTCCAAAGACTCATCCTCAGCAATCTAATTAACATATAACACCTTAGGGTGAGCTACCCAGCTGGGGGTCCGCCCTGCCATAAAACACATTGTGTCTCACCAATTTGATCCTCTGGTCATTATACATCTCAAGGAGGCTCAGGGGTATGAAAAGGTATGCATTGTACAATGGGGGAGATGCATTTATCATCAAGAGTCCTATGCCTGCGACCCTGATAATATCTGGAGTCAGATAATTAATTAAATGTACTGGAGTCAGACATTTAAGTCATAAAGTTAAAACACGCATTTAACCTTCGGCTGCACCTATTTCCATCCTTGGTCGTAGGAGAGCAGCAAACTAAGATAATTTCACTTTATATTTTTAGTCCTACCCAGTCATTAGCTAGCTGTGTGTGAAATGCTCCACAACTCACTATTCCCTTCATACATAGAACACTATTGTCCATGGGTATAGAGTTGGTCTGGTATTACACTAATTACACTACTAGAGTAAAAGATGGATTACCAGCCTTCTCAACATCAGCCTTGTTGATATATTACTGTATAAACGTATAACGTCATGTCAGAGAGATGATCAACTCAATCTCATATTTATTTTCTATATACATTCATGACATTATATATAATAATATTGGATCATTATAGAACCTTTGTTTTTATATGAGTTAATATCTTTAAATAAATATTGTGTGATGTTAGTTTTGAATATTACATTTTGCAATGATGGCCTGTAAAACAGTGCATCAGGTTTGGAAGAGGATTACTTCCAGCGGACCTGGCAACCCTGTGGAGGATAACTACACAATATGGCTGAAAATGGTAAAGCAGTAGAGATGAGCTCATTTGCAGACAAGATCCCGAATTACGTAATTGTTTCTTGGCTGGTTATGAAAAGCTAACTATAAAATACAACAGTCTTTCACACAAACTCACAGAGAGAAACAGACAGATAGGGAGAGAAGGGTAACATGAAAGACAAGTAATAAGATGGAAAGTATTGCATTTATGTCTACAAATATTGCACCACATATTATGAGAAAACCATACAATACAGGTCAAAAGTCTCTACATGTAAAAAACCCCAAACAGGTCTTAATCTCAATATGGTGAAAAACAAAAGGAGTTGAAATAAAAAAAAAGAAAAACAACAGTAAAAACAGTGTTAATCACTGACAGCAGATGGTGTGATCACCCACATTCCACGCTTCTTTTCAGGGCTGAAATCATCATCAGACATGCCAGACACAGCAGGAACAGTCAGTTGTGTGATTAAACTCTGCATGAGCTGTACAGAGAGAGAACGACTGAAGACTATATCAATCACTGAATGTAGCTCTGAAGGTTCACAGTCCTTTAATTTAGTTTAAATATCCAGGAGTAGCAAATCAAGCTGCTTGCACTTGTGCTATAATCTTGAAGACATTTCTACTGAAAAATCCATGGTGTAAGAACACGGTGTGTGATTCACAACTGTGAACTCAGGAGACTCACATTATGTTATGGTGTGAAGGTTTGAACTGGAATGTAAAGACGTTAGAATGGCATTGTAATATGACTATTTTTAAAAAAAAAAAAGTAACTTTAAACACTGGGAAAGGTCAGAAACTGAAACTATGCAAGAGCTAGAATATTAAAGACTATGACTAATCATGAGTCAGATTCTTAACCCTTGGGGTTAACTAAGCGTTAGATCCTTAAACATTGGTACAAACCAGAGGTCAGAGCTTTAAAGACTGGAACTAATAGAAAAGAGTTAAAACCTTAAACACTGAGACCAACCAAAAACTAAATACTAGGTTTAACAAAGAGTCAGAGACCCAAAGACTGGGACAGACCTTGTGTCAGAAAAAACAGGGGATAACAAAAAAAAAATTAAAAACTATGGCAAATCAAGAGTCTTAACCACAGAGAAAACTAAAATAATTAGAATGGTGATAACCAAGAATTAGAGCTTTAACTATTGGGTAAAACCAAAAGTCAAAGCCCTAAAGATTGGGACTAATTGAGAACCTGAGCTGAAAATACTGGGATTACTCAAGACTCAAAGCCCTAAAGCCTTGGACTGATCAAGAACCGGAATCCTAAAGAATGAGACTAACCAAGAGTAGAAGCCCTAAACACTGGGATTGCCAAGAGTCAGAGCCCTAAAGACTGGTACTAGCCAAGAGTCAAAAACCTAAATAATGGGACTGACCAAGAGTCCAAGCCCTAGAGATTGGGACCAACCAACTGTAGAAGCCCTAAAGACTGGGACTAACCAAAGTTCAGAGCCCTAAAGACTCAGACTAATTACCAACAGTTACACAGTTCCCGCCCTAAACACAGGGGCATTTTTTTTTTTTCTTTTCCTAAGCTCTTTATTTATATAGTACCTTTCATACATTTAACATGCAGCTCAAAGTGCTTCACAGTGTTAAATAGAAGACAGAAATAGAGAAACACAAGGTAAGACAATAAAATATTAAATAATTTTCTAAAAAGTAAAATAGGTGATTCATAATAATGAAATGATAGGTTTTAATAATATTTTGTAACATTTAATAAATATAAGCATTATACAACAAATGTCGATATTCAGACAGGACATGTCTGGGTCCAACGTTTGGTTTTCTACAGAAGATACAAAACCTAAAGCAGTTAATATGCAGTAATGGAGGTGTAGTTGAGACCCATTTCACAGCAGGTAGGAGAGTGACACAGCGAGGCGCAGCAGTGTTATTACATGCAGGCTACCAGTTCACACAGGATTCTACTCCAGTTCAATTCTTCTGATTTCTGAATTCTGATGCCACGACTATGAAATGCGGTCATATTTGCATGCGTTTTATTTTCTAATCCAGTCACTGCAAAAGCTGAAAATTTACAGGAATAAAACCTGTTTCACACTGATGACGGCAACTGGGCACAAAGTGAGAAACGGTAAGGTTAAAAAAAAAAAAAACATTGGTATGTTGATATTTACAGCTTCCTCACCACATCAATTTTATTTTGTAGAATAAAAATCCAGATTTGCAATATAGCCCACACCCTCCACACACAGGAAATATTCATAGCACTGACTTCTGGTTTTGAAGTCTCATTAAAATTAAAGTAAATTAAAATTCAGATAAATAAATTTAATTTGCTAAAATAATATAAAAATGTAAAAGTCACATAAAAGTAATGTTTTTGTAATATGTTTTTAGCTGTTTTAGCTGTAAAATCAGAGATAGATGGAGCCTGATGAATATTTAATGGTAATGTGCTCTTTAATGCATGATTTAGTGCAAATTAATCAAGATTTTTTAAAAAGTCGATCAGACTGTAGCTTGAAAAAAGGTATTTTTTTAAACTATGTTGGAAATAATTTTTTTTATTGTTTTGTAACATCTAAAACCTTAACTGTTGCAAGCAGTAATGTTTTGTCCCATTTCACTCCATCTATGATTCATGTTAATTTCAGTTGCTTTTACTGATTTTAAAACATCATTAATTAATTTGAATGTGCATGCAGTTATTGAGTAGTGTAAGCATCAAAAAATCTGGATATGTTTTATCATTTTTACATGAAAAGGTTAAAGCGATTATAGTAGACACATTCCTGGTGTAAATCTCCAGGTGCTTTTTTAAGTGAAGACTTGATCCAAAGTTTGTGGCTTGTAAACTTTTCTTTTAATCCCAGAATAAACCCACATTTCGTCTGTGGAAGGGAAAAGACAAAATGAAAATGCAAGTCATGCAAGCTCATGTTATCTTTTTTGTTCATACATTTTTCTTCTTGCAACTGGAGGCTTGTTGTTTTCAAAGATGTGGAGTTACACTGTAAAACTGCAAAACCTCCAGATAATAAATCAGTTTTATTATTACTAGCTTGTAAATGCTGATTGCTATCATCAGTTGTATGTTACTGAACACAATAGTCGATTATTCCTGTTAATTATGGAGGAAAGTTGAATCTGGTGATGATGTGGAGACTGTGAAGATGTACAGTAATACATTATCACTAAGAGAGGGCGCTGTTTTACAATATTGCCTGGTTTTAATCACATTAATCTGGTTTTAATCACACATTATAATCGCTGAAAAGCAGATAGAAAATTAGTGAGATGCAAATGATGTAAGTGGGAAAAAAACTTTATTCAAAACTTTTTTCAGAACATTGCTTTTTAATTCTTAGAAAGTATGATGAATGCAGGAATTTTGTTTGACTTTTCTGGCCTGATAAGTGAAAGTCAAAACTGTTACTAAGCTCTTAATAGAAATAATATTCATTATATAAGGGGATCATATAAGGGGACATGGTCAGCATTAAACCGGAAGTAGGCGATAGGGAAAGAATGACATAAGCTATAACACATGACATAATTATTAAACTGTCATCACTAATATTCCATATATTTATGATGCATATACTGTATACATGAGATGTACTACTGTAACAAAATAAGCATAAAGTTAGTTCAGATGTTTCTAATTTGGTCATTTTCACAATGTCCCAAATGACCCAACATGGCCCAATAATTGGGACAGTGAAGGTATAAGGTGGATGCACACTGTGGATAAACACTCCACAGCTATGCATTCATGGATTTTATGTGCATTAAATGGTGTTTTTATGAAGCATTTTAATAATCAGGGGAATAAGGTAGACTGAGAAATATAGAACGTTAATCAGGCCTACTACTTATATATATATATATATATATAAACTATAAAAAATAAATGATAAAATATTTCTTCTGTGATGTGTCCATTCTGAATTTTAAAAATTATAAATTATATATTTATATAATTCATATAATTATATAATGTTACTCCAGCCAATATATTCATATGTAATCAATATTACTTAGTGTGCTGTGTATAAGGTGGTGATGATTCTGAGAATTTTTTTCATGTCCTGTTAACGAAATGTGATTTATTCATGCCGTAAATAAGTACAAGGGTGAGTCAAATGAAAACCTTAAAAGTGCAACATAAATTAAAATTGAGGAATAGAAGAATCCAGGCACCCATTTCTTGCTGGAACACTTTCATCGAACAAAAAAGAGATTATGTAGAAAAATTATACACTTTTGTGACACCTATTTGCAATAAACAAAGCAAAATAAAAAAAAAATTAAGGTTTTCGTTTGAATTATCCTCATATGCCTCACGTGTAGATGTGACATAATCCTAAGCCGCACTTCTCCAAAATATGACAGAAACATTTTTCCTTCATACATAGATACTCAACACCTTGCGGATTTCAGAAATGTATCGTGTGTTGGGGATTTTGTTTTATTAATGGCAAGAAAGCTTTAGACAGTTTGTAAGTTCAAAAATGATATGTCCCATGCCACAACCAAAGTCACTGAAATCACGTTTCCCCCATTCTGATGTTTGATGTGAACATTAACTGAAGCTCTTGACCTGTCTCTGCACGATTTTATGCATTGCGCTGCTGACTCGTGATTGGCTGATTGGATAACTGCATGAATAAGCAGATGCAAATGTGTTCCTAATAAAGTGGTTGGTGAATGTAAATTTGAAGTAGAATTACAGTGTAGGCCTTGCTGAGCTTTACATGTAGATTATGGTACATTATATTTTTGCTCTATATCCTGCTATATCCTTATAACACTTAAGACAAGACGGTATCTGGTGTATTGTTTGTTCTACCAACAGTTTAGCAAGCTTCTTTCCTCACTAGCTGATGGATCTGCATTGTATTATTATATTTAACACTGCCTCCACACTCCTTATATAATATCTTCACTTTATTACCACTTTTATGTGCACTGCACTGGATTATGAATCTCTCATGCTGTAAGAACATTCTGAGTTACTTCTAGGTTAATCACTGAGGCCCAGGACTTTTGTGGCCGTTTCCCTGGATAGCTTGTGCACAAAGGACACCATTGTTCCTGTTTAAATGAGAAAACCGTGATGTTGTCCATGTGCCCTCTCAGCCTGAAAATGAACCAGGCCTGAGAAAGCCTGTGAGTCAACTGCACAACCAGGGTTATGAAACTGAAAGATTTATGTAACTCTAGCACATTAGGAAATGTTAGTAGTAAAGGCTGCATTTATATTGTAGGCTTTGTTGCACAGTTCCCATATTTTGACATAGATCTGATTTTTTTTGTCCTACCTGTTTACATATGCATATAGATAAATCCTGAGCCATATCTGATTTCCATGTCTACATCATTCCCACAGCAAAATGTGCTCTTTTTACAAGTAGCATCACCATGATTGTAGAGAAGAACTGATTCTGTTTTTACACTGAGATTATTATGGCCTTTCTTAAGGCCTTTAATTTTATGTTAGCATTGAAGCCATGACCAACAGCATCCTCTCTCTGTTATGTCACAAGAAATGTCCTCATAGATGTCCCGGGTTAGTTAGTTAGTTACATTTATTGTCCACAAAGTGGAAATCTGTCTTTGGCTTCACCATACAGTATAAACAAGGACATCAACACAACAACCTAAAAAACAGCAAAGCAAAAGTACATAAAGAAAACTCTACTTATCCTGCAGCTTTTTAGATGGTTGTATCCTCCAACAAATTGATTAGATAATTTATTTATTTATTTTGGACCCCAGTGAGTGCCAAATGATTAATTTCAGCCATATAACATTGGTAATAATTTCAGAATTATCAGGAATAATAGATGTGAGTGTTTAGATTTGAGTCAAATGATCAATGATTAGAACCTCATTCAAATGTGGCCCATATCAGATGTGAACAAATCCAGTCCAAGCTGTTTACACATATGCATTTGTGTCAAAAGTTAGCAAAAGAATCATAATTGGTTGGCAATGTAAATGCAGCCATGGAAGGATTACACATTTGCTAAGTCTACTCTTTGAAAGGCTGTGTTTCAGTCTCTTGTTTCCCCCAGCGCCATTGTATCTAGGTCGCTCTCTGTTTCGGTTCGCAATCATGCTAATGCGGTGTGTGGTAGGCAGGATTACTGACCCTCACGACTACCTGATTAAGCAGTGAGCTTGCCAAGATGAGGGAAAACAATTGCACGTATTTATGATGCAAATATGCATGAGATGTACTACTGTAACAATATAGAAGCATAAAATTAGTTCATATTATGTTCAGATGTTTCTAATTTGACCATTTTCACAATGTCCCAAATTGGGACAGTAAAGGTATAAGGTGGATGCATTAAACACTCCACAGCTATGCATTCATGGATTTAATGTGCATTAAATATTGCTTTTATGAAGCATTTTATAGAATGTTAATCAGGCCTACTACTGAGTATGCATATATATTTTTTCAATCCTGTGTTATGCTGCTACTGCAAGAAATTAAATGAAAACCCGATTAAACAGTGAGCTCACCAAGATGAGGGAAAACAAGCCAGACAGAGAAGTGCCCGTGCTGCCTGCCAAAATGAAAATTTCCCCCGCTTTAGACGACACAGCTTTCAGACTGGCTGCGATTATGTAAAACAAATTCACTTGTTTTCATTTCTTTGGGCTTAAACTCTGGAAAGACATCTTAACAGATTAGTATTCTGTTATAAGCAGTGTGGGAATCCCATTTCTCCTCAGCTTACTAAATAGTTGAATTAACTCTTACATAGTCAGTTAGCAAAGACTGTTGGCTTCTGGATTCTGATTGGTCAGAAGGTGTTGATTAATTTTCTCTAACAGCAGCTCTGAGAGGAGTGCAGGTTTATATTAATGCGTTCGTTCTAATACGTTATCGTTTCCATAGTAACAGCTTCCCCAGGGAATGGTGAATGCTCCACATAAAGGGGTTTTAAAACCGTGTGTAATTGTTGATATGGAAGGAGTCACCAGTGTCAGCGCTTTGTAACAATCAGAGGTTTTCCAACATCTTCGGGACAGAAGAGTTTACATTTTGCAGTTTCTCTGTAACTTTTTTTGTCTTTTTAACTTCAAGAAAGAGAAAAATGAGAGGCTGACCAGCAAACTAATGTTTATAGCTACTATAAAGTAAGTGAGAACAGGAACTAACTTGTTTCCTGGACGTTCCACAGCATTAAATGTAACTATAAATGAATTTTATAAAAATGACACCTTATTATTTAATTTTTAAAAAGTTAATGTTGCCAAACTGTAATGATATAAGTGGAATAAAACACTTCAGAATGTGCGGAAAACTTTGGAGTGGTAACAGTAACTCCACTTCATCACAACACCTCTTCATTGATTATTTTCCTATAACAGCACATCCCAAAGTGTATTAGTGCCTATGTATGATCCTACTTTACTAACAATCGTAGCTCCACCTTGCATCTGAATCACTGAATGATCCAGAAGTCTTTTTGAGGTGAGTGTGAGATGATTTCAACATGCAGTTTGCACACTGAGAATACTTTTCTTACGTTAGCTACATTACATTCGCTTTCTCCAGTGCAAATCTAAAGACACAAATTTTGGACACTAAAAATGTCTCCTACACTGATATACTACATTTGGGACAAACTATCACTCTGACGCTTTCAATGCTGAACTAAATCCTTCACTGTGTCCAGTTTTGTTCAGGACTTATATAAACACTGTAGGTGTTATGTGAACATGGGGGACGTACTGTAGCTGTGTTTGTTGCTGACTTGGCAGAAGTTCAGGTGTGAGTCAACAGCACCCGGGATAGTTCGCTCCATAGTCGTCAGGGGAACTTAATTGAGCATAGGGTTCAAGAACTGCACTAGAGAGAGAGGGAGATAGAGAGAGAGAGAGAATCAGTGTGTGTATTTGTGTGTGTGTGTGTGTGTGTGTGTGAGAGAGAGAGAGAGAGAGAGAGAGTCTAAGACGGCTTGTGTGTATGCGCATGTGTGAATGAGGGGGTGTGTTATCGTTGTTGTCCTCCACTGAGTCAGAAACACGCAGACAGCTGATGGTAAAACATCAACTCCAAGCAGAGAGAAACAGAAAAAAAGAAAACAGAAAGAAAGAAATCAAGTACAACTTGCAAGAGAATTCAGGTATGACATTTTTACCCTAATATTCCTTTATTTACCCCACTTTTACCCTAATGTCCCTTTATTTACCCCACTTTTACCCTAATGTTACTTTATTTTCCTCACTTTTACCCTAATGTCCCTTTATTTACCCCACTTTTACCCTAATGTTACTTTATTTTCCTCACTTTTACCCTAATGTCCCTTTATTTACCCCACTTTTACCCTAACATCACTTTACTTTCCCCACTTTTAGCCTAATGTCCCTTTATTTACTCCACAGTTACCCTGACATGGCCAGTAACTTAACATATCCTCAGTGGCTAGTGTCTTAACGTATCCTTATTGAACAGTGAATTAATGCTTCCTTATTGGACATTGACTTAATGCGTCATCATTGGCCAGTGACTTAATGCATCATCATTGGCCAGTGACTTAATGCGTCATCATTGGCCAGTGACTTAATGCTCCTCATTGGCCAGTGACTTAATGCATCATCATTGGCCAGTGGCTTAATGCTCCTCATTGGCCAGTGACTTAATACATCATCATTGGCCAGTGACTTAATGCTCCTCATTGGCCAGTGACTTAATGTGTCATCATTCGCCAGTGACTTAATGTGTCATCATTGGCCAATGTCTTACCACTAACGTTGTTCTCCAAGGTAACACATCAGGTCCATCTTGACTTCCTTTCTCTTGATGAAATGGCCGTTTCCTCAGCATTTGTCTTTGCCTTTTGGGCAAGTTTTCTGGTTGCGTTTGGTTGGTGCAGAGATGGGGCGTGTCTTCAGGATGGACGTCACAAATCCATGCCCAGTCCAGAGCCCAATCTTAAAGAATGCTCATTGTACATGGAGAGTGAGTAAATGGATGTTTTTAAGCTAGCAATGGTGTGTAAGTATTAATTTTATATTCACAGCTGGTTTATTTAAAATGTTAATGACTATATTTTTCACAGATGCTTGTTGCTCGGAGCAGGACATTGAGGACCTTACTGCTTCTACTGCCAGTGTATCGTGGGACAGGTGTGGCTCTCTCAGTCCAGTGTAAGTGTCACTGCTGTGCTAATATTTAGCATCCTCAGTGGTGGTCCCTGTCCATTGATGGACAGTGTAGGGGGCAGAGCAACAGATGGGCTACACTAGTTGTATTCCTAAGTCTCTCTCTCTCTCTCTATAGGTGTGAGGAGTTTCTGAAGAGAGTCATCTGTTTTTACCGCTGTTCTCCTGATGCCACATACTGGCCACACCCTCAGCACAGCTCTTCCATCAGGGCCGTGCCTCTGTGCCGCAGCTTCTGCAGAGACTGGTGAGGCCACACTCACCTAATTAGCATAACTTACTGAAAACTAAAACAATAGCGTGATGGGGTAGCTCAGTGGTTATAGTGTGGGTCTATTAATCAATATTTTATGAGTTCAAATCCCAGCACTGCCAAGGTGCCCCTACTGTGCCCTTGAGCATGGTCCTTAACCTTCAACTGCTCAGTTGTAAAGTCCTTTCACTTCTCTAAGTCGCTCTGGACAAGGGCATCTGCCAAATGTAAATGGCCAACTACTACTATCTTTATTAATTAAAGAACAAAATGCCATACTTTTTATCCATTGGTCGTTAGATTTTCTGTTGTGGAACATGTGTGAAACAAGTTAGTTCCTGTTATCATCTATTTTAAAGCAGCTTAATCAGTCGTCCCCTCCTCAGCCCCACTTTTTCTTCTACCTTGAAGATAATAAAACAAAAAAATCGCAGCTTTTCATGTTACCAAGAAACCACAAAGCATAAAATCTTCTGTGAAGATGTCAGAAAACTTTAAGTTACAGCCACAAGTGCTGACATTGGAGGCTCCATCGATAAATGTTCAAAATGTCTCCTTAAATAATTTTATCCATTTATTATTAGCCTTACAGTAATGTCTTGAGCAGCACACTTTTGCCTTTAAGTTACTAATGTAATCATCTGTGTTGCTCTGTCTCTGTGTCAGGTATGAAGTTTGTAAATCAGACCTCACGTGTGCTCGAGACTGGACCAGTGACCCCAGAGGACTAAACTGCACCGGCAGCTGCATACCCTATCAACAGGTACCCGACACTCACCTGTTCACTCCTGAATAAATGCTGTGGCATGAAATCATACTGGATTCAGATGGATAGGGATGGACGGGAGGATGGACAGATGGAGGGAGGGAGGGAGGGAGAGATAAGGGGTGTTACCTTAGCAGTTTTTGAGTGTGTAGTATGACACGTGAGACCTGTTCATTACTGCCTGTGGGGAATTAGAAAAGTCATCAGCATTTGTCAGATCATATGGGACAGAAATACAGTCAGCCTAATAAATATCGACACCCTTCATGGAAATTACCAAAACTGACTTTTAAGATGTATGCACATGGATGTCCTCTTCGTGTGTATGCAAAATGATTGTCGTGTTTTGACAACAACTGTTGCATCACAAATTATTTTAAACACCCACTGGTTTCTCCTCAGAAGTAGTGAACCAGTGAACTACACTGAAGTTTTACTATATCTCGATGGAGGGACTGATTGGATGGATGGTTGAATTTAGATGGATCATCCATGGATGGATGGATGGATGGATGTTTAGATTATAAAACTTAATCCTATTCCACACACACACACACACACACACACACACACACACACACACACACAGTACATTTCAGTGAGCCTAAGGGTTTGATGTGCATTACAGAAATAGACACTGTAGGCACAGTGAGAAATGTACACTGACAGCCAGATGTGAACACACACACACACACACTCAAACAGCTCTGACATTAAAGACAAAAAAAAAAACCCTGTCAAATCAGTTTTTGTGCTTCTAACGTAATATTAAACACAGATTGCTTGTTAATCTACTTATTTATTTATTAAGCAAACACTTTTCTCTGTTTGCCTGACAGCATGAAATATCTCCCAGTGTGGAGCATGACATACAATCTTCAACCTGCAAACTGGAAAACAATCAAAGCTGCACTTCATCATGAACATCACTTAATCCACCATTACACTCAGACCGCTTAATCGTCCTCCATTTCACTAATATCTGCCCAAAATCAAACATTTAGCCTTATAAGGCTATAGACTACATAACTGTAGGCATTCACGCTCTGTGCTCTGGTGGCTTGTGTGTGTGATTACTGTAGTTACTTGTTTATCTTTCACATTAGCTCATTGTTCTTCTCTAAACTTGTTTTTTTTCTAAAACGCAAATGCAAATTTTAAAAAGATCATCTTTTCCCCATATGCATGAGAATTCTGAAAATCACACTTATCAAAGTCAGGTGTATTTAGAAATTCCCTTTGGTTAATGTTTTTTCTTCTTTTGGTTTCAGGAGCTAATCTGATCATCACCCCTTGTGTTTGAGATCTCTGAATTTTCTTTCTCCTACTAAACTCCATTGTAACTGTGCTAGCAATATGAGTGCCCCCCTGTGACATCAGCTTGACACACACTCGCTAACTTCTCTCGGAAATTTTTAAACAAATACTAACCAACAAATTAGCAAGGAACCTCTAAACACATCACAAATAAACATATTGAATGTGTTTCACTGTGCAGGTGCTTCCTTTTATTGTGTATATTATGATACAGTTGAAGCATATGCTAATTTATTTATTTATTTATTTATTTGGTGTTACTACAGTTCACAGTATCACTCCCTGACGAACACTAAGCCAAACACCGAGAGCTCGTGACTTGACTTGACTCGACGCTACCTAGAACCTAAAAGTCTAACATGGAGAATTAAAAGTATTCATGTTCAATAGTTTGTATAACAAGGCTTTAATAAATGTAATTATTAGTCATTTTTATGTAACAGATCTACAGTTATGTATCATTAAAAGTATTTATGAAGAAAGATTTGATACCTTCATCAGCTCCTTATGAGTTCCTTTAAATAATATGTTACACCTTTAATGTCTTTTGAAGACTGTATTTTTTCCTATATTGAATACAAAACTGCTTGATGTGTGTGTGTGTGTCTGTGTGTGTGTGTCTGTGTGTGTGTGTGTGTGTGTGTGTGTGTGTGTGTGTTTTGCAGATGTACCAGCATGGCCAAGACCTCTGCGAGAGCCTCTGGGGCGACGCTTTCATAATGGTGGAGGATGAAACCGCGGAGGTCAAAGGTCACGGCTGTGGATGTTTGACCCTCAACTCCTCAGACCGAGAGGTCATAGCTGCTCTGAGAATGCAGAAGGATGAACCAGATGAGCTGGACACCACCAAACACCATGGAAACCCCCTCTGCGCTCACACTGCAGCCGCAGCGCCCCGGCAGAGGCAGAGGAGCCACGACAATTCGGTGTTACACAAACGCTCGGCTCCCCCAGTACATGACTCGGAGGGCAGCGGCAGCGGCTTCTAAGCTCCCAATTCTAGAAGCTTGGAACATTCTAAATCGTGACACATTCTAGAATGTTCTGAACAATCTAGTGTCATTTTAAAAGCTGAGTTCTGGAAGCTTCATTCTAGAATGTCTAGATTGTTCTAGAACAGTTGCCTGTTACTTCACATCCCTGTGCTTTAGGTCGCGTCTCCAGGTTCCTCCTAAATTTTCTCACGGCTAGCGTCATTATAAGAACACTGCAAGTACAGTCAGGTACCAATGTCTGAATCCGCTACCAAGCATTTCATTTAAAAGGTAATTCATGTTATTCTTGGTCTCTTAATGACTAACACATCATACCTACTAAGTTAGCAGTCCACTTCCTGTAATTTCTTTTGCATCCTGAAGCTGCAGTCAGACCTAAAATGTGAGCATCAAGAAAACAATTCACACCATCTACATGAACTTATATACACCACATGGCCAAAAGTTTGTGGATCCCTGACCATCACATTCATATGTGGTTCTTTCTGAAACTGTTGCCACAAAGTTGGAAGCACACAATTGTACAGAATGTCTTTGTGTGCTGTAGCATTACAGTTTCCCTTCACTGGAACTAAGAGGCCCAAACCTGCTCCAGCATGACAATGCCCGTGTGCACAAAGCGAGCTCCATGAAGACATGGTGTGTTAAGGTTGGAGTGGAAGAACTCGAGTGTCCTGCCCTGACCTCAACCCCACTGAACACCTTTGGGAAGAACTGGAACACCGACTGCACCCCAGACCTCCTCACCATCCCAACAACAGCGCCTGATCTCACTAATGCTCTCCAGAAGAGTGGAGGTAATTAAAACAGCAGAAGGGGAATAAATCTGGAATGAGATGTTCAACAAGCACATATGAGTGTGATGGTCAGGTGTCCACAAACGTTTGGCCATATAGCGTATTTATATTACACATAAGTACAATTTACGTAATATGATATGTAAAATTATATTGTGTATTATGATGAACGGTTTCTTGGTTCTCAAGGACAACTTTAGAAAGTAATTGGCAAGAGCACAGTCAAATGTTATTGAAACACAACTATGATATAATGTCCTTGAGACAAGATTATGCTTGTTTATCATTTCCAACGAAACTCATCTCATTCTACTGTCTCCATGAAGATGCCAAAACCAGGCACATGACCAAATTATATAGACTAAATAAAGTTTTCTCAGCATTTTTATTTACAAAATAGAATAAAAATGTCAGTGTACACAACGTCTTTCATTATTTTATTTAAATCATTTACATTTCCATTTAACATGATGATTATTACCACGTTGATTTCAGTGCTGGAGAAAATGTTCTGACAGAAAGCATGTCCTCATCATCCATCTCGATTTACTTTTAATTTTGTTATTAACAT
>CM041003.1:2805936-2849555 GCA_022985145.1 Pangasius djambal
ACACACACACACACACACACACACACACACACACACACACACACACACACACAGACAAATACATACAACAACACAAATTTTATTTCTCCACTGATTAAAACCTCACAGTTATTTACAACTAATAGAAAAGCTGGTTCACTTTGTATTGTTAAAGCTCTGGGTTCGAGTGCATGAGCATGATCCATGATGCTAAACTAGAGGGGAATCGCCTTGTAACTACAGTGTAAAAACAATGAAGGAAATTTCAAACATCAAAAACACTTCTTGGCTTATGCCAAACTACACTTAGGCGTAGGAGGTACACTGAGTTCATTCTTTCGCAGAATGGCTCCTTTAAGCCATTTAAGGGAAAATTTAGGGGCAATTTATGTTTGCGTCTTCATTAACATATACTGTGGTTTAGGTGAACTTGTATTAATCAGCTGTGAACAAATCATGAAATCATTAGGTAGCAGGAGTGAAAGCACCAGGGAGCTCTCTAGTCCCATGTTTTAGTTTGTAACCTAATTGCCTAAGCAAAAAAAAAAATGGTAACATATTGTAATAATATATTGTAAGTTAGTTAGCCAGTTAAGTGTTTATGATCATGTAGCACATTGTGTTTGTGCCCTGAACAAAAAAAAAATCAGCACGTTGTTGGTCAGAGGTTCGGCTATACAGTAAGCTGTAACACAGATATCATTCAAAGCTCACTATTTTCTCTAGATATGTTTACCCTCAAGGTAACTATGTGTGTATTAAGCAAGAAATTATAAAGAAATTATACGTTATAGAAATTATTAAGCAAGACGGCTTTGCTGTACTTTATTTTGCTTGGTTTCTTCAAGTTCTTAAAAATTTCTGCATGTTCCTGATTCTGAAATTCTCATAATTATGCCATGTTTGCAAGATGGGGTCTGTTTAAGGGGGTTCCTGGTAGTCATTACACATCTGACGGTTTGGGGGAGTTCTGCACTTTGAAATTTGACATTTTCATGGCCTTAATGTTGGGCTCGGGGGAGTTTTCCTCAAACCTTGACTGTGTCATTCATTTTAAAAACAATTACCTACCTTGCAAGCCTTGGGGCCGACATTTGCTGCAGGTGGTCACGTCGAGGCTGTAACTGTCACACCACAATGGAGCATGTTAAGTTTAAACAGAACTAGATCTATAAAATTAGAAGTCCATGAACGTCAATATAGAGAGTATCTTTTTTCTTTCTCTGGTTGTAGCACCTTCTTGTCCACCAAGAAACTACAAATAATCCTGGATATGAAGTCTGCTCATCCCGGGCCCCGGGGTTATTGACTTGACCACCCTGAATATATTAATCTCACTGTGTCATCTTCTGGATGTAGATAGTTTGACCTAGAGAAAAACAGAAGAAAAGAAAAAAAAGGATCATGGAATTAAAAGCCATGTCCAATGTGCGTCAATCTCTCAGAGTTCGTTAGTCTTTTTGTGTGCAAATGCGTGTTTCAGATCTGAGGGTGGGCGGAATATTCATGAGGTTAAGAGAGAAGGTGGGATGGAAGGACAAGGGTAGGATTTAGAGAGTGAGATGGAGGTGGGATGGAGAAAATATGAGGTAAATGGAGACAGAGAGAGAGAGAGAGGGAGGTGGGATGAAAGTATGACGGAGGTGAGTGGAGAGAGAATGTGAGCTGGGCTGTATGTGAGTGGGGAGACTGAGCCCACCATCACATTCTGTCGTCAGCAGCTGCATCATAGAAGATCCCTCAGTGTGTGTGTGTGTGTGTGTGTGTGTGTGTGTGTGGGTATGTGTGAGTGTAGGCATGATGCTTCAAAATCCACCTTCTGACGTCTGTCGTCACCTTAACCATACCAAATAACCTCTAAAATACAGGAAAGTGATTTATGATGTAAAAGAGGTCTGATGTAAACCAAACAGGAAGTGGTAACTACAGCTGTTTCCTCTACGCAGGAAGTGCTTTCAAATGCACACACAATGGTTGCACGTCTATGTCTTTAACTCTTATTGCAATAATGCCACAGTGCTGTTGAATTATGACTGGTCAGAAGGTGTTGATTAATTTCCTAGAACAGCAGCTCTGACAGTAGCGCAGCTGCAAATCACAGGTTTATATTAATGCACTCATTCTAATATGTTACCATTTCTACAGTAACAGCTCATTCTCAGAGACTCATACAGTGGACACTCCACATAAATGGATTTGTGTGTATTTGTGTATAAATGTGGAGAAGTTTTCTGTAACGAGATGTTTATTTAATATTTATGGAAGGAGTCTCAAGTGTCAGTGCAGTTGTCAAGGTTTATCTACTTGGAACCTTTTGTAAGACGGAAACAGTACAAGATTTAACTCGTTTTTCCGAGTGTATCCGTGTGTCCGTGTCCACGTGTGTGTCCGTGTGTGTGTTGTGTGTGTCAGTAGTTACACAGACAGTAGTGTAAAGCAAAACAACCCCAAGAAAACTGTAGGGTTTTACACACTTCAAGGGTTCTACAGGCATAGTTATGGCGTATTATCGTCCAAAATGGTTCCACTTGGAACCCTCTTTCATAAGACAAGAGTTGTACAATGCTAAAAAAGAAACTCTAATTCATTTGATTCCTCCAGAGAGCTCTCAAGTGTTTTGCATGTGTGTATGTGTGTTTGTATTTCAACAGGCAGTAGTGTGAAGTGCAAGAGACCCACAAAGAACAGGCTGAAGTGGGAGTGTGTGTTAATTTTCCAAAGGAAAATAAAAAACCCCTTAAAGTAGTATTATCGTGGATGGAAACTGGAGCAGCACTGCAGATCTGTGGCCAAGTTCATGATCTCTGTTTGAAGTGGTTTTCTATGTCAGGCAATGAAGAAGTAGTGAACAAAAAAAAAAAAACCCTCAGCCAGACTGTTACAGGTCAAAGGTCAGGTGGACAGCATGTGGGCTGCTATGCATCTAAATCTGTTTGGAAAATCCCTGCTGACCTTTCCGAATGAGCTGGGCATGGAAAAGTAACGCTGGGGTGAGGAATAACTGCTCACAAATCTGAAACTAGCATACCACTAAATAGTGAGATGTTAATTGTAAACCCACACCAAATAATTATCCACTTAAACAGCTCTCACTCCCAGCTTTTATAGGTATTGTGATGTTTATTATCTCCATTTACACAGTGGTTCATGAGGTCACTTTATTTTGTTCAGCTGAAGCATTCTGTTTTTCACTGAAGAGACTGTTCTGGAAAGTAGCCAAATTTAAACATTTTTACAATTCCCGATATTTATAGCTTGGAAAAAGTGCGATGGTATACAGAATTGCAGAATTAGATTTCCTGAAAAAAAGCCCCGTTGACCTCTGTGTGGAAAGATCTGCTAATGCCTCACAGATTCACTAAATAAATAAAAGCCAACTAAATAAGAAATAAAATTAGCTAAATAAAAGTCACCCTTCAGCTTCCCGAAAGTAAACAAGAGATTCATATGTTCTAGTGTTTATTTAATAAAGAACGTTTTTTTTTTTTTTTTTATGAAATACTTACTTGATTTTTATTTGTTACTGAAATCAAACCTCTGGAATGATGTGGTTATGTAGTGCCACAGGACCCTTAATGTTAACAGTATGGGGGTAAACAATATGATACGATATCCATTCATAAGTTAACAATTCAATTTTTGATATGATTTTGATTCGAATGCTAACAATTCAATATGTTACGATACCACTGAATCTGCTATGATACAATATGATTCGATTTATAAGGCCACGGTTCGATATTTGACGATATCACTGAACGATACGATAAAATATGATTAGATTTTGTATCCTCCGATTGATAAATTGATAAAAACCAACATTGTTCAGAATCAGGAGTTTGCAGATGATGCAGAGACGGACTAATTTAAAAGTATCAGAATTATGTTTTGCTGTTTTATTAAATTATTTACACATTAATTTTCTTTACACACCAGGTGTTTGCTTTTTTTTTTGATAATGACCAATTTATGATAGTTGGCTTTTAAATCAGTGGACCTTTACACCCCTAACTGTTAGTGTTTGACATGATGCAGTGTAGATTACTATCAGCTTTTATTAACTACTGTCGGGTATAGGCTAGTTTAGATTGGTCAGAAGGTGTTGATTCATTTTCTGTAACAGCAGCTCTGACAGTAGTGCAGCTGCAACAGCACACATGAGCTGAGTGAAGTTAGCAGGAGGGTGACAGTATGGGGGCTGGTGGGGGTTGTAGAGGGTTGTTGGAGGATTGTTGGCAGGGTTGGATTGGGCACGTAGCTTTAGCGGCGATGTTAAAAGCACGTGGAGGGAAATGACGGGCCGCTCTGGAATGTCAGAAACGGAGCGCGGGCGCGCGTGGGTGTACCGTGCCGGGAGGGGCGCGCGCGCGCTACAAAGGAAGAGCAGGGGGGATCATCCGCCTTTCAAAAAGACGCGTCAGCTTTCAAACACGCACCAAAATCCCCACAACGAGCATCCAGACGTCCCAGTGCAAATACCACCTAACCCTGGTGGGGCCAGTGGCGTACCAAAAAAAAAAAAAAAAAAATGACGGGACGTGACCTTTATTTTTCACATAAGAAAAGTGCAAGTGAACAAGTTTTTTTTGCTGTTGTTGTTGTTTGTTTGTTTGTTTGTTTTATACGGAGATATTCACTTATTCATGACCTTGTGTTCCGGTTTGAATAAATCCCCTAAACCTGTCGTCTACTTGTTAAACGTTTATATCAGCCTTTACAGAACCGTCACGTGGTTTTTAGACACTTCACATGCAATGTTTCACATACGCATGTCATCTCACATGTAATTCCCATGAAAGGTTTTTAATGTGTTTTTATTTACTTTTTTATGTTACATATTCATTATGTAAAATTAGTATGCGAAATTAATTTATATTCACTTGTAGTGCACGTGGGGAAGTGGGGGGGGGGAATACTTTTTCATTGCACTATCTTTCAGAGAAAGTGTGAGGATGTGAGGAGAGGTTATGGTCTTTGAGGTTAATAATCAGAATGACTCACACTAAATTAGCAGTGTGAGGAAATGAAGTATAATATAATATAATATAATATAATATAATATAATATAATATAATATAATATAATATAATATAATATAATATATAGTTGACGTGACTCCTCATTTTACAGTTATCAGTTTATGCTAAAGCGTCCACGTCTTTTCAGCATGACAAATATATTTTAATGTCAATTAGGTGACATTTTATTGATGTAATGTGTTATTCATAAATGACAAAATGTCACAGTTTAAAGGTACATGATTCCTGATAAGATCATGATGGCAGGACTTAAGTGGGAATTCCAGCATGCATCACTCATGTGTCACAACTGTATTTTCAATGTCACTGGGATGGTACCCTTTTTTTTTTGTTGTTGTTCATTTAGTATTTATCTTTCACCTGGAAATGTAGATATAGTGCATAAGGTACATAACCCTTTACATTTTCAGAAAAAGAAGGGTACTAAACTGTACTTTTCAGTGTCACTGGGATGGTACCCTTGTTTTTTTTTTGTTCGTTTAGTATATATCTTTCGCCTGGAAATGTAGATATAGTGCATAAGGTACATAACCCTCTACACTTTCAGAAAAAAAGGTACTTTTCAATGTCACTGGGATAGTACCCCTATCTTCCCTTTGTATTTTTCAACCTGAAATGTAGATAAAGTGCATAAGATACATAACTGGATGTTTTATGCTCTCATAAAAAAAAGGGTACTAAGCTGTACTTTTGCATATCTTTCATCTGGAACAGAGGATGTAGTGCACAAGGTACAAAACTAGATCTTTTACATTCTCAGAAAAGTAGCATCCTCAATCACGGGTGCATCATTAGTGTGTATCTTATCTGGAAACGTGCATGTAGTGAACCTTGTTTTAAGTGCTAAAAGGTACAAGAGTGGTCCTTAACGTCCATGCATTTTAAAGGTGCACTACATTCACATCACCACGTAAAAGATAAATATTAAAGGTACAGAAGGTGAGTGTGTTTGATGGTACCACTACGGTGATAAGGAAGAGTACAGTGCAGTACCTTTTTTCTGAGCTCGTTGTGTGTTTTTGTTCATTTGACTAAAATGTGTGAACAGGTAAGCTAATTCCGTTTTCAAACTTCCCCACTGAGTGAATATGTATTTTTTTAAAAACCCACTGAGGTCGTGTTTTGGTGGAAAATGGTTCATATTCGGCGTTTTCCAGCCCCCTACACTGATCTGATCCTCGCCTGTACACTTACTGGAGAGAAATGAAACCAAACAGCATGTGGGCGGCGGATTTTCGCGCAAACACTTCCCAGCTGTGACGTATGTAGCACCAAAAATGCCCATATATGGATATGCTGTTTACGTAGATAGGAAAGACCTTAACGCCCAAGCTCTGGCTCGATCAATAACGGGGCGAGTCTGAGATTTAGAAACAAAACAACAGCATGAAATGTGGAAAAACCCCGCGGTGTTGGTCATGGAAATGTCTCTGAACCGGTTGGATGTCAAAAACAGAAACAGTAAACAGAATGCTGATCAGTTACATAACAACCGGAAGTTCATTTCATCTAGGTCAAGGTTCATAAATAGAAGTCTATAGAGTATGAATGTGAAAAAGACCACCAAGAGGAACGAGAGAGGTATATTTCAATGTGTTTTTTTACTTAAATAGACAACAAATAAAAAAAAGACATTGTAAACATGAGACATAGTTAACATTTTTAAGTCAGGATCCACCTGACCAAAAAACAAAACAAAAACAAAAACCAAATAATTTACACATTTAGAAATGACAGTATCAGAGTATCAGGTGACGTCATAAGCTACTAAACATACAAATCTCCCTTTGATCATAACATTAAAAACAACGTTATTGGCATGGAGTAGGCTTTACTGGCCTGGTCTCTGAGTCTCTGCAGCCTGCTTGGCTCGTTGTACAGTTCATGTGTTTCTCAGTCGCCTCAGTGTGCGGACTTCATGGCGGTCTACAGAACGGTGTCCGCCAACCGCAAACGGAAGTACCGTCTTTTTTTCAGCACGTCTTGAAGCTCAGCAGAATGTAATAATGTCCATTCAGTGGCGTTCAGACGTCACGGACGTGAATGAATGTCCATTGACAATCTTTCCAGTGTTTTGAGTGTTAGTGAATAAAGGTGTGTGGGGGTGTGTATGTGTGGTTTTCTTGTTTCAGAAAGCCTCCATCTTGCTGGTCAGCATGAGCTGACAGCCGCTGCTGACGTGCCGCAGGACCTTCTGCTTGAGCTGCGCCACTTGTTCGCGCAGGAGCGACGCGGTGCTTGACAGGCCCGCGTTGTCAGTCTTGAGCACCTTGACGCGGTCCTCGAGACGCGCGATGCGCTCCAGCTTGCGCCGGCGGCATTTGGTGGCGGCGAGTCGGTTCCTCAGGCGCTTGCGCTCTGCCTTGATGCGCTCCTGGCTCTCCATGTCGATGGGAGAAACGGGCGGCGTGCCGTCGCTGCTGTGCATGTCCGGCACCGTCTGCGGTTCCTCTTTGAGAGCCACGAAGCGCTGTGCGGGATGAACGCCCGCAGCCAGAGGGTTCTGGTATGCGTGCGTGGACGCGTCTGCGTGCGCCGGAGGCAGGTAGCTGATGGTGGCTGACGGATAGCTCGAGGTGGCTGTAGTGGACGAAACTAGGCTCGGGCAGTAAGGGTTGAGCGTGGTGTAGACCGGAGCGTCTGGCTGCAGGGCGGAGCCGAACGCGGAGGGAGCCGCCACCGAGCACGTCGTCACCCCGCCCGCGCCGATCGACACGTTGGGCGGGGGCTGGTTCATCTTGTGCAGCTCGTCCAGCGCCTTCACGAAGCCTTCCGCGAAGCCCTCCTGCTCGTCTGTGATGGAGCGGTGGCCGTAGAGATGGTACTGACCCGGAGGCGTGGGGCTGGTCAGCACTCCGTTGCTGTTCTGGATGATCAGCCTCTCCAGCTCCGGAGACGCTAGCTTGAGAGAGCCGACGTCCGCCTGAGACGCGTGGTACACCGGGTCGGACTTGAGGCTGCGGTACGGCTCGTTCAGGCTGCTCAGGCTCATGGGCTGCTGCTGCTGCTTCTGGAGCTTGTAGTCGTGCAGCGCGGCGTCCGTGTGGCCGTAACCCAACAGAAAAGAGTCGTCATGGTAAAAAGGCTGCTCCATTTTTGTGGACATAAGAGGCGTGATGAAGATTTGAGGCTTTGGGGCTTACCTTTACCTGAGTCAGTCAGGTGTGTGCTTAAATCAGAGCGGTAGTGTCTCTAACTCAAAACAAGATATACAATAATAATAAAAAAAAAACTTTGCTCCTTCTTTTCACTGTCCAGTTTCAGAGTCCAATCTGAAAGGTCCCGGTATAAAAAGCAGTTATCTCTTCAAAAAAACAAAGAAGTCCAGATCTTTCCCGAATCCGTTTGAAATCTGTGCAAACACAAATGCAGAATAAAGTCAGCGCGCAAATCTCTCTTTCTCTCTCTTTCTCTCTCTTTCTCTTCTCTGTATTATTACAGAAGACCCACAGAGAGTGTGTTCATATGGATTGGTTTCCCGGCCGCCACATTCGCTTTTATGCTGACAGCAACTGACTCGCTCTGAATGCAGGCCGCTGATTGGTTGGCCCCTGACCACAGGATACGCCCAAATTAATGACGCGTCGCGACGTCATTGCCAAGAACTGCTGGGACTGTAAACAAGCCCCTGGGCGAAAAGGAGGCGAGAGCTAACGCGGCATAAATAATGCAAATAGCCTGATACATATATAAAAATGGCACAATAGTGCACACGAGACATTTTAATCTTACTATTTAAAGCCGTGGAATTAATAATTTAGCACCATGCCAGGCAGACACATTTACTGTACCAGACTCACTGGTTATTAAAAACACAGACAGCACTGAGACTGATTTCTGTGCATAAATAAAATAGCTCTAGATAAATAAAATAAGTTCTAAACGTAGTGTGGATATTAAAAAAAAAAAGCCTAGTTTCATTTACTGTTTCAGACACTGTGACATTTGGACATAAAACCAGCAGGCCTCTGTCAGAGTCAATAAATGCGTGGCTTTGGCTTTTTTTTTTTTTTTTTTTTTTTTGATAATGTATCAATTAATCACTGAGGAAAGTTTGTGAAATTGCACAATAAACTGGTTATACCTGCGTGAGCGCGCGCGTGTGGTAAAGCCGCGTTCTTATGGCTACTTTCAGCACCGAGTTCCTGCCGGAAGGCTATACATTCCATATATGGGTATGATGACGCTGTAGTTCCTGTTCGTGGGAAAAGCGGGAAGCCCAGCCCACTTCCACCTCTGAACACAGAGAGGCACTCACTGCCATTTATTCGCTCAAATAGTGCTGCTACACATTCCTTCAGCAACAGCAGTGAAACAGAGGGCTAGATTTTAGTATCTGATTTATGAACTAATAATAATAACAATAATAATGTCTTAACATCTCATCTCAAGAAGAAGAAGAAGACCAAAAAGTAGGAGAAGAAGAAGACCAAAAAGTAGAAGAAGAAGAAGAAAAATATCATTACTTTTATAATAATAAATTAATTACTACATAGCCTACTACTAATACTGATAATAATACTGATGATGATAACAACAACAACAACAACAATAATAATAATAATAATAATAATAATAATAATAATAATAATATCAAAATATCCAGCTGCAACAAAATAATTGTAATTATTTTATACAAATAATATTTTTCATATTTAGTATGTATCATATATACATATATAAATATATACATTTGAACTATTATTCAAATAAAATTCCTAAATAAAATAAAATAAATAAAAATTCTTTGCAATACCAGAACTTGATCATTTAAAAAATGTCATTATTATAGGCTTTTTAGTTAGTCTTTTTTATTCAGCCACTACACTGCAGTTAGACTATTTCCTGTTTGCCTCTGATTGTTTTTATCTGTTGAATATTGCAGCATCACACACAGCATTTACAGAATACTCAACCATCTAACACCCGTTTAACATCACTAACAATACATTAAGGTTAATAGCCACCAATTAGCCTAATGTACTCAGCACTGGTGGTTATTAGCAACACGTAACTGTTAGAAAGATTAGTATTAGTTGCAGGCAGAGCACTGTGCTCTTACTCTAATGGGACAGTTTTATATCAGTATATACCTCTCAGTGTATCTCCTTTCTGTTCCAAGAGCAGAGTAACAATAGTGCAGATCTGGAGTTTCTGCTTCAGTCTCAGCACTATGTCATGTGTTTGGTTTTAAAAACAGCGCCTGACTCATCTGGCACCCGTAGCCGGGTTTTTTAGGGTGGGGATGAGGGTTGATTTATCTTTTTCGGGTCTGGCCTGTCAGACACATTTTGCAGCTGGGACCTTTATTTCTTGGAGGCACATGCAAAAAAAACAGAAAGATGTTAAAGAGGTCCAGCAAGGCAACACACCTGGGAGGCAACATGTGTTTACTTGCCTGCTGTGTCAGCTGTGTGTTTGTGTGTGTGAACGCCTGCATGCGGTTCCCTGAAATAGGCCATGGAGCTTTCTCAGCTTCAACATGTACAAATGATATCAGGGACTAGTGGTCAGGGTTCTCAGAGATGATTTAAAGCAGTGGAGGGATGAGCAGAGTGAAGGATCAGTACTAACGACCAGAAGGTTGTGAGTTCAGTTCCTATGACTGAACAAGGCCCCTAACCTTCAACCACTCAGCTCTGTGCTGGCATTTATAGCTCTACATACATAGAGCACTAGATAGGGAACAGAGTGCGCACTACTGAAGCCACCTTTCCAACAGAACAAATTTATTTTTAACATAAAGGTATTTGTCTTGACAAACTTAATCAAGGCCTTCTGCAGAAGGAACCTCTAACGGTTGTTAATATAAGGCATTTAAGTCTAAAAATCTAAATAAAATATCCAGTTTCATTCAATCACAACAACACTATACTATATTGTGCTACACTGTACTATATATACATTACTACAGTACGCTATACTATATATACACTATACTACAATACAGTATCTTACATTATACCATATTACACCATACAACATTGTACTGTGCTGAGTACAAGCAGACACACACTGTACTGTAGTATACTATACTATGCTACACTACACATTTACGGCATTTGGCAGACGCCCTTATCCAGAGAGACTTACATTTATCTCATTTATACAACTGAGCAGCTGAGGGTTAAGGGCCTTGCTCAAGGGCCCAGCAGTGGCAGCTTGGCAGTGCTGGGGATTGAACTCATGACCTTCTGCCCAGTAGCCCACTGAGCTACCACTGCCCTACAAAAACTACACTACACTATACTATACTGTACTATACTACACTATACTATACCATACTATACTACACGGTACCTTACTATGCTATGCTACACTACACTACACTACCCTATACTATACTATACTACACTATACTATACCACACTATACTACACGGTACCTTACTATGCTATGCTACACTACACTACACTATACTACACTATACTATACCACACTATACTACACGGTACCTTACTATGCTATGCTACACTACACTACAGTACACTATACTGTGCTATGCTACACTACACTGTACTACACTATACATTACTGTGTACAGGCAGACATACCAAACAACACTATACTACACTATACTATACCATACTATACTACACGGTACCTTACTATGCTATGCTACACTACACTACACTATACTATACTACACTATACTATACCATACTATACTACACAGTACCTTACTATGCTATGCTACACTATACTATACTACACTATACTATACCATACTATACTACACGGTACCTTACTATGCTATGCTACACTACACTACACTACACTACACTATACTATACTACACTATACTATACCATACTATACTACACAGTACCTTACTATGCTATGCTACACTATACTATACTACACTATACTATACCATACTATACTACACGGTACCTTACTATGCTATGCTACACTACACTACACTATACTGTGCTATGCTACACTACACTACACTACACTATACTATACTACACTATACTATACCATACTATACTACACAGTACCTTACCATGCTATGCTACACTATACTATACTACACTATACTATACCATACTATACTACACGGTACCTTACTATGCTATGCTACACTACACTACAGTACACCATACTATGCTATGCTACACTACACTGTACTACACTATACATTACTGTGTACAGGGAGACATACCATACAACACTATACTACACTATACTATGTCATGTTACACTACACACTGCACTATACTATTCTATACCATACAACACTATACTATGCTATGCTATGTTGTACTATGTTATACTATACTATAAAATACTATACTGTATACAACCTGACATACACTATACTATGCTATGCTATACTGTGCTACTGACTATACTGTCTTTATACGCCATGCATGAAAAACGTTGGTTCCTGAGGGTTAAATCATATCCCGCATGGCTAAAGTGTGAGTGCATGTTTTTATATCATGCCAAATATCATCATCAAATGTCCACAATATCTGACAGTTCTTACCCTGGGGGGAAATTTGGCTGCTCCCCATGAGGAAAACTGTTCTCTTTTTTTTTTTTTTTTACTTTTACAAAGAACCTGCAGCTTTTATCTAAAAAAAAAAAAGAGCTTAAAAAGGTTTCCTTTTGGTTACTGAGATTAAGGTTAAGGTTAGATTAAATGTAGAATAGTGGTAATTAACTGCATTAAAAATTATGTCAATGGAAGGCCTTCAGAAAGATAGATAGCAAAAATGAGTGAGTGTGTGTGTTTGTGTGTGTGTGTGTGTGTGTGTGTGTGTGAGAGAGAGAGAGAGAGAGAGAGAGAGAGCGAGAGAGAGAGCGAGAGAGAGAGAGAGGTGCCAGTTACAGGTTGTACAGGGGCCAAGGGCACTCTCTTGCTGAACATATCCTGAACATGAAGTTCACAGTACACACAATTTGCTTTGGTCAATATGACTCTTGGCCTAAACAACATCAGTATTTTACTGATATTGATGTAAAAGTTTGGACCAGAATCAGATTTAGTATTTATTTATGGGGCAGACGCTTTTATGCAGAACAACTGAGGCAGAATCTCTCTGGCTCCCAGACAATCGCATCTGCCAAATGAATAAATACAAATACAAGAGGCTTATATAACATATTAGAAATTCCTGTTTTTCTACATGCTGGTCCATCTGCGCAAATATATTTCAACATAAGAGTGCACAACACAGGCAATTTGAGGCATTTCCCTCCACACACACACACACACACACACACACACACACACACATCAATACATTACAAACAATCTTGTTTTCATGTACACTTTCAATGCTACCATTGTTTTACACAGATGACTACATGACTGAACACAAGGAAATAGTAAAGGAAATAGTTTTATCGTAACTGATCTGTAGAATTTGGTGTCTCTCCCTCTCTCTCTCTCTCTCTCTCTCTCTCTCTCTGTGTGTGTGTGTGTGTGTGTGTGTGTGTGTGTGTGGTAATCTGGGTGTCATTTGTCTTGGCACATGCTGATTCTTTTCAAAATCCAATGAGAACACAGTGTTACCTGCATGCTGATGCGAGATATACATGCCTCCAGGTGATGAACGCTTACCGTAAGTGTGTGTTTGTGTGTGTGTGTGTGTGTGCATTGCGTTTGTGTGTGTGTATGTGTTGAAGGCTATTGAAGAGTAGACTATGTGGGTGTTCATCACTGTTGCAACAGAATACTAAAAGGGACACAGTAGGATCAAAGTGTTAAACGACTGTGAAATCTGATGTGGGTTTTTCAGTAAAGATGCAGCAGCATGGCAGTGATATCAGTAACACAGACAGGAGCAGGGCACATGGCATCAGGTTACGTTTGATTGCTATTCTTATGCCGATTAGCAATAGTAAATATTTCTTTTACTCATTCATTTGTCTTATAGCAGTGGTACAAAGTGTGACCAAAATGCTGCTAAAGCAAATTTAAAATAAATAAATAAATAAATAAATGTGTAAATAAAACTCTAGAATATAGTTATTTCATAATTCATGGTGTAGTGTAATTGGTCACATGACCAGAGATGAAGAAAGATCTGCATTAAATGATAAAATAGAATAGAAAATGATAGAATAGAATATGATTGAATAGAGTATGGTAGAATGAGGAGATGTTAAGACATACGAGACTCAATGCCATCCTCAGCCGCGAGTCCAAGGACGCAAAACTGGACATTTGGGTGGGAGGGGCTTACTCTTGCTCCCCTGTCAATCACACTGGCACTAACTAATCATGGGCGTCTGTGAGCTCATGTATGCGGAAGAAGGTACATAGCACTTTCCTCTGAGTGTGTTACACTGCCCTGTGATGCAGCATGAGCAGCAGTTTGAAAAGATGTTGGCTGACTTCACGTGTCTCAGAGGAAGCACGTGTTAGCCTTCGCCCTCGCCGGTTTGTAGCTGTCACATGATTGGGAGAGCTGGTTGGTGGGTGGGAACTGGTCAAGACTAAATTAGGGAGAGAAAAAAACTCGGTGACGAATTTGAAAATATAAGACTCTCCTTCATTAATGACGTGGTGACGAGGGAAATAATCGACACTTTTCACTAAATGACCTCAGGCACTTGTTCTCGCTCTCTCTCAAAAAGGATCTGCTCTGATGTCAGCTAAAGGACTAAGAACACATTAAGTCCCTGATTTATTAAAGCTTTGTGCAAAAACACATACAAACAGAGAAAAATAACATGTCTTGTCCTTTTTGGTAGTCAGTGCTAATCGGTTATTTTAGCACCTGCAGTGTGATTTACGCCATGAGCAAAGATTTCACGTGTAATTAATACTGATGGAGTACTCAAGTAGCACAAAATTCAAACACAAAATTCTCAAAATTATAACAAGAGCCTATGGAAAGGTTTGCATTACATTCACATCATGAACAGGACGCACAATTGCATCCAAACTTTTGTTGCGTAGCATCTCGATCACAGAGTGTAACTGAAAATAAAGAAAAAAGAACAAGAGAATGTACATCTCTTCTTCCTGTGATCTCCAGGAAATTCGGATGATGCAAACTCCTGTTGAACACGTGACCTGTGGAATATTTTAAATATTTCATAGGGGTGAAAGTGTTCAGGTTTGAGTGAATGAACTGAAAATGTACATTTTTCATAATCTATATTGGACCACTCATGGGAAAGGATGTTTCAAGTGTGCGATAAATAAAATAAAATAATTTCTGAAGTTTTTTAATGATTATATTTGAAGGTAAAGTAAAGTTACCTTAGCTTGTTGTGAAGAAGACTTTACTTTTTTACTTTACATGCATACTTATGAATGTAATATCATTTGGAAAGAAATGAAATTGTGGAATCAGACATTCGTAATATACAATCTTGCACAGGCTTTCATGCTGTGTTACTTAAAACAGGCTTTGCAGGTTGCAGCAGTTCCTGTCTGGTCAAAGAGCATGTGAATCCGCCATCCTGCACGCAGACAGGTCCTAACAGCACCACCGCCACCGCTGCAAATGTTGTTTAGCGCCTTCACACAAACCGCCTATTGTACGTCTTCTCCACATATACACACACACACAACCCTGCTATTGTGTGCCCATGTCTCGCACGCCGCCCCGCTCGTCAGGAAGACGGGCCTTTGCCTGGCTGCATGCTCAGTGACTCATACTTGACTCCAGTGTCAGGGATCTTCTGGATGACCCTTGCTGTCTTCCAGACTTTTACTGCAGTCAGCAGGAATGAAAAGTGGAGCGATAGAGAAGGGGGTGAATGTGGGATTGTCAACACTTTTTTCCTCCTGTCAGCAGAAAGACATGAAGAGCTGGAGGCCAGGAAAATGAACCTCAGACAAACAGACAGAGAGAGGATTATCTCTAATCATATTAGGAATTATTTATGTGCCTGGCTCAGTTTCTATAGTAAATATATGAAGTCATTGAAAAGATGAGAGATGACGTACAGCTCATTTTGACAATGAGAGCAAAAAGGTGGAATAAAATTATTTAGAATGATTAGTGAAACAAAGTCATGTTAGTCATCCCCCATTTTGTACATCTCATATTGTTATTCCCATCTGCCATCAGACTTTGGGACTCCCATAAGGGACATTCTGGGCCATTCCCATAAGGATTGTTTATAATAATCATTACTGAGGTGGCATGGTTGTTGGTGCCAAATGGGCTGGTTTGAGTATTTCAGAAACTGCTGATCTCCTGGGATTTTCACACACAACACTCTCTAGAGTTTATATTGCCTGGTCTTTCTCCAATCTTAAACTGTCTAGTTTAAGTAAACCTGTATCCACTGTAGCCTCAGATTCCTGTTCTTGGCTGACAGGAGTG
Organism: Pangasius djambal; assembly: GCA_022985145.1. Lineage (NCBI taxonomy): Eukaryota > Metazoa > Chordata > Actinopteri > Siluriformes > Pangasiidae > Pangasius > Pangasius djambal. Next base: position 2,822,255 of record CM041003.1, read on the forward strand.
GAACCCCATGTGTTCTCCTGCTGTTGTAGCCCATCCGCCTCAAGGATCGACGTACTGTGCATTCAGAGATGCTTTTCTGCTAACCACGATTGTAAAGAGTGGTTATTTGAGTTACTGTAGCAAACGAGTCAGGCCATTCACCTCTGACCTCTCTCATCATCAAGGCATTTCTGCCTGCACAATTGCCACTCACTGGTGTTTTTTGTTTTTTCAGGTCCATTCTGTGTAAACTGTTGTGTGTGAAAATCCCAGGAGATCAGCAGTTTCTGAAATACTCAAACCAGCCCATTTGGCACCAACAATCATGCCACAGTTAAAGTCACAGAGATCACATTTTTCCCCCATTCTAATGTTTGATTTGTATATTAACTGAAGCTCGTGACCCGTATCTGCATGATTTTGTGCATTGCACTGCTGATTGGCTGATTGGATAATTGCATGAACATGTGTTCCTAATATAGTGGCTAGTGGGTGTATATAACAATAATATTTATAGAGTTTATAATTGTATAATGTTTACAGAGCTCTTTTTCTTTCTCAGACCAAAATCTCAGAGTGCTGTACATATAAAAGCTAAACAAACCATTTATTATAATGAATTAACTATACATCTACAGAAATGACTTCAAATTAGGAAAAATATATTTAATAAGATAAATGAACTACATATGGGCCAGGTGAAATGAGTATGTTTTCAAACTCAGTTTAATGTGATAAAGATATATAGCTTCATTGTTTAAAAAAAAACATGCTTTTACACAGAGCAGCATGATCATGATCATCATTTTAGCTGATGCAGTTCTATTTCTGTAAAGTTTAATGAGACGACCTGGGTCAAGTGGGTCGGCTGTACAGAGCACGAGGCTTAACCAAAAACACACAAACAGACCATCAGATTGAGAAAAGGATATCAAGAGGAATCTGAAGAGGTCACTGCACTGCCCCCTGAGTCACTCCTCCACTGTGCTAGTCCACTTTGTCCGACACAACGACGGCACTCATGTCTCTGGAGCTGCTGTTGATGTGTGTGGTCAGCGAGAGGACAGAAATAAACCCATCCATCATCAGCTCAAGGCCTTAATGGCGCTGACGTGTTGACCACGAACCCACAAACAGGCCGATAAGCATCACGCTAACACCGGCTGATTAGCACTTTGCTAACAGTTCAGTAGCTGATGAGGCAGAAAGACACTGCAGACACCACTTACAGCTCAGCTTCTTCTCCTGTCACTGCTTATGAATTATCACCTGAAGGGAGCTAGCTGCGGGCCATTGTGCTACTAGGGGTGAAAAGATATGATGGAATAATGGAGTGATCTCTGTGTTCTCGCAAAAAACATCCCCCCATCAATGATTACACACATTTTAAAAATCTGTTACCATACAAACGATAACGTATCAGAACGAGCGCATTAATATAGACCTGTGATTTGTAGCTGCACTACTGTCAGAGCTGCTGTTACAGAAAATTAATTAAATTAATTAATTAAAACTTTCTGACCAATCCGATTTGCGCTGTGGTATAACCTATTTGTGTTGTTTTAGACTGATTAGAAGCTGAGTATTTTAGTAATCAGTGCTGTGTTGTAACCTGTATTTTCCAATTACATAATCATGTCTGATTATGATAAAGTTTTATCATAAACCTAGTTAATTGTTTGTAAGAAATACTGATTTATCAAACACTCCCTGAGTAAGAGTGCTGGTCAAAAGTCGGTTTTGTCTGGTAAATCGGTCATTAACCATTATCTCTCACACACATCTCTTCTCCTGAAAGGGCTGTTTCAGAAGTTGAGAACTTTGTCCCCTATCATTAAGGGCTCTATTTGGGTGCAGGCACAAGTGCAGTGCTCCTGTATATAGCTGGTATAATGCTGGAGGCTTCATTCAGTTGCTTTCGTGGCCAGAAATAAAAGAGATTGCACTGATGAGGCTAACCAGCTCTTGTGTTCAGAGTCGCCAGTCTGAAGGCAGTGCTGCTCCTGAGACAAAACAAAAATGCTTGGAAAACACTGTACCATTCTCTAAGTATTTCCACATCCAGCAAGGTAGAGATCCACAATGGGTTAGTTAATGGTAACTAAACAGCAAGCTGTCTGCTTCCCATACTTATTTTTATTCTGTTTAAACCATTTGTTTAAGCTCTTGTGTTATACTATACTATGCTATACTGTTCTGTCCTACACTATACTACACTATGCTATACTATACTATTATGAATGAACTGTAGACCATTCCATCTCTATTCTACCAGGGATACATTACACTATACTACTATGCCACACTGTACTATACTGTACTACACAATGTACTATTTGACACATGATGTGGTATACTTTGGATCATGAGCTGTTCCTTTCTTTCACCATACTTTTCTCTTCCCATCATTCTGGTACAAGTTAATCTTGGTTTCATCAGTCCAAAGAATCTTATTCCAGAATATAGGAGGCTTTTTTAGATGTTTTCTGGCAAAGTCTAATCTGGCTTTCCTGTTCTTGAATGTTACCAGTGGTTTGCACCTTGTTGTAAACCCTTTGTATTTATATTCATGAAGGCGTCTCTTGATTGTAGATTTTGACAATGACACGCCTACCTTCTCCAGAGTGTTCTGAGGTGTATAGATGTTGAAAATGGCTGTAATTCCTAAATGGTAAATGCCATAGTTTTGTGGAACCTCTTAAAATAAAGCTGAAAGTCTACACTTCAATCACATCTTTATTGTTTTATTTCAAGTCCATTGTGGTGGTGTATATATATACACACACACACACATGGGGAAGAGAGAGAGAGAGAGAGAGTATATTCTGTTACATGTAAGTAATTTATTTGAACAACACCAAAAGCATTTGAATGTACAAACACATTATAGCCAAAAGTGCACACTTGACACTTATATGTGCTTGTTGCTGTTGCCTTACTGTTATAAGAAGCGCCACTCTTCTGGGAAAGCTTTCCACTAGATGTTGGAGCGTGGCTGTGGGGATTTGTGTTCATTCAGCTACAAGAGCATTAGTGAGATCAGGCGCTGGTGTTGGTGAGGAGGTCTGGGGTGCAGTCGGTATTCCAGTTCATCCCAATGGTGTTCAGTGGGGTTGAGGTCAGGGCTCTGTGCAGGACACTCGAGTTCTTCCACTCCAACCTTCACACACCATGTCTTCATGGAGCTCTCTTTGTGCCCAGGGGCGTCGTCATGCTGGAACAGGTTTGGGCCTCTTAGTTCCAGTGAAGAGAAATTGTAATGCTACAGCATACAGAAACGTTCTATACAACTGTGTGCTTCCAACATCGTGGCAACAGTTTGAGGAAGAAACACATATGGACGTGATGGTCAAGTGTCCACATACTTTTGCCCATATAGTGTATGTCTTGACATATTGTGCAAATGATAAATAAACTCACCTTGACTTGGTCACTAACATCTTGTCAATGGAAAGGGATTTGGATTAGTTTGGGTTCTGCCTTACTTGGAAATTTGTCCATATTTGACAAAATAACCAGTCATCTGTGCAAAAGTGTAGGAATATTCTGAATAATCACATAACACCAGATGCTAATTCTTTTCTGAGACTTTACATACACGGTGGACCAGTGACTCGCATGCAGTGAGTGTGTGAACACTCTTTTATTTCTGATGTTTATGTCTCCTTGTGTGCATCTTAGTCCATCTGTCTTCATCTGCTGTTTGAAGTTAAATAGAAACCAGGTACTTAAAAAGTCCCGTTCGGGCCTTCTAAATTTTCCTGACCATGTCGTATGTGTGTGTGAAGCTCCTGGCTTGTTTCCTGTAAAAGTCAGATTCCACCGCATATGTTTGTCTTCGTGTCCCAAACAGCCAAGCTTTGATTTAGATGAAATGAAAGTACGGAGCTGACTGTTGCTGTGACGAGGGTATGGAGCTTATAAAGATAAAGGTAAACTTTATTATAATATAAATCAGGATGATGCTGAGTAATTTCCCTCTGTAACTGATCTGCTGATCTCAGTCCTTTTACATGGGCTCAGTCTGACAACAGTCTGGAATTAATATCAGCAGTGTAACTCATCTCTGACCTTGTTTTTCATAATTAAAGCTTGAAGCAATACTTACAACCACACTTTCTAAAATGATACCTTCTATCCATATCTTCCGGCTTTTATTCTGTGCATTTATTTCCATTTGTATTGGCTAAAATTGTAATTTTGTAATGGTGTAATTTATTAATTGAAAGGGAGAGTGGAAACAGGAAGTGAGGTTAAAAACATGTGGGAATTTCTTCAGGACTTAAAAAGCTGCTGATAGACACAGAGAGAGTATAAATCTGCATCAATGTCCCTCAAACCGGTGCAAAAGACAAGATATTGTGGTTTGTTTCAATGTTTTGTAGACAAATTTCACCTAATATAGTTATAGCCAGTTCCCAAGGCCACCTTTACTGGACCACAACTACCAATCTGGGGTTTCTTCCTCAAAGACAAATGAAGGAATTTCACCTTTTTGATAAACTACTGCTCATGCAGCATCATAGGATGAGACACTATCTATTCCTGCAGAATTTAATACATTTAATACATTTCAGTCTTCAGGATTATTCTACAATGTGCCAACAGCAAAAAAAAATTAATCACTTGAAATTTCCAGATAAACAGGTGGTTTCAGAGAACAAATCCGTTATCAATTTCATTGCCCTTCTTCTTGGGAAACTATGCAGCAATATTACTATGTGTACATTTATTAGTGACACAACTACTGTCTGGATTACTCATCATGGATAGACAGAGAAACAGACATACAGACAGACAGATAGATATTTTTGCTTTTTATCCACCTCTCTCCTTCTCTATATCCTTCACTGTATCTTTGTTTCTGTCTTTCTCTGCCCTTCTCATCCTCCTTATCTCTCTTTCTTTATCATTTTTCCTTCTCTCCTTTCTCCCTCTCTCTCTCTTCTTCTCTGTTCCACCCACTAGAACTGATAAAGTCAGTCAGCGGCTGTTTCCACTGAACCCTTCTGGCCTTATAACTGTTCTTCATCATGCTCACTTCCTGTAGGCCACATCTCCTAACGTTCCCAGCCTGAGTGTGTGTGTGTGGTAACACCGGCGCACTGTGTGTTCTCAGTTTATGTTACTCCTCAGTGACTTGTCACTATTCTATAAACATTATATCAAGCATATGCAGTATGTATAGGTGATGATGGGAGACGTCCCTCTGAGGACCAGGAGGAAGTAGAGAGGTCGTGAACCTGCATGGAGAGGGACAGATCGAGTGTGTCGTTGTGGTGATCCCTAATGAAGGTGATGAAGTGATGAGTAAACGACGAGTCAGAGGAGACCACTGTCCTTACTGAGGAGTAAGGTAAACACTTTGAGAGAGAGAGGGTTACCACACACACACACACACACATACACATACACACACACACTCAGGATGGGAATGTAAGAAGATGTGGCCTACAGGAAGTGAGCATGTTGAAAACAGAGTTATAACTGAAGAAGGTTTCAGTGGAAACAGCGATTTTCTGAGTTTATCAGTTCTCGTGGGTGGAACAGAGAGAGAGAGAGAAAGGGAAAGAGAGGGGTTATAGAAAGAGAAGGAGGAAGAAGATAAGATGAGGGAAAAGGAGAGAGAAAGGAGTAAAAGAAGGAAGAAGAGAGACTGATAAATATAGGGAAATAGAGAGACATGTGGGGGAGAGAAAACAGGAATAAAGAAGAAAACAGGCAGAAAGAAAATGAAGGTAATTGATGTAGTGAAAAAGAGAGAAAATGGCAAAAAGAAAAAGAAATCGAAAGAAAGAATGAAAAACAGAGAAGAGAACAAGTGAGAAATGGAGAGATATAAAGGGAAGGGAAAGGGAGGATAGAAAGAGAAAGAAAGGGATGATGAAAGAGAAAGATAGGAAATGGACAATGTGATAAAGAAAGGAAAAGAGGGGAAAACAGAGAGACAAAAAGAGTGAGAGACAGATAAAAAGAGAGACAAAAAAGAGGGAGACAGAGAATCTGACAGAAAGATAGAAGGAGAAAGAGACAGAGAGAGACAGACAGATAGAGAGAGACACACAGACACAGAAACAGAGAGAGACAGAGAGAGAGAGAGAGATGGCTAATGTAAGTAAGATAGAAAATGAGATGGGTGATATAAGAAACAGACGGACAGAGAGAAAAACAAAGAGACAGAGAGAGAGACGTATGTAAGATAGACAGAAAGTGAGATGGCTGATGTAAGAGAGAGAGAGAGAGAGAGAGAGAGTGAGACAGACAGAGAGGTGTATGTGAGACATGTTCAGACTTTCCCCTGCAGTGAAGTTGTACATGTTAAAGTGAACATCAGCGTCACCGCCTCTGCCTACAGCTACACACACGTCTGCAGAGCTGTCAGCTTACACACACACACACACACACACACACACACACACACACACACACACACACACACATGGCCCACACATTCGCTTCTCTCTCTGCATAAAGTGAGCCATTGCTCTTTTTCTCGCTGCATCATAACATTATAAACACAAACAACACCCTCGGTAACCATGGCGATTCTGTCCTTCATCTCATACACGCCCCTCCCCTTCTGGTCCACAGTGCATGATGGGACAGGTCAGTGTCTATCACACACTGTCTAGCTCTTTTCACAGTGCAGTGTGTGATTTGAGATACAGCCCATGTGAGGCCCTGCTCTTCTCTGTGGTCTGCGTTTAGCATGCTAATTACCACACACACACACTTCTCCAGGCTAATCTCACAGCTCTGAGTGTTAAACACACCGCGTAAGTGCTTTTTAATTCATCTCACCACAGCACATGGTGTTAGAGTGTTGGATTGCAATCTGTAAACAAATGACACGGTTAGTTTAATTAGCTCCTGTTTCTCTGCGAACAACTCAATCAGGAGGAACTATTCGTGCATGTTACGAGATATCTCAAGAGTGTACTCCATATATACGGTCTGCTTTTTTCTCTTATTAACTTCATGTGAGAGAAAAAAAAGAGGCTGGTGAGGGAACGACTGTTTATAGCTGCTATAACAAGTGAGAACTTGTTTCACAGATGTTCCCCAACATAAAATGTATCTACAAACGGATAAAAACGATGACATGTTCTTTAATAAATAAAAATTGTAATCGCTGGCAAATTGTTGTTGTATACGAGGAATTAAAAACTTCATCCTGTTAGACATCCTTTTATTGGAAAATAATCAACTTCAGGGTGTAACAGTATCTCTGCTTCATGACATCCATGACACGGAGTGTTTTATTCCGCTAATATATTGTATACTCCAGAATTATTGGCACCCTTCATTAAAAGGAGCAAAAATGATCGTGTAAAAAAAATAATTCACACAATAATTCAAATTTTCTGCTCAAACAATGAAAGATGTGGCCCTGCTGACTGTGTGAGTCATCAGCTACACCAGGGTGGTTCAGTCTTTTTGTGTGTGTTTTGGTTATTGTGTGTTCTTTCTTCATTTTTTATAAAATGACATAAAGAACGAGAAACATGTTATGTAAATATAACAGGTCGCTATTTAATATTTAATGCTAGCTTGAAGTCTAGATAGCAGTTAATTATCTAATGTAGGAGTTTCTGAAGAAACCCTGTTGCTCCAACTGTTTTCAAACACACAACTCTGTGGGGTTTTTTTGGTTCCATTAGAAAGAAATAACCTTTATATGACCTATAAATCCGGACTGTATTATAGCTGAAGACGGTGATATTGCTGGAGTGAAGAGGCACCAGAGGGAAGAGCTAGAGCAGCAAGACTGCTGATAATTAAAAAGATTTGTCATGAAAATTATTAAAATGTACATCAATATATAATGACTTGAGGTGATTTAAAGATTAAATTTTAAATGAGTTTAAGACTTATGGTCAAGACTGAGACAGAATGATCTGGAGAGTGAGAGGAGACTACGTCTACAGTTCAGCCGTTAGCAGCAGTAACAGTTACAGTGCCGATAAACATCCTGTTTTTCTACCATCAGTTTCCGTTAAAGTTCCCCAATATCGTTATTGTTGTAGGATATACTGAAGACTGTACAGAGTGATTAATTATGAGTTGTAATTATGAATCTATCTCTTTCTCTCTTTGCATTAAATGTGATATGTCTCAAGCCCACAGCTCTGAGATCTCTCACAGCGCACATGCCTAGAAACACCCAGACTCCTCCACAGAGACGCATCACACGCCCAGACACACACTGTCTCTTTCTTCCTCTTTCTCTCGATCTCAGCCACATCACACACTCACTCATACACTTGTGGTTTGAGCCCGATGTAGGAGCCTGCAGCAGAGCTCGCTGTCTCGTCACCGCAACAGAAACTTGAAAAACTCAGCCAGCCGTCTGCTCATAGAGACACGGGGGCTTTGCACATGGTGGAAAAAAACGTTAAGATGTTTATTTTTACGCTGCCGTTTCGTGAGTAGTTTATAAAACACTGGTGCCGTGCAAGTACAGAAAAATAATCAACGAGGGGGGTGGTATGATGAACTGTGGATAATAGTTTATGTGTTTTTTTCCCCCTTGTACTACAGCATTTTCATTTTTCATTAAAGAACAGTACGCCTTAGTCTTTATCCGTTTATAGTTACAGTACATTTAATGTTGTGGAACGTCCACGAAACAAGTTTAGTACCTGTTCTCACTTATGTTATAGCAGCTATAAACAGTCGTTCCCTCACCAGCTTCTCTCTTTTTACTTTCTTAAGGTTAATAAGACAGAAATTAACAAAGCTTGTCACAAAAAAAAAAAAAAAACTAAATCCTCTGAAAAGTTAAAGTTACAGCTTTACCTCTGACTCTTACAAAGCACTGAGACTGGAGACTCCTTCCATACATGTTAATGTTAATAAACGTCTTCTTACAGAAAACTTCACCATATCAATGATTTTTAAAGTCCCTGTGAATGAGCTGATACTATAGAAATGATAACGTATTAGAACAAGCGCATTAATATAAACCTGCTACCAGTGTCAGAGCTGCTGTTATAGAAAATTAATCAACACCTTCTGACCAATCACAATCCAGAATTCAACATCGCTGTGGTATAATGATGTCATAACTTACATCAAGTATTTAATTTATGTCTAATGTGTTTCTAAACAATGTGACATTACAGTGTGACAACACCATTTAATCATAACATTAGCAAAGTTAGCTAGCTACTTCAGCAAAGAGGTTCTGTAGCAAAAATCTTTCGGTTGCCATGTCGACAAGAGCTAAATTCAAGTTAATATGTATAAACCAAATTAATTTAACCCAAACACCAAACCTTATAATCCAGAGGCGTAGCTAGGAGGGATTTGGGGTTTGAAGCACTCCACCTCAACTCAGAAATATTTTATTTAAGCTCCAAATGTTTATTAATGGGCGATTAACAACGCACTATATCATTGTTTTACACAGTAACTGAGCTTCCCTTACTTTGTTTAATCACATTTTATTGGTTTTCAGTCACTGCATTAACCAATCACCAATCAGTGTTTTTCACTGTGTTACTAGCATCTCATATTAATCATTTTCAGTGGAACCATCATATAGGTATTTTCATTTCCCATTAATTAATGTCATTAATATGGAAAGATTGAGGGTTGATGGATTGACGTAGTGTATTGTACACCACTGTTATAATCAGAGCAGGCCATTCAGCAGTTAAAAAAAATTCAACATCGTGTATTTGAGTGCATTTGCACTTTAAACATTGATTAACCATCAGAGTTCAGTCACGAAACTCAAATCAGTTTGTGCAGTTCTCTTAAAATAAGGTACGATAAAACCCACTTTCACTCCTCTTTCACTCCTCTTTCTCCATTTCTCTCTCTCCGTCTCTGACTCTCAGGAGGACCAGAAAGTCCTCTCTGTTGTTCTTTCCACCTCACTAACGCTGACTGAAGTCACGCCAAATGTTCAGCAGCTCAGGCAAAGAGAGAGAACAGAAATAGTCGATCGATGTGTGCCAAAAAGTCACGCCGCACACACACACACACACACACAAACACAAACACACACACACACATAACGGACAAGCAGGTGAGCGTGAATGTGATCCCATGGGTCTCTATATCTCTCTCTCACACACACACACACACACACACACACATAACAGGCAAGCAGGAGAGCGTGAATGTGATCCCATGGGTCTCTATATCTCTCTCACACACACACACATAACAGGCAAGCAGGTGAGAGTGAATATCATTCCTTACCTGAATAGTGTTTATCCTAGACATATCCCAACTAGATAAAGTGAGCGGCCTTGTATGTTCTTAGCTAGCTAGCTAATTCATTTTACAGTATGTTAAGAAGATAGCTAGCATTTCTTAGCTATTAATATTATCAAGTTAGCTGTCATGTTAGCAAACATTCTGTGGGTGACATAGTTAGATAACTAGCTAGCTACCAAATGCTCTGTCTGACTACATTAGCAGTCTGAAAGCTGTTGTGTGTGTGTGTGTGTGTGTGTGTGTGTGTGTGTGTGTGTGTGTGTGTGTGTGTGGAAAGGGATATCCAAGTCTAACTGTGTGTTCTACTGAGGTTGTAGTTGAATGTTTATGGTGTTAATCACATTTTTTCATGTTCGCAGCGATAAAGTGAATGGATAAGCTACATTCCTGATTGTGTCGCAAGTGCTAGTGTGTAAGCAAAGAGTTCTTATCAGACTTCATTTTAACAAGCAATGAACGTTCTTGCGTGTGGTTTGGGACCATGTACACTGAAAAGTAAAGAAAATGTCAGAGCTAGCATAATTAGCAGTTACTTAGTTGGCTTAGGTGGCTAATTTCACCCTTGTGGGCAAAGGATTAGTGCCCCGGGCCCTAGCCACCCAGGGCACATATTAGTGCTACAGTGGGATTTGAAGAGAAATGGATGGGGAATGACGCAAACGGGGTTGAGATGAAATTATTGGTGTTTATTATTAGTACGTCTTTCTACGTTTGATAAGGAAGATAAATTCTGAAAATAATCCAGCGCCATACAGTGATGTTTGCGTACGCAGCTGCAAATGGCAAATTATACAAACAATTTGAAATTATGCACATTTAATTCATATTCTTTCTTACAGAACATGTGTGATTTAGTTTACCCCTATATGTTAATTAATACATTAACTAACAAACATGTACTAACATGTACTTAAGGTGGTTGTTATTCACGCATGAATTCATAAGACTCACATCATAGTTAAGGTTAGCTCTTCATTAGTTTGTGATGAGTACATGCCTTACCTCATCATTAGTTCATATTTAAGTAAGTATTAATTCAGGTATTAGTGTATGATTTTTCATGTACTGTTATTGTGAAGTGGTGACTAACAGAGGGCCTCTGGATGCTACAAATATATACAAGCACCAGCTAGCACTGCTGATAGTGTTAAAGCAAAAGATCTGAGAGTAGCAGTGGTATTAACACTGACTAAAATGGAAAGTATGTGTTCTGGTATTTGGGATGTTTCTTTTTTAGCAAGAATGACTACACATCAACACTAACGCTAATGTTTTCGCTAACGCTAGTGTTTTAGCGAAATAGATATGCGTACACATGGTGGTTGTTAATCCCCTGGAAAGATAATTTCTCATCTAGACATCTGGAACATAGGGTTCATAGGGTTAAGTACTTGGAATTGTTTCTAATTCATAAGTTAAACAAATTGATCAAAGATTAATTGATTAATAATCGAGATTGTCTAGCTGTGTATGAAACTGAAATGCATCTGAATCATCATTTCACTTAATTCAGATGACAACACATGTACGTGTAACACACAGCTTGCCCTGGGAGAAGGGGAATAAAACACTTGGGGATGTGCAGTTATAGGAAAATAATAAACTCTAGGGTGGTACTGATAACTCCACTTCATCACTCCACTTCATCATTGATTAACACAAAGTGTTTTATTCCATTTTACTACATTGTGTGGGTTTTTTTTTTTAACGGTTCAGTGAATAAATATGGGCTCTTAGCTTCCTACAAGGTGTCTGTTCTGATAGGGAAACACAGGGTCTGTTATAGGGCTCTACATACTGTAGAACCTTTAAAGGTTCCCCTAGAGAGACAATCGAAGGAGGCTCGAGGGTTCCACACTCCTCTCTGTGTGTTATGTGTCATCGTTATTTCTGCTTTCAGCCATTAAATTTGCACTGATCTGAATTAGAAATCTTTAAAAAATGTAACAACTGATTAAATCAACCAGTTTATGTATACACACACACACACAGACACAGCCACCCCCCCCCCCCCCCCCCCCCCCCCCCCCCCCCCCCCCCCCCACACACACACACACATACATACATACATACAGAGAGAGAGAGAGAGTTCCACGGAACAGACATTTCATATTCGTAGGAGTGCTATCTCTTCTATCTAATGCAATGTTTTTAATAACTCTCAGCCGCAAAGACACTCAGCAGAACATTATTGAGAATATCGAAAGGCTCTGAGAATCAATCAGTGAATATCATACCTGGAGACGAGACGAGAGGGAAAAAGGAAAGTTATATATCACTGGCATGAGTTTAATGGAATGTCGTGCTGTTATTGGAAAATAATCAACAAACGGGGTGGTGTGATTTCACTGATTTACTGTTAAGTCGATTATTTTAATCAAGGTTTCGAAAAACATCGGTTCCTGTTCTCTCTTTTTTCTTTCTCTCAGTGTGTCGTGTTACCGAGAAGCTGCAAAGGGTAAACTCCTCCGTCCCGAAGATGTCAGAAACCTTAAAGTTACAGCTTTACACTGACACTGGAGACTCCTTCCATGCATGTTAAATAAACATCTCCTTGCAGAAAACATCACCATATCCACGATTACATGTTTTTTTTTTAATCCAGCATCCACTGTACATATAAGTCCCTGGGAATGAGCTGTTGCTATAGAAACGATGATGTATTAAAATATGTGAGCGCATTAATATAAACCTGCACTACTGTCAGAGCTGCTGTTATAGAAAATGAATCAACACCTTCTGACCAATCAGAATCCAGACTTCAACAGCACTGAAGACACAATATTTTGCTTCATGACTTCAATTAGCATGTCTGCACCTACAGCTCAGCTTTATGTGTGTGTGTGTGTGTGTGTGTGTGTGTGTGTGTGTGTGTGTGTGTGTTTATGAATGTTGTGTGTTTTCAGCACTGAGTAATATGAAGAGCGCCCAGTCATCTGTGTCGTCTCATAAGTTCACTCCCTCACATGTGATGGCGTGAAGGTGTGACTGTTGAAGAGAAAGTCACTCATCACAGAGAGAAACGGCAGATTAAAATAAAGACCAAAGTGAGCCTCAGACAAACGGTCTATCTCCACCCGAAACCTCAGGACTCAGGAGAAAAAAGCAGGAGGGACAGAGGGGTCCTGGTTAGGAGCTTATGTCACACACACACACACCCACACAGACACACACACACACACACATACACACTCACTTCTCTATAAACAAAAGGGTTTTTCTTCCTCTATACTCCTCTTTCTCCTTTTCTTCCCTCTTCTCATTTCCTCTCATCTCCTTTCTTTCGATATTGTTTCTCTGACTTCAAGCCAATTTGCTAATTTGACTGTTGCATACATTTGACTGTTGCACATATAGCAGTTATGGCACATATTCCCTAGTTATCACACAAAGTACTTACAAGTGCAGCTTCTTAGTTGTGCACCTGTAATACTGCAGTCATTGCACTTATTAGTCTTACAGATACCTTCCTTCTTATATTCCTTCTTATTTTCTGTTTTGTTGTGTTCCCTGGACTTTCCTTTCCTCTGATCACCTGTCTTTAGCTTTCTCTCCTTTATTCCTCCTCCTCCTCCTCCTCCTCCTATGTCCTTTCCTTTCTTTTTTCTTCTTCTCTTCTTTCCTCTCTCCTCTCCTCCCTCTCTCCCTGCAGTTGGAACAGATCAGCTGCTTTTCCAGACCACATCACAGAAAGCTGCTTTAATGAACCTTAACAAGCAGCTGCTTTATAATCGTCGTCCTGCTCGGAGGTCATCTTCCTGTAATCTTGACCGTTTATCGTCCCTCCCTGAATGTTTGTGGTGCGCACCTGCATCTGTTCATCAGGTGAGATCAGTGAAGTGCCCTTCTGTTTTGTGAGTATGACTACTTTAAATACTGTAGAATCCCTGTAGAGAGCCTGAAGACCCTGAGAATGTGTGTGTTTTTATTTAAATCAACCAAGAGTTCTCCTTATTCACATGTGCATGCAAAACAGGATGAAAAGTACTTTCCCAGTCCCGGATGTCATGCCTAGTGCAGAAAATACATTTGATATGAATTACATTATGTATAAGTGGACAGGAAGAGAAAATGTGAATCACATATCTTATTAAATGCATCAAATATTATGAGAAATGTTAATCTTATAGTGCTACAGTCCTATGTCATTCATGTTGTCTGTGCAGAGCTCACTTCCTGTACCATGGCACTTTCAGGCAGGATGTTTGAGGTCACACAGACGTGAGAGTGGCTCACACATCTTATCTGTCCCCGGAAGATGTTAGTAGGTCAAAACTTTTTTTTTTTCAATGAAATTGCTAAACATGAAACGGGTGTGATTAATAGAGCTGCTACACTTACACCCTTGTATTTTTTGATGTCTTGCTAGACTTACAGGCACATCTAGAGATGCTACAGTAAAAAAAAAAAAAAGAGTGATGTGACAGAGGAGCGTTCTGCATGGACGTCAACACTGAAAAATCCTGAAAGTCTTCAAAGCTGATGCATTTCCAGTCAGTTCAAAATTTTTAACTGCTTTGATGATTTGCTGAAGGTGTGTGTAGGTTTTTCTAAGCAAAACGTAAATGACATAAACAATCAGAGGTTTCAGAGATCAAAATGTGAATATTTGTTACTCGTTACCAAGGGTCCAGGGATGAACAAATCAGTAACCTGGGCAGCTAGAAGCAGAGGATTACATTATAGTACATTAGAAAGGGAAAAAAAACTCTCCGCCCTGTGTGCACAGAGTTTGCATGTTCTCCCTGTGCTTTGGGGGTTTCCTCCGGGTACTCCCCAGTCCAAAGACATGTGTTGTAGACTGATTGGCAGTTCCAAATTGTCCATAGTGTGTGAGTGTTTGTGTTATTGTGCCCTGCAATGGATTGGCACCCCAATCCAGGGTGTCCCCCACCTTGTGCCGCAAGTCCCCGGGATAGACTCCAGGCTCCCCTGCTACCCTGTGTAGTATAAGCGGTACAGAGAATGGATGGATGGATGGATGGAAATTTGGTATGTATTAGGATGCAGTGACACTGATACTGGTATCGGATATCGGTCTGATAGCATGCTCATTTACTCAAACTTATTAAATCACCAACATCCGATACCAGAAAATATCATTCACTCCTAGCATTAACATGCATCCTGGGTGATCAGATCGTAAGTGGACAGCGGTAAGTACAGGTGTGAACGGGGTCCAACGCATCTTGGAAACACATTCGCAGATGGTCTTGGATGCATATCACCACATAACATTTGTAGTATGAATGCAAAATAATCTCAATGCATCCCAAACAGACCACCTAATCAACTGCATCATTGCCCTACCCAGAAATCATTGCAAGACTGTTTGGAAATCGTGCTGAATAGTAAAGTTCGTAGCAGCTGCTTTTTCGTAGCTTCTGTCGTCATGTCATCTCATGTTCATTTATAACTTGACCTTTCTTGACCTTTCCATGTACATCATCAGTATCAATTTGGCAAAGGAAAAAAACCCACTAGCAATAAGTATTTGTGCAGTTTGCATCTCTGACAAGAAGAGAAGATGGATAGCAATTACGTGAATTTTTGTTTTAAAAAAACATGGACCACTGGCTTAAACATAAATCTGCTGAAAAAGATGAAAGACCAAACACCAGGGGTCAAGGATTCTCAAGCCAATACTGAGGTTTCAGGCTAGTTGGCTAGAAATATGTCAGTGGCTAGCAGTAAACAGAGGGGAGAAATGAGTTGCTCAATTTGTGATTTGCAAAGCAGTTCGCAATTTACCAAACAATATTACGTCATAAACGTCAACATTAGTTCACCAATTAGTTCAAATGGCGTTTCACAAACAGCTGCCATTAAAAGAAAATGAGTGACAGAAACGCTATGGCTAATGCGATTTTTACTTTTAATGCAAAATTACGCAATTACTGGGTGAGGAGGAGATGAGAGGGCTACATAAAACAACTTCCTAGCAGAAAACAAACTGGCTAATTCAAAGGTGAACTGGCTAAATCAAAGCTAAATCCTTTAGCCAGCTGGTATATATATATATATATATATATATATATATATATATATATATATATATATATATATATATATACACACTCACACACACATTTATAGCTTAAGACAGACATATCAAACAATGGAAGCAATCTAAATGAGAAAGTGTGTCAGAAATGTACCAAGCTATTGCAGGCACATTTACTGATGACCTTGACAAGTCTGTTCTGTAAAGTATTCAGTGTTCTCCTTAGTACTGGATGAGACACAGACGTCAGTAACCAGCAAACAACCCATTACATACAGTATGTGATGTACACAGCCAGCAACAAAATTCAAACTAACTTGTTCAGGAGCTCTAAAATAGTGGAGGGTTTTTTTTAAACTAATTTTGACACCTTTCTTCCAAATAGGAATCCCCCCATGAACCATTTAAGAGGGGAATCCCCCCTCTTTTATTTTAAAACAAGAATTTCAGGCACTGATTAAATCTACTATTTAAACACAACATCTACAACGTCCTAAACATAAAACTCAGTATGAGCAGCTCTAATTAAAATGTTCCATGATGCCCCTGATTGATTAATACTAAGTAGGTTAACAGTAGCAACAAGTATCAAAAAACCTGTACTCATACACGTAATCAGTCCGAACAATTGGCATCAATGCATTTATTTAAAAAAAAACAGGCTTCATGTTGTTTTGATTGCCCTCGATGATGTAACTACAGCTCTACACCACACACAACATGGAACTGGGCAGCACTTTAGTGGGCTAACTAATGCATTTCTGAGTTGTCCTCCCCTGTTTACACACTCCACAACTTCTGATGATTCGATCATTTCCTGACACTTGTATTTCTATATTTGTTTTCATATAATCAATGAGCTGATTTTCTAATTAAATGACCCCAAAATCTGATTCATATCTGTGTTATCAGATTCAATATTGTCTGTCTACCTGACCAATCAGCCGACAGGACATTTGAGTCACTTCCTGTGATGTCACAGCTATAAAGGGATGCGAGTGAGGAAGTAGGTCAAAGGATGTCTGATTTATTTATTTATTTGGAACCGACTGCGGTTGCTTTCTAGATTACCGTTAAATTAGGAAACCAGATCTAATCACGCATTCCTTTGACTGCTGTTGAGGTTATCGGAATCCGAAATTATCATGAAGTCCCAATCTGTTTTGTATCGTGGGATTGATTGACGCAGGAATTGTTTTAAGAAGCACAAAAAATAGCTACCAGCTTATAGCTGGTCTTATTTTTGCAGATTAAAAAAACAACAACAAACTGCACTTTGTTTATTCTTAATTACATAAAATTACATAAAAATGTTAGCAATTATGGTAACTATAGGTAGAGAGACAGACAGGCAGACAGAGAGAGAGGGAGAGACGAAGATAGAGAAAGAATGTCTGGAAGCCAGGAAGCACAAGCAAAGGTCAGGAAGTTGGGGCTTCCCAAGTGCTGTCATCCAGACACAGAGTGAGAGAGACAGAAACAGAGCCGGCGACCAAATAAGAGAGTGAGACAGGTTGAGGCAGACGGACAGGAAGGAACCAGGGATACAAAGCTGTCTACAATGGTAGTGTTCTCAGGATCACAGCGGGTCCAAAGGAAGGACAGATCGACTGATAGACTGAGAGAAAGACTGAGAGTATTTCCAGCTGCACAGCAATGAGGTCATGTGGGTCAAAAGTCTTCAGCTGAACACTTCACCAGTGGGCAGGATTACTGGAAATCACTGTGGCATCCTGAAATATGATTGGTTGATATTAAAAACCATGTAAAAATATAACTGTTATATAAAATAAATGTCGATCAGCCTACAGGCAGAGCTTTAATGGTGTAGAAGAGGCTGGTAAAGGAGGATGGATTATAGATGGAGGGATAGTGAGCAGGTAGAGGAGGATGTATGATAGATATGTGATGAAAAGAATTTCACTATGGTCTACTGTATGTGACAAATAATGGCATCTTATTCTTATAGATGATGGGATAGTGAGCAGGTATAAGAGGATAGATGGAGGCATAGTGAGCAGGTAGAGGATGATAGATAGATGGAGGGATAGTGAGCAGGTAGTGGAGGATAGATAGATGGAGGGATAGTGAGCAGGTAGTGGAGGATAGATAGATGAGGGATGGTGAGCTGGTAGAAGAGGACAGATAGATGGAGGGATAGTGAGCAGGTAGTGGAGGATAGATAGATGAGGGATGGTGAGCTGGTAGAAGAGGATAGATAGATGGAGGGATAGTGAGCAGGTAGTGGAGGATAGATAGATGGAGGGATACTGAGCTGGTAGAAGAGGATAGATAGATGGAGGGATAGTGAGCAGGTAGTGGAAGATAGTTAGATGGAGGGATAGTGAGCAGGTAGAGTAGGATTGATAGATGGAGGGAGGGTAGATAGATGGAGGGATAGTGAGCAGGTAGAGGAGGATAGATAGATGGAGGGATGCTAGATAGATGGAGGGATAGTGAGCAGGTAGAGGAGGATAGATAGATGGAGGAATAGTGAGTAGGTAGAGTAGGATAGATAGATGGAGGGATAGTGAGCAGGTAGAGGAGGATAGATAGATGGAGGGATGCCAGATAGATGGAGGGATAGTGAGCAGGTAGAGGAGGATAGATAGATGGAGGGATGCTAGATAGATGGAGGGATAGTGAGCAGGTAGAGTAGGATAGATAGATGGAGGGATAGTGAGCAGGCTGATAGAGGTGGATGGATGGATGGATGGTGAACTGGGAGAAGAGGATGTTTACCTCAGGACTCAAGAACATGAAGAACCTGGTACAAAAGAGAAGTGTGTGTGTGTGTGTGTAAAAAAGTAAAGGTGTGGAGATATTTTAAACCTTGACGATCAATACCTCCGCACAATGCAAAAGCCCTCTGATGTAGGAAACTGTGTGTGTGTGTGTGTGTGTGTGTGTGTGTGTGTGTGTGTGTGTGTGTGTGTGTGCCATTAGGCTTACTGGCAGGGAAGATGTGTGTCTGTGTGTGTGGGCTGCGAGCCCTCCCTCTGAGTCTGGCTGGTGAGTTCAAGTACACTCTGGGTATGCGCGCACACACACACACACACACACACACACACACACAGAGTTCTATATTTGAGTTGACAGGCTTTTCCCCCAGCTGGCTCTGTAGGGATTAGTAACCTACAGGTGGCTCTGAGAGGCAATATTTTCATGCCACACACACACACATATACACTTACTTTTCCCATCACCCTCCTTCTCGGCTCCTTTTGTTTGATGTGGTCTTTGAAGAACCCTACTTTTGAGAAATTCTTTACTTTTCTTTGAAGCTCTCTCAACACTCTTTTTTATCCTCTGTGGCTTTCAATCTTGGAGCAGGAAGAAAAGACCAACAAAAAAAAACAACAACAAAAGGGTTTGGAACGCAACAAGGTACTCCTACACACTCCCTCACCTCACTCAGCCAACATCAGGAGTTTATCAAACGACACACACACACACACACACACACACGAGTATGATGTGACAGTCACATACTTGTTCACACGCACACAGTAGTTCTCTCTCACTCTCTCACCTTTCTTTGCCCTCTGACTGACATTAAAAAGCTCTGTTTGAAGAGCAAAGCCTGGGAAAAGATGTGTGAAATGACTTTGATGCAGTGCAGCTATGCCAGAAATGTTTAACCACATACACACACACACACACACGCACACTCTTGAGGTCAGTTTGGTTGAAGAGTTGATTCCTCCAGAACTAAGCCAGAGTGACGACACATCCATTTACTCGTTCGGTGGTCCACTGGACGTCCAACTCCAGGAAACTGAAAAAAATCCAGAAAATCCATGGAAATCTTTGGTGGGATTTGACCTCAAACCTTCCGGTTCTCGGCAAAGAACCTTAACTGCCGAGCTCCTACCATGAAGATGTGAAGAACTGTTCCACCTGGTGACACCAGCGTCCTCATCAACACACCACAAAACACATCCTAACCAGCAAGAGTGATTTCAGCTCAAACGTGGTTGACTTTAGGCACCTAAAGGTCAAAGGTCATGATAATGTAGAGGCCAAACTGTAAGCAGCCCATTTTACTGTTTATGCAGTGGGCTAGTATGGTATTTCATTTCCTATCCATAACATGTGAGTTATTTTTTATTACAACACACCACTATTTAATTCTGCATTCTGATTGGTCAGAAGGTGTTGATTCATGTCCGATAACAGCAATGACTTTAGTGCGGGTTTATATTAATGCGCTCGTTGTGGCACGTTATCGTTTCTATAGTAACAGCTCATTCACAGGGACTAGTATGGAACAAGTCTCCAGTGGTAGCACTTTGATTAACGGACAGAGATCAGTCTTTCCGACTCGGGAAAGTCTTCGGGACAGAGGAGTTTACGCTTTGTGGTTTGTTTTGCCGAACATTAAATGTAACTACAAATGGATAAAAAGTGTGATGTGTTGATCTTTAGTAAATTGTTATTAATCGGTGTGGTGTAAGAGGAATAAAACACTCAGGGACGTGCTGTTACAGGAAAATAACCAACGTCATGGTGGTAAGAGTAACACCGCTTCATCATGCTGCCATGTAATTGATTATTTTTCCTGTAAGAGCATGACGCTAAGTGTTTTGTTCCTTATTTATCATTTCAGCTACTCATTTGGCAGACCCTCCTGCCTATCGCAATAAAGGTCATGTGTCAGAGTGTCATACCCAATGACAGCCGAGCTGAATTCTCATCCTCCACGTTTCTTCACAAGAAATTCTCCAAGATCTATGAACACAAATATGACTTTCAGCTCAAAGGCAAGCATTTCACTTACTTATAGACACACTCTTGGGTCAGAGGAACATTATAGTCCACCATACTTGCCATAAATTTCATGACAAAATGGTCTGGTGAAGAGAATCATTGCATTGCGTACACTGAGAAATTTGCTCTCTTCAAACTTGCCTGAATTAAGATGCTCATGGGGTCTTTTAAATAGAACGGCTTTTATCTCAAGTTGTCCAAAAACGCTGCCTACGCAGGGAGCTGCCTGCTGATTAGGATGTAATGATCGTCTTAAAGAACGCATCACGCGTGTGACGTTTCACATAACAAGAACAGGAATGTGTAGAGAGCATAGGGCAGGTGTGTGAACATCATGTAAGTATTGATTTCAGGTAAGACCACATTTTTTACTGCAAGTATGCCACACACACACACACACACACACACACACACACAAAACGATCAGCATAATGAAACCCATAGCACCTCCTGGAAAAAAAATAGACCAGACGGACAAACAGGAAACAGCTGTTGCCAGGGAAACGGGCAGGCAGGCAGAGTGTGGGCGAGATTGTGAGGTAAGACAAGAGGAGGAAAAAAGAGAACAAACGAGGGGGAAAGAAGAAGAAGGAGGGAGCGAGTGAGCGAGGCTATGCTGATCAGATTTAATAACATTCTGAAGGGGAAGAGAAAAGGGAAGCGAATATGAGTTCAGTGTGTGTGTGTGTGTGTGTGTATGTGTGTGTGTACCTGCGTCTATGGCTGGGAATAGCATTACTGACGCACAAAATGACAAGCTGGATCTGAAGCCCTGGCAACTGAGCTATTATTACTAAATCAGTTCTCTCTCTCTGCCTCTGCCTCTCTCCCTCTCTCTCTCGCTCTCTCTCTCTCTTCCTCACTCATATTACATCATTTATGTAACTTTTTAAAAAATAATAGTTAATCACATTCATGTTTATGTGCCCAAGTCTATTCATGAACTCAATATATTTTGGTAAAAAAGTAATTCCTTTCCACTTTATCCTTTTTGTTTCAATCTAACAATTTCTCCAAAGCCGAGCGCAATTTCTCAGCTGTATTCATAACAACTGTCCTGTCGCTCATCCCAGGACTCTTCTGAACATCCTGTAGACACACTCGGTACTGAGCAGAGGAAGTGGCCAATCAAAATCCAGCTTCTAGTTTAGCACAGCTAAGAAGTGTCACATCTGGAGTTATCGCTTTTTTTTTCTTGAAGCAATAGATGCTTGCTTGCATTTAAGCAGCTAAAATGACTGGATTTGTGTAAAACAGGTTCGCAAATCTAGCGGCTGTGCGTTTGTAGGCCAATAACATCTCAAATCAAACATCAAAATGAACAAAACCTAAAAAATATATGCCCAAAATATTTTCCATTCCTAATTTGCATCTGCAGCGTAGAGCTGGTCTTACTTGTAGCGTCGGCCATTTTGAAAACTTCAGCATGCATTCTCTGCTCCTTGCACTGTGTTAGCGCTGTGTGTCCGCTTTGATCCCCAGTCTACACAATGCCTTCCCCTTTTTTAAACGAACACTATCACACACTCTCTCAGGTCATGGATTTCTCTCATTCTACCTTTCTTTTTCACACACATTCACTGCTAACAGACATTATCAGAACCTGCATATATAGTATACGCAGCATATAGTATACAGCATTTTCTAAGAAACATTTGGCTGTAGCATTACAAAAATAAAGTTCATGCAACATTATGAATAACATTATGGAAACGTTGTAGGAACGTTCATAAGTGTTATTTAACAAGTATTCTCAGAAAGCCTAGAAAAACATGACAGACTGAACGTTCTTGGAACCCAAAGTTCCTAGAATTGTAAGGAACATCGACGTAAAGCATTGTCTCATCCGTCCATGTGAGTGCAGCAGAATTTAGCAAAAATGTGGAATTGTACTTGTTGGCATGACCTTTAATCATCATATGACAATCATCCCATCAACCGCCTACGATGTGGAATGCACAAATTTTTATAAATGCACCACATCATGGGTTAACTTTAACCTGGGTAACTACAGTATACACACACACACACACACACACACACTCACACACATGACATTATGGAGAATATTTCGTGCTATTGGTTTCGCTGATCATTGTCATGATGCCATATAATCACACTCTGGAGTCACGTCACTGACTCATAGCTGTATTAATAGGAGGCTAATGTAGAACAGCCTCCTAAGCATCATCTTTCCTAGAATGCTGCGTGTTTGGAGGCTCCCCCTGCTGAGGTGCGTGTTCTGTTTTTCCACATTACCTTATCACACCAGTGTCTAACACCCCAGCCATGGAACACGCACAGCTGCACTGCAAAGGCCACCAGAAAGTGACACGAATGATACGGATGTGTGATTAAAGCCACAAACTGCCTGCTGGTGCTATTTTAAGAGCCGTCCGTCCAAGATGAAGATGTTCTGAAGAGCTTCCTCAGAAATAACAGATAGATCCATCGACTGATAAACACCAGTGAGTCATGTTGAAAAATATTTACCAGGAAGGAAGATTTCCTCAAAATGAATATCATACTTTCCTGCTTATTGCTAAGAAAAGTCCAAAAAATAGGCAGTGAAGGTGAAGATATTAGATGTGAGCGCTAAAATCTGATACCTATAAATAGCTCAATAATGAAACTAGTAGTGTTGAGCAATGCATTATACACGCTACATTTTTTTACTCTGCATATAATCTGATGTTCAAGCCAAAAATAAACGTATATTGATGTCTGTTTATCTTCATAAGACGGGAGGATTAGCCCTGCTAGCTCATTCACACCAGCCGTTCCTGAGGTGTTCACTGGATACACACACCAGTTCAGTAAATGATTACATGTCGATAATTTCACTGGACTCACCATGAGGAAAGAACAGATCCTCTGTGAGAAATCCAGAGTTGCTCAAACGCAGGCTAAACCAAGTCCTGTGCAGGCCTGCCTTTGGGTTGCCATACTAGTCCACTTCCCCTAAAGGACTCAGAAGTGCGTCAGTCGAGCGTGCATGTGCAGCAGATTAGCATTTTGTGTTTAGTCAGATT
Source organism: Pangasius djambal (assembly GCA_022985145.1). NCBI lineage: Eukaryota > Metazoa > Chordata > Actinopteri > Siluriformes > Pangasiidae > Pangasius > Pangasius djambal. Next base: position 2,846,270 of record CM041003.1, read on the forward strand.
ATTCTGCAAACTATTTTTCTTGCTAAATATCTCATTTGCTAACTATCTTGTTTGCTAATTAAAAGAAAAGCAGCGTGCAGATTAACCTGCTTACTAACCAGCAAATTTGCTAAATATCTTAGCTTGCTAATTAGAAGAAAAGTCAGGTGTTACATTTCTGAATTATTATGAAACCTTCATGATTTTAACACTTTAAACTGCTTCAATCACTGATATTTTTCTTTGCTACTGTGATCTACCTGAAAGTAACGGAAAAGTCGTAACGTCCCAGAGAAGTTAAACATGTGTTTGTTTCCTAATAAGCCTGGTATTGCTCTCATGTCTACAATCTGCAGTATGAATTAAGGGTAAGCGATGTGACAAAAAATATCATATCACCATTCTCTAAGGCATTTCTATGCTACGCGGTATGTATCACGATGCAGTGCAGCAGTGTTACATTTCAAAAAAATCTGATGATTCTTCATTTTAATGTCTGCAGAGATACTTTACTTTTTATATTAAAACAATTATACTTTTATTTAGAAAATAAACGAATTGAACAGGAGAAAAAAAATGTTTCTTAAAAAATTACAGCATTTTACATCAGATCAGCTGCTTTAGGTAAGATTGTAACTAAATTTATTTTTTAAAATAAATAAATTACAAAAATATATTATGATATCTGCAATATCTCAGAAAAGCATACTGTGACACAATTGATCACAATACTGATATTATATCTGTTCAATATCTACATGGATGTTTTCTTCGCTTTTAGTGGACGGGGCTAATCTTAGGTAAAGTTGAGTTGCAGTTGCACTGAGAATATTATTAAAACCTCTCAGTCCACACAACTGCAGGAAGTGAAGCATTGTTGTTAGCAGCTTTTCTTTTTTTGTTTGTAATTTAGGATATCTGGGCCAAAGACAAAAAAAAAAGAGAAGTGCTACAGTACACCAAATGCATTAAAAACTAACTGTTTACAACATTATTTACTCCTTTATATAGAGCATTTGCAGTGATGGCTCCAAAACTGTGGAATAGTTTGCCAGTGGATATTAGATCATCTGAATGTGTGTCTGTTTTTAAATGTTGATTGAAAACATACCTGTACAGACGAGCTTTTAGTATTTTGTGTATTTTGGGTTTGATTTATTTTTTATTTTTTTGCTTCATCATATATTGTGTATAGCTCTTCATAAATGTATCTTTTATGATTGTGTTTTTATATTGTGTAAAGCACTCTGTGCATTGTCACTTTAAAAGTGCTATATAAATAACATTTTACTTACTTATTTACTTTATTGAGAGTAGGCTGTATGTTCTACATGTTCTCTATTGTTGGTTGGCTGCTTTTAGATAATGTTTTTCTTCTTGGTTTGTTAAATTTATCTACAACATGAAGACAAACCAATTAGCAAATGAACCAAAAGTATCAATTTGGCTAATAGCTGTGAAAACAGCCAAAGAACTGGGGCGACCTAGCAAGAAAAAGCTAATCTAGCAAGCGTAGCATCCTGCATTATCTCTATAATTGAGCAGGTTGGGTAAACAGTCCTGATTCTTGATGCTCACGTTGTGCTGTACAGCAAACATGCTCATTAGAATATTAGGCCACGCCCAGTAGAACAGGTTTGGATGTTTAATATAACATTCAGTATCGTCCTGGTATCGTGTAAACAGTTGTGTTATTTTGCATTCTGTTCCCTGTGACTTCAAGATGGAGATTTTCCCGAGTGGAAACGTGGAGGGGGAACTCGACAAGGGGGCGTTAAAACAGCGCCGGTGTGCGAGAGAGGTTATTCAGGTTCAGATAAACTTCATTAATGGAGAGCTTGGTGGAAAGTCACAGATGACAGAGTGTTCATTTCCTGTCTTACACTGAATAATATGTATTCAGTAGAAAATCGTGAAAGGAAATGGAAAAAATCATTAAAAAAAAAAAGCCAGTCAAATGTCTTTGAACACACAGAGGTTTCATTAGAAGTTTTAATAAAGGGGGAAAAAAAACCCTTAAACTTAAATTGTTCCATCCAATCCCTAAATCTTTATATTTAAGGATTTCTTCATTGTAACAGGACTGTACATGAGTGCTTTATTAAAGTATAAGGCACTTGTTTGGTGAAGCCATAACTGTTATATAATGCACAGTGTTAGTATTAACTGTAACACTCACTCGCCACTTTATTAGGAACACCTGTACACCTGCTCATTCAGTCAGGCAGATATCCAATCAGCCAATCATGTGGCAGCAGTGTAATCCATAAAATAATGCAGATACAGGAGGATGGCAGTAAGTGCAGTGTACTTAAGTAGTTATTGTAGATTCATTAATAGTTAAGTTTAGCTCACAAAGCTTCTATGGAAGCATGACATTTTGGATGAAAGTCCTTCATCAGCTGAAGCACTTTGCTTGCATAGTGGATGGTCCAAAACATCTTGTTTCTCTAGAAATCTAGAAACTTTATGTACTTCATAATATTTAGGTTAGAGAGAGAGAGAGACCTTTAAATTTTTTTGGTTATAGTTTCTCTAATTATTTTCTATTGAACGCTTCTTGTGGGTTTGAGCCCCACGCTGGGCGCCAACCCCGGCCACTGGGAGTGCACAGGCTAGTGCACTCTCAGCGCCGTTCCCAAGCTCGGATAAATGGCGTCATGAAGGGCATCCGGCGTAAAACTTGTGCCAAATCAATATGTGGACAACGGAAGGTGATCCGCTGTGGTGACCCCTAATGAACAATAACAACAACAGCAACAAATTTCTATTGAATGCTTATTAATCTGTGTAGGTAAGGAAATAAACTCCCTGTGGCTTTAAAGCCTAAAAATAAAATAGCAGTAAACCAAAGCAAATGAATTTGTTGTGACCTTTTGCCTTTAAATCTGCATCCGTTCTCTCAGGGCCATTGTCGTACAGCATTATAAGGAAATCAGCTGGTACATTTTTCCTGCATTCTGGAGAACCCGCTAAAGGTCTTCTGGAGATATAGATTGTTTGCTTGCTTCTTGTTTCAGCAGATAAACCCGAAACAGTCTTCATTAAGGTTTTTTTTTTTATCTAAACTGTGCTAGATGATTGAATACTTTACTTTATTTAGCCATATACAAATATTTAATTTAAATCTAAATATTTGGAAATCTAAAATGAGCTCCTTTTTTACTGACACAGTAAAGCAGTAATGACGAAAACACAAAATAAACATCAGAGAGAAAACATTTTATTAAAAAAATTAGACATTTGCATAGTACTGTGCATATTTATACACACCCGCATGCACACACACTCACATGTATAGTCTCTA
>CM041003.1:2865982-2884534 GCA_022985145.1 Pangasius djambal
AGTTCACACCTCTGAGGTTGCCAGAGTTTTCTTGAGTAGCAGCGTCCGAGACGGGGTTTATCAATAGCGTCTAGAACACAAGCACTCGCCTTTAAACCCGAAAAAAAGATGCAGCACGAAGAAGGAAATAGCTTTATGTTTTCTTTGCTGTCAAAGGAATATATAATGTAACAAAGAAAAAGACTAATATGATGATATATGAATGACGTGTTGTCAAGCACTGAAATAAATCTTACAGGAGTCTAGTATATCGCCAATATATTACTGCATGAATAGTCCTAGTTGTAATGATCACAATCACTGGGTTTAATTGAACAAAATGGCCTCACACACATAGAATAGCACTTGATCCAGCACTTTCTATTATGATACTTTTTTTTATGTCATGCTCTGACGGTTAGTCCAATTTCATGAAGCTACGAGATACTAAATCGAGGTCATGAAGATGTAATTTGTGCATGGGATGTAGGTGATATTTTCTGCCTTTAATTCGCTATTTTGAGATGTTGAATTAATAAAATAATGCCAATGTTTTAATTAATTTAGTGAACTATCTTGAAAAAAAAAAAAAAAGTCCCCACAGTTTGAAGGATAAGCTGACCAGGCACTCTTACAAATCAACTTAAGTTAATTCGTGATTTTATCCATAAAATGCAATGGTTCCAATCAAGATGTTCTCTTTGATGTCCTCTGTGTGGAAAACATTTTCCACTGACTTTGTGGGATGGCCTTAACTGGCATTCCATAGTTTTTTCTGAGTGTATTTACAATGACCAAAAAATACATTTCAGCACGACAAACTGTGGTTCAATTCAAATTGTTTTTAGAGTCAATCTCTCTTTCTCTCTCTCTCTCTCTCTCTGAAATGGTTTTCGGTAACAGCTGTTAAACAGACATTGCGTTTCAACACAGCTGGAAGATCATAACATTATCAAAGACCTGGAGCAGGCAGTACGGAGGGATGCGGCCATGGGCAGAACGTCTGCAGGACAGAAACCGAACACAGATGTAACACAGAACACAAATGAGTTGGAGAAAAAGAAATAGGAAACTGTTTCTGGGAAAAGGAGATGCCCTCGTTTTCAGTATGAGAAACCATTAAAGAGAAAAGATCCCGAAAATGTGTGTGTGTGTGTGTGTGTGTGTGTTGATTGCGTAAGTTAAGAAGTGGACTGTCCTTCAGCCAGATCACCATTCTGTTAAATGTTACCAATGATATTATTAATATCAGGAACTCACAACATTTTTTAGGGAACAATGAGACAAGGTCACAACCAAAACCAAAACCACCACAGCATAGATGTGTTATATCATCCAGCACTATATAGAAGTGTATAACACTCAATGGCCATTTTTTTCACTGATCAGAAAAATAGCATTCAGTTAGGAAACATGCCAATGTTCATGATGCCAATTCCACTATTAAACTGAACTAAGCAATAGACTTAGGACTTAGACTTAGGACTTTCTCTGCATGTTCTTCCATGTGGGTTTCCTCTGGGTTCTCTGGTTTCCTCCACCTCTCAAAAACATGTCAGGTGGATCGGCTGTTTTAAATTGCCTCTAGGTTTTAATAACTGGTGAATGTATGGTGCCCTTTAATAACTGTGGTTTGTGCATGGTGCCCTATGATGGACTGGTGTCCCATCCAGGGTATATTCCCGCCTCATGTCCAGTGTTCCCGGGATAGATTCCAGATCCACTGCAACCCTGACCAACCCTGATAAAGCGCTTACTGAAAGTGAATGAGAGTGAGTGAGTAGATTAAACATGGATTGAGTGAAATGGGACGTTGCGTTTTTGGAACCAACTTAGCGAAACAAATCATTAGAGAAACGAACTCACCTGGATACTATAGATTTGCTGCTGTAATCATAAAGACTGTCCTAAGACAAACGGCAAAAACAGGAGAATAAACCAGAGCAAAATCTATAATAATAATGATAATAATAATAATAACTCAATTCTAAAAGTGTTGGGTGAAAAGGTAAAGTGGACCTTTAAAATGGGAGAAGGAAGTCACAAAGGCATTCCGAAATTTGATTTGAGAGCTATGGCAATAACTTCAATATTTTAGCCCTGCAATATTTTATTTCCATAGTCCGGTCTTATGCAATAACAGCAGCCCTTTAATGGTGGAGCTGAGGGGTACAGCAGGTGTTCAGGAGCTGGAGGAGCTCAGCCCAGGCCATGTATTTCTCTAAGTGAGAAGCTGACTCTCTGTGAAACAGGAAGTGTAGATATTGGAGTATGGGTATAGCGTGTGCTGATGTTTGGTATAAGTAAGGATACTGGATTTTGAATATGTTGGAGTCTGTTTTAGGGTTTTACAAGAAATGCCAAAGAAGAGGGAATTACCGCTCACAGAAACGTCACATGAACGTCACATGTAAGATTTTGTTTAGTTCTGCCCTGAATAAGCTGTTTCACATAACAGATGTTTACATCTAGTCCACAAGACAAAATAATAGCTGAACTTACACAAATGAACCAGTTCAAAAGTTTACATACACTCGATTCTTAAGACTGTGTGTGTTATCTGGATGATCAGCAATTGATTTTATATTTTGTGATAATTGTTCATGAGTCCCTTGTTTGTCCTGAGCAGTTAAACTGCACACTGTTCTTCAGAAAAATCCTCCAGGTCCTACACATTCTCTGCTTTTCCAACATCTTCTGCATATTTGAACCATTTCCAACAGCAGCTGTACAGGACAGCTGAGGGATTCGGACACAACTATTACAAAAGGTGCAAACATTCACTGATGCTCAAGAAGGCAACACGATACATTAAGAGCCAGGGAGGTGTAAACTTCTGAACAGGATGATCGGTGTAAATTGTTATTATTTTGTTTAAAGATTTTATTTTTTTCATTTAGCACTGCCTTTGAGAAGTCTCCCAGAAGACAAAATAATAACAATTTACCATAAGCATCCTGTTCAAAAGAATCAAGCGTATGTAAACTGTTGAACTGGTTTATTTGTGGAAATTCAGTTATTTATTGTGTCTTGTGGACTAGATGTAAACTTCTGCTATGTGAAACAGCTTATTCAGGTCAGAAGTAAATAAAAAACCAAACTGTAATTTTTATGATCCCTCTTATTTTTTAAATTATTGACATTTTGCAGATTCTGCAAGGTGTATGTAAACTTATGACCCCAACTGTAAATCACATGAAGTGCATGCATTTTTATTTTCACATGTGATTTTTTTTCCCTCCCCCATGATTCATGTTACTTTTCTCACATGATTTTAACATCATGAAACACACTGTGAAATCATATATCAATCATGTGACTTTAACACACATATGATCACATGAAGTGAAATGTATGTCATTATTTCATAAGGGACAGTAATCTCGATTAAATTCAATTTTATCTGTATAGCGCTTTTATCGACTGACATTTTCACAAAGCAGCTTTTCAGAAATATATACATTTAGGATTTTCTGAGCCATTTATTCCTGTGTTCACTCTTCAGTTATGATGAAACCATGCTAGCCAAAATGTATACCAGTGTCTAGCCAACACCCCACTACACTATTTATACACACCACTTTTGTGTTTAGTCTGTATTTAAGTTTGATTTAAATGTTATGTGCTAGGCTTCATTCACAGATTAGCGAACCAAGCTAACTGTACTAGCTACGTACACTCACCAGAGGCATCAACCATCTCTGCTGCTTCCTTCCAAGCTTTAGTTTTCTCCGTAATGTCTCTATACACATTAAATGAGAGGTCGTAAATGAGATGAAACCAAGCTTACAAGCTTTCTTCCATTTTTCTGCATCAAACAGAACCGCGGGTAGGAACCGAAGGTGCGAGTGATGAACTGAAGAAACGTCGGACCACGTGCTCCATAGAACTGGTCCAGGGTATCACTCAGGCCAACGATTTGGGTTTGTTGCTTTACTGTGTCGTACCTAATTTGCATAGAATTGAGAAAATCTCATTGTAAACGTCGCTTGTCGTGCTGTTTGCTGCTATCGCTGAAATTCCTGTTTTGCCAGGGTTTTTGCTTTAAGAAAGTTCGAGTCCATCTGTGATTTTTAGATCATGAAAGCGTTCAGGTAATGAGGCGGAAGGAAGAGCTGTGGTGGACCGAGTACTGTGATAAATTATATTCCTAACCGCCGAAGTTACAGAAGTTACTGTAAGACCAGGTTTATGAATGATCTGACCAAGGAGAAGCATAAATATGGTGAAAAATAGTGGACCGAAGACTGAGCGTAGAGGATCACCTTGAGTATTAGATGATTTATGTTTAACAGTGGTTATATACTGATATACTGTCTATCAGAAAGTGAAGGAAATATAGGCAGAAAGCACAAACACGATTAAGCAAAGAGACGGACTGAAAGGAGTGAATTTATACAGGAGTTAATGTGCAACAGGTGAGTGCGATTAGTGAACGAGGGGGATCGGGAAGCGGGCGTGAAGCGGTTGCGACACAGCCGGAGTTTCAGGTGAGACGGAGATCTCGGTACTGAAACTGAGACTGTAAACAAGGCAAAGTCGCTGAGTAGAGAGTAAATAAGGCGGTAAAAACCACAACGATTATCTTAATTAACACACTGACAAGCCTAATGAACACACACACACACACACACACACACACACACACACACACAATAAGCTGCCTTTTGTGCTGGTCCGAGATCAGTTTCACTGGCTGCAACTTTAATATTAGATGTTAGCTTCATTCAGATGCTGACCTCAGATCAGCAGGTGAGACGAAGAGTAAACAGTAATGAAGTGCTGAGTCAGGATTAGTGATAGTCTAGGTTTCACTCTCTTAACACACACACACCACACACACCACACACACACACCACACACACACCTAATAATCCCCAAGCTTTTCAGCTAAACAGGCATGGCGATTACAGGATTTAGAGTGTCTGAACCCGAGTTTAGAGGTTAGGTCAAAGATGTGATTAGTGTTCAAGTGTGTGTGCGGTTGTGTGTAATTACCAAATTACCAGCTTGCACTTAAGCTAAAGATGTTTTCTAGGATTTAGTTTAAACTCTCAGAGAAGACTGAACAATTGCAAAGTACATATACATACAGTATATACACACACAGTATACTGCAACTCGAAGACACATGGTGTGTTCAAGCAGAAGTTATGGAGGCAACCACCTGCGGGTCAGTTGGTTAAAGGAAATATATTAGAGCCCTAGAAAGGCGACAGTGTGCGCACTACTAAAGCCACCAGTCAAGCGGTTTAAACAACCAAAAGGTCTTCCTTTGAGATACAGAACATCTTTTTTTTTTTCAGCAGAGAAGATTTGCTTGATTTCTTAAATTATTGCACTGATGCAATGTGATGATTATTTCTTTTTCAGCCATCTTACCTGCTTAACTGAATTTCATTAAATCAATTGTTGAAAATAATTTAAAGTGATGAGAACAATCCTGTTAGACATGGAGACATGAACACCATGCAGGAGCTTGGCATAGACGTTAAGTCTTTTATACTGATATAGTAAAGGCTACAGACCACAGAAACAAGAAAGAAAAAAAAATATCCGGAATATGTCAACATTTCATTTAGATATGTCAGTAAATTATTTTTTTTTTAAAACAGAAAACAAACAAACAAACAAAAAAAAACTCAGCAATTCAAAAACGACCCTGTAGTTACACTTAGCTTTGACTGCTAACTTCCATAATATCAAGCCATATTGAGAAATTTCTACTTCAACTTTCTCAATTCAACTCACTGAATAGCATAATCCAGCAAGCTAATGTCTGAATAGAAAATTAGCGAGTTAACATAGCATAACTTAGGTAATGATTCCTTCAGTAATGCTACACGTGACACGTGACTCTCATAATTTGTAAGGGGGTTAAATAAAGCTACCTCGTCGTGCGTAAGCTAGCTAATGCCTGAGGAGGAGAACAATTTCACTTTTATACAGAAAGTTGCAAAGGCACAGTGACCACAGAAACAAGTCAAAACTATCCAGAGCGTCAAAATTTCCCTCAGACATGTCGGTAAATTACAAAAAAATAGTACTACTCAGTTCCACAAAAATCACATTGTATTTACAGTCAGCAATGACCACTAACTGAACTTCCATAATAATCTAGCCATGTTGAGAAACATCAGCATTGAGCAACAAGTGAACAAGTTGTTTACACAGAGCCAAAATCCACACTCGGCCAGCCGACAATCTACGATTATACGATCGTGACTAAGCTGGAAGCTTATCTAAGGTTTATCTACAACACCACCATTACAGTTTAGTTATCTTGTTAAATTTTGGAATTAATCATTAAGTATCAGCTTAAACGTGTCACCCTTTTCTTCTACGTTTTAAAGCTTAGTTCCCACACAAACACACCCGACTGGATCTCGGCCATCTCAGTACTGACAACTATGAGAAGCACATCTCAACCAGAATATCTATCCCAGCATGCTCTAGGTCCTCCACACACACACACAAACACACACACACCTGATGTAGATTAGGACAGAGTGATGATGAAATATTTGGTTCTGAATTTTTTACAGGAACGATTTTGGGCAAATCTTCTGGGAATCATTAAATAAACTTCTAGGACTCATTAGCTACATTAGACATGTAGTGCGAAAACAACATGAACATCAGGCAACAGAACGTCTGAGTTTCCACTAAACAATTCCTTTACAGTCGAACTGCGTTTTCAGACTCATATGACCTATGACCTCATCCTTGCTGTATAGCCAGACAGACAAATAAATGGATGGTTGGATGGATGGGTGGGCAGATGGAGGGACCAAAAGAAGGACAGACAGACAGATAGATAGATAGATAGATAGATAGATAGATAGATAGATAGATAGATAGAACTTGTAATAATTGCCAGTGTGCCAAAGCAGCTGGTGAGCAGGAGATTGAGGCTTCTCATCTGTTCTCCCCTTCAAGTACTCTGTGTGTGTGTGTGTGTGTGCACGCACAATTTCACATTGTGGTTTTGACAATGGCAGTGTATCACGTTGCCCGAGTGCCTATGCCCACCTGGTGCCTCCAGGCAGGGAGGCGAGGCCATAATGATAGGGACAAATGGTGAGATGCTCGGAGAAGAGCCAAACACACACACACACACACACACACAGGAGCAAGTGGGCCAAAGTGAGTCACCTCCTGCTGGCCATGTGCTGCCACAATGTGGGTGGATGTTTGTGTGTGTGTGTGTGTGTGTGTGTGTACGTGTGTACGTGAATGTGCTGCTCAGTTGCAGTTTCACTGCTGCCACCAGACACACAAAGCCAAAGGCAATAAAAGTAACGAGGCTCGCGTGCTTTCTCTCACACACACCTGACACATGGCTAGCATTAGTGTGTGTGTGTGTGTTATGGTGTATATATATAAATGTGCATGTATGTAATAACTAGCCTCATATCCTTGCTAGCTGAGTCATGTTGGCTAATTTATTCTCCCAAAGTGCAGTGCTCCGGTTGCGTGTGTTTAAGCGCAGCACTTTCAGGAACGCCGGTTGTGTCGGTGATGCCGTGCGCGTGTGTGAATTCTCACGGGTCGGTTTATTTTCATCTCGCCGCCGTCATTAGTGTATCAAAGCCCACATAATGTCCTGCGGTATGTTGAGGCTTTGATTGAATGCAGCGTGTTTACTTTCATCTCTGCGGTCACGGCTGTGTGGTGTATAGGCCCGCGTTAGTCATGCTGCGCGCGCTCTCATCTCGCCTTCCGTTACGTTAGATAAACTACAGAACTCGCAAACCAGACGAGTGTTTGTTTTTCTTTCAGGAGTTACACCCCTTCCTTTGGGAGCAGGCACCTGCCATGTTCGTGCTCGATTACACACAAAAACACGCGGCGTTTAGCTGCTAAACACGCCATAAAGATTTTAATGACTGGGCCCTGTGTCCTGTCTGCCGGGTAACCTGGCCTCTCGTGCTGCACATCTGGACACCTCTGCATTTCTTTGTGTGCTAATGATGTGCACAACAACTGACTTTTTGAAGTGTCTCAACTACAATAAACGTTCTGTTTATACCACATCGCAAATCTAGATAAAATGATAGGCTTCTGTGTCTAGGTTGAAGTCAGATAAACTGCAACAGACATAAAAGACACTCTTTACTCTTTTCTGTGCGACATTTGTTTGTCATCTAGCAAACTAGAAAAAAAAAAAAATCATAGCTAACATAACACTAAGCTACATCTTATGAAGTATGCTAGCATTCCGAATTCAATATCATTAGCTAGCGAATAACAAACTTATGATAATAATGAATGCAAATGTTAAAAAAAAAAAAAGTTTGACCAGAGTTCTTGCGCACTGATAATGTACAGAACGAACGAATCTTTGAATTTTACTAACGACAATAAACGATTCGTTCATTCACCCTAGCAAATCTGCACATGTTGATTGGTTTGTCCATTTTCTGTGGTTTCGATAGAAGAGCGTGCTGTTATAGGAAAATAATCAGTGATGGAGTGGTGTGATGAAGCAGAGTTATTGTAAGCACCCCAAAGTGGATTATTTTCCTGCCGTGTTTTATTCCTCTTATACCACAGCAATTCACCAAAGATTGCAATTTTTTGCAATAATACTTCCTGTTTTCTCTTACGTTATAGCAGCCATAAAGTCATTCTTTCATCACCCTCTCTTTTTTTTTCTTTTGAAGTTAATATGGATTTAAATTCGTGTCAAGAAAAAAAAAGCAGCTTGCCATGCTTACAGGTTTCACATCAACAATTACACATTTTTCTTTGTGAGATAACATTTGACAGATGACATCTGTTTGTTATGTATCTTGTCCGCCATCCAAGTCTATGTTCCATCAGTGCATAGATGATTCAAATTTTGCACATAAGGATTACGCAAGGGATTAGTGTGAACTTTACCCCAGACACGGCAATGAATCCTGAAGCCCGACGTGTGTGTGGGATGTCAGTGTGGGTGTCGATCCTTCCCCTCAGCCCCACCTCATGCGGTCATGTTTACTCCATGTGCACACCTGTAACCTGCATGAGCTCATGTCTGGAGTTTATAACTGTAGCCCAGGGTTTTTCCCCACTGGTGTCTCGCCTGTCACTTCTTTGGACTCCTAGTTCTTTTTTTTTTTTTTTTGTTTTCTTTTTTTTATTGCAAATGTTGTTCTCCAGCTGTGGGGTGCACGCACACCAAATTCCCGCGCTCGCTCTCGGGCGTGGCTGCACACAGAATAGCTCACATTCTTCAGCACAGAACGGAATGTAGTCTTCTTTCCAAAAACCACACACATCCATTCATGAACGGACTTGGAGAGACAATCAAAGAGCTGTGCCTGCAAATTAGATCTGTCCGCTCTTAAACAGGGTTGTTGAGGCTTAACCGTGACGGGGCAGCTGTCAAAATTTTCCACTGTGTAATGCACAGACACACACCGTTAAAACGGAAATGTTCTGTTTATGTAGTGAATACAGGCGCATGGAATTTTACCCACTGGGTCATGTCTCCCGAGTATGGTTATGGGGTAACATCACAGTGTAGTCATCAGGAGCATAGCCAGACCTTTTACAGTGGGGTGTCCAGGTTAGACCCAGTGAGTTTATCGGGGTGGCAATCTATGGTGGGGCAAAATACTAATCCACTCCATATAACAAGACATACAGTGACTTCCTCTATCTGTGTACGGTCTGAGTAGCATCCCCTTCTGACATAAAATGCACACAGCTAAGCAACTAAGTAGCTAAGTTTGTTTGTTGTCTATCAAGCTACAAAAAGTCATAGCTAGCATAACATGACCAGCAAAACAAATTCGACATCATTAGATAATGATAGCTAAAACGAAGAAAAGAAATCCAGTGTTATGCCTCCACATAATGAATATTTTTACATTAACATAATGTAACTAATAATAATAATGTAACATAACAACATGTTTGTTGTGGACACTGGGGCCAATGAATAGTGTTAGCTAGCTAAACTTGATGAAATCAACTTTCAAATTTCCCAGAGACGTCGCAGTAGACATTCCGTTATTATTCAAACAGTGTGATTTACTACTATTCACTACTACTGCTGGTAACAGTTACTACTGTTACTACTGCTACTACTAGTATTACCAGTACCACTATTACTACTGCTACAACAACTAATAATAATAATAATAATAATAATAATAAACAGTACCACTGGCCTGCTCTTAACTATGCCCATGGCTGTTATAAGAGTTATCATATGCAAGCTAGGACTCGCTTTCAAATGACTACTCTGTTTAAAAAAAAAAAAAAAAAAAAAAGGTTATGTCAAAGATGTAAAAGAAAAAAAATGTATGTATGTATGTATGTATGTGTGTGTGTGTGTGTTATATATACATATATATATATATATATGTATATATATATATATATATATATGAGGAGGGAGTAAAGAAATGAGGAACGAGTGAAAAGAGGAACTAGAGTAGAAGGTGCAGTGCCAGAAATAAGCAAGCTGTTCCTTCTCTCTTGACCAAAATCCCCGTCCCCCGTTCCTCTGAAGAGTATTAGTCACAGATCCTCAGCGGGTGAGTAAGTCTTCCATCTCCAGCCACCCCAGCAAGTGGCCTCACAGGCGTGCTACTGTGAAAGGAGGATGGATGGATGGAGCATTATAACCCCCTGGTGAGAGGTGGCAGGGTGAATGTAGCAGATGGGGCGTTAAAACCCCCTGCTGCAGAGTTGCAAGGGTGGGCGAAGCATTATAAACCCCTAGTGATGGGGTAATGGGGCATTATGAATCCTTGCTGAAGAGCTGATGGCACTCTTTGCTGAGGTGCAGCGTTGGGTAAAGAACTACAACGTTGTCGTTATGGGGTTGATGGGGCTTTCTTAATTCTTGCTGAGAAGTGGATGAGTCATGGCGAGGGGTATAAATGGTGGATGGAGTATAATAACCCCTAGATGATGGGTGATTGGGGTATGGACTTAGGACTTGAAGAGATGTACTGAACATTATAAATCCCCTGCTGATGGTTAAATGGGTAAATGCTGTTATAGTAAAATAATCACTGATGGTGTTCACCATATTAATGATGACACAATTTTTGAAAACCTGTTGATGTGAAACATCCACCATACAAATCCCTGTGAATGAGCTGTTACTATAGAAACAATAAACCTCACACTGGGGTATAGAGGTGTTGATGGGGAATTAAGACCTCTGGTTGAGGGGTGGAAGGGCATTATAACCTCTACTGACCTGTAGAGGATGTCATCATCGATATTAGACACTCATTTAGGTAATGACATTATCTAATGCTTCAATTTAAAAAAAAAATAAATAAATAATAATAATAATAATAATAATAATAATAATAATAAACATATGAATGGAGTTTGTATCCAGTATTTTGGATACAATTACATTGTTTTGAACTGCAAAAAAATATGCTTGCCTAATAATGAAGAAGTCTTCTGATCTATATCATAATATTGCCAAAAAAGGGCAAAAGACCACGAGCAATTTTAGCATTTTTGTGAAAATGAGGAAGTACAAGTTGTTTTTTTCTGTGCTGAGAGTTAAACATATAATTGCATAATCTTGTTTAATGTAAAATGGAGCACAGAAAGTTCTGAGAATATTATCATGATGTTTAGCTCTCATTTGGGATATAAATGAATTCACACTGTCTGTAATCGTGCTTGTATTCCTGTGAGTTTATCCGTGTATATGTGTATATTTCACTCGCCTTATGTGTGATGGAGGTGGAAGTGGAGTCTGGTTTATTGGAGAATCAGAAAAAAAAATAACTCCTTAAAATATGTGTAAACACTAATAATAAACATGTGCTTAAATAAAAGAAGACTGACAGAGAAGAGAGAGAAGAGAAACTATATATATATATATATATATATATATATATATATCTATAGGGGTCTTTAGGTATAAGATATATACATAGAGCGAGAGGGAAAGCAAAACAAATAAAGAGCAAAGCTCATGGACAAATATGGCAATAAGCTCAGGTATGACTGCCGCCGGATGGGAGGGACAGGAAGTCACACTGACACTAAGGTGTGCACTCGAACAGGTAGGGCGGAGAGGCAGAGCAGGCGAAAGGGAGAAAGAGAAAGAGGGTGGGGTTGAGTAGGTAAACTAGAATACTGGTTCTGGTTTATCTGGGTGACCTAACAGGAAGAAATAGAGAGAGAGAGAGAGAGAGAGAGAGAGAGAGAGAGAGAGAGAGAGAGAGAGAGAAGTGTGCGTTATTCTGAGGAAGTCCTTCACACACAGTGCTGAGATTTGTCATCTTTGCCAGTTCCTGACAGTTTGGTGTTGAAACCTGTTTATAGAAATGTAAACGGGACGAACAGGAGGGGGCACGAAGCTCTAAAATTAACCAAAAATAAATAAATAAATAATCAAAAACACACTGTATGTGACTTGGGGGCTTAAAAAGTCAGCTTATTAAAATTAAAGATATTAACTACTATATTAATCATTCATTCATTCATTCCTTCATTCATTCATTCATTCATTCATTCCTTCCTTCCTTCCTTCCATCACTAAGTTTTAGTCATTAGTGGCTCTGGTTCTCAGTGATTTTGTTACATTGATAAAAATCACAAACCCACCATTATCAAAATTATTATTTCTATAAATAATGTCAGCTGGAATCTAATGACATTTTAATGAAAATGGCTTCTATGGGTGGGAAGTTTCAAAATTAAAACCACTCTTTGGCTTCAATAAATCACGAGAATATGCTTGCACACATTTTAGGCTAAATAATGTTCCTAATTTTTTTTTTTTTTTTAAACAGTTACAGGAAATTAAATCTGTCCTGAGGCAATCTGTGATTTCATTACAGAACCCCTTCACTAAACCTATCCAAAACTGCCTAGTGTACATTTTGGATCTAAAACACAGTTGCACAAAACACCTTGAGGTGAATTTTCCTGCAGGTTTATCTTTAAGTATCTTTAAGTTCAAGTTTGCTGCACAAGAAACTCTTAAGTGAATCCTGTCTGTCTTTAGTTAAGGGTCAGATTTCTTTACTTCGAAACAGTTGGATAAAACCCTTTAACCTGAACTTCCCGTAGGATTAATTGCAGTGACTTTAAACTTTAACCTTAACAAGACTGTGGAACTTGGCTGAGTTTTTGGAGGTGTTTGGAGAAGAAGATGTTCCTGGGTGAGTTTTTCAGAACAGACAATGGAGCCTTTGAGTGATGGAAAGGTACTAAGAGAGTACAGATGTGTGACAGTCGCTCCTGATTGGGTTGTAAGATGACCTTGACCATGTACACAGTGTAATCGCGCTCTCTCTTTTCTTTCATCTACAACACTATGATCTGCTTCACTCTGGCACTTGTATCTAATCATTGTTTTTCACTGAAACCCCTAGAACATCAGCTTATGTTTTTTTTTATTTGGCTATCGGACACACTGTAATTTGACGTCTGTACATTAGAAACTGATGAGACGATGAACAAAACTGAATAGTTTGGGAAACAGTGGCACCTAGCGGTCATACAGAAAGATTCTTTACATACATGTAAGGTTGGGTCACCTGGCCACTAAATAAATAAATAAATAAATAAATAAATAAATAAATAAATAAATAAAACCACACCTCAAGTAAATGTGCAGTTATTTAAAAACAAACAAAATAATAAAAATGACTCGAATAAAATTTAATTAGTAATCACAAAATATGAGTAAGAAAGTATCTAGTGAAAAAATACTCAAGTAGCAGATTAAATATTACACAGGATCAGAATTATATTAATTATAATATTATAATATATTATAATAATTACAGGATAATTATTATTTCAGAATAAGCAGCGATGATGATGATGAGGATGATGATGGCGGTAACAACGATGACACTGATAAAGACAACAATGATGACGACGATAACAACGACAAGGATGACGGCGATGACAGTGGCGACAATGATGATGACAGCAACGATGACATGGACAGCAAAGATGACGACAACGACAACGATGACGATGATGAAGACAATAATGATGACGATAACAAAGATAATGACAGGATGACGACGATGGCAATGACGGTGGTGGCAACGATGGCGACGACGATGACAAGGACAGCAAAGATGACGACGGTGACAACAAAAATGATAATGACAGCACAACAACAATGACGAAGATGAAGGTGACAATGATGATAACGAAATCGATGACAGTGATGATGATGACAATGACAACAATTATGACGACGATGATGACGATGGCGGTAACAACGATGACATTGATAAAGATGACAGTGACGACGATAACAAAGATAATCACAATGACGACAAGATGACGATGATGACAATGACAGTGGCGACAACGATGATGAGCAAAGATGGACAGCACAGATGAAGACAATGACAACGACAACAATGACGATGATGAAGACAATGATGATGACACTGATGGTGTTGATGACGAAGATGGTGACAATGACAGTGATGATACCAATGACAATTATGAAACAGTTATGAAAACAATGATGATGATGATGATGATAACGACGACGACGGTGGCAGCGGTAACGATGACATTGATAAAGATGACAGTGATGACAATAACGAAGATAATGACAATGATGACAGGATGACGATGACAACGATGACGACAAAGATGAAGACAATGACGACGACAACAACGACGATGATGAAAACAATGATGACATCATAATACAAAATAATCTTATTAATCGTGATAACAGAAGTACAATACTTTCAACAGGCAATTTTATTTGTGAAATAAATAAAAATAGCTTTTTAAGTAGTTTTAGTGTGAATAAGAGGGTTTTTACGACAAAGCAGGTTTATTTAATTGAATATAATAATAATAATAATAATAATAATAATAATAATGTGACAATATGGTATCAATAGCACGGCAAATTATGTCAGAACACACTTTTCTGAGATATTGTGGATATCCTGATGTCTTTTTATAACATTATCATTTTTTTTTTTATAATTAAATATAAAAGTGATATGAAGTAACTGGTTTTGTTCTGTATTACTGTAATTGCCGGAAGTCTCTTATCAAACCGATGCTAAACAACAACAATAACAGTAGTGAACACGTCGCTATGGCAACGTGCGAAGTACGGAAGTCGACACGGGAGCGGCGTTGGGGGGGAGAAAAAAAAAAAAAAAAAAAGGCGCGTGCGCCGAAACGCTGATGAGGTCATCGACCTGCTGCGCGTGAGAGTGTCACTCAGCAACAACAATTTAAAACTCACTGTGTGTGTGTCTCGCGCGCTAGCTCTGTTGTTGCTAGCTCCCTGTGTTTCTCTCCGCCATTATGAGCTTGGACAAAGCCGAGCTGTGTGACTCTTTACTCAGTTGGGTGAGTTACCAACCAATTCGCTTCAAATCCATCAACTCGTACTGTCTCATGCGCTAGTTAACTCCCTGGCCTCTCCGACTACCTGTTAGCCGGCTCAGACTAGCATGCTAGCACAGCGTAACCTAGCTAGCCTAGTGCTTCGCCATGTTTTAATGTGTTTCTTGTTCAAGCACTCCGGTTTAAACGCTGCAGAGGGTTTGTTAGTTGAGTCTCTGAGCTGAGTCGGGTGTGTTAGAGAAGATAAAAACACTAAAAAGTTCTCCAGAAGCATACAAGCTTTAGTAAACACTCCAGCGTGGAACAGGTGCAAGCTGGACACTTCCGGTTTTAATGCACACGTCACGGTTCACAATAAATCATAAATTTAATAAGAAGGAGAATTATTTTACTTTTCATACATTTAAAATGCAGCTCAAAGTGATTTATAGTGTGAAGAACTTTAAAAAAAAAAAAAAAAAACAGAAAAAGAAATTTAGTTAAAATGAGCTAATAATAATAATAAGAAGAAGAAGAAGAAGTGAAATAAATAACAGCAGTGAGAAAAGGAAACAATAACAGCATAAAATATAAAAAATATATACACAATAACTTGTGTAAAAACATTATAAACATGCACTAGTTAAAATATAACATTAAAGTAAATGTAGGGAAAATAATAAAAGCTGAGATGAAGCTTGATGATTATTTTTCCTGATCTTTGGAAAAGCTGCATCGCGACTCTGCGTGTTTCGTGTGACGAAGGCGGCTAAAGCGCAAGAGACGACTTGGAACCGAGTTTCTGTAGCATGTTGTCGTTCGTGTAATCTTGTACTAAGCCTGAGAACACCGCTATGTCTCTGTCTGCGTAAAAGATTAAAATGCTCCGCAGGACTGATTAGTGACTCCATCGTGTCCAAAGTCTCGTCTTAAGCCAGAATGAAGGTGTTGCGTAATCGAGCAAAGGCCACCTCCAGGCAACCTGATGCATCAGTAACACAACGCCAGTCCCAGCTCATCTCTAACCCTGAAGCTGAGGAGAGCTACGTGGACTTTCATAACGTCATGTTCTGATGATATTTACTCTATATGTCCAAAGGTTTGTGGACCCCTGACCATCACACCCACCCATATGTGGTTCCTCCTCAAACTGTCACCACAATTGTATAGGATGTCTTTATATGTTATAGTGCTACAGTTTCTCTTCACTGGAACTCAAACCTGTTCCAGCATGACGACGCCCCTGTGCACAAAGCGAGCTCCATGAAGACATGGTGTGTGAAGGTTGGAGTGGAAGAACTCGAGTGTCCTGCACAGAGCCCTGACCTCAACCCCACTGAACACCTTTGGGATGAACTGGAACACTGACTGCACCCCAGACCTCCTCACCAACATCAGTGCCTGATCTCACTAATGCTCTTGTAGCTGAATGAACACAAATCCCCACAGCCTCGCTCCAACATCTAGTGGAAAGCTTCCCAGAAGAGTGGAGCTCATTATAACAGCAAACACGGGGGGGAATAAATCTGGAATGAGATGTTCAACAAGGACATGTGGGCCACTTTTTTGACTATATGGTGTGATGGTGTGTGTCAGAAGCTTAGTTAGCACAGTGAGAAAGTCTGTGACATCGCTTTCATCAGAAGGGTGTGGTTGCTTCGTAACCGTATTCGCTGTCTCGTTTCTCAGGTTTGAATCCGCAAAATTACGTAGCGATGGAAAATAAAATCACAGAAACATGTAGGTAAATGGATGTGACGCTGACTGAAGAGTGGAATCAGCGACAGCGCAAAAAAAAACCCCACAACCCACAAGTCGTCATTCCTGTTTATTTTAAAGCACCAGGCTGAGAACTCTCCAGATGTCAAGCTGCTTTTTGAACGTTCTCCATCAGCAGCTTCACACACACCACCCTTTCTTTAGACGTTAAGCACTAAATGGAGTAGAAAGTTAAAATATCTTGATGAGATACACGGCTCATTTGTTTTAACAAGTTGGACCTCGTGTTTTTGTTTTTTTTTTTTTCCCCCCCACAGCTGCGGACATTTCAGGTGCCGTCATGTACGAGCAAACACGACCTGACCAGCGGAGTGGCCGTCGCTCACGTGCTGCACAAAATGTAAGTGTGTGTGTGTGTGTGTGTGTGTGTGTGTGTGTGTGTGAGAGAGAGAGAGAGAGAGAGAGAGAGAGTCCTGTATCTGCGTCCCGTACCGAGAACTGAATATTCCATTTGTTCTGTTTACATTAATGTTAGATTTATTTCTCGGTTTAATTTCTTGTTCTGCTCCAACATCAGCATCAGCTGCTCGTGTGTATCCTGGTGATGTATTTCCTATAATTATGAGCTCGAGCTTTGGTACGAACGTCACAGATACAGACAGCAGGAAGAAGCTTCCCTCAGAAACTTTATTCGCACTGAAAGGACGGAGCAGAGAAATCAAACGAAACGATGCAGGCAGCAGATTAGTTTAATATGCTACACTGAAAGCACCGCATTTTAGCACGTGCATGGTTTAACACACATGCTAACACTCACTCTCGCACACACACACACTCTTTCTCTCTCTCACTCTCGCACACACACACACACACATGCTAACACTCACTCTCGCGCACACACACACTCTTTCTCTCTCTCACTCTCGCGCGCACACACACACACGCTAACACTCACTCTCGCACGCACACACACACTCTTGCACACACGCTAACACTCACTCTCGCACGCACACACACTCTCACACACACGCTAACACACACACACTCTCACACACACGCTAACACTCTCTCTCAAGTGATACTGTTTCTTATGACCATTTTATGGTGACTTTAATACACTACTTTCGTATTTAATTCGCATTTAATAAAACTAGTCAGTAGATGAATAAATATTGCTGTAATAATAATAATAATAATATTATCTCGGCTCTGCAGACTGTGTTACTACAGTGTAACAGACACACACTCACAGTACACGCGGCTAGGCTAACCTAGCTTATCCACACTGGGGTCTGATCAGGGATTAGTCCACAGCACAGCACTAATATAACCGTTCTGTCTTTAACAGATTCATATAAAAACTACTGATATGAATAAACATTATTAACCTCCTCATGAAAGACAGAAGAGCTGAACGAGGCTTTCCATCATCAGCTAAGCTAACGGACGGTTAGCTCACTTAGCTACCTAAACTAGCACACACTGACGCGTTAACTGAGTAGTTTACTTTTTTTTTTTTTTTTTTTTTTTTTTTTTTTTTTTTTTTTT
>CM041003.1:2884634-2897500 GCA_022985145.1 Pangasius djambal
CTTCCCAGAAGAGTGGAGCTCATTATAACAGCAAACACGGGGGGAATAAATCTGGAATGAGATGTTCAACAAGGACATGTGGGCCACCTTTTTGACTATATGGTGTGATGGTGTGTGTCAGAAGCTTAGTTAGCACAGTGAGAAAGTCTGTGACATTGCTTTCATCAGAAGGGTGTGGTTGCTTCGTAACCGTATTCGCTGTCTCGTTTCTCAGGTTTGAATCCGCAAAATTACGTAGCGATGGAAAATAAAATCACAGAAACATGTAGGTAAATGGATGTGACGCTGACTGAAGAGTGGAATCAGCGACAGCGCAAAAAAAAACCCACAACCCACAAGTCGTCATTCCTGTTTATTTTAAAGCACCAGGCTGAGAACTCTCCAGATGTCAAGCTGCTTTTTGAACGTTCTCCATCAGCAGCTTCACACACACCACCCTTTCTTTAGACGTTAAGCACTAAATGGAGTAGAAAGTTAAAATATCTTGATGAGATACACGGCTCATTTGTTTTAACAAGTTGGACCTCGTGTTTTTGTTTTTTTTTTCCCCCCCACAGCTGCGGACATTTCAGGTGCCGTCATGTACGAGCAAACACGACCTGACCAGCGGAGTGGCCGTCGCTCACGTGCTGCACAAAATGTGAGTGAGTGAGTGAGTGAGTGAGTGAGTGAGTGAGTGAGTGAGTGAGTGAGTGAGTGAGTGAGTGAGTGAGAGAGAGTGTCCTGTATCTGCGTCCCGTACCGAGAACTGAATATTCCATTTGTTCTGTTTACATTAATGTTAGATTTATTTCTCGGTTTAATTTCTTGTTCTGCTCCAACATCAGCATCAGCTGCTCGTGTGTATCCTGGTGATGTATTTCCTATAATTATGAGCTCGAGCTTTGGTACGAACGTCACAGATACAGACAGCAGGAAGAAGCTTCCCTCAGAAACTTTATTCACACTGAAAGGACGGAGCAGAGAAATCAAACGAAACGATGCAGGCAGCAGATTAGTTTAATATGCTACAGTGAAAGCACCGCATTTTAGCACGTGCATGGTTTAACACACACACACACACACATGCTAACACTCACTCTCGCACACACACACACTCTTTCTCTCTCTCACTCTCGCACACACACACACACGCACACGCACACTCTTGCACACACGCTAACACTCACTCTCGCGCGCACACTCTCTCTCAAGTGATACTGTTTCTTATGACCATTTTATGGTGACTTTAATACACTACTTTCGTATTTAATTCGCATTTAATAAAACTAGTCAGTAGATGAATAAATATTGCTGTAATAATAATAATAATAATAATATCTCGGCTCTGCAGACTGTGTTACTGCAGTGTAACAGACACACACTCACAGTACACGCGGCTAGGCTAACCTATCTTATCCACACTGGGGTTTGATCAGGGATTAGTCCACAGCACAGCACTAATATAACCGTTCTGTCTTTAACAGATTCATATAAAAACTAGTGATATGAATAAACATTATTAACCTCCTCATGAAAGACAGAAGAGCTGAAACGAGGCTTTCCATCATCAGCTAAGCTAACGGACGGTTAGCTCACTTAGCTACCTAAACTAGCACACACTGACGCGATTAACTGAGTAGTTTACTTTTTTTTTTTTTTTTTTTTTTTTTTAATGTACACGGATTAACGCTAATGCTGTGGTTTGTTCACATTTCTTACCTCATCGTCGATTTTCTTTTACATTTATCTTTTTTTTAAAAAAAATAATAATAATACTTCATATTAAAAATCGCCTCAGCGCTGATAAGAACTGAGTTTTCCCGCTCAGCTCACTGTTGCCATGGAAATCGGAGGAGCGCGTGACGTTTGAATCTCCACACTTGATTGACATGGCGATCCACCAATCACAGCTTAGACACTAGGAAAATAAATCCCACCCTCCGTACAGCGATCTAACATTTATTTATTTATGTTATTTTAGAAATTTTACAGGCGTTAAGTGTAAACGCAGGCGACGCTGTCGTCCCGAAAACATCCCAAAACACATTTCCCATCGTCCCCTGCTCTAGTTTTACCGTCTCCATGACGACAGAATGGCGTTAATCTGTAGCTTTGTTGGTTAATTGTTTGTTTAACTCTTTCACTGCATTGTGTCCTCACTAATGGAAAATCGATTTCAGGCTGTTTATTATTACATATATAAGATGTAAATCTCCTCCAAATCACTAAAGAATGTTCCTGTAATCTAAAATAAACCATTACCTTCAGGGGCGGATTTAGTGATTTGGGGGCTCCAGGCAAAATATAGGAATGTGGCCCTCGTGTCAGTGTTTTATCATCAATATTTTAAATTACAGCATACGTTATGTAGCATTAATGATTAAAAATGTATATAATTTGCATTTTTAGGGGGCTCTTGGCTACTGGGGGCCAAAGGCGGTTGCCTATCTTTGCCTAGTGCTAAGTCCGCCCTGATGATCTTTATTTCTGTTGCTCTCAATTTTCAGGTCCCTGATGTACAGTACTGAGCAAAAGTCTCAGGCACGTGCAAAGAAATGCTGTAGAGCAAAGATGCCTTCAAAAATAATGAAATTAAATGTTTCTCCATTAGAAAAAATACTATAAAGAGCAGTAAACAGTAATAAATGAAACAAAGTCAATATTTTGTGTGTAACGATCCTTCACTTAAAAAAAAAAAAAAAAACAGTATCTCAGGTGCAGTGTGTGCAGTTTTATAAGGAAATGAGCTGTAAGTGTTACTGAGCATCTTGCAGAAGCAGCCGCAGTTCTTCTGGAGACTCTGACTGTCGACTCGCTTCTTATTTCTGCAGCGAAACCCAGCAGCCTTCATTGTGTTTTTATCTGAAAAGTGTCTCTTATGTCATCTGCTGCTTTCTTTACTGACATACAAACATTTTTTCATTTTGTGCTGGAAAACTAATGTTAGGAATCTAATAATGTAGAAGTCATAAAATAAACATCTATGGCAAAGTTTATACTAAAAAAAAAAATAGGGCACCAAAGACTTTTGCACAGTATAGTATATTTAAAAACTTTCTACACAAAATACCAGATTAATTTTTTTTAATCATCATTCCTGGTCTAATGAAAGCCATAGCTTTTCTAAATCCTAACCTCTGACATCAGCTAGATCATGCAACAGTCCTAAACTGTGACAGTTTTGTTTTTGAAGAATACTGCTATATTTTAGACCTGAATGTGAAGTGTTTTGTTTATAAACTCATTTCCTTTTTTTTTTTACTCACTGTGTTCCTCCACATGGGCCATCTGTTTATTTTTCAATTAATGATATTTAGAAAAAAGTGAAATGCATATGACGTTCAATTTTGCGTAAAGAACCAGGATTTTTTTTTCTCCTTTTTTAATGATTTGCGAGTGAAAGGGTTAAAAGAATAACAGAAGATTTAGGCATGAGCTTCATAGCAGCCGATCACCTGCTGTTCACCTGTTTCTGAAACGTGTGTGTCATCTTCTCTTCACGCTTCCAGAGACCCGTCCTGGTTTAACGAGGCATGGCTGGGAAGGATAAAGGAGGAGACCGGAGACAACTGGAGGATCAAGGTATTTACATTCCCATCCACAACTAACTCTCCAAACAGAGCAGTCTAGGACGCACGTAATACCTTGTATAGGCGAATCAGTGCGTTCAGGTGAATGCTGCATTATTTATTGTATATACCAGTGTAATGTGACTGTAAGTGTGTGTGTGTGTGTGTGTGTGTGTGTGTGTGTGTGTTTTTAGGTCAGCAACCTAAAGAAGATCCTACAGAGCATGCTGGAATATTACCATGACGTGAGTACAGCGACTGAATTACAGTAATTCTATTATATTATTCATCACACCTACACGTGACCGAAGCTTTGTTTCTGTGCTCGTGGTGCAAAAGAGCAGCGTCTTTTAAAACAGGATGGGGTTGTGTGATGTGATGTATCAAGTCAAATCAACTCCGGCCGCTCGGTGACAGCTTCATAAAGACATTGTTAATTTTGAATTTTTTTTTATTCATAGGTAAGCCACTGGGATCTCCGTCAGCTAATTCCTTTCCTCTACAATGCTAATAAAATCCACTAAATTCATTGTATTAAACATTTTCTATTGATTCTCCTGATTGTTTAGTCTGTAATGACGCATCAGCTGTCTGAATCACATTTAGTAGCCACGAATGTGCTGTTTGAGCTCCAGAATCAGATGGGAATCTGGCCTCCTCATATTTATACCTCAGTGATACAGGAAGTCATGGATGACTACTTAAAATCCCAGATGAAGTTTAAAAAAGTATTAAAATAGAAATGGTAACACAGTTTAATTATATGTTGTTCATTCTAGGTAGTCTATATATTCTTACAAAAGTCAATAAAAAATATTTAAAGCTATTTAAATTCAAATGCTGGGTTTCTCTCTTTTTAAATTTAGTGTGAGATTTAGCTAATTATCAATAAATATATATATATATATATATATATATAAAATTTTTTAGTCTTTACCGAGGGTGTCAGTAATTCTACAGCTGAATGTATATTGATTGTTTCAAAACTGGGCTGTAAGAAATTGGACTATTTAAGTCAGGAAAGTAGCGTTTTGGCATCGTGTGTGTGCTGAGAGTAGGTCTTGATCAGAAGTTTAATTAGTTTTGGACCAGAGAGGGACGATAACACATCAACACAGGCTCATTTAGATTCAGGAAAAAAATAGCAAATAAACACATACTGAAAATAATCAGACTATTCCCAAAGAAATTAGCAACTTGTATGTGTTATACAAATCAATTAAACACGTGTCTGCGTGGAAATAGAACCTTAATGTATCGTACTTTTACTGTCGTTTTATAATCCCCACAAAAACACCTTTGTTAGACCAGTCAAATCATGAAAAAGTAAATATGGCTATTCGTCCTGTACATAAAACACAAATCCTAATAAGAGTCTAATGAGGGAAACATTTCTGTAGTATGTGTTTATTCCTTTCTCTCTCTCTCTCTCTCTCTCTCTCTCTCTCTCTCTCTCTCTCTCAGGTGCTGGGGCAGCAGGTAGCGGACGAGCATGTTCCAGATGTTTCTCTCATTGGGGAGATGGGGAACGTGACAGAGCTGGGTCGGCTGGTGCAGTTGGTGCTGGGCTGCGCAGTCAGCTGCGAGAAGAAACAAGGTAACCTGGGGATCCAGACGGCTGTCCACCTTCCAGGGCAATCATTAGGAGCAAACATTCACAGAAGTGTCTTTTCTCTGATGACCTGATTAATTTTGTATAACAGCGGCTCTGACTGTAGTGCAGCTGCAAATCACAGCGCTCGTTCTATAGTACTATAGTCGTTTCTATAGTAACGGCTTTTGTAAAACTCCAGGGTGGTAACAGTCTGTGCTGGTGTCTCTTCCTGTAGAACACATTCAGCAGATAATGACCCTGGAGGAGTCGGTCCAGCACGTCGTCATGACTGCCATCCAAGAGGTATACAGCACTCTTCAGATATTTTTTTCCCCGTTACTCAAGGAAAAGTTTGTCAACTAATTAAATGTACTCAGTACTCTCTCTCTCTCCTCTCTATCCTCTGCCCCAAATGCAGTGGATCAGCCCACCTGTTCTGTGTCTACAGCAGAGGTGTAACTCAATACCTGTCCCTGTCCCTGTCCCTGGTTAATGCTCCAGATATGTGTCTCTGTGTTCAGATTTAGAGAGTGCGTGGCCTAGCCTGGAACTGAGATCACTTTATTGGTTTCTTGCTTTCCATTTTTACGCCTCCGCACCAAGTGGTGGAGGTATTATGATTTCTGCTGGTCCATCCATCTATGCATCTGTCCGAGATTCTCCTTAGCCTGATATCTCATGAACGAGTGGTCGAATGTTTGTAGGATTTTTATGGAATTTTCATTTGAAACCAGCAGATGAACTGATTACATTTTGGAATTGATCCAAACAGGGTCAAGGTCACAGCAAGGTCAAATGTCTGAAATATAGTTTTTCTTCAGTAATTTCTTTTTCTGTTTCAAGTTTATTTTAAGGATATTTCAGGTGTAACAAGAAGGACTAGACTTGTTGGAGGAGACATCCTCGTCCACACTGCTGGTGTCGAGTTTCACTTGTTCTTTCTGGCTTTTTTTGCTTTCTTTTGTTTGGATTTTCTTTCTTGTTTGCCTCTTTCTTTCTTTCTCTTTCTTTCTTTCTTTCTTTTTCTTTGACCCTGTCCTACTTTCCTTTTTTGCCTTTCTTTCCTTTCTCTCTGTCTTTCTTTCCTTTTCTTTGACCCTGTCCTACTTTCCTTTTTTGCCTTTCTTTCCTTTTTCACATCTTTCTTTTCTTTCTTTCTTTCTTTCTTTCTTTCTTATTATTATTATTGTTGTTGTTGTTGTTTGTACCTGCGTGCAGTATAATCTGTTGAATCTGGCTGGTTCTATTATGTCTTTTGGCCAGATTTAAACCGTTGCCTTATGCTAGCAAACATTGGTTTTTGTTGCTCATATCCACTTGCTCATGGCCACATGAAGAATGAAAGAAAAAAAAAATCCTCCTGTGATGACTTTGTTGTGTCTGGCAGGATTCCAGTCCCGATGCACATCTCTAGTCTCAGCCAGATGCCATGTAAATGGCAAAAACGGTTTTCTTAATAAATAAATAAATTTAAAAAACCTACCACTACCTCTCACCTAATTGTCTCTGTGTTTTCGTCTGTTTAGAGCACATTCAGTCCGTTCATGTTTGTCTCGCGTACTTCAGAGCAACAAACCCTGCAGGCTGCACATCTAATGAGTCATTTATTGTTTACTTCAGGCTCTTTTTAAGAGCGATCTTAATGACTGTTGTGATGGTGCAGAGTCGAAACCATCTGCCTTATCTAAGGTTGTTATATACGTGTGTGTGTGTCTGTGTGTGTGTGTGTCTGTGTGTGTGTGTGTCTGTCTGTGTGTGTGTGTCTGTGTGTGTGGCGTTTGTTCTCCAGCTGCTTACCAAAGAGCCTATGGAGTCAGGAGGCCCGGAAACATATGGAGACTTTGATTATCAGGTGAGTGTGTCGCTAAAACTCGCTTAGACTCCCTAAAAATCAGACTTTGTACTATTGTAATTTCTTTAGGAGCTAGCTAAAAGTCCACTAGCTAACAGCTAGCAAGGCAGCACTCATCACTCATCACAAGGCTAACATAGCGAACTTATTGTTTAAATATTTCATTACACAGTAGTCTGAAT
Source organism: Pangasius djambal (assembly GCA_022985145.1). Classification (NCBI taxonomy): domain Eukaryota; kingdom Metazoa; phylum Chordata; class Actinopteri; order Siluriformes; family Pangasiidae; genus Pangasius; species Pangasius djambal. The sequence goes on from CM041003.1 coordinate 2,891,814, forward strand.
GTTGACTCACCGCTTGCAGAGAGTTTTCCTTGCACTGCATGATGGGAATCAAAAGGACTATTAAGATATTCAGATATAGCCAGTGACAGTGACTGGTCATATGGTTACAGGTTTTTAAAACTTTGCAGTGCTGTAACTTTTCAAGAATGAACAAACAACTTTATACAGTATAACCTCCTGTAGACACACACGGTCAGATCGCTAGCTGAGGAAAACAAAACTATATAGATTTTAAATGGTTTATTTCCCAGAAGAAAGATGTCTGCTGGAAGTCTGCATTCAGAATCAACCTGAAAAAGCAAAGACTTTTTTTCAGTGTGTTTCAAGATGCTAGCCTGTAAATGCTACCGCATCTTTTCAAACTGCTGCTTAAGGCAGTTTGAACAGGGCAGCGTAACGCACTCGGAAGAAAGCTCTGTCCACCCTCTTCTGCATACTTGAGCTCACAGACTCCCACGATTGGTCAGTGATTGAGAGAGTATGCCCCTCCCACCCAGAGAGCACGGCCAGTTTAGCTCTTTTGGACTCCCGGCCAAGATGGAGACATAGTGCACTGTTAATACTCTAATCATGTGCCAGAACCACAGTTGTGGTATGGTCAATTTAAAATGTCTAATGCTGTTTTAATGCTCTCTAGGAACTAGATAGTGACATACGTATAGTGTTCTAGTGTATAGTGTACAAAACAGTGTACAGCGAGTGATTTGGGAGAGAGGTTTATGTTACATTACTGACTCTTGAACTCTTTCACTCCCCCTCTTTCTCTTTCTAGTCGAGGAAGTATTATTTCCTGAGCGAGGAGCTGGATGTGAAGGACAATGCGTCTCAGCGCTGCAGAGAGCTCGAGCAGCAGGTGTGTGTATTAACTGTGTATATCAATTGTATTGTTTCGGATTAGCTTGATTAGTGTGCGCATACAGATACTAATATTTATAGTAATACCTCTTAGACATGGACACAGCTGTATGCTAGATTCTCTAAATTATACAGTAGAATAGGAGAGGTAACATTTAATGTTAACCAAACTAAATATCAGAATTAACCATTAAGACCAGTATTTTAAAGTAAGCTCTTTATCGTAGGGCTTGCAGTGTGTGTGAGTGTGAAGTGCAGTGTGTTTTATGTCCACACAGCCGCCTGTTATCTTCTTTTGGACCGACTTTCCTGACTGTGTGTCCTGTCTAACTGGTTTTGTCTCCCTGATTTGCTACTTGCTCATAAAGGGACTCCGTAACATTAGTAGTGTGAATGCAAGCGTTTAGGAGAACGATTACAAAGCCGAGATATCTGCTTTGTACTTGATAGCATTACACTAAAGATTAGACGTCTTGGTTTCAAACGGAATGTGATCAAAGCATGACATGTTAGGTTAACGTGACAATGTCTGTCCAGCAATTGGCCCTGGAGGTAGATACATACCCCTAATATAAAAAAGAAACTGGTACTGGTACTGTTACTGGTAAAATCCCCAGTGCTGAAGTAAGTCCCTATATTTGTCCCTATAAAGCTTGTTGTAGGGCAATGTTGGATTCGTTATGGAGCCATGATGTCTGCTATGTGAGTATCTCTTGCAGTTATTGACACCAAAAAACAAACTTTTCCTCCGCAACTCAAGCATTATGTCCCTTTGTCACCGAGTAACAGCTTTCCATTTATCTCCAGTCCAGCCAGGTTTCTGCTTTGAGTAACATGCATCTAAGTCTGCGTTTTCTCTCTAACATCTAAAGCATGGAAGACTCGGTGCAAGGACAAAGCAAGACTAACACCACTCGCTGTTTACTGTGGCTCTAATAACAGTCTGTCAGGCCTGTGCATGCCACGTTTCATTATGTTACTTCACTTGCACATTAAATGTTCATGAAAGTTAATATATTTATACATAATTTCAAACAAAACGCTAGTGTGTATGTCCCACAAGTACAATATTTACTATGAGGTTAATGTGAATAAAATTATTTGTTTGCCTGATGCCAAAACAAAGTGTAAATCTACACCACGCCTTTGTTAGCTACAAAATTCAGTCAAGAATTCAAAAACAGAACACGTTTCATATGTTTTTGATATGAAAATGTAGGCCAGTGTTCAATATAACAAAGTTTTGTTGACCTTAAAAGGGTCGTTTATTATTGCCAGCATGAGAGAAAAAAGTCTCAAGCACTTTATTAGTGAGCTTTAGGAGATTCAGTGTTATGTGCTCTAATTTGCCTATTTTTGTGTGGGGGTGGTTGTTCGTTCCAGCTGTCTGTGCTGATGGAGGAGAAGTCCTCACTGCAGACTGAGCTCCAGTCGTTAAAGGAGAGACTGAGTCGCTGTGAACCTCAGGACGCCTCCACCACCATTACAGGAAAAAAGCTGCTGTTGCTTCAGAGCCAGATCGAGCAGCTGCAGGAGGAAAGCTACAGGTCAGGCTTCCTTGCAGAGCTCCACACTGAGGCCCATAGACACAGACGGAGACGTGCAGCTCCACACTGAGGCCCATAGACACAGACTGAGACGTGCAGCTCGACACTGAGGCCCATAGACACAAACAAAGACACATGCACCTCCACATAGACAGAGACTGCAAATGATAGCGCTGTGTGTGTGTGTGTGTGTGTGTATGTGTAGACTGGAGACCAGCCGTGATGACCTGCGTGTACGTGGTGAAATTCTGGAGAGAGAAGTGGCCGACCTGCAGCATCGCAACGAGGAGCTTACGAGCCTCGCCCAGGAGGCTCAGACTCTCAAAGATGAGATGGACATCCTTCGGTACAGACACACTTTTATATGTTTTACACTGTGCTTATCACATAGATCACAAAATGTAGTACCACTACAAAAGTGCAGAAAATACAAGGGCTTCACTAAAACCCTTATAAGGAATTAAAATAATATTAATAATAAGTTGATTTTATTTGAATTGACTGAAGCCAGTAAAAGGCATTTAGCTGTAGGAGGAAACTCAGAGCATTGGAGGTCTCTTTAGGTTAGGCTCATGAATAAAACACATGGCTTGTACATCTCAGGCACTCGTCGGACCGTGTGAGCCGCCTGGAGGCACTGGTAGAGACGTACAAGCGTAAGCTGGAGGATTTGGGAGACCTACGCAGACAGGTGCGTCTGCTGGAGGAAAAGAACACGGTGTACATGCAGCGTACCTGCGAGCTGGAGGAGGAGCTGCGCAGGGCCAACGCAGGACGCACACAACTGGACTCCTACAAGAGACAGGTACAGCCCAACACACACACACACACACATACTTCTTGAAGAAGTAACGTGAGCTCATGGCATATCCTTGTATATCGTACACTCAGGAAAACAGCGTAAGGTTCTGCTTCATGATGCCTGACTTTTGCTTGAGCAGGTGCATGAGCTTCACTCCAAACACTCGTCAGAGGCCATGAAGGCTGAGAGATGGCAGTTTGAGTACAAAAACCTTAACGACAAATATGAGGCTCTGCTAAAAGAGAAAGAGGTACAACACTGACAGTGGGTTAAAAAAAAAAAAACAACAACACTTGTGTGTGTTGATTATACTATAATTCCAATATCACACCGAAGACAAGACTGTGTGTGTGTGTGTGTGTGTGTGTGTGTGTGTGTGTGTGTGTGTGTGTGTGTGTGTGTGTGTGTGTGTGTGTAGAGACTGATATCTGAGAGGGACACACTGAGAGAGACGAACGAGGAGCTTCGCTGTGTTCAAGTCCAGCAAAAGTGCCTCAATCAGGCAGGTTAGTCAAGTTTATAAAGAAACAAACAAAAAACGGTTGAATTGAAAATCAATGTCTTGTGCTTTTTATTCACCTCTAAAACACTGAGTTAGTCAAGAGTTGAGGGTTAGCATTCAGTAGAGTGTGTGTGTGTGTGTGTGTGTGTGTGTGTGTGTGTGTGTGTGTGTGTGTGTGTGTGTGTGTGTATATATATATATATATATATAACACTTGAAGCCCTAGTTCAAGTCCTTCAGTCTCTGGCTACATTCACAAAGAATCTTTCAGAGTCCTCTCTATGACTAAACCAGGAGTATCAGTGGGTTTGACTCTGTTGCTGTGGTTATTTCACTAATCAATATGAAATCAAGAATGAAATTTCCAGTCCACAATGTCATTAGAAAAATAAATAAAATAGAAATGTTGCTGCTTCCGTACATGAAAATATATTTTGGCATAGTGTCAGCATGGACTATAGGGTGTGTGCCATGCCGCATCATTTTTTCCTAAATCTGATGCGCAGTATGGCGGCTAACGTTAATGAGGTTGTCTGTGTGTTGACACTTGCAGGTTCTCTGGGTTCTGACAGTGGCACAGTGGGCAACCTGGCATCTGAGATCATGCCCACAGAGTTCAAGTAAACACACGCGCTCACACACACGTTCTAATTTATGGTCATTATTTCCATCAAACATGCCCCAATGATGTACGTAGCTGTTGTGGTTACTATAAAAAATGATTACTGATTATTTACTAATTCAGTGCCAGGACTGTGTATTTATTGCTACTGATGATGCAGATAATGAGGGAGATGAATTGAGCCATGAATCATGACTGTTTAACAGTTCTGATGCACCAGGATGAAGCAAAACTGAGCATGCACTGTTTTTATGATCAAATCTTTCAAGTGCACATGCTTATTTTAGAGGTTTGGCCAAAAAAAACAACATACCACCACCACCACCACTAGTGTCTTAAAAAATTGCCTTTCCTGTTTGAGACACATCATGGTAATAACCCTGATGAATTAATGAGCCTATTATCTCTGTATTTCACTTTGATAGCCTTTATGTTTCATCCTGACAGCCTTCTCTCTCTCTCTCTCTGTTTTATTTCTCGTCTCTGTTTCAGGGAGACAGTGGTGCGCCTTCAGAGCGAGAATAAGATGCTGTGTGTTCAGGAGGAGACGTACAGACAGAGGCTCAGCGAGGTGCAGGCCCAGCTTGAGGAAGCACAGCGCAGCCAGAACACACTCGAGACCCAGAACAGGTTATCTTTTTCATCATGATGTGTCAGGGATTTTTTTTTATTTTTATTTTTTTGTAGAAGGTATGGATTACATCAGCATTTAGGTCAGTTTCCGAAAACTGTGTATGGGTGAGCATGCCTACACTCATTTGTGTGTGTGTGTGTGTGCGTGTGTGTGTGTGTGTGTGCGCGTGTGCATGCGCGCAAACGCTAGCATCATTTCCCATCTGCAGAAGGCACAGTGTGGGCTGATAAAGCAACAGATTGCATCACAATCTTTGCCCACACTCTGCATGCCTGGTAGGGGTGAGATTTACGGGCTATTGATGCACTTTCCATTAAAAAAAAAAAAATTGTGATGAGAGTATTTATGTGTAAAGCCGTATGGTACAGAATAGTGAGAGTTCAAACCCACACATCACAGGTTTATTCAGAACTGGATTATTATTAACGAGAATTGTAGAAGCAAGATTGCAGGATCAGCTTCTTGCATGTCAGAATGTTTACGTGAAAATTCGGTGCCGTACAAATCTTAATTCTGCTTATGAACTAATAGCTATTTAACTGTGTTTTACATTTTAAATCAAGAAGTCTGTAATGAATTAAACTATTATTTGTTCTCAACCGAACAGCTGACATTTTATTTTCCTAACATGCACGTTATATGTATAGATATTTTTTTTAATCTATGCTTCTTGTTGTTTGGTTTGAAATGAGAGAAAGGGACATGGAAAAATTTGGACTAGTTGT
>CM041003.1:2899069-2925635 GCA_022985145.1 Pangasius djambal
CGTATTTATTTAGACCTTCAAAGTACTGGTTACAAATCTCGAAAGCCTCTTCTTCTCTCATCTTGCCAGTTACTGTACGCTATACATAATACATCAATCAAACAGTTTCCCACACATTTTACTTCCATTTCAGTTTAAAGCATCCTGTCAATGTCTGCAGTGTGGGGGAAAAAAATCGATCAAGAATTGTGACAGTTTATCTGTTGTGACCTGCTTAAATTCATCACATACTTTATAATACTTGAGTATATTTAAAAGTAGCAACTTTTTAACTTTCACTTGAGTGCATTTCTGGCTGGCTAGTTTCACTTTTAAGACTTCGACATGTTATCTGCACTTTCATCTTTACTTTCAGTCTGTTTTCTCAGTGCTCATCTTTACTGTCAATCTATTTTTTCTTTTTTTCCACCCCTGCTAATGCACCCAAATGTAATGAAATTCTGCTTATTTCTGTTAGAAATAATGTTACAGACTTGGGGTGGTCATCTAGAGCCCTACTTTATCCCTCTCGCATGATGTTGAGGAAAGTTCACATTATCACAAACCGTTCTAACCACTCTCACTCATTCATTCTTTCACCTCTGTCTCTCTCTCTCTCTCTCTCTCTCTCAGGTTGAGTCAGCAGCAGATAGCCGAGCTGCGTTCTCAGGTCGAGGACCTGCAGAAAGCCCTACAGGAGCAGGACAGCAAATCTGAAGATGTGAGTTTTGCATACATCTTTAATATGCATGTACACACACTTTGGTGATTGATGCTCTGTTGGCAGTCACTCTGATTCACAGAAGTGCAGGAATAAATAACATACACAATTTCCTCTCTCATCTCTCAAGTAGTTTTTGTTTGTTTCATTAGACTTGCGCTGGAGCTACAAAGGTCCATGTAGTTAACAAATTATGCAATATGTAGCTACCAGTTTAGCATCACATCTAAATCATCACACACTCGCCCCAAAAGACAGTTGATCTCAGTGGCATCGTTTGTTTATAAATGGTTTCTTTAAAAAGCAGAAGTCTATGTTAATCAAATGAGAACTATATTATCAACCGAATAAATTGTTCCGAACTTTAAAGTTTGGAAATGTGGAAAGCCACACCTCCAACCTGAGTCTGATCCTGGTGTGGAGAGACACCAACCTGTGTGCCCTGAGGAAGCAACAAGATGGAGCTGTGCACGTTTTTAGCTCTGTAACGTCCTAAATGTCATAAATACAGAGTCAGCAATAATACCAGCAAGATACTGAGCTGAACTTTAGTTGGTTACGTTAGCGCTGTAGCTCCAGTTGGTATGAGATGATAAAGATGAGATGATAAAGTTGGACACACAGCATGTCTTGGCTGATTGATTACATTTGAGCTGAGAGGGAAATTGTGTACTTTTGATTTGATTTTTGATGGATCAGTCTGTGTGAATACTGCTAGATATTCAGATACATGATCTCATTATTTGTTGGTTGATGATTTGGCTTGGAGGTTGAAGTGTCATTTGAAGTGATTTTTGCTTACGTTTTTGAAACACAGACAATAAAAACGTAATCAGATCGCTGCAGCAGTTTGCTCTCTCTTGTTGGATGTGTTTGAATGGTAACACGTTGTTTGCTCTGCATTGTGGTGAATTTATGAATTAAACTCCTGCTTGATTCTGTCTCTCCCCGCCGACCCCACCCAATCGACCAATCGTCTGCTTCTTAGGCTATCGTAAGTACCGCCCATCTGTGCCTGTCTACTTGCTATTAAAAGTCATTAAGTGTACATTAGGGGTTGCACTAAAGAGTGGAGTTTGATGGGTTTGATTGTCAAAGTGAATTACTTTACTTCATGTGGAATACACAACTTTTCTGCAATTCCTATAATATTCTCGTTATATTGATGTGAAAAGTAGTCATGCAACCCCTACTGTATGTTTATATGTCTATAAAACAGGGGTGTCAGACTCCAGTCCAAATCCAGTGCAAAAGTTAGCATCTTCAGTGTCATATTTCAATGCAAGTCTACTGGCAAAGAGAGACGTCATAGTGCCTTAAACCCCGAACATCAGTAATAATACATCTAGTGTTTATCTGACTTGTGCAGTATAAAAATAGTTTGTGTCTTGTTAATTGTTCGGCGTCTACCACAGCTCTCGAAGGTGTTGATTAGTGCAGCTGCGAATCACAGGTTTATATCAGACTCGCTTGTTCTAAAACATTATTGTTTCTATAGTAACAGTTCATTTACAGGGACTTGTACACCGGACTCCTTTCGGAAGGAGTCTCCAGTGTCAACGCTTTGTAACAGTCAGTGAGTCTGCAGGTCAGAGGAGTTTACGCTTTGCATTTTCTCTGTAATGTGACCGGCTGCGTTTTTTTTTTTTTGTCTTTTTAAACTTCGAGAGAAAAAAAAAAAACAGAGGCTGGTGAGGGAACGACGGTTTATAGCTGCTATAGCGTAAGTCAGAACAGGAGCTTGTTTCATGGATGTTCCACAATCATATATGAACCATATGAAATATATGGGTAAAAAAGTAGGACATATTGTCCTTGAATAAAAAACGCATTGTGGTATAAGCTGAATAAAACACTTCGGTGTGCCGTGATTGGAAACGAATCAACTTCGTGGTGGAAACAGTAACACTGTTTGACGCTGTTGATTATTTTCCAGTAACAGTGTTTTTTTTCTTACGTATTACATGTTCAGTTCACTGTGATGTCACTCGCTGCCACTGGCTTACATTAAAAAAAATTGGCATAAACAGTAATTGTATATTCATTTGTGCTGCTTTAAAATGTACTCAGTTTATGTGGTTTCTCTGCACTGGCATACAGGAAGCTCTTGGTTGAAATTACACCACTGTTGGGCTTCTGATCCAAAGACCCTCAACTCTGATAGTAATAAATCATGTTGGACATGAGCACAAAGGCAGATGATTAAACTACCAAACTCTTCACGATGTCTTTGAGATGATTAACTCTGCACTGCCACGACTTCTTCTAACAGTCTTGATATAAAAAATCGTGCAGCTCAAATGCATTATCAGTGCTTCTGTATTGATTTTTTTTTTTTTTTTTTTTGGCCTTTTTAGTCATCTCTGTTGAAGAAGAAACTGGAAGAGCATCTGTGAGTATGGGGTTGGGGGAGTGAATGAGTTACAAGCTGACCAAGTGTATGATCAGAGGGGTTCTAAACGTGTGTGTGTGTGTGTGTGTGTAGAGAAAAGCTGCATGAAGCCCACTCCGATCTGCAGAGGAAACGAGAAGTGATCGATGACCTGGAGCCCGGTGCAGACAGCAACAGTAAATCTCTGCGTTATTTCATTCACATTACAGTATTTTGATACACGCTGCTCCGTTAATGACCGAACACCGTCCCTCAGAAGCGATTACATATTAGTAATTAGAAGGGGAAAGAAATAAACATGGGGTCTTGCTTGTGTGTCTCTCAGTGGCCAAGAAGATTGATGAACTGCAGATGATTCTGAGAAAGAAGGATGAGGACATGAGACAGATGGAGGAGAGATACAAGCACTACATGGAAAAAGCTCGGACGGTGAGCTCACACACACACACACACACACACACACACACACACACACACACACACACACACACACACACTGTCTGTCTCAAGAGGTAAATATTACAGCAGTGTGTTGAAGCCAGTCATCTAGTTTAGGGATCATGACCCCCGCTGCTCTTTAGTTTAACCTTTCAGATTCTCTCTAGTTCCTGTTAATCCTCCAACTTCTCTAATGTTTTAAGATGTGACTACACCTTTATTATTATTATTATTATTATTATTATTATTATTATTATTCCTTTTGGTTTATTGTATTGTGTTTATTATTCAATTACAGTTTGTTGTGATTGTAGTTCATTGTAGTTCAGTGTGTTGTTCATTGTTTTGTTTATCGTTCGCAGTTCACTTTGTTGTAGTTTCTTAATTGTTGTTCATTGTTGTTTTTTCTTGTTTTTGTTATAGTTTGCTGTGTTTTTTGTTCATTATAGTTTGTTCTGGTTGTAGTTTGTTGTTCGTTGTACTTCAGTGTGTTCACTGAGGCTTGTTCTTTGCGGTTCATTGTTTATTGTAGTTCAGTTTGTTCTTTTTTTTGCTGTTTGCTCACAGTTTGTTATAGTTCATTATTCCTTGTTTTTGGTTATTTGTTGTAGTTTGTTATTCATAGTAGTTTATTGTTGTTGTTCAGTTTGCTGTTTTTTGTAGTTCATTGCTCGTTGTTGTGTTTTCTGTTTCGCTTGGATCTACGATATTCTCAATAATGATGATATTTACTGTTTTGCTGTGGCGGTTTATAAGCAGAAGTTTGTTAAAAACAACTGTCAATGTTTAATGATCCTTTGATTTAACATCTAGACAAATAACTAAATATTAACAGGGAGGAACAATATTCAATACAAAAGCTGCTTTACATCAGCTGCTTTCAAATACAGTGTGTATTTATTATAAAAATACAGACAATTTCTTAGAAAATTAATCGAAGTGCTGATATTTATATCGTCTTATTGCCAAGCCCTAACCTACAACCGTAGTTCTTGCAGAATGAGGTGTGTTTAGCGGACATGTTTAACCAGACATTAAAGATTAGAGGTTAACAGTAGAGGGTTAAAGCTGTTTTGCGTAAGGGCCTGACAGTAACTCTGTGTAAGCAGTGCTGGGATATGAACTGCTTTCAGTTACTAGTCCAAGAACCTTCACTACTGACCGCCCACTGACTTTATATAACATGTATGCACTACAAATACACTTTGGGCTAAGAAAACCACACACATACATGCGCGTGCACGCACACACAACTCTTCCTGGCAGATGCTTGGTGAATATAGTGTGTGTGTGTGTGTGTGTGTGTGTGTGTGTGTGTGTGTACACACTTGACTCAGCTCTGTACCTGCATTTAGCTGCTCCTCGATGCTCTGTTTCACAGTTTCGTTATTATGAGGGTTTTTTTTTCTGTCTGTCTCCCACAACATGCAAAATATCGCTACTGTATTTCACCTACATTTTATAATATGGAACAATTTGACTTTCCCTGGGTGTCAGCATCATTCAGATATGTGTATACGTGTGTGTGTGTGTGTGTGTGTGTGTGTGTGTGTGTATGTATAGGTGATAAAGACTCTGGACCCGAAGCAGAAGCCCAGCACTGTCGCTCCTGAGGTTCAGGCCCTGAGGAACCAGCTTTCAGAGAGAGACAGGAGAATCCAACATCTGGAGGTGAGATACACCTGAGATACATCACGCCTAGAGTCTGAGGCTATGCCTTCAAGCATGCGTGCTGAGAATTATGGGTAAACGGTCACTTTGTCTTGACTTGACTTGACTTCCTGTGATTAATTGCTGCGATGGAGAATTCCTGAGCCTGTGCGGTTTAGTGGAAATTTCAGGACGTCTGCATCGATGAGGCTCAGGAGAAAATCACACACGCAAAAAGTCCCAAAAAGAAATCGCGCGCACACACAAAAGCACCCCATACAAATCCCTGCTGAAACTGACATTCTGGGATAATCACTGCTGTACGTGATCCACTTGTACCTCGTACAAGCTACCATGTCCGTGTCACGGCTGTGCTGAGAATCAATCGCCACTCTCAGACTCTCATACTCAGTGGTGCACTGATGGGCAGGGTAGAGGGCTACCAGATCTTAAATGACCTACATGCTAGGTGGAGCTAATAAAATGACCAGTGAGTGTAACTACTGCTTGTTCTGAACTAATGAGAACATTTAGCAAATTAGAAATTTGAAGGGAAAAAAAAAATAGAAACAAAAAAATATATCTGCAAGGTAATTTGGGGAACAAATTGTAGCAAGTAGCATAAAAGCTGACCTCATTCACTGTAATTCTGACAAATTTACAATTGCATTTCATTTTGTATATTTATTTTAAACACTTAACAGGTTGCTGTTACTGTTTGAAAAGCATGAGTGATGTGTGAGAGAAACAGTTGACTCTTTATTTTCTTTACTGTCTTTATATTTAATGTTCATATAGTTCAGGTTTAGTGGTTAGCACTGTTGCATCGCACCTCCGGGGCTGGGGGTTCGATTCACACCTCCGCCCGTGTGCACGGAGTTTGCATCTTCTCCCCGTGCTTCGGGGGTTTCCCTCCCCCAGTCCAAAGATGTGCTGTAGGCTGATTGGCATTTCCAAATTGTCCCGAGTGTGTGTATGTGATTGTGCCCTGCAATGGGTTGGCCCCCTGTCCAGGGCGTCTCCTGCCTTGTGTCCCGAGTCCCCTGGGACAGACTCCAGTCTCCCCGCGACCCTGTGTAGGATAAGCGGTACAGAGAATGGATGGATGGATGGATTTGTATAGCTCTTAACAATGTCACATTATCACAAAGCAGCTTTACAATAAAGCAGACTGTAGATTATGATCTCTTTACTAATATTTACAGTGTGATTTGTGTGTTATGTTTGAGTATGCTGCTATGATTACTTCTAAAAATAAAAATGTAAGTCAGTATTTTGGAGCGGTTTTGGGGAATTCCTAGGTTTCACACCCTGGGAACCTATAGACACATTCTCACCACTGCTCTGAAATGAAAAGAAATAATTCCTCTGTGATGCTAAAACAGGTTTTAATGTTGATACCCAGTAATACTAGCTGATTTAACTTTATACAGACCACAAATTAATTTTAGTTCAGGGTGACTTTACTCGTGTGATTGTGAATTGCTGCTGTTTATTATTAGATTTTGAGAAAATGACACATAGCAGAACACTACTAACTGACACATGAACACTACTAACTCATGCTAACAACTTCAAAACCAGTCACTTTCTTTAAACTCACTATGCTGTGAACAGGAGCGAGCTGTGAGTGATGAGCGCCCACTAGTGTCCTGCAGTGTGTTCGCTTTTTCATAGCAGAATAAACTTCTGGAATCATCTAAAAATTATATATCGCTTGTGTCTGTTACATCAACTCAGACACACACACACACACACATACACACACACACACAGGTCAGATGCAGTAACTGTAGGTTTGGTCCAAACTGCACTAAGAGAGAAGAACTTTGTGCTTTATCTTGTGACCGAGTGATCAGGTTTAAATATTAGTAAAGAGATGAAATGGTTTAGGATTAACGAGTTTAACAAACAAACACGTTTAAAGAACATTTAACTCCATTTCATTGCTGATGTGATTTGAGATTGAAGGCTGAATTATACACACAGTATTATTTCACAGATATTAAGGCTTATACTGTGTGTGTGTGTGTGTGTGTGTGTGTGTGTGTGTATAGCATGATTTTGAGAAGAGCCGGTCCAGACATGATCAGGAGGAGAAGCTGATCATCAGCGCCTGGTACAACATGGTAAGAAATCTCGGTCTGATCTATAACAGTATTATTAGTTTTACCCTTTAATCCCAGCGTTACGGCTTCGTACCTTGACGCGGTGACGTTTTCTTAAAGTAAGGAGATGTTTGTTTAACATTTGTGGAGGAGTCTCCGGTGTCAGCGCTCTGTAACAGAGGTAAAACTGTCACTTTACGTTTTCCAACATGACAAGGTGCCTTTTTTTTTTTTTTTTTTTTTTTTTTTTTTTTTTTTTTTTTTTTTTTTTTTTTTTTTTTTTTTTTTTTTTGTTTTTTTTGTCTTATAACCTTTAAGAGGGAGGAAAAAAGAGACTGGTGAGGGAACGACTGTTTATAGCTGCTGTAAGGTACTTTGTAAATGTGACTCGTTTTGTGGACGTTCCTCACCATTAAATGTAACTATAAAAGGATAAAAAGTATGATGTGTCATTCTTTGATTAATAGAAAATTGTAAATGTTGGCGGATTTCTGGAAGAGGAATAAAACACTTCAGAATGTGCTTTTTTTTTAAAAATTTTTTTAAAGAGAATAATAACGTCACAGTAGTAGCAGTAGCTCTGCGTCATCACACCATCGCGTCGCTGATTATTTTCCTGTAACAGAACGACGTGGCGTGATTTATTCCTTGTGTGTGTGTGTGTGTGTGTGTGTGTGTGTGTGTGTAGGGAATGGCTCTCCATCAGAAGGTGGCGAACGAGCGCTCTGGTGTTCCTGGTCAGGCTCAGTCCTTCCTCGCCCAACAGAGGCAGTTCACACAGGCACGGAGAGGCCTGACCGCTCGCCTCCAGCCCAGATAACACAAACACACACACACACACACACACATACACAGTGTGTAAATTTAATAAGCCACAGTGTGACTCCTGCCTTAAACTCTCCTCTCGCTGCTCTGCTGTGAGACACTTCCTTTTTCCCCCGGAGGCTGTGACCCTACATGCTGCTGACTAACTCCTGGAATATATATTTTTTTAATAACCCTCTTGATGTGGTGAGAACACGGAGCTCCTCCACCTCATCTTAAAGACGAATTAGGAGTGAGGAAAGGGGGAATGTCGTCTCTCCTCCTCTCCTTTCCTCTCGTTAATTGAGATGAACAGGGTTCGGTTTAAAAGTGCTGTCGCGTGCAACGGTTATTATTTGCAGAGTCTAATCTTTCTATCTGCAAAGCAAATATTTCTAAAATTGTTCGGCATCATAATGAGTCGTGAATTACAGCAGGTTTTTTTTTTTCTTTTTAAACCTAATAGTTTCATTGTTGTTATTGCGCTTTACTTCTTTTCACTTTCTGTCTCTATGTATTAAGCCGATCAGTGTTCATGTTCCTCAGCAGATGATGAGGTTTGCATTTTCTTAAATCACTTTAATCTGAGATTTGATTGATTTTAACATTTTCCTATTTCCTCTTTGTCTAGTTTTTATTCTTTGTTTTAACTATTTGTGTTTCTAGATTTAGTTTTAGCCAGCTTTACATATTATTATTATTATTATTATTATTATTATTATTATTACTATTACTAACACTGTTTCTCTTTTCCTTTTTTAATCCAATCGTCTTTTAGCACCTTAGCAAAAGTAAAAATGCGTAGATGGTGATGAAGTAGCTTTACCTGCTTTATTACCTGAGAGAACCCACGTTTTACCGTGACACTGTGAGAGTGAACACAGCTCGGTGCCTTTGTCTCAGTGACTCTTCTTCCCTGAGAGTGCTCACTGGTCCACTGATGGACGATCTGTAGCTGGGCTTCGTCACGTGGCCAAAAAAAATAGCACGTCGATACTATATTGCGCCGCATTTCAGTCCCGGAATACGTTTTATTTATAAAGACGCAAACTGGTGTGCCTGCGTTAATATGACCAGGATTAATCTCCATGATTTCTCAAGACACAAACAGAAATCTGGAACTTCAGAGCAATAATTAAAGAACATAAACGGTGGCATTGCAGAGTCTGACACTTCCTCAGCTCTGATGTGTAGTTTCTCCACTTAAAAATCCCTTTAGATTCCACCACATGAATTACGAAATGAACGTGCAGAGGTGGGCGATATGACGTTATTAATATCACGATAAACGGCGTGAGTGTTCTGAGAGTATTTGTGGACACTTACACACCGTAACACACCGTCGCTGATTAGATGATGCTTCCTCTTGTTGCTTGTGAAATACTTTGTTTAATTTTGTGTATTGTGTCCAAAATATCGTGATGCGATCATTTTGCTGTATCGCCCGTCCCTGCAGAACTGACTACGCTTACAGATAGCTTGAGATTTTGGTTTTAGGCTGGAGATTTTATTTTTATTATTTTTATTTTAGCTAATATCTCAACTGAGTGGACTCTTTAGCTCAGACACACTGCAATGGATTTTTTTTTTTCCCTTTTTTTTTTTTTTTAAAGCTGTGAATGAAAGTATATCATGTTGACACTACTGTTTAGATTTAACACTAAATAACTGTTTTCTGGCTCCAAAGCACTTGAACGAGATAACCCAATGTGGCTCATGCTGAATGAGTGACTGAGTAGCTTCCATTCACTAGGGGGGGGTGTGTGTGTGTGTGTGTGAATCCATTTTGAAGCTATAACCTCTTTTAGTGAAACACTCACTACTGTACAATATGAATGTAGCTTGTTTTTTTTGTGTGTGTTTTTACACTGGACACTTGGTGTGTTGACTATATGTGTTCATTATTTTGGTGTGTGTTGTTCTGAATGTAGCAGGGGAAGGGATGATGGGTCGACACTCGGGTTGTACACCACATTAATGTTCAGCGTTTTTGCCCTGCAATAAAAATCTGATGGACAGATGGTTCCAGAAAACAGAACTCATCTCGAGTGTGTGTCGTTACTGATTCCTCATCAGATTACTTCCTGACACTATAACGGCACTTTTACAGAACATTACACCACGATGCTGCTTTCCAGTTTATATGGAACATGACAAGCTGTAGTTTTTTTATTTTTTATTTTTTGTCTTCAAGAGAGAGAAAATATATAACATAAGCTGTTATACCATAAGTAAGAACAGGAACCAACTTGTTTTGCTTAGATTCCACAACATTAAATGTAACAATAAATGGATAACAAGTGCTTCTTGTTCTTTGATGAATAAAATGTAATTGTTGGCACATTACTGTGGTATAAACTGTGGAATAAAACACACTGGGACATGCTGTTATTTACAAACACTCAGAGTCGGAGTGGTAACAGTAACTCTGCCTCATCACACCATCGCATCGATTGATTATTGTCCTAAAACAGCGCAACATGGAGTGTTTTATTCCTAAAGAGCCATTACTGGTGATTTTCTTGTGTTATTTCAGGTTTATCAATCAATCAATTACATAACAAAATGGTTCTTTAGGAATTCTTTAAGGGTTCCTTGAATAATTAAGGATCAAGATAAACGATATGGCCAAAAGTATGTGTACCCTGACCTTCACATCCATGTGTGTTTCCTCCCCCAAACTGTTTCCACAAAGTTGGAAGCACACAGTTGTATAGAACGTCTCTGTGTGCTGTAGCTTTACAATTTCCCTTCACTGGAACTAAGAGACCCAAACCTGTTCCAGCATGACGACGCTCCTGTGCACAAAGCGAGCTCCATGAAGACATGGTGTGTGAAGGTTGGAGTGGAAGAACTCGAGTGTCCTGCACAGAGCCCTGACCTCAACCCCACTGAACACCTTTGGGATGAACTGGAACACCGACTGCACCCCAGACCTCCTCACCAACATCAGCTCCTGATCTCACTAATGCTCCTGTAGCTGAATGAACACAAATCCCCACAGCCTCGCTCCAACATCTAGTGGAAAGCTTCCCAGAAGAGCGGAGCATATGGGTGTGATGGTCAGGGGTGCACAAACTTTTGGCCATATTGTGTATTTAAACTCCTCCACCAGGCGTAGTGAAATGTTAGAGTGCTGGAGATCCACTTTGGACATCACTTCTTGGCATGTTTAACTAAACTCCCTTCACTATGAAGAGCTAAAAAGCATTACAGCACTTGTGTGTATTTACTTTACACTAATATATTCTGTAACATTTTTCTATACATAATTATATAAACACAGCACACGGGTGCGCTCAGACTCCACTGCAGTGCACCCTCATGTCCTGTTGGTGGCGCTGATGCGCGTCTGAATGAACAACAGGCAGAAAGAGTCGACGAAGAAGAAGAAGGAGGAAATCCAAAATGGCGGCTGGGCGACAATAAAACGAAAATAAAGTTGTCTGGAAATTTCCGTGTAGAATTTATAATGTTGCGTGAGTAAACTCGCAGCTGAGTTGTGTTTCGGTGTAGTTTCGTCGTTTGAGAGGTGAAGGGAGTCGAGCTTTGTGAAAACTGAATGCGGTTCGGGATTTTTGAACATTTTTTTTTGACGCTTTCTTCTTCGTCGTGTGTTTGTTAAACCTGTTAAAGACATTAAAGAGATAAGCGGTTAGGGTAGACGGTTTGGGAAAGTAGAATATCCGTGACCGAGAGTAAAAACTGCAGCATGGAGGAGAAAGGAAGGAGCAGGGAGAGCAGTAGCAGCAGCAGCAGCAGCAACAGCAACAGCAGTAGCAGCAGTGGCAGTGAGTCGAACAGCGGGCCCTCTTCCCCCGCCAGCCCCGGCTCCGGAGCGCCCAAAGCGGGCAGTAGCAGCAGCAGCAGCGCCGCCGCCGCCGCCGGAGGAAACGCCTTCGCCAACGACGGCAGCTTCATGGAGCTTTTCAAGAAGAAGATGGAGGAGGAGCGGCGGAGAAAGGAGCTGGACGAGGCGGGAAACGGGCAGGCGACTGAGGACAAGAAGCCCGTTAGCGTGGCCAGCTTTGTAAGGGGGTTTATAGCAGTGTGTCTCACTTAGACACACACACTCAAGAGCCAGATCAGATCAGATCAGTGTGTCATAGCTAGAGAGTGTCATGAATCATCTAAATCACTTACACACCTTATCATGGCAGCTTTTGAGATGATACCAGCTTGTTAAATGTCACTCGGTAGTGCTAGATGATGTGTAAAGATGAGACACGACATTATCCTTTATCTGATTGTAGAGTTTTGGAGATGGAGAGCTGTTAGAAAGCTTTCCTCCAGGTTCATCTCAGGCAGTGTGATAGACCTCTTGAGCTTGATATGTGTGATGATGATGTTAAGTTCCATGAGCCCTGCTACCATGAAGATGGTGTTATTGAGACGGTCTGTTGAGGGGCGGGTGAATGGCGCCTACTGTATGCTGCTTTGTCCTTGCTGTCCTGAGTGAAGGGCAGGCGTGTCCGGGTCGGCCCGTGTAACGGTTTCAGTCTTCTCCCCCCAACCCAGGTGGGCAAGCGCAGAGGCGGCGCCAAGCTGGCACTCAAGACTGGAGTGGTGGCCAAGAAGCAGAAACTCGACTCGGAGGTGAGTTAGACGAGGATTTCACTAAAATCTCAAAATATTTAAAGTGGAAAAAGTCCGTCCTGAATCCTGACTTATTCATGAAAATACAGCACCAACCAACACATTACTGAACACTTCATAAATATTTAAATGTAAAATGTTTCAGGGTGGAGTTTTTCTTTAAAATACCTTCAACAGGATACCTTCAACAAATACACCATAATGTCATTTAGAGTGTGTGTGTGTGTGAGAGAGAGAGAGAGAGATGTTTGTGTTGGCGTAAATGTTTGCTCCTGTACACAGTCAGGAGGACCTGGAGCATGTAGTGTACTTTAAAAATGTACAGTCTGTTCCGTAAATAAATATTTGGACATTATTTTGAATAATAACTTTGTCAATTAAAACAAACCCAACAGAGAGATAGCAAAAACATTAGGCGTGGCAAAATCAACTATTTGGTACATTCTTAAAAAGAAAGAAGGCACTGGTGAGCTCAGAAACACCAAAAGGCCTGGAAGCTCATGGGGGGAAAACCTGTGCTGGATGACAAATTCTTTCCCTGGTGAAGAAAATCCTCTTCACAACAGTTGTCCATATGAAGAACATCCTCCAGGAGGTGGGTCTATCTGTGTCAAAGTCAACAAACAAGAGAAGAGTTCACCAGAGTAAATACAGAGAGTCTACCACAAGATGTAAACCACTCATGACATCGTGGTGGAGTTCGAGTGTTCACGATATTTCCGACAGGACTCGAAAGCAGCGTCCGACTCAGTGGAACGAAAATAAAAACCTTTATCGAATACAGATTTACAAGAGTGACATTAGAACTATGTAAACATAAAGGACAAACTTATGTTACATCCATCTGAAGTCATTTGGGGTCAAAAAGTTATAGGACGCCTTGTGTGTTTATTCGAAAATATAGGGGGAAAAAAACAATATTGATTCTCCAATATGGAAGCACTCACGTCCTGACTTCCTGTTTCAGAAGGAACTGTGTTCGCATCAGAATTCAAATCGCGACCCTCTGGTCATATCGTCAGCACTTTAGATACGGTGTGGGACGTCAAAACGGATGAGTGTGTGTGTGGACGTGTCGAGGAAAAGAAAGTAACACGTTTCCAACAGCTTGTTTTGTGTTGAGACTCTTACATTTCCAGGTCTTTGGTGTTCATCCATCGTGTTTATCTTTTAATAACCCTGAAAACGAGCTGCACTTAAATCTCTGTTTTGTTCAGATATTTGTATGAATTAATGTCACATGTCCTAACACACTCCGTTTGTGTGTGTGTGTGTGTGTGTGTGTGTGTGTGTGTAGGCTGAGACGGGTAAAGGAGACGCCTGGTCTAAGTACATGGCCGAGGTAAAAAAGTACAAAGCTCACCAGTGTGGAGACGACGACAAAACCAGACCTCTGGTCAAATAGACTGTGGCTGAGTGGCGTGCGACGTGGCATCCGACCCCACACACACACACACACACACACACTCATTCTCACACACACACACTCATTCTCTCAGAGCCCAGGATCAGTCACGCCCTGCGCTTCTCTTCTATCCTCTTCTATTTCTCTCCTTTTCCTCTTTTGTTTTAGGTTTCCAGTTTTAGCGTCTCCACCCTGTGCAGTGTGTCAGGTGATCCAGATGCTTTTTAAATGCATCATTATGAGCATCATCTTCATCACCGCCATCAGTGTTGATGTTAGAGAGAGAGAGAGAGTGAGAGAGAGAGAGAGAGATACTCTGTGGTGTGTTTAAGTATCTGGACAGATGTCACACCTTTTTGTCTTTTTGTATATTTTTTTTGGTTTGTGTTGTTTGTTTCTTGGTAATCTCTGTCACCTGAAATCAGTGGTTAAAAAAAATTAAAATGCTTAGCTATGAATAGAGTAGTGGCCAGTCGGAATTTTATCTTTTGTGTTCCTCATGGTGCTAATTTACACAAATGATCCAGTTAATGAAAGCGATTCATCGGCTCATTTTCAGTCATAAGGAATCAGTAAACAAGTCATACACCACTCGGGGAAGTTTGGGAATCGTTTATACACTCAGTGATTTACAGGTTACTAATTATGTGCAGATTTTTGACAGTTTGAAGCTGCAAATTAAACGTTTTGTTTCAGACACCTGACTCAACCCCCGCTTTACAGAGTTACTTGACCCCCACTGGCCCCAGTTACACACTTGGCCCTGCCCCTTCTCAACACAGACACAAATCTGACTGGTGTGTGTTCTGTATCAGAGGTGTGTGTACAGGAATTTCAGCATTGTAAAGATGAATTGTGATTTATATTGGTAATATAAGGATGTCAGATTGGAGACTGGGAGTTTTTTTTTTTTTTTAATAAACCTGAGCTATTATCCTTTTATGGATATTTTTTGCGAGTGGGAGACGGGAATCGAAACTAATGAGGGCAAATAAAGACTCCAGTCTGTGCCGTGCTGATCACCACAGCCTCCGGTGTTAGCAGGACATGCTCCAGATCCATGATGACCCTGACCAGGATAAAGAATGAATTCATTTTCCTTGTGATTATTTATGTACCGTTTTTGGTTATTTAAACCATTTCAGTATGTAGGTACAATTTTTAATTTAGTGTATAAAAAGCATCAGAATAGTAATGGGCCAAGTATAAACCAAGCGGTGACAGGATTGTTGTGATTTTCACTCGGTCTGCGGCGCAGATTCGAAGAGACTGATAATCAGCCTGATAAGCCCCACCCACTTTACATCAACCTTGGAGAAATTGTAGCATGGTTCACGTAGACCAGGGGTGTCGACCATACATCCTGATAAGTTCTAATCCTGCCCAACAAATGAATCTCCAATCTAAATAATTTCCCATCTTCCACAGTGATCTTGGGCTGTAACAGGCTACGCGCCATGTTTTTTTAAAAATACCGCAGCTCTCTCTTGCGTTTTCAGCAACATTGTTTACATCCGTGCTTCTCGGAGCGGGATCCAGGGCTCCATGAAGTATAGACAGGGGTCTGTGAATCTCATTCATTCATTCATTCTTTATTATTCTCGTTTGTTACTGTAATCTGTAACCCACCAACATTTTTTTCATAAAATGGATTCTGTGGGTGTAAAGTTCAGGGGAAAAAGGCGTCTCCAATAAACAGACAAAATATTATTGTACACGTTCAAGTAATGTGCCTGAAAATTTTTTTTTGAATTGTTTGTAAAATAAATCTGTATGAAGTGGTCTGTTGAATTTTTTTTTTATCATCATTTTTTATTAATTTTTTTTTTAAGAGCTAAAGGGGTCCACAAGTGTAAAATGTTTGAGAAGCCCTGCTGTAGATTATGTATAGTGAGACAACGAATTGTCCTTCTGGTTTTTCTAATTATTACTAAATTTACATAATCATCAAATATATTTTCCAGCCTGTTTTTGGTGCTTTTACACATTTAGAGTTTTAGATTTTCTAATTCTATTGGCAGATCATTTTGCTTCTTTTTAGAAATACAGTACATGTACAGCATCGACTACAGCTCGAAATTAGAAAAAACAAAATCAAATGTCTATAAATAGGTTTAAACCTAAATTGGTTTATACTTTATATTTGCTTTATTGTGATCCTTTAATAGGGAAAAGAGCTAAATTTAAGACGCACTACATGGCCAAAGTTTGTGCACCCCTGACCATCACAGCCATATGTGCTTGTTGAACATCCCATTCCAGATTTATTCCCCCTTTGCTGTTATAATGAGCTCCACTCTTCTGGGAAGCTTTCCACTAGATGTTGGAGCGTGGCTGTGGGGATTTGTGTTCATTCAGCTACAAGAGCATTAGTGAGATCAGGCGCTGGTGTTGGTGAGGAGGTCTGGGGTGCAGTCGGTGTTCCAGTTCATCCCAAAGGTGTTCAGTGGGGTTGAGGTCAGGGCTCTGTGCAGGACACTCGAGTTCTTCCACTCCAACCTCAACACAACCGCTTCTCCTCAGACTCCAGACAATACGTTTCCACTGCGGCAGAGTCCAGTGTCGCCTCTTTACACTGCTCCAGTTGACACTAGACATTGTGCATGGTGATCGACCATGGAAGCCCATTTCATGAAGGTCTCGATGCACAGTTCTTGTGCTGATGCAGTTTGGAGTGCTGTAGTGAGTGATGCAACAGATTATCGCTTCGTGGCTGAGCTGTTCTTGCTCCAGTAACAGCACTTACAGTTGACCGAGGCAGAGCTAGCAGTGTAGCAATGTCACACACTGACTTTTGGTAAAGGCGGCATCTTGTGACAGGGGCACATTTAAAGTTCCTGAGCTCTTCAGCATCACCTATTCTACTGCCAATGTCCGTCTCTGGAGACTGCACGTGTCGAAACACCCGCACTCAGTCATTAGGGGGGTGCACATACTTTTGGCCATACAGGATCTTTTCAGTTGCTAAGATGAAAAGTAAATGAACATGTTTTGGCAATTATTGTCACTAAATAGATTTTTTTTTTTTTTGTCTAGCCTGTTGTGCAGAAATGACTTTGTAGATGTTGAAGTCACTAATTATATGCAGAGCTGGTGCACAAGACCACCATCAATCAGTCATAATGCACCATTAGCAAAAAGAAAACACACACACACACACACACACACACACGTACACACACAAAATGGTCATCCTGCAAAGCCGTTTTTTTCCTGGACTAACTATTGCTTTATTTCGCTAGTGTGGAGGTTCAGCTCAAGTAGACAAACTTCTGAAAATTCAAGTACAATACAAATTTCAGCGCCCCTGCTTCCGCCCGGATATAAAACTCCTCTCGTCTTTGTTCCGTGGTTTTTTTTTTTGTTTGTTTGTTTTTTTTTTTTTTTAATAATAACAACAACAATAATAATTATAATAACAACGACAACAACTCCACCTGGAACAGCACCAGAGACATGGACCTACACCTGAGAAAGAGAGGGATCAGTTCATCCGTCCATCCATCCGTCCGTCAGTCCATTCTATTCGTTCGTTCATATTCCACTCAGAGTGTGTGTGTGTATATGCGTGTGTGTGTGTGTGTATGCGTCCACACACAAGTAAACCTCTTTCCCCTCCCTGTCCACAGCAATTAAGGTCTGTGTGTGTAAACATTAGCAAAACAAGGAGAGAAAGCATCCAGGCCAGGGATGTTATTATTAATTATATTCCGAATAGTCAATTGCCCAAAAAAAAAAACAAACAAACAAACAAAAAAAATTATAAATCAACCCCCCACCCCCCTTCCAAAAAAAACAAAACAAACAAAAAAAAAGGTAAAGAGCTGTTCTCTCTTATTGGTTAAGCCTGCAGTCCATGCGTACGAGGTGCTTCAGTGTGACATGACAGTCCAGCATCATCCGAGTGACATCACAGCTTCCTCTTTAGATCCCCGCTCTGGCTTTGATTGACATCTGAAACAGGAAACAGTGATCAATCCCCAAAACAGAACACACATCCGAGAAGAGAGAGAAAGAGGAAACAACGATCAACACTAGAAAACATGCAACAACCACCACCGGACAAACACACAACAGCCACCAGGCAAGCAGGGACCAGGGAGAGAGGGAACGAGGGTGAGAGAGAGAGGGAACGAGGGAGCGATTACCTGAGAAAGCGAGCTGCAAGTGCGGAGGCAGAGCAGCACCTGACATGAGACCCTTTAACAGATCTGAGGAGACAGACGGAGAAACAGACAGACAGACAGAGAGAGAGATAAAGAGAGACAGACAGAGAGAGAGAGACAGAGAGAGAGAGATAAAGAGAGACAGACAGAGAGAGAGAGATAAAGAGAGACAGACAGAGAGAGAGAGAGAGACAGACAGAGAGAGAGAGAGAGAGCAGGACGACAGGAAGCAGGTTTACAGAGCAGTTAAACAGGAAAAAGAGACAGGACACAGAAGGAAAGATACATTTCAGCAGGGAAAACATGGAACATGAACACAAAGAAGAACGAAGGAACAAAATGAATAAAACAACGTATAGAAACAAAACACTACAAGATCCAACATGAGCAGGAGAGACGAGCAAAGACAAGACGAGGACACAGAGCACCGCTGTAGAGATCACACTGTATCTCGCAAAGTGTCCTAGTTTACAGATTTGCGTGTGGATTTGTGTAAAAACAATCCTGAAATCTGCCTATTTGTGTATGGAGTTGAAACTCAGGGGGCAGGCACACTGTAACCATAGCAACCGTCTTACCAGTCCTGACTCAGTTCAAACCCCAGCACCGCCAAGCTGCTGGGCTCTTGAGCAAGACCCTTAACCCTCGACTGCCCCGATGTATAAATGAGATAAATGCAAGTCGCTTGTCTGCCAAATGCCGTAAATGTGAACGCGGCTAACTAACTATCCTAGCGTGCTCTCTAGACTCGATTTATTATTCTCAGTAATGCAGGTGAATTAAAGACTGGCAATGACGAGACTGTTTGTCTTCGCAGAAAACGCAGAGAATCAGTGAAAGTGAGACGTCACATCACGTACTGCTGAACGCCGCAAACGCACACGCTGTGATTTTCAGTTACGCTGCAACGCTGGAATACTGACAATGAAATATAGGCTCTTTGTCGTCCAACATGCGACCTGACTGTTCAGGAGGCAAATAAATAAACAAGTAAATAAATAAAGCAGTTGACATCAGTCTTTGCTTTTCTGTTACTGCCTCCTGTTGGATAGAGCAAAAAAGCGCGTTGCTTGATGTGACAGGAAGTCGAGGGGGGTGGATTTGGGAGGGGGAGGGGGAGGGACTACTGATGCACTCTACAAAATTCATATTTCCATACTGATGATACTCATCTTTTTATGCAAATGAGCTCCATTAGGATTATTTTCCATCTTAAGCTCATGGTTAGCTAAGAGAGGGAAAGCGGTAAGTGGGACGTCTTTACGGTTTTTAATCGTGAAAGGAACTCCTGATCTGATCTCCAGGTTTCGTCGGATACTCGGAGCTCTGAAACCTGGATCGGTGTTTATGCAGCCTGCAGATGCATAAACATCTAAAAACGACAGATGAAGCAACATTAAGAGTTCTGTGGCGTGGAAAATCCTCGACTGGTGAGAAGCCGTGTTCTTTAATACCTTTGATTTTTGTGTATGTAGCCATGAACGCCTGGGTGTTCCCCTCCCCCCCTTTCCCGTGATGACAGACACTTCCTGTTTTCCATAAAACCACTAACAGGACTTCGTTATGATGGAGCGCTAATGCATTTACACAGAGCGCTATAACAATCCACTCAGAGAACGGGCTTCTGACCCTGATCTTTAATTTTGCGAGAGAAACCGTGTGTGTGTGTGTGTGTGTGTGTGTGTGTGTGTGTGTGTGTGTGTGTGTGTGTGAGATGCTCACTAGGCTGTAGGCTGTATCCTGAGCTGCTTTGGTTAGCAGTGTTAGCTCCAGCGCTAGTTCCTGTCACAGTGGGCAGGTTCAGCAGGCCGGGGAAGGCGAAGGGCAGGGAGACGGGAGTGATTCCTCCCAGCATTCCGAAGTTCAGCGGCAGGTTCGGAGCGCCGGGACCCAGCAGACTGGCGCTAGACGACGGCACCTGCGCACCGAGAAACACGGCAACACGATCAGTGCAGCTCCTGTAAACTTTCTTAAAAATCAAGATGTGTGAAAGAGAGTAGAGAGTATATACAGAGTATAATTTCTAAACTCTTAATTTAGTTTTGATTTCTAAATATTTTGATGTCAACTGTGTAATATCATGGACACTGTCCTGTACCTGTGCTAGCTGAGGAGCCGTCGCTGAGGAAACAGTCACCAGTGGCTTTGCCCCCTGATTAGCCACGCCTGCTGGCCTCTGCCGCGGCCCGTGATTGGCCGAGCTGGCTGAGGGAGAGGTGTGTTTGGTGATCGGGGTGGAAGTGCTTGTAAGGACGCTGCTGTTCACCTGAGAGGGAGTCTTCTGCTGCCCCACGGGAGTGCTGTAACTGGCGCCGACGCCCGAGAACCCCGCGTGGAAGCCTGCGGTTTTAGGAGAGAACTGATGCATGCTGGGTAACGTAGGTGTCCTGGAGAGGGCGGGTGAGGGGGAGCTGACGGGCGTCACCCGCGGAGTGAGCTTGAGGATGGGAGAGTTGGAGCTGTGGGGCGATTTGGTGAGCGTAGCCTGCATCGGCGTGACGAACGTTGACTGCTGCTGTGGTTGTTGGTGCTGATGCTGCGGCAGCTGCGGTTTGGGCTGAGCCGGAGACGGAGACGGGGAGGAGGAGATTTTGGGCTGCGTTTTGGCATTGAGGTGCGAGGAAGCAGAGGAAGAGGAAGCTGATGAAGAAAACGAAGAGGAAGATATGGGCAGTGCTGTTGAGTGAGACTGAGATGACGGCGTCGTGCTGCCTGCACCGATTCGACCGATGGTACTGCTACTATTGCCGGGTTTGTGGTGGCCTGGGGGTGTGGCCATGGGAGAATTTAAGCTCTTGTGAGGCGGGATAAGGGGCGAGGCAGTGGGCGGCGGCCTCGGTTTAGGCGGAGATGTTGCACTCGTCTTGTTGCTGTTGCCTGCAGCAGTCGTAGCGATGGGTCGCTGCGGCGGCGTCAGACTGTGTCTCTGCACCTGAGTCAGGCCGACCGCTCCAACCTTTGTTCCTCCTATTCCGTCACTCCGGATGGAGGGAGAGATGGACACGGACGGGGGTCGAGAGATAGCTGGAGAGGGAGAAGAGCTAGAGGACGAGGTGGAGGAGACAAAAATAGGGCCACCAGTGGCCGGAGAAGCAGATGCTGTGGTATTGATGGTGCTCTTTTTAGGAAGCACAGGGGTGGAGGAGCTGATGGAGGAGACGGGGCCGAGTGCGGAACCCGAGTTAACGGGTTTAACAGTCTCAGGGGAGGGCGGGCTGTTGGACTGGATTAACCCCTTGGCGGCGCTGCTGAGCAGAGCCAGAGCGTGCGAGATGGAGTCCAGAGACGGGGCTCCGCCCAAATCCTCATCCAGAGAGTCCGACAGGCAGATGGGCTCCGAGGGGGAGGGGGGCCGCTGAGGGAGGGGCACTGCGGTAGAGGGCGTGGCAGTGGGCGTGGTCGACTGCTGGAGCCAAACGCCATCCTGAGACTAGAGAGAGAAGGAGAAATAGGAATTAATAAACATTACTTTGCTAAGACAAGGCTAATTACATACCGTGCTAGTGAATTTATCAGTTTTCATTACAAGTTTAGATAACATTAGCTAGCAATCTGGCTACCTACTTAATATCAGTGGAGCTTTTAGATTAGCTTTTAAGTTGTGTAATTAAAACTAATTTCAGTCTAAGCACTACAACGGGACGAAAACATGAAAAAAGAAATGCTAGTTATGACGTCACATGATCGTCGATGACAACCGGAGATGTTTTGTGGTTGCTTAGCTGATTGCACACTTTAAAATCCTGCTACCATTTCATCTTTAAAACTGACTAGAGAGAGAATTGTTCGGAGCTCACACTGGCAGGTGAACAAGACATTGTGATTAAAAAAATTTAAAAAAATAGGCAGATGGTTTAATGCTGGGCTGATGAGCTTTAACATAATGTCTAGCTCCGCCCTCGTCGACTTAAGGATGCTCATCACGCTGCAAAACCAGGACGTGCTTTTCCTCACTTCCTCTGAGCACAAGTGCAAGATCAGGCTGTTCTTCAAACAACACACTGTATACATACTAACCTAGTTTTACAATCTGTGTGCGAGTGTAGTAGTGAAGAGAATAATAGTTTATTCCTGTGTGTGTGTGTGTGTGTGTGTGTGTGTGTGTGTGTGTGTGTGTGTGTGTGTGTGTGTGGCTTACTTTTGGTTTAGCTTTGGGAGTCTTCTTCACTCTGCAAAACAGACAAATACACACACACACACACACACACAATTTAGCAGCCAAATAAACATTTCTAATGTGTGAATGAGCAGCTCAAACTCACAGCCTCTGTCTCAAATGATAGAAATTCTTTTTTAAATAAATAAATAAATAAATTACTAGAAGTGATAACACAGTGTGGTCTGAGAGCTGAAGGGATTCCCAGAACGCCATCACGAGAGCACATCAGTCTGAACACCAGGAAATGGACGTGAGCCGTAATTTGGTTTGCAGATATAACATTCGAATGGAGTGTGTAATGAACTAAAGTGTAGCGTGATGCATAACACATCGCCAGAGCTCATTAGGGAGGAGGTCTTCATTAAGTAGGACGTCCTCATGAAGGAGGAAGTCGTTAGGGAGGAGGTCTTCGTTAAGTAGGATGTTGTCATGAACAAGGAGGGTGGTGGGGAGGTTAGGGAGGTGGTTGTAACGTTTATACAGACACACATCTCCTCCGTTTAGGAGTATAGTGCAAGTTCCACAAAGCTCAACCCTGCTCAGGAAGGTTTCTGGAATATTAGTTAGTGCTAGATGTGTTAGAAGCTGGAGCTGAACTCTGCAGACAAACTGCATTTATTTATTTTATTTTTTTTTGTTTAAACCACACGAGATCAGTACACTTGAGGAAAATCAAAGAGTCGACTCACGTGTTTCCTGTGAGGTGGCCGTGGGCCATGCGGCTCTCTTTAATCAGCATCCTGTAAAACAGCACAAACAGGAAGTGAGTGCGCTTCACAACACCTCACTCTCACAGGCACAGTAATGATGTAAATATGCACAGGTACACTGAAACATGAGGCTGGAACAGACCGTGATGGAAGAGCTATTATTTAAAAATAAATAAATACATTTTTTTACTTTTTTTTTTTTTTTTTTAAATCACTCACTCTCTCTCACACACACACACACACTTACCTGGCCTGCATCCAGCCTTTGGGCCAGAGGGGTTTCACCTCGGTCTCCATAAAGGCTTTGAGGTAGTCTTCAGGAGAGGGAGAGTTCTGACCCTCAGCCTCATAACAGCCTAGCTTCGCTCGGACCAGATTACACAGCAGAGCCCTAACACACACACACACACACATTAGAAAGAGAAAATTAGACAGAGAAAATTAGACAGAGATACACAGCATGACAGCACATCAATTCGCGTGTCTCTCGGAACAATAACAAAGCGAAACCCGAGGTTTTACCTGAGTTTATCGTCCCACACAAACTTCTTGCGAGGTCCCATCACCCGTTTGCCCGGCCTTTCCTCGTCCTCCTCCTCTGAGCCGTTCTTCTCGCCCTCCTCCGACTGCTGCCTGGAGTTCACACACACACACACACACACACACAAAACAAGAATGTTAAAGGAACAGTTTCTTTACCTTAAAGGAAAGTTATCTTCCCTCAAACGTAGTTGACCAGGAGCTGAAGTTTGCTTAAACATCATAATCGCTGCAGCAAATGCTGGCTACGCGAGTAAAAAAAAAAAAAAAAGTATCTGATGACGCTAAATATCTTGACCAGTATGTTGTTCTCATAGATCAGCCGCTATCGTGATTGACAGCAGGGGATTCTGACTCGGTGAAAACAAAAACGTACTTTACTTACAGCTGTACAGAAGAACTCGATCCAAGCTAATGAATGCGGCTCGCTAACGCACTTCCTTTAAAATCAACTTGCTAACGTTACAGTAACAGTTACAGTATCCCAAGTGCATGAGAACACACACACTTTTCATGAACGCTGTTTAAAGCGGAGAAACATGAATGGAGATAAATAAGATGTTCTGTAGCCTCCTTGAGTGATTATTACTCACCTTGTTAACAGTATCGATAGCAAGAAAAATGTTTATAGATGACAGGAAGTCGCACTGTATCCTAAACCACATCACAGATATTTACAGGAAAGGATTTGGGAATCACACAGACTTCATTTATCTCTGAACGGTTCCTCTTTATGACGTCGTTATAAAACGTCAGACTCCAATCCACACCGATGGTGAGCTGTACGAAGAGACTGTGATCAAACAAGGGCGCGCTTACTTTGCCACTTTGGCCAGGCAGTCCATGTTGTAGCGGGCGATCTGCTCGGGCATGGCGCTGCAGACGGCCAGCTTGAGTTTGAGCAGCGGGTTCCTCAGCCTGTCGTCCTGCACGTTCAGGCTGAGCTTCTTCAGTCGCTTCAGCAGGGCCTCCTTATTACACGGCACGAAGGCCTCCAGGTGGGAGTACACGGCCGCGCGCACGTCAGCCGGCTGCTCCTGCACCTGTAGCTCGATGCTGCGTGAGCACACACACACACACACACACACACGCACGCACGCACGGAAAAAAGGACAGGCAGAGAGCAAATTAAAATATATAACAATGATAATCCTGATAATTAGAACGTGCTAAAAATCAGAGAATTCTGGTTTCTGATTGGCTGAAAGGTGTGCATTTTTTAAATATCAATAATCTTAATTCTCCAACGACAAAAATCACTGTCTGTGATCCGTGACTATACGCGGATTATTTTATACTCGTCGTAGCCCGGTGGCTTAGCATGAACCCTTGCTCTATGAAGTAATTAAGTTTTGTGCTGAACAGTTCAGAACCCGATTCAGCCAGCTCGTCAAATGCAGAGATCGAGTCACGTCATTACTCTCGGATCAGCGAGTTCATCAACTGCTTCATCTGTGGTAATCTACTTGGGGGGAAAAAATCTGTTCGAAAAAATCTGCTAAAATGGATCTGTTCAGATTCAGTTCAAACCTTTACAAAACAATCTGTTTGAAAGAATCTGCTAAAAATAAATCTCTTCAAATTCGTTCAAAAGAATATGAATCAGTCGATCTGTGCTCCTCTACACGGTGCTATTAAATCTCTAAACACACACCGAGCGAGTTGGAGGAGATTAGGGAATAAAGAGTCGATGTTTTGTGCGAGAGATTTACAACACACACAAACTCACTCCAGCAGGATGTTGTTCATGTCCAGCGTGAAGAACTTCTTCCTCCCCTCCATGTCAAACTGCCGAGATGCCTGTAACACACACACACACACACACACACACACACACACACACACACACGAAAACCTTAAACACAAACACAGATAAACATGTCTGAAGATCAGCTCTAATGTAACACACACGTGATGTCTTTAATAAACCTGCCTTCGGTCATCTGAGGCATTTCAAGCAGCTCTGTGTGTGTGTGTGTGTGTGTGTGTGTGTGTGTGTGTGTGTGTGTGTGTGTGTGTGTGTGTGTGTGTGTGTAATACTGTACCATATTTCACCCACCTCATCACATTCTTTCCTCTACTGCTACTCTCTCTCTTTCTGCCTCTCTCCTTTCCACATCTTCCAGCTCTTTTCTCTCTGACTCGTTCTGTATCTCTCTCTTTCTCTCTCCCTCTCTCTCCCTCTCTCTCCCCCTCCGCCACACTCGCCTCTCTATACTTCACACTTTATTTACTCTCGCCGTCTCTCCGTCCGCCTCCTTCCTCCGCCTCCTGGATGCACAGAACAGTTCAGTGTTTTTTTCCCTCTCTCTCACTCTAACACACCTGAGAAGAAGTGTGTGTGTGTGTGTGATGTAGCATCTGATACAAATTAAAATCCCTATCATTCTCACCTCGAGTCTGTCCATCACTCAGTAAGCAGATAGACAGATGAGGTTAATATGGTCTGATAAAATAACGTGCTTTTATTCTGTCGTGTATTTTCTTTAACACTTTTATCCTGGTTTAAATCTGACCTCACTGTACCCTGCTTCTTTTCTTTAATAAACAATAACAACAGAAACAACAGAAAAATAAACACCACGTAAATATAAATAATAATGAATAATATGAAACTATTTTCTGTAGAAACCATTTCAGACTAGTCGCATTACAAGTAAATAAAAACAGAAATGATGATAACTCTATATTTATATTTACATTTCTTCACATATTTATTTATTAATATTTTTTTAATGTATTTGTTATCCAGCAGTTTTGTGGAAGGATGAGTTGTTTACTGTATCGATAAAGACTTAGATAAATAGAGATAAACATAAATATTTGGATAAAAACAAAAATAAATAAAAACTGAAAATGTTAATAAACAAACTAAAAAATTTGTTAAGTAAATTGTAA
>CM041003.1:2933644-2946144 GCA_022985145.1 Pangasius djambal
ATCACAGTGAAGATGGTAAAATATGTTAGTTAACAAATAACAACATGACAAATAACAACAACATAATGTCTTTATCACAGTCACAAATGATACCTTTAATGAAAGGAAATGTAAATAAACCAGGAGGATTTAAAATCATTTAAGTCGCAGTAACACATCAGTCTCGAATCAAACAAACTTTTTTTTTATTGTATCAAACGATAACCATTTGCAACGTACAACAACAACGCGGACATTCGGCCAACACAAAGCAATCCCTCTCTATTTCTGAACAAAAATTATATTTTCATTACGACAGTCTTGAGAATATTACATGTTTTAGACGCCATGGTGTTCAGGGGTTTAGACATATTCTTAAATAAAGCAACAAGGATTTTACATCCGCAGAAAACATTCCAAAATTAGGTTTAGAAAATATTAATCTGGATTTGTGAGGATGAAATTTACCCAGAAGACAAAGCAGCAATAAAGTACAACCAAAATTAACATCATTTGAATGAATATCTGAAAGAAATATCGGAGTTTCTGTAATCTGTACCAATTTGTTAAAATATAAAAATAATAATATAGAAACCTCTGTCCAAAAAGATTTAGAGTAGGGACAATGATAATACAAATGTAAAACTGTTTCTATTTCAATTTTACAAAAGGAGGAATCAACTAAACTAATGAAAGCAGACGAAAGTAATAGGAAAATGCCAATACTCCAGTCCTGTAGGTGGCAGTAACACATCAGTCTCGACTCTCACAAAAGTTTTTTATTTTTATTTTTATTTTTTTTTTAAATCTTTAATAAATATCTTCAAGTAGGCATTATCAGGCATCATCACTGTTGAGCACACTAACAATAAATCCAAGCATACTTTAACAAGGAGAGAAAAAATACAATATAAATAATAAATACTTAAATATATCAAAAGAAAACTATAATAAAACATAAACTGAGCTTAAGGGGGGTTAATCAAGGTATATAGCAAGTAATTCAGAGAGTCTTAAGGCACTCCTCTTTTTCAGTTTGTTTTAAGGATTGAAAGAAAAATTTCAAATCATTTTTAAACGCCATGAACTTTGGAGAAACTTTAACAACTGTACATGTGTGTATGTAAATTTTACCCCTAATCAAAATATTTTTACACAAAAATTCAGCCCCTTTATTTTACAATAAACTAATGAAAAAGTAGACAGGACTAATGGGAAAAAGTACCAATACTCCAGTCCTGTAGGTGGCAGTAACACACGAAAGCGTGGAATTAAATACAAAGAAGAAGAAGAAACCCGGAAATAATTGATGTAAGGCGTCTTGGTTTTGAATGTTATGAAATATTGAGCAAAACAGGATTAATTAATGGATAAAATAGTTTTGATTCATTAGTAGTACATTTAAAGAAATTGGAATTGTTATAAAATATCATTAATTAGTTTAAACCCCAATCTCACAGCTTGTAATTGGGATTTATCTACGAACAAACACAGTAACACGTTGTTGTTGTTGTTGTTGTTTACAGCAGACAGGAACATGGACATCCGCTTCACCAAAGGGAAGTCTTTAGTGCTGGAGCGCTCTCTGTCCCGGCCCAGGACGGAGGTGAGCCTGAGCGCCTTCGCGCTGCTCTTCTCGGAGATGGTGCAGTACTGCCAGAGCCGCGTGTACTCGGTGTCCGAGCTGCAGGCGCGCCTGGCGGACATGGGCCGCGGAGTGGGAGCGTCTCTGCTCGACCTGCTGGTGCTGCGGGAGAAGAACGGCAAGAGGGAGACCAAAGTGCTGAACATCCTGCTCTTCATCAAGGCACGGCTTTCCATCTCACACTGCAGGGTGTCCCAGAAGTCTCCATGCACAGGGGGACTGTTTTCAGACTTACATCACCATAGTTCATATTTTATATATATATATATATATATATATATATATATATATATATATATATATATACACACATACAGTGTTGTGCAAAAGTCTTAGGCACGTGCAAAGAGATGCTGTAGAGCAAAGATGCCTTCAAAAGTAATGAAACTAAATGTTTCTCCATTAGGAAACAATACTATAAAGGGCAGTAAACAGTAATAAATGAAACAAAGTCAATATTTGGTGTGACGATCCTTCGCTTTAAAAATAAACAGTGTCTCAGGTGCAGTGTGTGCAGTTTGATAAGGAACTGAGCTGTAAGTGTTACTGAGCATCTTGCAGAAGCAGCCGCGGTTCTTCTGGAGACTTTGACTGTCGACTCGCTTCTTATTTCTGCAGCGAAACCCAGCAGCCTTCATTCTGTTTTTAATCTGAAAAGTGTCTCTTGTGTCATCTGCTGCTTTCTTTACTGACATACAAACATTTTTCTGTAACATTTAGTTTATGTAGAAGTCATAAAATAAAGACCTATAACAAAGTTTGTACTAAAAAAAATAGGGTGCCTAAGACTTTTGCACAGTACTGTGTGTATATATATATAATGTGTGTGTGTGTGTGTGTGTGTGTGTATATATATATATATATATATAAAACATTCAAAATGTTATTCTTTTGTCAAAGGCATTCATAAAGGCTATCTGAAAAAAAATGCCTTTGACAAAAGAAGAACATATTGAACTCATTCTCATGGCTGGATCAGGAAGCTGTCATGGATGTGATGGACATGCAGTTAGACTCATAACACCAGGTCCCGTACATGTAAAACTTCTCAGAAGTGCTCTTCAGAATAGTCATAAGCTTTGACTTGTGTAAAAAAAAATTCTTAGTAAAAACTAGGACTTGTGTAAGACTAGGAGCTTTTTATAAAGAAGCTAAAAGCAACTTTAGGAAATGTCTAAGACTGACGATGAAGACTGTATTATTTTATCAACTCGCTGTCCTCATATAACTGAGGACATCATACCTGGGTTAGGATACCTCTCCAGCACTCTTAAATAATTCAGGAGCTGAGGCCACGTCTTAACACTTAGCAACCTTTATGATTCACACTTATTCTTAAGTCTAGGAATAAGACTCAGATTACGTCATTCTTAGAATTTTGACACACTTAAGACTAAAATTTGACTCTGAGCCGCTTTATACATACGGCCCCAGATGTGTGAGCACGAGTTCGTCATGAGTAGGAGAGACGACTCTGAGTGTGTTTTAAAAAAGAAATGCCAGTCATATAGAGGATGTTTTGCTAAAAAGTCGTAATATATCCTGTGTATGGAGACTTTTGGGACACAATGTACATCACTGCCTGAACACTGCTATACATACAGTATAACTCTGTACACACACTAGAAGGCATCTTCTGTACTAGATAGGGTGTATGAGCAGCATTATTTCACACCCAGTGTAGTGCATCTGTAAATTAGTTAATTAATTAATTTAGTTAGTTAGTTGCAGTGGTGGAAATCACAAGCCACATTATCAAAGTTATATTATATTTAGGGGTCCAAGCACGAAGGAAGAGAAAGCTCTACGGCCCCGAAAAATATTATTTAAAGAATATGAATAATGTTCACAAAATAAACCCATACTGAGGATACTGAGGGGGTCCATGGAAGTTACTTTACAGTTAAAATGGGTCCTTGGATACAAAAAGTTTGAGAACCACTGATCTCGGAAATAACAGTGATTGATTCAGTGATTCAGTATTTCACACTCTGTACAGTGCACTTCTCAAGGGAATAGCAAAGTGACTCTTTATTAGAGAGCCATTTAAGACTCACTTTGCTATTCAGGAATTACTTTACAATCATTTAATTAAGTGATATCTCATGACCTAGAGCGCTGTTGCACTGAATATCAGCACGGCTGTGATTCGGCTGTAGTCAGGAGTTCGCAGGTAATCACAGCCGTGCTGATATTCAGTATAACCTCGAGGATTCGCAGTGTGATGTCTTTGCTTTCATACAACAGGTCTATAAACGAGAAATGAATATCGAGTGACTGACATTTCCGACACAGGCGACATTTTTCAGAGTGTTTCCTGTTGCCATGCCAACACGAACGACTGACAGTGTGCACATTACTTAAGAATGATTTAAGAATCACGTACGCTATTCTTGCTATTCAAAAACGCTTATGAATCACTTAATCCTTTAGGAATCACTCAGTACCGTTTAAGAATCTCTTTGATATATAGAATTACTTAAGAATCGTTTAAGAATTATTTATTATTTATTTAAGAATCACTTTGGTATTCAGAATCTTTTAAAAGTCATTTAATAAGCACCCAATAAGATTTAAGCATCACTCAGTAAGATTTAAGAATCACTTTGCTAATCAAGAATCATTTAAAAGGCATTTAATGAGCACTTAATAAGATTTAAAAATCACTTTGCTATTCAAAAATCACTTAAAAATCATTAAACCCTTAATAAGATTTACAGATCACTTGTGTAATCTAATGTAATCTTCTACATCCTGGTTATACGGTGCATTACATCAGGTGTAACCATTATTTTATACCCTGTATATGTATACGCACTATAAAGTCACGGTTCTGCACTATGTAGTCCACTATGTATGCACTAGAGGACCATTTAAGGATCACTTTGGGAGATAAGTGCACTACATAATGTGTAACCTTTATTTTATACTCTGTGTAGTGTAGGGATGGGCGATATCACAAAAATATAGACTGAAAATAAAGACTGAAAAGGGAAAAAAGTTGTAAAATGATACTGCAATACCTACAAAATCTCTTAAAAGTGACCTCATTTCGTACCTAATATGTATATTATATCGTCACATCGCCAGTGTAGCGCACTTATCTAGGGAAGAACAAAGTGATTCTAAAATGTCTCTCAACTGTACATAAAGTTCACTACACAGAGTGTAAAGCTCATTACATAACGTAGAGAAATCTGATAATTATTAATTATTAATTGTAGGTGTCCGTGTGGAAGTCTCTGTTCGGTAAGGAAGCAGACAAGTTGGAGCAGGCCAACGACGACGACAAGACGTACTACATCATCGAGAAGGAGCCGCTGGTGAACGCGTTCATATCTGTGCCTAAAGAGAACAGCACGCTGAACTGTGCCGCCTTCACCGCCGGCATGGTGGAGGCCATCCTCACCCACAGCGGCTTCCCCGCCAAAGTCACGGCGCACTGGCACAAGGGCACCACGCTCATGATCAAATTCGACGAAGCCGTCATCGCCCGAGACAAGCAGCTGGACGGGAGGTAGAGAGGGACAAGGACAAGGAGCAGCGTGCGCTGACTGTGACGAGAAGTGTGTGTGTGTGTGTGTGTGTGTGTGTGTTGCAGACTTACACAGTCATTCAGGTCATTTTCAGCATCTAGCAGTAGAAAGTCAGTGGACTTGTTGGGTTGTTGGTAAATTAAAAATGCAGGAAAAGGAACAGTTTGGTGAAAAGTTTACACAGGTTCTGTACCTGATAAATGTAATATAAATTCTAAAAAAGCAGCTTGTTTTGTCTGCTCAGAGAATGAGTGTAAATGTATTTGTACACTCAGATCGATAATGTAACTCATAATACTAAAGTGAATGAAAAACCTGACAAGAGAGAAACTCTCTGTTTTGGCTTCTTGTGGTTGATTTAAAACCACAAACAGGAACTGACATGCAGACGAAATTGTGCTTATCGCCTTATTCTACAGTATGAGCGCTCAGAGAACACGTCCAGAGACAGGTCGCGTGTGTGTAAATGATTATTAGGTGTTGGGTCAGTTATCAGTGGATGTCTGTCTGTGTGATGGTCTTTCCACAGCTCTGCTTATTGTATTCAGTTTATCGTTCATTATTTATCCTGGTGCTGATGTGACTTTCTTTGTCTTTGTTGTAAAGATGCATGACTTCTTTGACAATAAATGCACATTGTGTACAACAGTAAACATGTATACATGTTGATATATGTATGTTATGTAGTTGTATTATTAATTATTTGTGGTGTATAGTTACCATGCACATTTAAATTGCACACTTGCTGTATACTGATATATGCATATATACTTGTATATAATATTATATATTAGCTCAGTGGTTCTCAAAGCAGGTTACGAGAACCCCCGGGGGTCTGATGATGATGATTATTATTATTATTATTATTATTCTTATTATTATTATTTTGTTATAATGTTGGAAATCACAACCCACATCCTTACATTTTCATCCAATGTTAATACCAAATGTTCACCTATAGAGAAAAATAAATAATAAATGCAAAATCATGTCTTTGTAGTTTAACTCCCATTAGAGCCTGAATTTTCAGACGCCCTGTATTTAGGGGTCCAAGCACCGAAGTCACCTCAGATGTAATGTGTTCGATCAGTGGAAAAGTCAGGAACAGAAAGCTCTATGGCTTTAAAAAAATATTATTTGACAAATGTAAATGTTCATTACAAATCTATGGAATTTATTTTACAGTTAATGGGGTCCCTGGATACGAAAAGCCTGTCCCTGACTCCTTTTCCTCCCTACCACTGGAGCTAGCCACTGACACTTTCCTCTCCTCACTTTCCTCATCCATGGTCCTCTATCCTCTAAACCCAGGAAGATTTCCAACCCGGCTCCTTGGCTATCTGATGCGTTACGCAGTAACCGGAGAGAATTAAGAACAGCAGAGAGGAAGTGGAAGAAATCGCAACTCGACACAGATCTTGTCTCTTACCGTGCTCTCCTGTCCAAATTTTCATCTGAAGTGACTTCTGCTAAGAATGTCTTCTACAAAGAAAAGCTGGAATCCTCTGCGCAAGATCCTCGCAAGCTCCACAACATCTTTTCTTCACTACTCAACCCACCAGATCCTCCTGCTCCATCCTCCCTGATTTTTATGATGAGAAGATTGGAAGAATCTGCCAGACATTCACTTCTACTCTTACACTACACACTGAGGACTCTCCTTCTGATTCACTGACACAGTTTTCTAAACTAACAACAGAAGAAATCCTGCAAATCATCTTATCCTGCAATCCTACCACCTGCCCATTGGATCCAATCCCTTCCACAATGCTCCAGACCATCTCTCAAGACCTCCTCCCCTTCATCACCACTATCGTCAATGGCTCCCTAACATCTGGTCACGTACCAAACTCATTCAAGAAAGCAAGGGTTATTCCCATCCTGAAGAAACCCTCTCTAGATCCCTCTGACATCAGCAACTACAGACCGGTATCACTTCTCTCTTTTCTTTCTAAAACCCTTGAATGTAGTGTCTATAATCAGCTGTCTCTCTATCTCTCACAGAACAACCTCCAAGATCCCAATCAGTCTGGCTTCAAACCGGCACACTCCATAGAGACTGCCCTTTTGGCCTTCACTGAGAAGCTACATGCCGCTAGATCAGCCAAACTATCTTCAGTCCTCATCCTCCTTGACCTTTCAGCGGCATTTGACACAGTGAACCACAAGACTCTCTTGTCCATCCTCATGAGCCTAGGAATTCGTAGTGCAGCATGGCAGTGGTTTGCTTCCTACCATGGGTTTTCATACCACCGCTATGCAGATGACACTCAACTCATGCTCTCCCTCCCTCCCTCAGACACTAATGTTTCTGCTCAGATATCAGCATGTCTGGCAGACATCTCATCATGGATGACAGCTCATCAGCTGAAAGTCCCACCAAAACTGAACTGCTGAACTGCCAGGTGATTCATCCCCATCTCAGGATCTTGCAATCTCCCTGGACAGTTCTCTGATCTCACCTTCAGTTACTGCATACAACCTTGGGGTAACCATGGACAATCAACTGTCCTTCTCCTCTCACATTGCTAATCTGACACGCTCATGTCAATTTCTCCTCTATAACATCAGAAGAATTCGTCCATTTCTTTCCACACAGGCCACACAGGTGTTTGTTCAGTCCCTTGTCATTTCAAGACTGGACTACTGCAACTCACTCCTGGCAGGTCTGCCACTCCTGAGCGCCATTCGTCCTCTGCAACTGATTCAAAATGCAGCTGCACGATTGGTTTTCAATCTTCCTAAATTTTAAAGATTTAAAACACTGATGCTCGTCTACAAAGCCAAAAACGGACCAGCACCCACTTATCTCAAAGCTCTTATCACACCTCGCGTGGCACCACACTCCTCCGGTCCTCTAGCACTGCTCGACTGGTCCCACCATCTCTCAGGGTACAAGCAAGACCTGCATCAAGACTCTTCTCTGTTCTGGCACCAAGGTGGTGGAATGAACTTCCCTTACATGTCCGAACAGCTGAGTCACTGGCAGTGTTCAAACGACGTCTAAAGACTTACCTCTTCATAAAGTACTTACACACACACACACACACACACACCAAAAAAAAAAAAAAAAACCCTCCCAACAGAGTTTTGGGTTGGTGTTATTCCTAGTTTGTGACCTAGTGAGCCAATATCAGAATGTATTTTTGATAGACTTCAAAGCACTATTGTAAGTCGCTCTGGATAAGGGCGTCTGCCAACTACCATAAATGTAGACGTAAATGTAAATACAGCGAGGGTCACGTGACAGGCAGTCACGTGACGAACCCGGAAGTGCTGTTCGATATTTAGCTCTGTTGACATCTGTGCTACATGACAACCCTGTTAGAGATGTCTGAAGCTCAGGTGTTTTCTTCATTGTTGCAGTTCTGACGGTTGATTTGTTAAAGAATTGTTTAGCTGTGAATTGTTTTGAGGTTTAATCAGGTTTCAATTCGCAACGCGTTTGCATGGCAACCTCTTTACCAGAACAACAGCATCCGGCACGAGAGGAGGACGCGGGTTTGTTTATCAGCTCTACACTTCCTGTTTTTATACATCTATTTTCATCCTTCCGCAATAGCTGAGGAAATCCAGCATCTCGTCCTGCACCGACAATATTAATCTCATTCTTCTAATTGTAATTGTAGAAGCTTGCACAGTAAACATGGCTACACTGTGGTAGAAGATTATGATTAATAATAATGATAATAATAATAATAATTTTATGCTCCTCTGTTTCACTGATAATATTGTTATTTCTCTTTCTCTCTCTAATATCTAATTTTTTCTAATATCTGCTACAGAGAAGGAGAGACTGCTGACCTCTGTGACCTTTGACCCCAGTCCTGTTGACCTCAGCGATGGAGGTCATGGCATCCGGCCCTCTCTGGACCTGCAGGGGTCGTCTTTGCGGAAAGAGGCGCAGGAGGACGACATGGCAGAGGAAGAGGCTCTGCGCAGGAAGCTGAAGTACTTCTTCATGAGCCCGTGTGATAAATACCACGCCAAGGGCCGCAAACCGTACAAGCTGGTGCTGCAGCTGCTGAAGATCATCTTCGTCACCATGCAGGTGACGGCGTGCGCCGTGCTCCGAGATACACCTGAGCTGTTTAAAAATGAGCATCCACACACAGTATAATTATATTTTTCTGACATGGAAACGGAGTTTTGCTTCCTCGTAATAGCAAAATCATTGTTATTTTATTTAGCTAACTTTCTATCTTCCTGCTCCGTCACCATGTCAGTAGACTAGCATTATATAATAGTTGCCATGGTTACACCATGTTTATGGTGTATCATCACTGTGTCACTTTTATTTAAAACACACACTGTACAAATAGTTTGTTTTTCCATGCAAAGGCTGAGGAGAAGAAGAAAAAATGTGTCTTTTCCAATGTCCAAAGCTTCTGGGGGTAGTTTCAGGTTTTTTGTGTGGTTTTTGAAATATTTAACTGAAACCTGGCAACCCTGTTTACTGATATCAGGTCTTCTGAGTTCGTCTCACACACCGCGAGGAGAAACACACCTGCTAGACTGTACGCTGGATGACTGCATGTTGTCGGCTCTCAACTGCTGATTACAGGGTTACTCTAAAAATTCACTAGATAGTAGCCTTTATCGTAAATCATGTGCGATATCCTCTCGACTTCATTTTGTCTGAGGCCATGTCATCCTGCTCCACAAAAAATCTATGGACACGAGCTGCTGCTGCTGCTACAAATAATTTCTTCCAGTGTGGAGCCAAATCAACACAAATCAACCTGAAAAAGCGTGAAATGCAAAATGTCCCTAAGTCTAATCTCTCTCTCTCTCTCTCTCTCTCTCTCTCTGTGTAGTTGGTGCTGTTTGG
Organism: Pangasius djambal; assembly: GCA_022985145.1. Lineage (NCBI taxonomy): Eukaryota > Metazoa > Chordata > Actinopteri > Siluriformes > Pangasiidae > Pangasius > Pangasius djambal. Next base: position 2,943,636 of record CM041003.1, read on the forward strand.
TTTGAGTAATCAGATGGTGGTGATGTTTAAGGATGAGAACACAGACTCGTTTAGGCATCTCTTCCTGCAGGACTATCAGGACGACGCAGACGGGTTCGCCGTACACACACAGAGCGACGTCTATCAACACATCAACTACGCCATAGAGCAGGTACACACACACACACACACACTCTCACACAGGCGGCTGTTTTTGTGTCGTAAGGGATTTTTTTTTCTTTTTAGTATTTTTATCATGCTTCTTCCATTTTATTTCAAATTCAAATCTTCAAATTTATTTCGAAGAACTGGCACATCAAGGCAGAAACTTTAATGACTCACAGTACAGATGACGTCAACTTAAGCAACACTTGCATATTTTAATAATTATTTCATCAGTCTGAAGCTGGCGTCTTACTCGCCAGTTTTGAACTCCGGTTTGGATTTCACATGAACAGGTCCGGTAGTTGCGTTCTCGAGCCTGTAGATGGCGCAGTAAACACTGTAGAAAAGCTGGAAAAACCCGCTTTTCTTCTGCCATTATCTCTTCAGTCATGAGCCTCTCACAAATCTGACTATGAAATATGAGATGCAGTGTAACACTCTATCAGAGCACTCAATAAGGAGAAAGTTTGATGAGGATGATTTAATGAACGTGTGTGTAGTTTTGCAAGATAAAGTCAAGCTACACTAGACATTGTGTATCGTCCAAATGCAAAGTAACCTATTAAACATCACAAAAACACTCAGTTGCTTCCTAGTGCATGATCTAGGCTATATGATTTACAGTACTATGAGATTTTATACGCATGATTAGTGATGGTTAGTGACCCTGAGAGGGACGCGCATGAACTTTGGGTCGTTCCACTTCCTGTAAGTTGTGTTTAGAGTTTAAGTCTTGCAGGAAAGAGCGAGGCACTGCTTCACAAGTAGATGTTTTAATTCAGGGGATGCGAATAAAATTACATGAAACACACTGTTTAGTTTTAACTTTTTTAATTTTATTTGATGAGCTTCTCTCTCTCTCTCTCTCTCTCTCTCTCGGTCAGTATCTGACTCTTCCTCAGAAAGCAGTGGGCTGCTACGCCTACGTCTTGGGGTCGGGAGTGAACGGTAGCGCCCTCTCTCTGTGTCAGCACTACTATAAGAAGGGCAGCATCGACCCGGTCAACGACACTTTCGATATCGACCCTCACGTCATCACGGGTAAACCTCCTGCCTCTCATTTTCTCTGCTCTATGCAACATAAATATTCGTTTTGAATACAGAGCTCTGCCTCGGCTACGATAACATTCCTGCTCTCAAAATTAGCGCTGTTAATTAATTAGTTAATTACCTCTTAATAGAATTGAAATTTTAAAAATGAATACTGTATGATAAAAAGGTTAAGGAGCTCATGATCTGTTTTATGGAGGTTTGCAGTTCTATCTTACATTTCCTCTCTCTCTCTCTCTCTCTCTCTCTCTGTCTGTCTCTCTCTCTTCCAGAGTGTATAGGTGTTGATCCTCCTACAGACCCTTCAGCTCCGCTCCCTGAACACTACAAGAACTTCACCCTCAAATTCCACAAGTAGGAAGCTGTCAAATCCTTTCAGATGATTGCGTGTGAATTAAGGAAAGCATAAAACACTCCGTGTCCTGCTGTTTCAGGAAAATAATCAATGATGGAGTGGTGTGATGAAGCGGAGTTACTGTTACCATTCTAAAGTTGATCATTTTCTCATAGCATGTCCTGAAGCGTTTTATTCCCCTTACACCACAGTTGTTTGCCAACAATTGCAATTTCATATCAGTTAAAGAATGGCACATTGTTTTTTGTTTTTTTTTTTAATCCATTTGTTACATTTAATGTTATGGAACATCTGTGAAGCAAGTTAGTTCCTGTTCTCACTTACGTTACAGCAGCTGTAAACATTCGTTCCCTCGCCAGCCTCTGTTTTGTCTCTCTCTTGAAGTTAATAAGACAAAAAGATGCAGCTGAGAAACCTCAAAGCGTAAACTCCTCGGTCCTGAAGATATCGGAGAAATTAAACTTTCAGCTTTACCTCTGACTGTTACAAAGCGCTGACACTGGAGACTCCTTCCATAAATGTTAATGTTAATATACGTGTCCTTAAAGAAAACTGTGGCGCGTCCGCTATGATTGAGCTGTTACTATAGAAACCATAACGTATTAGACTAAGTGTATTAATATAAACGTGTACGACTGACAGAGCTACTGTTATGTAAAAAAAAAAATAAAAATTTAATACCTTCTGACCAATCAGAATCGAGTATTAAACAGTGCTGTGATTTAATGTTAGTAATACGTTGGACTTATATAAGTGTGAATACACATCACTGTCTGTCTCTCTCTCTCTCTCTCTCTCTCTCTCTCTCTCTGTGTGTGTTCCTTCCTCTTCCTGTAGGCTGATCAATGTGTCTATCGATTTCAAACTAAAGGCCATAAATATCCAGACGATCATCAACAACGAGCTTCCCGACTGCTACACCTTCGCCGTCACCGTAAGCCCTGATTCCACAAACACCTA
>CM041003.1:2951144-2954437 GCA_022985145.1 Pangasius djambal
TATTTGGTTGCCGTTCTTCTAGAAGTTTATTTACAGCTACTGTTTGGCGTGTCAGGTCTCTGGGTCCACAGGGGTGGAGCTTAAGTTCATCAGCCAATCACAAACCTGATCCTATGACACATCAGCTAGCTTACTAGTGGTAAGCTACTTGTTTGTAGATATTCATCTGTACTTCTTATGAAATGTAAAACACAGTTATTGTTTAGCGTGCTAGCGGCCTAGTTGACGCATTAAATATTAGCTACTGCTGGAGAGAAAACCTTAACATAAACTAAGCTACTAAACAACTTAGCTGGTTAGTGTTGCGTTTAGATAGCTGGTTAGTTTAGCTAATGCTGCCTGACTATTATATTGTGAAATTAAAATCAGTATTTTATGCTAAGCAGATTAAAAACCTGCTAGTTTTAAACTGGGACACATTTTTAACAGATAAACACCTCGCTGCTGTCTGTGGTATTTGCAAATCGGGAATACTTAGTTTCTAATAGTTGTGACGCTGGTGATGTTTCTCAATATGGCGGAACACGTCGACGTTTGTATGGCGGTTAACGCTAAACAGTTAAACAGTGTCGTTTTAGTCATACGGCATTTTTTTTCCTCAATAATTTACCAGCACATCAGAGGAAAATGTTGAGCTTCCTGACAAATTTAGCTTTTTTTTTCCACTGTCACTGTGTTGACAAAAAACTCAGAATGTATGTGCTAGCTAGCTAAATCACAGTCCTATAGCTGGTGTCCATATTTACCTACGTCCTAGTTGCCTGGCAATAACCACATGAACAAGTTCTTTTTGAAAATACTAATTAAGCTCCACCCCCTTTTGACTCGGTGACACTCGTCACTGGATAAAAATTGTGTTGGTTTGTGGCAGAAATTTAGTGTAAGTGTACACTTCACACCCACACTCGTACTTTTTAGCAACAATTCGTGATGTTAATTTTGTCATTTTTAAAAATGTCTTTTTTTAAAATTCTTATTAATTTATGGATAATTATGGAAGTAATGTGCTGAGCACTAATCGCACAAAATTATTTCATTCAAGATGTTTTATTGCATGTTATTTATTTAACTGTATGTGTCATAGGCATGTAACTGAACATGATACACTACATTGATCAGAATGAACTGATGATGTTTTCTAAATGGATTCAAACACGGATATAAATAGGAGGAGCACTCCATGTTTTTTTTTTGTTTGTTTTTTTAGACTTGGTTGAGACTAGAGGTGCGCATCGGGACTGGGATGCTGCGTGACGCAACAAAAAAGTCGCGTGACGTGAGCGAGCGGTTAGATATGAAGCTTGCAGAATAAACAAAGACCACGTTCGTTAACCGTAGCATGAACCTGTGCGATGTATTTACAGCGTTCATTCTTTCATCCTTAGTAACGGCCCGGTCAGTGTCGCTGTGGTTTAACGTAGACTACAGGTTTGTTTATATTTTGGGAATCTGAACCAACTAAATTCATTAAAAAAAATTTCACAAAACTGTGTGGGTTAAAACAAAAAACAAACAAAAAAAAAAAAAACAGCGCCGCCCACATCTGTCTTTGAGACTGATTATGAACTGGAGTGATGTAGCTGAGGTTGAGGAACTGTCAGAGCCAGAATTCACACACCATGCTGACGTTACTGACGTTTCTACATCCGGGTTTCATGTTGAATTAAAAAAAAAAAAAAAACTTCCAATTTAGGCCACGTCTACTTCAGGTTTGAATCCGAGTACAGATACAGATACAGATAATGGCATCTTGTTATATCTAATGACAAGCACAAGCTTCTTCACACACACACACACACACACACACACACACACACACACACACATATCTAATTCTGATCATCACACAGAAATCTCCGGTAGCCTTATTCACAGCTGGCTCACCGCTCTGTTCATTCTTGTCTTTCATTTCATCCCTGCAGTGTGTGTGTGTGTGTGTGTGTGTGTGTGTGTCAGAGAGAGAAAAGGAAGAGCGTAGCCCGCAGCTTCACCAAGGCATCAATATTTATATGCAGGAACCGAGTGTGTGTTTAATGGAGCCGCAGTCGGAGTCTGGCTCCGCTGGCCTTTTCATCCACGCCGTCCCTGCCGAGAGAAAGAAAGAGAGAGAAAGACAGGGAGTGACTCTGACCAGGGGGAGGTTATTATCCACGGGGCCATTCTCTTCTTTCTTTCTTTTTCTTTCTTTCCTTCTCATTTCTGCTCTCTCTCTCTCTCTCTCTCTCTCTCTCTCGGGTATTCCAGTCAGCCTGCTCTCGAGCTTCTGCGATGCTGCAGAGAGTGAAGTCAGAGGCCTTAAACATTTCGAGTGCGTCAGCTTGGCTTAATGTACTGGATTCAATTCAAAAAGCACATTAAGGGAGATTAATGAAAAGGACGTGTTGTGTAAAGGAGCAGCTCTCAGTGCCGGAGGGCCACAGCAATGCAGGGTTTAGTCATTTTTCCTCACTCCAGCATCACTCATCAGCTAATGATCAGGTGGTTTAGATCAGTAAACAAGCGAAATTGGACATTTTCAAAATATTAGAATTAAATGTACATGGTATTCCTCTGAAGTTTGTGTCTTTAGCTTTGCATTCAAGCTACGAGGCTGACAGGGAAGGAAAGATTATAGGCACTGCATGTATAAATCAGCACACACGTGTCTCAGTTACCGCGTCAACTGCATGAAATAGAAGAATTCGTCTGTATTAAACATTCAACTTTATTGTCATAGAAACCACGCAAACGTGTTCGAGACGGCAAACAACTCCGCAAACACCGAGTCGACACGAGTGTGTGGTGTTTTAGAGGTTAAGTTTGCATGATGCTGAACTGTTAGCTTTCAGCGTTATTTCTTAGCTACTCAATGTTGTATCTTTTCAGAGTAGACGTTTCATGCTGTTTTTTTTCTCTCGAGTTTTTTTTTTTTTCCAATGTGCACTACTTATCATGAAGCCTTTTTTATTTAAAATTAAATATTAAATAAGTAGATTTCTACTGTTGAGTGGGTTACTTCAAAAACATGGCTGCCTTCAGCCAATCAGTTTGCAGCACACACTTGACACTGTTAGCATTGAGCTCCTGAACGTTACCTGGACAGTATGTTCATCTGTGGTTGCTTCCTATGTTCTGTGTTTGTTCTGTGTTTGATGTGACTTGGCAAAAACTAGCCACTAGATGTGGGATCTGCAAGTGGTGCTTGGCCCCCGCAGATCGCCTCTTGTGTCTGTATTAATATTTGAAGTTTCTAACTCTATTTTGGCAGATTGCAAGCTTTTAGGTTGGAATGATCATCATCACACACACACACA
>CM041003.1:2965907-2981197 GCA_022985145.1 Pangasius djambal
AGAGAGAGAGAGAAAGAGACAGAGAGAGAGACTGTGTGTGAGAGAGAGAGAGAGAGAGACAGAGAGAGAGACTGTGTGTGTGTGTGTGAGAGAGAGAGAGAGAGAGAGAGAGAATGATTGTGTGTGTGTGTGTGTGAGAGAGAGAGAGAGAGAGAGAGAGAGAGGCGACTGCTAAAGCGTCTTTCCATTCTTCATGCAGCATCTCTCTCTCTCTCTCACAAACACACACACACACTCGCTCTCTCTCGCTCTCTATGTCTCTCTCTCTCTCCCACACACACACACACACTCTCTCTCTCTCTCTCTCTCTCTCTCTCTCTCTCACACACACACTCTCTCTCTATCTCTCTCTCTCTCCTCCAGCCGGTTGCACACTGAAATCAGGCTCCCAGAAGAAAATCCTCGGAGCTCTCAGCTACACCATATTCCACTTTAACTCCAGTGAGTGTGTGAGCGCCTTCTTCTTCTTCTTCTTTTTCTTCCCACTTCTTTTGGTTTTTGTCGTTTTCTGTCCTCTTTGTTGTTGTGTTTTTGTGCTGAGAGGATTTGGGAGGAAAAGCAGGGATACGCGCGAGCTCGGTTTGGGCGTAGCTGGAAGAGGAAACAGCGGTTGGAGCCTCGGTAAGGGTTTTTATTGGGCTTTTTTTGGTGGCTAGTAACTTCATTTCTGTCTCTAATACACCTTTTCATCTCGGTATTGCTCCAAAGGCACCGTTTTGATGACGGAAACCTCGCCTTGGTGTTACATTTTAGGTGTAAAATATAAACCGGAGGGAGTGAATGAGCTCCAGAGTAGGTTTCTTTTTGTCTCAGTGAATGCCATTTCACAAAGCTATTACCATGCAAATCCCTTTGTACTGCCTGTTGTGTTTTCACAGCCAAGCAGACAGCACATAACACATAACGTTAGCTGGGAGGGTTACAAAAAGAGAGATTATGACTAGCTAAATCAGTAGCATAACATTACATATCTAATCTAATCCAATCCAATCTAATCTAATCTAGGCATGTTAGGTGAACCTGTTGGGCTTGTCCATTGAGATCTCTGATTTCTACCTAAATCTAAGTGAACTTGTTGCGTATTGAACGCATTATTAAATTGTAACCTGACATAGGACAAATTGTGATCTCATTGACTTGGACCTACTTTTCTACCATCACCCCCCCCCCCCCCCCCTAACACAACATCTAATCAACCCCTGTTATAACACAGAAATAACCGCATGAAATGGGAACGAAATGAATAATTCGTTCTCCTGTGTTGAGATGATGCATCATCTCCCATTGATGAATATCGTACTTTATTGATAGATTGATCTTCTATGATATTTGATTTTTCACTGTTCAGGCTGCTTAAAGTTATTTGCCCCCAACAGTCACCCTAACCCACCCCCATATATCTCCCCTCCCCATGTCTCTATCCATCACTTTGGGTTTCTATTGTTCTGTAGTGGGGCGGCTGGATGAGACCGGTCCTCCTCCTCCTCCTCCTTCTCCTTCTTCTCCTCCTCCTCCTTCTCCTCCCTTTCAGCCACTCAACAATCAACAAATTTTCAAACCATCGAGGATCAGTGGTTTGTGCGTACGTTGAAAACAGACGTTATACGATGCGTTGATCTGGATTTCTCATGATGAATGAGAATGAAAATGGAAAAAGCAGACACTATGGTCAGTATTGTCTCCTTCCTCCATCGGAACAATAGCAAAAGACGTGGAAAGAAAGAAAGAAAGAAGGAAAGACAGAAAGAAAGACATGGGATCCTTGCTTCAGACGTCCTCCTCTTTGTAATTACGATGATCCCACCATATCTGCCAAGATCGTATCCCACGCCTCGTCGGATAAATCATCCTACAGCAGTATGATCAGAGCAGGAAGAAACTCCGAGACCTTATTATTGGGAGTGCATGTGTTAAGCACGATGCTTAAGACAGATAACGCCTTTATCCCTTTTGCAGTCGTAAGTCAAGTCGGGATAGCAAACAGGTTACAGTCTGGTTCGCAAAATTCTGACCGTTTCTGATGATGATGATGATGATGATGATGGAGTGAATCACATCGATTTTATAACCACATTAATTCAATACCAAAAGTCTTGAGGCAGGAAGAGGTTCTGATCTCGATATCAGAGCCTGTATTTACTCGTCTGCGTCTTGGCAAACAAAAGACCCAAGATGGCCGTCTTCTTTCAGAGCTGTCTGTCACTCTTTGATATGGTACATGAGAAAAAAAATTATGGATCGAGTCACGGATGCAACCTCAGCGAAATCATGACTCTATAAAAAATGTGCATTTGGGGGTGAATGCATTTGAGAATGCATTGGAAAAGCAATTAGAAGTTAACTTCATATATTCATAAGCTATTACATAGAACCTGGTCCTGCGTAATAGATCATAATGGGCTGTGCATTTTTTACGACTTCAGGACGTCGTAATGTCTGAACCCGCCCACCCTGCAATCATCTTAATGTACCTTACAGTATTTAGGATATTGTCGCAGTGTGCTCATCTTTTCCAGCTGTTCTCTTCTGATCCCAAATGAAACGTTGGATCCAGACATCATTGCGTTGATCTGGTTGTAGTAGTCATCCATATCTTGATGTTCAGAAGATATCATTGTGTTACCGCGAACACGCGTTTGTGCTTCACAGTTAATTATTGTCCCATTTGTAAAGGAGCACAAATCCCTTATTATTAGCAAATACATTGTGTTGTGTATGCCCCTCTTAAAGAACGCAATCCCATAATCCTCTTCACTGAAAGACAGTTTCATGAAGGCAAAATGGCGGATAGAACAGTCACTTGAGAATGTGGTAAGAATGTATATTGATATACTAAATATACTAATATACAAAAAAATTATATAATTTAGATATTGATATACAATAATAAGATATTGTATTATAAGACAACATAGTATATCTTATATCAAGTACATATAAGGTCAAAGGTCAATGCTTTATAGCTCGGGAATTTTGCCGTGTGGTTTTTTTTTTTCCTCGTTCACTCTGAAAGCCTGATATTCTGGTAGACAACAATAACCCATGTATCAAGTCATGATGAATAGCCGCCATTGCATCCCAGGGATCGTGCACATGACTCAGCCGTCTTCTCTCTCCGCACTGTGATTGGCTGTCCAGTTCCCTTATTCCCAGAATAATTACGGGAAAGAACCGAATGACCCCGCGAATGTCACAACCACCTCCATTAATAATCGTTGTAGCTGGCACCCGCATCTGCAGCGGAGCGATTAGCTGAACCGCAGCAGCCATCGATACTCTCCAGGGCGACCGCTGCGTGGCTTTTCCCAAGATGGCCGTGCCAAAACGGCGTTGTGGTTTTCCTGCAGTTGCTTGTGCTCTTCCCAGATTATGTTACCCTGTTGCTGCAGTACAGATAAAGGCTCCACAGGCGGTGTGCAGTTGTCACACACAACAGTTGGCTGTGGGCTTTTCGGGGCAGCGTTGTCCTCGTTTCCACTGTTTGTGTGTTCTGGATTGTTTTAGCGGGAGGTGACCTTTGGCGGAGGTCAATTTTCCTCTAAAACAGCATGCCGTGATTTACGGACTGTTGTATTGGAGTAGGATTTGTACTGTAGCAGCTTCAAGCTTACTCTGGAAAAATACAAAACAGGAACAAATGGCATTTAAATTGGTTCTATATTTAACTGTAACTGAAATTTTACATAAATTAGATCACTTATCAGTCAGATATGAGGGCTGTTTGCATACAGAGCCATCACAAGAGCCATGTTCTTTGTTAAATGTTATCAGTCAGCCTGAGGTTAGGAGTCAGACTGGACGGGATTTGCATTTCCTTATCGTTTTATTACAATTTCCTGTTTCAGTCCTGTTCACTACACTTAGCCATGAAGGAGGGATGATAAAATTGAATACATTTTATTACAGATGACAGGATACCACCTTTTCTTTTCAGATGCAGATACTGCAACCTTGAGTACTGACCGATAACGATACCCATCCGATAATTTTATTCTTTAAAAACTGCTAAGCTTTAAAATAATACATAGCTAAAAAAGACTTACAAAAAAGGCAATCACGTCTCTTTATCTTTTCAAAACCCAGTTCCAAGCTTTTCCGTTTGGTACAGGATTGAATCAAATACATTCTTTTTTCTCTGATATCAGATCCTTCGATTTTTGCTGGCATCAGTCTGATACCAGTCCTGTGTATCAGATCAGTGCCATTTCTACATTTGAGATAAATTCACTACATATTAAAAAGCAACATAAAATTAAATAAAAACCTCTGGTTAAATTAACTAGATTAATGCTAACGTCCAATCAGGAGCTGGTTAAGCCGTGTAACAATGTAAACTGATGATGCTCTGAGTTAAGAAGAGTTGATATCCAAAAAATTGATATCCAAATTATTGATAGTTGTTTTTGTATTACTCCTAATTAAACGTAAGCGTTCAGGCCTGTCAGTGTGGATGGGTGATATTATGTTTTAAAAAGCATTTAGTGGTTATAATGGAGCTTTATCAGACAGAGGGAATTATAATTGCACAGAGTTTTTTTTGTTTTGTTTATTTTTTGATAATTAAAATCATATTATGGTTGGATAGATCAGTTAGCAGAGTATACATTCTTGTCACTTGATCACGTTTTCCCTGAAAGGTCACATGACCAGATCTATACACTCACTGGTGCTGAGTCAGTTTAAATATTATGAAATACTAAAGCCAGAATTGCTTTGAAGTGGGATTTACTTTTCGCCACGCTGAGCTCACAGTGAATAGATTTGGAGATGCTTGCCGCTTCTGCCCAGTGCAAGAGTGTGGTTCGGCTTTATTTGTTTTATCTATACAAACTTTTTATTAATAGGGTGTATAGAATCGCATTGTGGAGTGCACATGACCGTCTGACTGTGAATATTCACTGAGGGCAAACAAGGGCACAATAGTGAATATGAAACCTGTTTACAGTCAAACGCTGAGAGAAAAAAATCAAATAAAGTGGGTATTATTATTATTGTGTTATTGCAGCAATGAAGCGCTGCTTAGTGTACAGCTCTGTTGCATGAATGGCTCTACAGTGAACGCCGCACTGAATTAAAGGGCGCTGTCAACTTTCTGTTTGCTGTAGATTGTCCAAAGCGCATCAGTTGACTCAGCTGTTCATTATTGTGCATTCGCTCACAGTATGTTGCGTCTGTGTGTTCCATCTGTGCCATGCCTGGCAGAAAGGATGTAATCCTCTTATAGGTAGAGTACTGTGGGTGTGTGTGTGTATCTGTGTGTGTGTGCGCCTTTCCTTTCCCTAGCTAGCCATGCATATTGGCTGCCTGCCACAGATGTTATCTCCACCCCTCATGGTGCATGTCTGTGTGACCATGTGCACACATGGACACACACAATCCAGCGCTATTGATCAAACCCCACCAGCTGCTCCTGATCACCACTTATCTAATTTGCCCCCCGGCAGAGGCTCTCACTGTGCACAGGATAATGGGTAATGGGTTTTGGTCTTCAGGTTACAAATGTCTCTTGAGATCACCTAAACGCCTTCCTACTTCCTCCTCCGCTGACTGGTCACAGAGAGAACGTTGATATCCGGGGCACTTAGTCCGTGCAGAGTAAATGCTTATGTGCATAGTCATTTTTCCTTCTGCTCCAGTCTCGAGCCACAACACTGCCTTTTTAACTGCTCCCGCTGGTCGTCTGGTTCGCCAAGACTAAAGCTCATAAAAATGGCAACATTTGTGGCATTGACTGGTGTGGTTTGTGTGGTTTATTTGTTTGTTGGTGTACACTAGCTCTCTGTTTCTCTTTCGCTTTTTGATTTCTTGCCCCATAGGCCGGAGGATGGTCAAGCAGATCAAGCAGGATTAGCATCAGGCTTTGTACAGGGTTAACGAGCCCTGTCATGTGTTAATCTTCGTGCCCCAGGGGGTCAACCCCCTCGAGAGCCTGTGGCCATGATGACTCATGCCAATTTTGGCCTGCATGTAGTGTGATATGGCCTAAACCTTTATCAGAACTGGTGGGATGAGGGGGCATGTGTAGCACGCAGGGCAGAATAATAAACTATCCATCGATGGAGAGTACAAATGATTCCCAGTTAATTACACCAAATCAAACTTTCCCTTCCTAAAATATTAGGATGCTTGGTGAACTGAAAAGGCATTCACTGATGCCACGTGGCTACCCTGATCTGCAAAACACTTGCCAAAATCCTATTTACAGTACAAGGAATACTTATCCTACAATTGGACAGAGTCCAGAGGCCCACCACACAAGCTGTTGGCCTACCAGCCAAGTTACGACAACAAAAGGTACATCCTTACTCACTACCAAATCCCAATTCTTTCTAAAACCCTTGGCTTACCCCCAGTGATTCGGTTTTGTTTTCCCACTTCCCCCAGAAGCCAATGGCCTCAAAAAGTCATTTGTTATGGTCTGACATCACCACCTGTACAGGCATCCCAACTCCTTCCTCTTGGCCCCCTCATCTGCATGTATTCTGGGAAGAATCTGGTGGAGTCCAGCAAGCTTTGTTTCACAGCGGTTTGTTTGTGCACCGAGCCAAGGCGGCTTCCTGACCTTTTGGCCAAGGGTGGATTGAGAATGTCCTCAGATTTTGTAAATATGAACACACAGAGCATCATGTGCACCAGTCATCCCCTCTAGCAGTAGTGATATAACACTTCCTTCTGAAGTCTCATGATGGGTCGGATGACATAATAAAGGTGTCAGTTCAGCCTGCTAACGGTGGTGGTCTCAGCAACAGCATCACATAATCTCGTTGGCGTTATGGACACAAACAGCCCATGGAGTATTTGTGCAGTTGTGAAAGACACCATTTGTTTAACGAAAGGCAGCTCTGTTCCATGGCCATCTCAAGGGTTTAACATTCATGTGGAGCAGCATGATATTTCTACATCAGAATTCTTAATTTTAATTTCTACATCAGAAATGTGCTTTTATGCCCTTTTAGCTAAAACAGAGGTCAGACCAAACATAAATAAAAATTATCCCAGTTGAAAAGCCAAAAAAGGGAATGGGCAAGTTATGTAAAATATGTGCATTTGCTTCTGATGGTGGTTGCTTTAACAAATTCACAAGCTTTGGTCTGGTGATCCAATCACAACAAGTGGGCGGGACTGTTTGGTAAAAAAAAAGAAAATGGAGAAGCTGCTTATTATTAAGTAACGCTTACACCAGACATCTAATCCACTGACTTGGGCCTTTTTAATTTTGTGGTAAAATAGTTTTTCCATTTCTAAAATAGTTTCTCTCAGCTTGTTTCTTATCAATGTGGGTACCTCTGTATGTCTTTCAGGCTAGGGGTGACCAAACTCTCAAAATGATAATAATGAAGACATTGGTAACTCATCCAATCATTGTTGTGCTGTTTCTTGATTACATTAGTAATCGGCTAATCAGTGTTTCAGACTGCAAATGTAGGAAGGGTCTCTGGTACATCCCATTAGTGAATGGAAATAACACAAGAGTCCTGTGTTCCATTGCTTTTAGAATTGGGGACATGGGGGAGGGTCCACTACCGCTTCGGGTGGACATGGATAGTGTGGAGATGCTGGACAGAGATGCTGCATTGTCTCAGTCTGGCATTCAGGGATTGGCTGCGGTTAGCTCAGGCACCACGGTGCATTAGCTAGACCAGCCTGGTCTCAGCAAAATGCCAAACGGTGATAAATTGCTGATGATTACTGGGTCAGAAAGCTTTAGCAGCACCCCTTTAAAGTGCCAAACCAGAGCCTTGGAGAAGTGAACATCTAATGAAAGCTTCTTTCCCAGAAACAGAGTCATATGGAGCTGAGGATTTCTGCGTCATCTTTCGCATCATGCAAATCCCCCCAGTTCCTCCATTGATAGCTATTTAAAGAAAAGCCACAGTGACTTACAGGCCAAAAAACCCCACACCCTATGGACTGCTATAGCGAGCTATTCATCAGCGCTATTAGCACTGGCTGGATTGTTTAGTTGCTAGCAGTTTGTGTCAGATTGTTGGACGCTGGGTGCAAGCCACCAGCACAGTACGTCTAGAGCTGGATGGCATTAGCTCGCTAGTTCCTGCTGAGCCTCATTCCTCATTTATTGGAGTGGTGATGTAAAACAGTTCTGCTGTTGTTTTGCCACTCAGGGCACATCTGAAGGCACAAGGAGCTATTCAGGAATTCATTTATTCATACATGCATACATCCCTGTGTTGCACATGCTCTTGAATTGTGAGAGCAGGGTGAAATTGCCCTTAAAATATGCTGATGGCCTGATTAGACAGTGGCAGCACGCAGAGGACCTCATCTTCTCATCTAGGAGGAAAGGACTGGATAGCTCCCCTTTGTTGGAGGACAGCCAAAAAGGAAAATGATGTAGGATGTTCTCAAATGGGAGTTGTAGAAATAAATGGGTATCGTTTCTTTCTTTCTTTTTTTTTTTTTGAAGAGATACAGAAGATTTTTTTGACCTTCATTTTTTTATCCTTTCCGGAGGAGGTGTCAGATTTGTTACAGGAGGTAGGTCATCAGGTGGTGTGTATGTGTTGCCGAGAACAAGGCTAATTTGTTAATCGCTACACTAGTAAAGAAATGTGTCAAAGTCAGGGGTCAAAAAAGAAGCCTAGACTTACAGCCAGTTTGGCTAAAACCTATCAGAGCACACATAGTTAACATTTCTGATTTTCGAATTGAAAGATGAGATCAGTGATTTACAGTGTTTTAACTTATGGTCAGTGTTTGAGTTTGTGAGCTCTGGGCTTAACCTTTTCACTCCTACACCACTGTAAAAATACTGCATCCCCAATCCATGACATTAAGATCCAGATCCAGGACATCCAGCCGGTTTTCTTGGTAATCATCCAGCCATGGATTTACAAAAAAACAGCTCCTCTCCCCGCTGCGAGTGTGTGATTTATCGCTCTGACGCAGGAAAAAAACCTCATCCACGCCAGCACCCTTTAACCAGAAAGAAGACGACAGGACAGCAAGGGCGCCACCGATGAAATATTTCACACATACCGTGGTCTCGATGTGGAGACGACTCTCAGAGCGAGGGGGCTGACGGAGATTAGTACCTTTTCTGGAATAAGGAGTAGTGTTGTGCTACTTGACAGATAAGTGGTTGTTAACAGGTTTTTGAATGTGAGAGGAGGGTGATGTAAGAGACTATGAGGCGTGTTGGTATTCACAAAAAAACAAAAAAAAACAAAACAAAAACGAATTGTCTCAGTCAAGAGACGCAGCTTCTGGTATTGAGGCAGAAGTTCTTATTTTGTGGTTCTTGTGGAGGAGATTGCCACTCCTGTCATCACTTTTTGAGTTTGAGACTAAAGCCACATTTTTTGACTGGGAAGGCCCAGTCTGTTTTTCTCTCTCTCTCTCTCTTTCCCTCTCTCTCTCTCTTTCTCTCTTTGCTAATGTTCAGAAGTGGAGTCAAAGTGAGACAGATCTGTCTGGCAGTGTGTATAGCTACAGGGATCCTCTCCCTCAGGACTTCTCCCTCTCTTCCACTCTCCCCCTCTTTTCTCTCACTCTCTCTCTCTCTCTCTCTGGGTTTCCTCAGCTGTTAAGGCCATCTGTCCAAACACTCCTAAGAGCACTAGCACAGATCTTTTTGCTGGACAGAAGGAGGGAGGAGGGGTGACCGAGAGCAGCGTGGGGATGTGCATATACTGTAGCTCTTAAAGACCTTCTGAAAAAGGAAGGGGGGCAAAAAAGAACAGCTCAGGCTGACCAGAATGATGTAATGATTGTGGGTGTAAGAGAAAGACATATTCAGTGCGGAAGTTAGAACATCGAGTGACTTCCTCCTCAGGTCCAGCAGGACCTCAAGCTTCTTTTTTCTTTTCCCATGGCCCCCCACCCCCCCAGGCCAAGCAACATCCTCTTTCTGGCTGCTGTGATGTATTTGTGTACTCTTAAATGGTACATAAAACATCTGCATGAGAAAGGCATCATGGGTAACAAGGCTTTGCAGCCAAGGCTCAAACATTCACAGTGGTATTATGACTCTAATACAAACCACTTCATTTTCTTGCTCTTTATAATAGAGCCTTTTGGGAACTGAGACTGAGTTATCGGGGGCAGAGATTATTAATGTGGCATATCAACTGTGACACTTTTAAATAATGGCTCTGTCAGTATACATCTGTGTACTCGGTTGATAATTAACACCATGCTACCATCACAATCCTTTTATTAAAACCGAAAGCACACAGACAAGTTTGTTAAGGCACACTATAGAGCTTAGCTTGTTATGTTTTGTTCCCATTCTTTTTCCACTGATGCTCTGATTTTGCTTCTCTCATGCTGGTTCTGATTCAAGATTCAAGATTGAAAGTAGCTTTTTGGCATGGTAAAAGGCTTTACCATGAAACTAACCTTTCCTGCCAAAGCATCAGTAAGGTTAAATTACAGACATACACATGGCTCTATTCGCTGACCCTGATCCTGATAATGATTCTGATTCTCAGAGGACAGACCTAATCTGATCATTCCCAAGCTTCTATCTGACAGTGCAAAGTTTTTTTTTTCAAACTTGTTTGACGTTGTCTTGATTCTCACACTGCACCATTTTTCTGTATTTGTAGGTTGTTCAACGTACCTGAAAGTGGTTTGAGTTCCCTGTTTCCCGAGATGAAACCAGACGGGGTTGACTCAGCAGCGACGGAGCCAATGGTAGCGCTAGATGCAGATCCCGTGATCCAGGGGGAGCCGCTGGGGGAAGGCCAGGATCAGGCTCCGCCCGCTTCACAAACGGAAGAGATGGAGCAAGGGGAGCCGCAGACAACCGAGACGCCCGCGGCCGCCACCAAGCCCAGCAAGGATAAGACTGCGGACCCAAAAGCAAAGACAAAGGGTGCCACCAAAACAAAGACATCCACCACTGGCGCTCGTCCCAGCACCACTCAGAGCCGCATAACGAATGGAGTACAGAAGCCGCCACAAGCCAACGGCGTTGCCAAGAAGACCACCACTAGCGCAACTGCCGAGAAGAAGACAACCAATGCAGCTTCTAAAAAGCCTGCAGCTGCCATGGGGGCAGTGAACACCAAGACCATCAGCAAGCCCGCAGAAAAGAAGCCCATTGGGTCACCAAAGACCACTGGCACGACGCAGCCGGCCAAGAAGGCATCTGTCAATGGCGAAAAAGCCAAACCAAAACCTACAGGTAGGTGGAAAGAGGTGCTGTTAAAAGAATAATGTCTTTAAGAATGAGTGAAAGTCGACGGCCACCAATTAGCATTGCACTTGCATGCCACTGCAATTTTGTTTGGTTATTGTTCTGGTTGAATAGATGACGTTCATGTTGGAATTGCCAAGAAATTTTGGATTTTAGGATCTTTACAAATTAATCATAAAGCTAAGAATAGCAGAAACGATGCCATTGCAACACAGTACATAAATACGTATTAGCATCTGTGGACGTTATTGTTAGCAGACCTTTAGAAATAGTTACAAAATTCAGAATTTTCTGAGCAACCTGTTTATTTAAACTGGTTTTTAACCTTTTCCTCATACCAGCGTCTGCTCCCAGACCTGCCTCTGCCAATACCACCAAGCCCACCACAACTTCCTCTCCCAAAACCGACAAGCCACCTGTCTCCAAGACAACCAGGTAGGCCTCCGATTGGTTCAGATGTTACCAAGCAGCCTGCCAGATTATGTTAATTAGGATCGCAGGGTATGGTGTTTGGTTGCGCATTAAGGCCCTATCTCTCTCTCCCTCTCTCTGTCTGAACTTTTTATTTCACCCCACATGTTACTTAACATTTAGCATTTCAGCATCTGGACAGGAAAATGGATTCTGGGAAACGTTTGGCTTTGCTCTGTAAGTAGGCCGATAGTCTCGCCAAGACACACAGGGTTTAGATCAGAGATTATGCCGTTCAGAAGATAAGGCCCGGAGACGAATGACAGGCAAGGCAGTCTGGTGTTTGTGTGGAGGTTCAGCAATCAGCTCAGATTATCGTGAATACCTGCATCGAGCGTGTCCGTCTCTCAGAAACAAACATGGCCACTCGGCGCCTCTGCCTGAATGATGCCTTTGTTGCTGAGCCATGAGGAGGAATGTCTTGAAGTGCTTCGGTGGTCTCTGTCGCTCTACGTCACACTAGTCTGTGCGTGTGCGTGTGTGTGTGTTGGAATTTGATTGTTTTCAACTTTGTGATTGCAACAGCAAGCTTTTTGTGTACTGTCCGTAATTATTTGCTTTACTGTTTACTTAAGACATGACAGTTTCCCTTCTTTAGTGTCACTGTTTTCTGTTTCCTGTTTTTGAAAGAAAGCAAGAAAAAAAAAGGAGTTAGGTGGAAAAAAAACCCAAACTCACAGACAGCGAGGAGGAGCGTAGGATTAATTAAGCTCCGTATCTTTCTCTCTGCCAAGCCGGCCTCATTTTGGACGAGTGTCGACATCTGAGACAGACCCATAAATCATTTGTTATAGGCTGTGACCTTATTTCAACTCTTCTTTTTCTTGCTGATTCTGAACTTTCTAACTTTCTTCTTTTTTTTTTTTTTTTGCATGGCAATATATTCACATTCCTCAGATCCAAAAGCACTATTTAGATTGCAATATGTGTTTTCCTTTTGTTGTTGTTGTTGTTGTGCAACGACGGCACATTACATCATCTCTTAATCTTTCCGGAAATCTTATTGGCCTTGAAAGGTTGCAGTATGCAGAAAGTATTCGGTATGCTACGATCATACCGAGACACTACAGACGAGATGTTCTCAAGTGTTTGGATGAATCCTGGCTTTTTGTACGAGCCAGTAAAAAAAAAAAAAAAAACAGTCTGATCTTAATTTATCGTGACTGTGATGCATCGCAAGGCGGATCAGAGTCACAGTGTGTAGCACTGCTTCTTTGCATGCCGTGTGTGTGTGTGTGTATGTGTGTGTGCAATTATACTTTTAATATCTGTGCCACAATGCAAATGCGTGTGTGTGTGTGTGTGTGTGTGTGCAGGCTGGAACAGTAGGGAGTTCCTGGTCTCTGCAGTGTATATGGCAGACAGTGCATGAATAAAACATGGCAACAAACACACACGTAGCTCTGCTTCTGTGTGTGTGTGTGTGTGTGTGTGTGTGTGTGTGTGTGTGTGTGTGTGTGTGTGTGTGTGAGAGAGAGAGAGAGAGGGAGAGAGAATGTGTTTGTGTGGGATTGTGCGCGTGCCTGACGATGTTGGCATTTCTACGTCTGTATGCTGGAATCTTTGTCTCAGTTTTTCTGTGGGTGTTTGGCATCTGTGTGTGTGTGTGCTTGTGTGTGTGTGTGTGTGCATGTACGAGAGAGGGAGACAGAGAGAATGGCTCTGTTGTGGTGAGCACTGATAAGCTTTAACCTGTTGTAACCCTGCATCATGGCGGCGTGTGGCGTTTTAATTAACACACGCAGTGGATAAACAAGTGACACTGGCGCAATGGGCGTGTCCTTCAGGCATGCGTGAGCTCATAGTGAGTCACTATACATTACACTGTAAATCTCTCTCTCTCTCTCCGTCCCTCTCTGTCGTTCTCTCACACTGTCTGTCTCTCTCTTTCTCTTTCTCTCTGTCTCTCTCTCTCTTTCTGTCCCTCTTTTCCTCTGTCTCTTTCTCTCTCTGCTTCTCTGTCCATTTTTATCTTTCTTTCTCTCCTATCTCTATGTTTCTCTCTTTTTATCAGCTCTGTATCCATCTCTATCACTCTGTCTTTCTCTCTCTGCGTCACTCTCGTTTCTATTTTTGTCTCTCTCTTGCTCTGTTTCTTTCTTTTCCTCATGTTTTTCTCTTTATCTCTCTCCTATTTCACAGTCTTTCTCTCTTTCTATGTTTCTATGTGTATCTCCCTCTCTCTCTCTCTCCCTCTCTCTCTCTTCCTCTCTCTCTGCCACTGCACTGCATCTAATCACCAAATGGATCTTGCAGTAGAGGAGAGCTGGGCGTGGCGGGGACTGAGTGCGTGTGTGTGTGTGTGTGTGTGTGTGTGTGTTAGAGTGTAACCACTAGCACTTGATTGATTGATTGCTTTAAAACCCAGCCTTGCTTCATGCTCTTCACCTTCTTGGCCAGCTTTCTTCATTGTGTGTTTAAATCTAAGCTGTACGCCCTGTTCCTGTTTTCTCCACGTACATGCTGTGATTAATGTTACAGCAGCTCTCCCGGTGTCATGTGGTTACACCGATCGTCCTGTTATATTCGTAGAAAAGAGCCCTCAGGTTTCTGCTTCAGCACAGATGTGCATGCACATCAGTCGCGTAGCTCCAGGGAGAGATTCACTCATACATCTGGGCAATATGGTGATATAATATCGATATTGTGATAAATTATGTCACAATACACTTTTCTGAGATATCGCAGATATCTTCAGTATTTTTATAATTAGAAACAGTTCGAAGCTCTGATTATATGCAAACGATTAGGTGTTAAATTTGCACTGAAATGTAACAAATCTTAAAATTTTGTATAGATTTTTTTTTACGTTCCTTTATTTTCAGTGTTTTCCATGTTTGTAATGTCCGATTTTTATAAATAAAAGTGATATTAATCTCAGACTTTCACATTTTTAAAAAAAAATTGCAACACAACTGTTTTGCCTATATACTGTGATTCATATCATTAAAAATACCTTCGAGTATCATTTACTTTTGTGAATTAGCACTAAAATAGAGTGAAATTATTTGCTAACGAAGAAAAATCAATGGCAAAGTCATGCGATACCTTATTAAACATGTTTTCTAGGATTACATCCTGTCAAAGAGGTGAATTTGAGTAAATATTTGAGTGAAATTGTCACTGACATGCAAATGTTATTGTGTCATAAAATATACGAGCCAATCAGGTTCCAGTATGCAAATCCAGGCCCTATGACACAGAGTTGCCATGGAACAGTGGTGGGATATGTAGAGTTTTGGGTGTTTAGTAGCTTTGTTTGTGGAACAATCATGTGAATAAGTTTATAAACAAGTAGTAAAATCATAGTTTTCCAAATAAGCTTTAGGATACTTTAAATGATAGATGTACTTATTATGCAATCCATATTGTGGCAATTTTTTTGTAGTATTAAAGCGATATTGTTTTGTCCTGAAATGCAATCAGGGGGACACTCTAACATATTTTGAAGTAGCATCTACCATTAACAGCATTGCTTCTCTTTGGCTGGCGCCATGTTGGCGTGATGTCATATCGCCACCTCAGCGGATTTCCAGAGTTTATTAGTTGGAGGTCTTGGCCTTCCTCAGCAGGATTCTGATTTCTGGACTATAAGACGATGAGCAGATTGACTGTTGCTCGTTTTTTTTTTTTTTTTTTTTAGCATGTTGGGATTTGT
>CM041003.1:2981297-2996297 GCA_022985145.1 Pangasius djambal
TCCCGGTTGCCTAATTAAAACTTCATCAGTTGTTAGTTGCCAGTTCCCTTCAGCTTCATGTGGAGATCTCTGCTTCTGCTTACTCGATCACATACGGGGGAAAATTCAACAGAAATGGTTGTTTAATTTGTTGTGGATCAGATGTTCGGATTTGTGCTTCTGTGTTGACTGAAAAAAAAAAGTCCCCTTGTCTGCACAAATGCCTAATGATTCACACTTAATGACTAATGCCTAATGAGTCAGGGTTATTTGTAGAAAAGAGCCCAGGGCTACATTCATGAACTTTAAAGTGTGTGTGTCTGTGTCTGTGTGTCTGTGTGTGTTTCCTTTCACTTTGCCCTGTGATCCTGTTATTTTTTCAGGTTATAATCTAAATGTTATTTCTTTGCCCCCTAACTGAGGCACAGATGCCAGTGGCCTAGCTGATGGCAACATCAAACTTTTATAGACACATAAAATATGAAAACAGTGGCCTAGTTTACCTTTTTTCCCCTCCCTGTAACATTGTACAAGATCCACAACTAGCAGACTGCAAATAAGAAGCATGATTTTTACACAGGAGATTATTTGAGAAGTGGAAAGTGGCACTAATATGCAGTTTTATCATCTTTAATTGGATGAGCCGTGCATATCATCCTTCTTCTCCTCTCTGTCATGTTACATTTGAAGCAAGCAGACATTAATTCTCTCTCTTGCTCTCCTCTCTCTCACTCTAAATTGAGTCAGATCCGTCAGTGGAGATTATGCATACTGGTTTGAGCTGGGGTATTTATTGTGTGCCTCTTCTTACTCCATATCGAACAGCAGTTATGGAACTTTCTTTCCGAATGCTGCGCCACGCTCCTAGCCTCCATGCCACGGGTCAGCCCCTGTTCTTCACGCTGTCTTTAATGCTTCGAGCCACAATCTGCAGTACAAAGGCAGATTAAGGGCACGACTTAACGCTTTTACCAATCACTAGGTTGAAGTTGCTTGTTCCACATAGCTTTCAAGTGCCCCTGAAATCAAAATTGGTGTTTCAGAGCTTTTAGTGTTATGGACACCAATACGATTGTTTAAAAAAAAGGCAGAAAATCAGTTTGGGAGATCGTTCTCGGTTTAATTTTATAGTTCATAACTTCTGGGAAAATTAAGTGTGCTAATATTTGTGTTTGTCCAGTTAAATGCGCTCTAGGAATCCATATGTCATACCTCCAGGATGGGTCTTGCTCTACTGGAGCATTTTATTAGCAGCAGTAGCAGTTTGTTAACTCATTAGCATCAATAGCAGTTCGTTAACTCGTTAGCAACAGTAGCAGTTCGTTAACTCATTAGCAGCAGTAGCAGTTCGTTAACTCGTTAGCAACAGTAGCAGTTCGTTAACTCATTAGCAGCAGTAGCAGTTGAAAAAAGCTCTAATTAAAACTCTTTGCTGTTCTCCATGTTTAGCTAGTTTGCTAAGCTACTGTCAAGGTTGTTTAGATTCGGGTGCGATTGGCTGTCGTGTAAAATAGTCAAAACTTTTCTACATGCCACCACTCTGACTTCCTGTATCAAAAGGAAATGCATCAACATTCGGAAACAAATCAACTCTCAAGCCATTTCATTGCAACTTCAAGATTATGCATTCATGCTTGAACTGTCTCTTCAGTTTACAGATTAGTGACAGTAATGTGGTAGCAGGCTGGGAGTCAATCACACATGCTCATTAGAATATTAGGCCACGCCTAGACAGTTCCTAGATCGGTTTGATCAGCATGTTCAGCTGCCATTTTAGATTTTCTTTTCATTATTATTTGCTGGACTTTACCAAATGATGATGCTGACCATAGAAGCAGATCCAGCCCTACACTGAACTGGACAACATTGCTCTAGGGTTAATTGAAGGAACTAGGCCTATATTTCATAATTTTCCCAGTTTGAGCTTGTGTTGGGGACTTTCTCATATTCTCCCAGTGCTCATGTGGGTTTCCTCTGGGTCCTCCGCCCAAACACATGTCGCTAGGTGGAGTTTCTACACTAAATTGCCCCTAGGTATAAATATTTGTGTGTGTGTGTACATGGTGCCCTTGTATTCCTGCCTGGCACCTAGTGTTCCCAGGACAGACTCCGGATCCACTTTCACCCTGACCATGATAAAGCACTTACTGAAGATGGACAAATGCACCAATTAATATTTCATCATTTTATGTCATCTTTTATATCCGATTAGGTAAATTAGGTAGGAATTGCTACACTGCCCCCCCAGATAAGGGAAACATTACTATAATTGAACAAATTACAGTATCCATATCAAATCCGTATCATCCGTCCATAATCCTACATTCACACTGCAAAGTAAGTCGCTCGTGTTGCGTGTAGTTTGTCTCACGTTGATGTGTAGCAGCTGCAGCTGTTGTCATTTCTGAGCGTGAAATAATGCATTGATCAGTGTGAAAATAGGTTGTGTCATTTATTTACATGGTACTGGCTCAGTTGTTAAGAACTCTATGGGCTCATCATACATTAACTGTCATAGTAACATTTAAAGTTCTTTATTCAGTAGAAGTGAAGGGACTAATCTTTGCTCAGGAACCTTAAAGTAGGCTCTTGTAGATTCTCCGAAAGAGCCACCACTGCCTTGGCCTTGCTGTTTTGGAGGTCAGTGTCTTGTAATCCCTGCAATGGTGTGGAAGTATTTAAATTAACATGTATATGACTATATCCTCATTGTTATTTATCAGGTCTTCCTAATTGAATATGTTCGAAACTGTGATCTTGACATGGTGTACTAGTGTACAAAACCATAAAACAAAAGTGGGCACGTTGCAGTTATATGAAACTGCACTGTGTATTTATATTCCATCTTTGGGTTTTTCTTTTGTTACCTCTGGTGTGTCTTTGTTCATCTGACAAACTTCTTCGCTTCTGTGTGAAATAAGCTGAATCAGGAATCTACCCGTTTTTCTACTCAGCACTGCTGAGCTCATTCTTCTTTTATCTCTGCATAAGCAGCCTTTTATACCCATGGCTCTATGTGTAGGACATGAATGTCATATCTGTGATATTCTCTCCTTCCTTTCACCAGAATACACACTGAATATTCAGCAGTCGTGCGCTTTGCCTCCACACATACACACGAGTGGGATTTGAATGGTTATTTTTGCTTGTGCTTTTTCGGCATTGAAGATTAAAGTGACTCTTGCCGCTCTCCCTGTCTTGTCATCCTCGCTGGCTCTCTTGTTGTTTCAGAAACTTTATTTAGAGCAGGCCGCCAGTGGAGCGTGTGTTAAGGAGATCAACCGCTCATGCCATGCCTGCGGGACCTAGGTTGCTTTTCTCAGCCCTGATGATAGGGCCCAGGCCCTACAGGACCACTTACCAGGCCGACCGCATTAGTCATGTGGTGATATGGGTCACTGTGGGGCTTGGTGAAAAGCAAAGGGGTGATGTGGTTTGTGTCAGGTTTGACAGGATCATTTCATTCTTGTGGCTACTCTTGTGTGTTTGGGTTCTTGTCAGTTCTTCTTCAGCACCCATAGAGTTTAATTAGAAAGGGATTACAGGGATTAAATGATGAATACACATAAGTATGTCTGGTTAACAGTAGGGCAAGCACTAAAGAGGAGATGATGACCAGGAGATACCAAGAGCAATTAACACGGCCACTTATCAATGAACAGAACGATGCCAAGGGTTTTAAGGAACTGTCTTACCTACATTCCCACTAGCAAGTCACTTATGTTGCTTGTACTTCATCTGTTGTTGATGAAGCTCACTATACGATTTATATACATCTATTTTGTTTAAAATGGGTTTAAGTTTGATTTACATGTGACGTACTAGGCTTCATACTAGATTTGTTGGCAGATTACCAAAGCAAGCTAACTATACTAGCTACATATACTCACCAGAGTCACCAAGGATCTCTGTAATGTCTCTATACACATTTAATGAGAGGTCATATATGGAAGTTTTTCTTCCATTTTTGCATGTCAAACAGTAAATGGGAACTAATATGAGCTAAAGTTGTGTGTGCAGAGCTGAAGAAATGTCGGACAAGACACACAGTAGGATTGATCTGAGGACTCGTTCGAGCCAGTCATTTGCATTTGTCGCTTTACTACATCGTACTTAATTTGCTTAGGATTGAGAACATCTCAGTTCAGATGTCGTGCTATTACTTTGTTGGCTGCCTCCATCCCTGAAATCATGGCTCTGTTTCGCACATGTCCATAGAAAATTCATTTGTTGTAGTGTAAATATAGGATTACTGGGATTACTGACACACACTCACTCATACAGAACACATAGAAATGCTTTCTGTTTCCCTGAAATACTCATACCGATCACACAGAGTGTCTTACTGTTCTCTGGAGTCTTGAATGTAAGTTAATCTGAGTAAGTTCTGACTCATTGTTTGCAGTTTAGAACTTTATGACAGATCAATAGAGACAGCCAGCCTTTCTACTCCATGATCAGAGACCATATTAAAATGAATCTGGTCCTCATTCATCTGTGTTTCTCTGTCATATCTGTGTGACAGAATCTGTAATAAAAACTGGGTCAATAAGAACAACAGCATATCTCATCCTATACCCAGAAGACCATAACTTAGTTTAGGAGATCTTTACAAATTTTCCATTTACTCTGTTAGTAGTCTTGGCCCAGTTTTCAAAACAGGAACAGGTGACCCAATCCTATCTCACATTCCTGCTCTGTGCTACATATAAATAAAGGACCATGCCTTCTTACCTCCTTTCCTGCTGCTCTGCTTCTGTGTATTTTCCTGTCGGGCCTCCAGGGCCCAGATCTGCATTGTGAACAATTGGCTCAGGTCAAACAGAGAATCAGTATCACAACCACAGAGTTTATTACCCTCAGAGTAATATTTAACAAATTGATGTACTGTTTTGTGGTTTGAGCTAACTTTTTTTGTATAACAAATTATATGTTTTCTGTTGATACTAAGTTCCTGTTTTCTTTCTGTCATTACTTCTCCAGGCCTGCCACAGGCACCACAGCTTCTCGCCCAACTTCTGCTGCACCGAAGTCAGCTGCCCCCGCCACATCCAAGACACCAACAACTGCATCAAAGACCACTCCATCTGCAGCCAAAACAACCACCTCCACTGCTAAACCATCACCTGCTAAAACTCCCTCAGCTGCTCGAGCTCCAACCACGTCCACAAAAAGCCCTACACCCAACAAGAAAGGTAGATAAAAGAACTAAAAGTAATATTTATAACCTTTATATATTTATAAGGAAAGCATTTTCACTCTTGAAGGAATGGTTTGCCATTTTTCTATATTATGTGGATTTTTATGGGTGAGACAAGTTTAATTATTTGAAATGTTAGCATAAGTCAAGTGTCTTAACTTAAAAGGGACTTGTATTTGGCCAGATTGCTTTCTGTTATAAGAAGAATAAGTTGATATGAAACTCTGTAGGCTGTTATGTACATGATAAATGTTTATAATATTTAAAAGCTGTCATATTAATGAAAAATAGATGAAAACCATCAGAATTAAAGAGCTCATTGGCTTTAGTATGCATTATTTGACATGACTTTTTATGTTATTGTTTTATACAGTATATAATGTATATATTTGGGTGTGTATATATATATATATATATATATATATATATATATGTATGTATATATAATGCTATATTTCCATAGCATTCAGATATGAATAGTTTTTTCTTCGTTCAATATTGATATGTGACACAGTAACACTGAGAACACGCTTCTTTTTGCCCTATGCTTATCTGTTTAGATGCAAGCAAGCCAGCCACCCCTGCAGCCAAGAAGTCAACTGCCTCCCCTCTCACTCGCCCTGCTTCGACTAAGACCAACAAGCCTGACACCCTGAAGGCAGCCACACCAGCCAAACAAGAGTCTGTCTCCAAGAAAACTTCTACCCCCAGCAAGCCAGCAGTGGAATCCAAGACGAGCAAGCCTAAGGAGAGCAAACCAGCTCAATCAAAGGAAATCAATGCTGCCATGAAAACATCTAGCGCTAAGAACAGCACAGCCAAGGCAGCCAGCCCTAAGAAAGTAGTGGGGAGCAGCACTCCCATGCCAGTTAAACGTGGCCCCAAACCTGCACAGAAAGAGAAAGAGAAAGAGGCCGAAGCTCCTGCTGTTGAGACTGCTGCTGCAGTTGAAGCCATGGCTGTTGCTGCTGCTGCCACAGCTGCTGGGACCTTTATTGCAGTGACAGATAATGAATCTGAAGTCCAGTCTGAACTCCTGCCTGAATCCAAGCCTGAAGTTGCACCTGAAGTCAAGCTCCAAGTTTCACCTGAAACCAAACTGGAAGTTGCACCTGAACCCAAGCTCGAAGA
This sequence comes from Pangasius djambal, assembly GCA_022985145.1. NCBI lineage: Eukaryota > Metazoa > Chordata > Actinopteri > Siluriformes > Pangasiidae > Pangasius > Pangasius djambal. The sequence goes on from CM041003.1 coordinate 2,987,608, forward strand.
TGCACCTGAACCCAAGCTTGAACCCACACCTGAACCCAAGCTCGAAGATGCACCTGAACCCATTTCACCACTCCCATTGGAAACCGAGTCTCAGCTTGCATCTGAAACCAAGTCCGAACATATGCCTGAAACTATATCTGAACTCCTACCTGAAACGAAGTCTGAACTTGAACCTGAACCCAAATCAGACCTCCAGTTGGAAACTGAGTCTGAATTTACACCTGAAACTATGTCTGAACTCCTGCTTGAAACCAAGCCTGCACTTGCATCTGAACCCAGATCAGACATCCTGTTGGAAAGTGAGTCTGAATTTACACCTGAAACTATGTCTGAACTTCTGCTTGAAACCAAGCCTGCACTTGCATCTGAACCCAGATCAGACATCCTGTTGGAAAGTGAGTCTGAATTTACACCTGAAACTATGTCTGAACTTCTGCTTGAAACCAAGCCTGCGGTTGTACCTGAACCCAGACCGGACATCCTGTTGGAAAGTGAGTCTGAATTTACACCTGAAACTATGTCTGAACTCCTGCTTGAAACCAAGCCTGCGGTTGTACCTGAACCCAAATCAGAACTCCCTTTAGAAAGTGAATCTGAATACACATCTGAACACCTGCTTGAAACCAAGTATGAATTTGAACCTGAACCCCAATCAGAACTTCCACTGGAAACTGAGTCTGAATTTACATCTGAAACTAAGTCTGAATTACTGCTTGAAACCGAGTCTGAATTTCCCTCTGCCCCTGAACACAAGTCAGAACCCCTGTTGGAAACCGAGTCTGAATTTTCCCCTGAACCCAAGTCTGAACTCCTGTTGGGAACAGAGTCTGAAATTGCCCCTGAACCCAACTCTGAACTCCTGTTGGGAAAAGAGTCTGAAATTGCCCCTGAGGCCAAGTCTGAACTCCTGTTTGAAACAGAGTCTGAAACTGCCCCTGAACTCGAGTCTGAACCCCTGTTGGAAACAGAGTCTGAAATTGCCCCTGAACCCAAGTCCCAACTCCTGTTTGAAACTAAGCCGGAAACTCTGCCCGAAACAGTCCCAGAACCCACAGTTGAATCTTTGATTGCTGCTGCAGTTGAAGACATTGCAGCAGACACTCAGGATATTCCATCAGATACAGAAGAAGAAACACCTGAAGAGGTGGTGCCACAGCTGGCAGATCAGCTGAATCTTGAGCACCCAAGTGCTTCTTCTACTCTTGGAACGACAGTAATGTCACCGCCATCCTCCCCCACTGGAGAGTCTCCCACGCATGTGGAACCCCAGATCTCTGCTGCACTACAAGATATGTATGCTGCCAATAATCCCTGGGCACAGAATCAGCCCATGTTCTCAAGTGATATTACCACAGTGAATCTGGAGCAAGAAGATATCAGGGTTCAAGAGGATCTCCTAACCACCCTGGAGTCTGCAGAAGAGGAGGCAGTGGATATAGGGAAACCTTTCAATCTGAGAGTGGAGCCTGACCTGTTGAGTAGTTCCCATGTGGAGCATTTCAGCAGTGTGTCACCTACTTCTCCTAGTATGGAGATGGAGGAGGCAGTGGAAAAAGCAGAGGAAGAAATCAATGAGGATGACCATGAGGAGGAGGAGGAAGAAGAAGATGAGGATCAGCAGGAGAGGGAGATTGTAAAGGTTCAAGCAGTGCCTGAAACACCGAAAATGGACGATTTTAAGTTTGAATTATCAGAATTTAGCACCTCCAGTAGTGGCGTAATGCAGTCTGATGATTTTGGCGGGATCATCCAACAGGAGCAAACAGAAACAACCTCACCCTTCCAAATGGAGAGTCATCACAATGATGAAGATGGAGAGGACTTCACTTTGAAAAAAGTGGAAATGGAACAGCCATTTATGGGCCCACCAGGGGTCAAATCTTTTTCAGATGAAGAGGAAGAGGAGGAAGAAGAGGAGGAAGAGGAGCAGGAAAAGGAGGACATGGACACTGGTCCAGAGCATATTGACAAGGACCACATGGACTTTGGCCATGAGCAAGCTGGTGATCACCGCATGGATGTTCAGCTCAAATCTGAAGAAGAGGAGGAGCATGAGGATGAAGATGTTGAGATGGTTAGCGAAGGCCAGATGGAGAGTGGAAGCAAGATTGCTGGAGATGAGGATGACTACGATGAAGGCTATCTAGACAATTTGAACCGCACTGCTCCAGCTCCCTCAATACCCATGACTGCAGCCTGGGGCCCATCCAACCCCTTTGTAGACACTTGGGCTCAGCCAACCTCCATCAACATAACATCCAGTCCCTTAGACATCAAGGCAGCTGATCATGAGACACCCACAAAGTCCCCTGCTGAAGCCTGGCTTGAGAAGCCTCTAGGTCATTTGACTGAACCACACCTTGAGGTCCGTGAAGAGACCGAGAGCTCAGTCCCAGTGGATGGCGCTAACCTGTGTGCACCTGCAATTGGTATGTCCCAGTCAAGCACCCTTAGTGGAACAGCCCTGGCAGCCCACAGCAGCAGTGAGACCAGCACACCTGAAGAGCTGCGAGACTACGACAGCAGCTCAGGTGTGGAGTCACGCTCAGACAAGCAACAGACACCTGTCCCCACAGCCCAGCCTGACCAGGAACAGGACCTCGGGATTCACCTGGAGCGAGGGGATGGGGAGGAAGAGGAAGCAGAGACACTTCCAGCAGATGAGGTCCTGGGTGATGCTCCAACTGCACCAGCATCTATTCCATCATCCCCTACTACTTCTGGGGATGAGGCAAGTGATACAGAAGGAGAGATGCAAATCAATGACCCTGATGCTCCAGCTGATGACACTGCAGCCTTAGACAGTCCTACTGCCTCCCGAAACCTCCCTGCCTTGGAGGAAGATGAGGAGGCCACTGACATGCAAGCTGGAGAGGAAGATGGTGGGACCCCGCAGTCCGCCAACTCTGTAGCCTCCTACGGCTTTGACTGCTCAGTATCCAACTCCAATGCCCATTCTACTGCTGAGAGCTGTGGTAAGAGCCCTGGGATTTTTTCCCTGGAGAACGAAGACCAGCTTCCGGAAGAGGCTAAGGATCCCTCACTCATTAAGGAGCTGACCTTGCCTGCTGCAGCCGCTCAAGCCGAGGATCTACTGGGTTGTCCTGTCGACCTGCTTCCCCTCGGCCAGCAAGGGGAGTCACACTCCAATCCTGAAGACCAATACCTGCTTTGTGGGAAGACAGGAGCCAGCGCTCTTGAGGAGTCCGACCCCGAATCTCCCATGCACCTGTCTCCCCAGCATGGGGACAGCACCGATGGCCAGCCACCTTACTACTCTACCATATGTGATAACACTGATAGCTTTCTGGCAGGTAACGTATAAAGTCCCCTAATGGAATGCACCTTTTCCCGCACCCTTCCCAAAACAGCACCCTCTCTTCCTTTTTGTCGTTTGTTTTCTTACCAGTCCAGGCGATGGTGTAATGAAACGGGGGAAAAAATTGGACATAGGGGGATGGACTGTAGGTTTATCAGTGCTGCTTTCTCTTTCTTACTACTATTATAGTCATGGTTATGATTGTATGGCTTAAATTCCTGTATGTACAATAGCTATTCTCATTTTCTATTAGAATGTACTATTGAATAACACTGCATACTACAGCACCCCTGAACTTGGATTGATAGACTGAACTGTTGTGAAGTCCTTTAATGGCTAAGGAAAGCAAAAAACAAAACAAAAAAACTAAAGAAAAGAAAAAGGATCACATTGGACGGACTCTATCTATGTTTGTATTTATCCTACTGTTTTTACCGAACAAACGTCAAATGATTTTTTTTTACTTGTTTTATTGTTTATTTTTGTTAAGTTCCTGGTCTTCTCTTGCACTGTAGACATACTCTTGCATCTTTTTTTTTTTTTTTTTAACTTTTTCCTGTGTCAAGAACTAACTGTTTTAGCACTAAATAAGGATAGATCTTCTTCCAGAGGCTTCGCACTTTGGGGTTTTTTCAATGTAGGGAATTGTTGGAATGTTAGATGGCAAGCAATGTTGTTTTGTTTTTACATTTTTTTTCTAGTATAAAAAAATTTCCAGCACATTTTTGTGAAGGATAACTTATCATGATAAGTCACATACCACAGCTTTTTAAGTACTCAGCAGTGATCTGGTTGTTTTGATTTGCAGTAGTTGGACATTTTTACTTTGGCTCAAATATTCAATGTGGTGGGGGAAAAAATGACACTCGCGTTTTTAAAAAATGACACTTGAATGTGGGTGGCGAGTATTGGACATATGGATTGGAAATTGCATGTAAAACTAATTGCGTTACTGTAATACTGTTCAAGACCTATTATGTCAGGATGATCAAAAAAATAATAATAATGGTTCACACTAATTAAAAGGTTTTTCAAAATTCCATTAAACATCATTTCAAGGCCATCTGTTCCCGTTTCTTATTTCCCGCATGGTGCTAAAAAATTTGTCCTTAGGTTTTGAAGTTTAGGTGTCCATTGGGAACTATTTCCATTGGTGCATTCCCATGGAGTCTGACTGGGAACAGGAATGGTGTTACCTCCTAATGGAATTTTGATGAAATGACAGCCCTGGTGTCCACACCCATCATCTCCAGCATGTGCCCTGACCTAAAAAGCTGTCCCACCCTGTTAGAAGAGTCTGCAAAGCCAGACACATAAAAATAAACTCTCACTCCTGGTCGTCCTGTCTGCCTACTGATCCTGAAGGAATGTTACCTGTAGGTCTTCAAATAAGGCTACACACACAATCCAGCATCAGCCTGAATGAATCTTCTCTCTGCCTCTTGGTAGTGGTTTGGAGGTCTCTCTGTCCACCACCCTCTCTCTTTTGTTCTCTTTCATCCATTTTCTCCGTAAAAGATCTGCACATCAGTCTGCTTACTTTGTTGTGTTACCCTCATTCACCACAGGTTTAGTCATTTCACACCTACCTTGTGGTACAAACCAACAGACAAACACTGGATCTTATTGCACCCTGTGTCAAAAAAATTAAAGTTACAGCTTTACCTTTGACTGTTACAAAGCACTAACACTGGAGACTCCTTTCAGAGATGTTATATAAATGTCTCCTTACAGAAAACTATGCCATATCAAACATTACACACATTTATATGAAGCGTCTGCCATGAATGCGCTGTTACTATACAAACCATAACTTATTACAAGGGCATTAATATATAAATCTATGATTTGTAGCTGCACTACTGTCAGAGCTGCAGTTAAATTAATCAACACCACTGTGGTGTATATACTTTTATATGTATATACACTGTATACTGTATGTATTATTTGTCCTCAGATCAGAATGTCTGTTATTTATGAATATATATATATATATATTACTATTTTCTAAAAAATAAATAAATAAATAATAATAATAATCTCTTCTTACTGAAGTACAGTATAAGTACAGTGAAGTGCCAGTTTGTCTGTAGATGTTGATCCTTGTTAAAAGCAGATCATTTGAAGACCTCTATGTTCTCTCAAAATAGAAAGGTCTTATGTTTATTAGTTTAAATATGATCCCATGTAATTTTTTTCTGGAGAAGACAGTATTGGCCAGCTATGATGTTGGTAATTTAGTTTGCTGAGTAAAGCTCCAGCTAAAAGGCTTGAGGCTGGCATTTGGAAAGTTTTCTGATCTGATTTTGCTTTCTGTATTGGATTAAATTCCTGAAAAGGAAATTAATAGTTCAGGAGACAGCCCAGCACAGAAACCCAAATCTGATTGGATAACTGCTTGAAAAACAGGCCATATATGAACAAAGGATGGGCCAAAATATTTTAATTCCAGTACTGTAGACATTACACATTGTATAGTTATTTTTGCAACTGACTCCACTTCTACTGAAGGACTTGATAATTACATTAGGACAAAGGCACTGGAAAAACCTTTATTACAATCTATGTTTCATTTTTAGTGAAGATTTGCTTGCAAATACTTGACCATGATGAAGTCATTGATTATTAGAGTAACAGGCTCAATAATCATGGTTTTGTCCTCTGGATTTATATATTTTTACATTGTGCAGTGCTGCTGGACTATATTTCTCTCTCCATGGTCTGTATGCCACTTTCAGTCTGGTTCATTTTTATTTCTCATTCTTTTCCCTCTGGTCAACCCCCCTGTCTTTTATAATTGCTCCTCTATCAGTAACCAATATTGCAAGTGCTCTTGACTGTTCCACAGGGTACAATAGGGCTCCACTCCCGAGCCGTCAGGAAGTAACGTATGGCAACCTGCCGTCACTTTTCCCAGAGGTAAACGGCAATCACTACCTCACTCTGGTGCAGAATGCACATCGGCACTATAAGCCCCTTATGCCCCATACTCAGCGGCAGAAGCAGCCCACCAGCTGGGTGGTAGAACTTGTCAGACTTCCTGCTGCTTGTCCGCCACAAGCCCCACGAGCAGGTCAGCTGAGGCACCTGGAGCAGCACCAGCTCCACCTCCGCCACATTCTGCAGCGACAGGAGCAGGAAAGACAACAGCGTCTATGGCTGGAGGGAGAGAGGCAGCGACAGGAGCTCCAGAAGCAGCTTGAGAGGCAACAAACGCTGCGGCAGTGGCAGAAGCAAGAAAGGCAGAGGATGGAACGGCAGAAGCAGTTGGAGAGGCAACGTCAGGAGCTGCTGCAGCTTCAACTTCATCAGGAGCACAGGCAGCGGCGGCAGCTCCTTCAGTGGCAGCTCGGGCTAGAGCAGAGGCTTAAAAGGCAGCAAAAAGTGCAGTCAACCAAGCGGATTTCCCCCTCACATGGACTCTGCACCATCTATGAAGCCATGGAGACCAGTGAGGACGAAGATATTGAGAAGGACATTGCCTCAGTGAGAAAAGAGTTGGGAGGGCAGGAGAAACAAACCCACCTGCCTCTGCATCTAACAAGTGAAAACCTCCACCAGCCACCTAAGCATGAGCATGACTTGAATACCAAGATGGATGTGGTGCAGAAGCTGATCAACCAGGCCTTGCTGCTTGAAGGTGAGGATGGCTGTCCACCACTGCTTTACCTACCTGGGCAAGGAGGGGGCACCCTCAGCCCACTAAAGAGTAGCTCCTGGCCACAGATCCTGCACCAACTTAGCCATGCGTCGGCCACCATCACCTCTGTCAGTAGCTACTCCCCCACACGGGGAAGCTCACCACAGGGCGACTGGACCATCGTCGAGCTTGAGACGTACCACTGAGAAATTAGCTTAGTCTTTCTAAATTGAGTTAAAATGATTTCAGTGTAGTTCCTTTGAAATTTGTCTTTGTGCAGAGTCCAATGTGTTTCACACACAGTCTTAATATATTTATAGTAACGATACACTGGTAATTCAGGTGTGCCATACGATTCTGACTGAAGCTTATTGATCAGTCCCCATCATTGCCATGTATCAGTGCTAAGTGACCAAGACAGGACAACAGCTGAGCCAACAGCTGAGCTCAGTGTCACTGAGGTGTTTACCAAAACTGAATCTCCAGCTAACAGTGGTGCTTTGTTCAGAAACTGACCCTGATGAAGGCTAGAGGTCAATTAACACACACTCTGCATGTAAAAATCTATTTGTATCTAAAACTTGGCATCCCAGTGTATGTTATTATTAATAATATTTGATCTGAGAAGTTACCAACTTCTTCTTTAGTTGTGTAATGATTTGAGCTCAGAAAGCTCAAACGTCTACATCTCTCAATTAATCCACATCTTGTGACCTATAAGAATCCAGAATTTAATGTGTGTATAATGAAACTGTGTAGGGAAATGCACATGGATCACAAGTACTTTCCTGTATGTGAATAATGTGAGTGGTATCTGGTTGTGTCTTTTCCCTCTCAAAGGGCATTTATTTTGAAAAATGCAGTATCTTTATAGTTCATTTTTTAAAATTGTTGCACTCATGAACGGGATCATTCGTTTTGCGAGATCTCTGAGTCTATTGAGCCTATTGTATTCGGTTTGTAAGAAAAGAGACATGGACACTGAAGGCTCATGAGCACTTCAGACACAACGACTGCACTAATGACTGTGGGGTGAAGAAAACAAGATGCTATGGATGCACCCTCTCTCTCTCTTTCTCTCTTTTAGAAATAGGGGGATTTCTGTTCTATGTCCTTTCCCAACATTCCACAACCATTACCTCATTTCCTGGGTCCTTTTGCCTCAATAGGTTTCCCGGGGTTACCGATGATGTCATGGCAACAGTCTGAAAGACACAAGAGAAGGAAACAAAGCCTCAGAAAGAGAGAATGGGCTGCAGACTAGGGGCTGATCCCAAATCAGACCCTACACCCCAAAAGCCCTTCAGTTAGGTCCGAATAGACTGGCTAGGTACAGACCAAAGTAACTCATTAGATTACTTTTGGACTTCTATGTAGAATTTTGTACTGTTTTAGTAAAAATACAAAACATAGAGTGTTTTTTTAAACATTTGAATGAATCCTAATAGTTCATTCATAAATAACTCATTTCTGAGAGAAGTTACACAATCTTGTATTGCCTGCTGTTTTTTTTCTTTTTTCTTTTTAAAGTGTTTTCCTGGCTATGGTAACATCATCTAGCTAGCTACATGTTTGCTAACTGTCCCTTGTGGAAAGATCACATATATTTCAAATGTGATTATGTGAGGAACACGCGTTCGCATGAAACATGTGACGGTTCATTTCAACATGACACTTGTGAATTCACGTAAACTAATGTGCCATCATGTGAATAACATGATAAATAAAAGT
>CM041003.1:3001297-3009656 GCA_022985145.1 Pangasius djambal
ATTTTTCAGCATGTTTATCATCGTAACATGATCCAGAAGGTAGAGTTTCAGCTCCATTAGTTACAAAGCAACTGAAATTGCTCACTTCAGGACACCTGAGATGGCTTACGTCATGGACTCAGCTCAGGTAAGATGCAGAATAACATTTAGGACTCCTTTATTCCTAGAAAACACATTTTATAAAGCTGTTTCTAACGAGCTACTTCACATTCCTATGTCTTATACTTCAGACATACTTCACACAGTTCTCATCTCAGGAATAAAGGTAGCAGACTGTACTTTTCCTCCTTGCTGGGGTGCTACCGTCAAGAGTACATCCTCGGTACCTTTAGGTTGTATCTTAGGACATAATCGGACCTTGAGGACCACTGAAAGGTTCACCACATGCACTGTCCTAGGTAACAGACACACACTAAAAGTACACAACATGATGTACTGGTACTACCCCAGTGACAAATACCTTTATTTCTGAGTGTGTAGAACCTGTCTTTGGTCCTTTCCTCAAAGCCACCATGTTTTATTTAAAGCAGAGTATAGTATGACTGAGAACACACACACACACACACACACACACACACACACAGATTAACGTACTACTGTTTTATTATGCATTAACCTTGACTCCCTGTCCTGTTTTGATATCGTTATGGTTGTGAGCAGGATCTAAATAACGGCGGTCCGTCAGGTAGACGTGAGCCTGTAACTGAACGACACGTGTTCAGGTGTTCAGTCATTTCTTTGAACAGCATACCTGTGTCTACCAACACTCGGGCTGTGTCTCAGATTACACTTATGTATTATTCCGCGCTACCTTTAAAGTCACAGCTTTACCTCTGACTGTTACAAAGCGCTGACACTGGAGACTCCTTCCATAAATGTTAAATAAACGTCTCCTAACAGGGAACTTCACCGTATCGACGATCACGTGTGTTAAATAACAACGTACAAAAAAAAAAAAAAAAAATCGGTTTATTATTAGCCTCAGATCATGTCTATTATCCGTCCTACAAGTCCCTGTGAATGAGCTGTTGCTATGGAAACCATAAAATATTAGTACGAGAGCATTCATATAAGCCTCTGATTTGAATTAGAGTCGTCACTATTGTCAGAGCTGCTGTTATAGGAAATTAAATAACACCAACTGACAAATAACACCAATCAGAATCGAGAATTCAAAATCGCTGTGGTATAAGAAGGAATTAAACATTTCCTCGAGGTTGAAGTTTGCACGCCACGGCCTTTCATATTTACTGACAGATCTGTAGCTCGTCTGATCCTCGGCAGTGAGTGGCAGAGATTCATCATAAGTCAATCACAAAGAGTAGACGATGTACAGATTTGTGTCTTATCCCTCGGTTGCGGTTCGTCGGATGCATTAAACCCGCTGCGTAAAATCAATTTCCCTACTCCGGGTGAAATAAACACCTGATCCGAGGAGAAGCGAAGTGCACACAGTACTGTAAGGATGGAGGTCCTGGTCCACTGACAGGAGTGTTGTGCCAGTCAACGCTGGCTGTTTACACCTCCGTGTTCACCCAGGTACTGGGGCGAAGGTGAAGGTCACAAGAGCAGAGGCGTAACGTGACTGCGTCTGGATGGCGTTTTTTATGGAGTTTTAAGCTGAAGTGAGAGAAAGAACGATGTTGTCCTAACGACACCAAAACACATTAGTGCTCTGATAGATGGTTTGTAATATATCTTGCAATCTAAAGTGCTGGAAGTAAGTGCTAATTACTGAAGTCTGGTACAAATTCACTGACGCTTAGCTCCTGAGATTTTACTCAGTGTAGGTCGAGTTCACGTACAAATCATATTTACATCACATTTAGCAATAATACAGCGTAACTGCACTTTGTAGCTAACTTGTAACCATGTCCATGTATGTCATTATGTGGTTTTAAATCGGCTTCGTTTCTGGCGATTCACGGCTTAATCTTAGTGCAGTAGTGCAAGCACGGGGAAGTAGAGTGAGCGCTAGTAATAAGTGGATGATGTACTAGAACAACCAAAACTGACACGTGGAACCCTGGACACTTTTTGCTCTCTTTAGTACAAATGGTGGAGCTACTCTGGGGTTTGAAGTGTTCAAAATAGAGCCAGAACAACGATTGACCACGGACGCAGAAACGCCACGCAAAGTGTTTAGGGTGGACTTTTTGGGAGATTCATTTCCATTTAACGGAAAACGTTACAGATTTGATTTAAAACACGTCCATATAAATATCAAGGTAATAGATAATCACGTCCATAGTACGTAGTGTTACCCAGATCGCGTAGAAACATCAATGACCTCTTTTGCACATTTGGCATAAACCCGTCAGGTTTATCAGACAGTGCTCTCTATTGGTATTACTTTACATATGCATTGTTGCTATGTAACAGGCCGATTTAGTTTCCTCCACACAACTTTCCTCTCGAGATGAATCGAAATAGCTTTTTACTTTTTGAGGCACCTTCAAGCCACGTGAAAAAACAACTGTCTGCAGCGTGTCTCAAGCTAAGAACATCCGTTAACCACAAATTTTGCAAACGAGCTGCATGTGACGTAGCTGAGATGTAGCCTAACTCGTGAACATTGTACTGACATAGCGAGTTTGAACGTGTAAGACAAGATTCTGAGATTTGCCCATGTCTATCAGCTCTGTTTTACAGAATTAGTCAGAAGAGAGTAAAAAGAAAATCTAAAAGCATCAGTTTTGTCGTTAATTTACTATAATCAAGGACAGAGATCAGTGAAGTGAAGAGTAGACCCGCTTCTCCTCAAGCACAGTGCAATTAAGTCAATCAGTCTGTCCTGGTCAGTTATTTAATCCGAATCCAAATCAAGGTCAAAGCCACAGGAAAGTCATTTGCTTCTTCACAGTAATTTTAAATCTAAGCTATTTCCGAAGAGGGTTTTTTTTTGGTGTGCTGTCTGTTTTGCCTATTGATGCATGTCAGTCTTTATTTTTTAATATATTTTGACTTCCATTGATATGCAGAGTATTCCCATTCCATATGATTATTCCAGCTGTTTATTCCAATACCAATTCCAATACTATTCAGGAAGAATAAAGAAAAACTAGACACATCTGTGTTTTGTTTGCTAAATTACTGCGGTTACTAGCAACATGGTCTAGTAACCCAGGCTCTTTGTTAGTTTGCTAGCTTTGGTTCCATCAAAATCAATGTTAAGAAAGATTTTAAACAGAGAATGAAGACAACGACGCGACAACCAGTGAGACCGCGTCATTGTCTACCTGCACGGAGCAAAGTGAGAGACAGAGAGTGCATGGAAAGATACCAAACACCACACACACACACACACACACACACACACACACACACACACACACACACACAGGCATTGTTCTGCAAACTGTGTGATCGGGTAAGGTAGATGCCACATTTTTCATCACCTGTCCTTGAGCAGCTCTCTAGACCTCACTGCTGCAAGAACCTTCACTGGGAAATTTCAGGAATTCCTATAATTCCTATAATTCCTCAAATTCATCAATTCCCACACAAACTGTGAAAGCACGTTCTGAAGCTTTTCAGAGTGCGATGGTGTGTCTGAGTGCTACAGTTGTCTTACTTAAGGGTGGGGTGTTGTGGGGTTTACTCTAAAAGCTTCACTTTCTACATGATAACTTTCATCTCTGTCTGATTGCTCTCTCTCTCTCCCTCTCCCTCTCTCTCTCTCTCTCTCTCTCTCTCTCTTATGTCTGTTTCTCCCTTTTCTTCTTTTTTTATGTGTAAAACACACACATGGCCTCTGGTCTACTGCAGAAGAAGAGATCAAACAGTGTTTTTCTCTCTCCCTCTCTCTGTCTCCCTTATTTTCCATCATTTTCTCCCTCTCATCCGGTCCCACACTCTTTGTTTTCTCTCCCAGCGCTCATTCATTTTTCATGCCTTTTTCTCTCTCACCCTCTCTCTCTCTCTCTCTCTCTCTCTGTCTCTCAGAGCTCTGTAAGAAGCCTGTCATTACCCACGCTGCACCTGCTCCATCTCGTGCTCTCTTTCTGCTTTTTACTAAATGACTCCGTATCGATCCGCCAAGTGAAACGTGCACGCCGTGTTTTTCTCAGCGTGATCCCACCGTCTGCCCCTCGGCTCCGGATTCATTATGAATCCACGCGCCTGCTGTCCGTGAGCGTTCACTCTTTCATTAACACTCACAGCTGTCATCGCTGCCGGGGACTAATCAGATTAGCCGGATCCAACATGTTGTCGTGTCCTGGACCACTCTTACTGCCACCACAGGGTGATTCATTTTTCTTGCCTGGAACAGTCATAGTTTTTAAAAAAAAATTTATTTTATTATTATTTTTTACAACAGGAGGAGGGTCTTAGCTGTTTGGAGGTTATCCATCAAACAAGGAAGCAGGGGAAGTAAACAGGAAGTATCTATAGGTGAACACACATTTTGGAACTTAGAAAGTTCTAGAGAAGTGGTGTTCAGCTAAAAATTCAGAAGGCCCAGTGATGTTGATAAGCGATTAACATGACCGAATGGCCACCACAGTTACCTTTAGTGATTAGTTCATGGCTATAAATACAACAATTTGAAGTAAGACTCTGAAAAAGACGACTGCGCACAACTGTTTTTTTTAAATCCCAATCAAGGCCACTCCCACAGAATATCTGACCAAGCTCGCTGTACCTGCCCGTAATATTTCTAACAAACGTAGTTGGCTCTTTTCCAAAAAATATAAACAAGTTAGTAATTTAAACTGTAACTCTGACCAGGATACCGCAGTTACTGAAGATGAAAGAACGAATGCAGTAAACGTGTCACACATGCAACCTGGACATTCTCATGTTAAGGAAGGTGGCCTTTGTTTGTCTCACAAGCGCCATATCTGACCTCCACTATTAAAGTAAAAACTACTGTCATCCATTACTTTATGTCCTGCTGCACATCTCTACTCTGAACAGACGAGACATTGAGAATAAACACACCCTTCTCTGTTCTGTCATCTTTAAACAGTATGTTTTGGTCATCAGCCAGGAAAGGGTACATGAAATGGATTAAAAAAAACACCCTAATTTTCTGACTTCCCAAGCTCTTTCTAGCTGGTCTCTGGTCCAGTGTTCTGCCTTCAATTAAATCATTTATATAAAAGCATGCAATTTGATAAGCTGCAATCGAGGACCTTGTACAGAAGCTGAACTACGGACACTTTCTTTTCATACACTGAACACCTCTGCTGCAGTATCTTTTTCGAGTGCTCGGTTCAGCGAAACTTTGCTGGGTTCGCATCCACACTGCGGTCCTCCAGTTGATGACCCCTGTCCTAGAGCCTCAACCTTGGTCATCTTGTCACAGCAGTAGAGCTGAAGCCACCGCCGGTTCCTACCTCTTGTCACTAATATGTCACTACTGGCCATCATAATCACTTTCAGAGATTGAGATTTCCAAACTGCATCTCAGTAAATACATGATCCTGCTTTGTCATTTCATCTAGAGCTACAAAGTCCAGGCCATCTCTCTTTTTTACCACTGGTCTTAAATCTCTAGCCTTCATTATTTAGTAACTAAGCGTATAACATATTAAATACATGACATTTTTAGACTCTTTGTTTTAGTGCTTAAAATATTTTTAATGAGGGTTATGTTGGTCTTAAGGATTACAGTCTGCAGTACAAAGCCTGGATAATTGTTAGGGATGAGTCCATGCTTTCAATTTAATGCCCCAATTTAATACATAGATGTAGGACAAAGCAGAACATCACTCCTTTCCACATAAAGAGTCACTTAGTGCAAGCTTCACCCTTAACCTAGCGAGCGTAGCCTAGTGTGAGGACTCTATAAGTTGATCAGTCCTGATTCACCCTGATTGTGTTGTTGTGTTTAGGGAGTCTCAGGCAAAGAGGTGTCAATCAGGCATGCTCATTAGAATATTAAGCCACACCCTCCCAGAGTGTTGAGAAAGGATTCATCAAAAGTCTTGTTTCTTTTCCCCCATTCAGACTTTGTTTGAATGATTAATAGCTTGGTATCATACTAAACATGAATATTTCACACGTTTTTTTTCCTGTCATTTAGAGAGAAGAAACTTGTCTCAAATATCCTCCAGTTTGTGCCTGGTGTAACTTAGTCATTAACAGTAAGTTAATTATGCTCTTCTCTGGATGTATCACAATAAACACTGACATACAAGATCATAAGCATTGTCTGCTCAGCTAACTGGGTCATGTGACATGACCAGTAGGACGTGATGTCAGAATTCATCACCCAATCTGTTCAAACTGACATCAGAGCTTCATTTAATATTCATTACCTGTCACTGGTTTAATCGACAGCTCTGTGATTAGACATGAATTAGACATGAACTTGTTTGTTTAGGAAGATAAGCAGCGAATTTCTTTGCAAAACCCATTATCCGCTACAGCAGATATTTTAACAAAGCGAGATGATATTCCAGCAGAGGTAAATCTCCATGTCCCAGAGCGTTATGTAGCTCACATGCATCAAAACAACTGTCAGATAAAAAAAAACTATTCAACCTTAAATGTAAAAACTTTACAGTTTTATTAATGCAGGCCAAAGAGTTATTGGATCGTTAGATGATTTTGATTGGGCCTTAACCTGAGCGCCGACAGAAGGGAGTTCATGTGAGAAGAAAAAGTGAAAGTAACTTGAGAGTGCAAACCACGACACAAATACAGGGACTCGGACACGGGATCCACACTTTACTCTCAGAACAGCCTCGATTCTTCATGGCATGGATTCCACAAGGTGTTTGAAACGTTCCTTTGAGATTCTGGTCCATGTTGATATGACACACATAACATCACACGCATAAGTGCTGTAGATTTGTCAGCTGCACATTCATGCAGTCATGCATGAGATGCTTTTCTACTCAGCACAGTTGTAAAGAGTGGTTATTTGAGTTACCGTAGCGAACCAGCCTGGCCATTCTCTTCTGACGTCTCTCATCAGTGAGGCGTTTCCGCCTGCAGACCTGTTGCTCACTGGATGTTTTTTTGTTTTTTGCACCACACGGTGTAAACTCTACAGATGGTCTGAAAATCAGCAGTTTCTGAAAACCCACCCTGCAGTCGGGGTGGACAGGGACATGACTTGTAGTAGCCTGTAATATTTGCTATAAATAGATATATGCAGATTTTACTCCACTAGATTTGATTGATATTCTCGTCTTTGAGTGGATTTGATCTTGGATTTTTCAGTCTGTTGTACAGATAGAGTGTTAATCAGAGAAGTGTGTGCAGTAGTGTGTTGTTCGTGAGTCTGTTGCACTTTACTGTAAATGTGTTTTTCTGCTTCACAGCCTGGCGCTTTGATCAGGTCGAATTTTCTTTGGCTTTTTTTTTTTTTCGATTGTGCTGAAAAGACCTTTATCCACGCCAAGACTGAATCCTTATTCTGCCTCAAGAACCCAGCAAGTGCTTCAGTGCCTCTCCAATCCAGTGTGTGTGTGTGTGTGTGTGTGTGTGTGATAATACAAGCTAAGCGCTAGTACTTCTGCATGTTAATGTGCACAGATGCTGATGGGCATAGCTCCATCAAAATGAAAAACAAGTGCTGATGACTGCACACACACACATACGCGCACGCACTCGAGCTGATAGAACCGTGGATAATCATCATCTCCATCGGAGCTCCCTTCATCCCTGCATTCATAATGATTTTTAATCTGCTTTCGATGTCCATTAAAATCAGCTGGTTATTTTTATATTTCTGTGACCTCAGCCGGTCGGGGGAGAGAGAGCTCCAGAGGAATCCGCTCATGCCGTAATTACACATTTGTTCCGTTACCTGAAATGTGATATTAACTTATTTCCAAACAATGTAGATAGAACAAAAAAATTTTTTTTTACCTATAATACCAAATTTAAGTGTTACAATAAGATACATTTAAAAAGTTACACGAGTCACTGACATTAGCTTGTGGATGTAGTGTGCAGAGTCACTCGAAGAATCATTAGGAAATTTAGTTTTTTTTTTTTTCCCAGCAAACATTAGCTTTTAAAATGAAACGTACTTGCTGAAGTTCAGTGACTGTCTCAGAGCCAGTCTCAGATGTTAAGCTTTGGTTTTCAAAACTAAAGATTCATCATATTAAGAAAATATATTCAGACATTTTTCTATATCTGAAAAACATCCTAGTGTCTATCACATATAAAAATAAAGACTTCTGAACCAAACACAGTTCAAGTCAAGTCAAGTCAAGTCAAGAGGCTTTTATTGTCATTTCAACTATATATAGCTGACGCAGTACACAGTGAAATGAGACAACGTTTCTCCAGAACCCTTGGTGCTACATAAAACAACATCATCACCTCACACAACATACAGTTACAGGAACACAGAGCTGAGGACTAGACTAAGTTGTCCTAGCCACATAAAGTG
>CM041003.1:3020085-3070034 GCA_022985145.1 Pangasius djambal
GTGTGTGTGTGTGTGTGTGTGTGTGTGTGTGTGTGTGTGTGTGTGTGTGTGTGTGTGTGAGACATCCAGATTCATCCATATCACATCCAGCAATCATTGGGTGTTGGAACAGTTTCTGATTCTGATCTAATTTAATGCTTCTGTCATCATGTTAGCATCGATCTGAGTCAGAACTCTCTCTTGCGTTGCAGGATGCAAAAATCTGACTCTGTGTTCGTGAGTAACCTCGCTCCACTGGACGCAGCGTTGAGTTTTAAACCCACAGTAAAACAACTTAAGTACTATTAGATTTCTGAACCTATGTCTGTTAAGTCTGTAGTAATACAAGCACTAGTTTCAGGCTGAGCAAGCTGTGCTTGAACAGTAGTAGGTCACATGACCAAAACATTTTCTAAAATCTCAGTACCTTACCTAAAACCCCCAGACTAGTCCTTTTAAATGCCATCTACATTTTATTGTACTGCTGATACTTTAGTTTGGTTTCGCTTTAGTTTCGGTGGAAGGTGATAGAAAAGAGCGAGCACTTCCTGGAATGTCTTTATACACAAGAAAAAGCACACAGTATAACACATATATCATAATGACATCTTTACCAGTATATTATTTTAGCCGTCTACCACAGTATATCGGAGCTGAAGTTAAATAATGAATATGAGTTCAAAATGCAGACATTCAGCTTTAATTTGATATTGACATCCATATCAGGTGAACAGTGGAGGAATTACAGCAGTTTTTATATATGCTCCCCCTCTTTTTAAGGGAACAAAAGTAATAGGACGAACTAACAATGATAAATTGTCCTTTTTAGTACTTGGTTGTAAATCCTTTGCAGTAAATGACTGCCTGAAGTCTGGAACTCATAGACATCACCAGATGCTGGGTTTCATCTCTGGTGCTGCTCTGCCAGGTCTTTACTGCAGCTGCCTTCAATTCCTGCTTGTTCTTGGGGCGTTTTGTCTTCAGTTTTTCCTTCAGTAAGTGAAATGCAGCTCAGTTGGATTCAGCTCAGGTGATTTACTTGGCCATTGCAGAACATTCCACGTCGTTGCCTTAAAAAATCTTTGGTTGCTTTTGAATTGTGCTTCAGGTCATCGTCCATCTGCAGTGTGAAGCTCCGTCCAGTGAGTTTTGAAGCATTTGGCTGAATGTGAGCAAATAATAATAAAAAAAAATCTCTATACACTTCAGAATTCATCCTCACGCCATCAATAAATACATGAAAACCAGTTCCACTGGCAGCTTCAGATCATGAGCGGTTCTTTCCCTATTCCATGCTCTTCTCTTCCCATCATTCTGCTACATGTTGATCTTTGTGTCATCTGTCCATAGGATGTTGTTACAGAACTGTACGGGCTTCTTTTCTTCTTCTTCTTTTTTTTTCAGATGTTTTTGGTAAACTCTAGTCTGGTCTTCCTGTTTTTGAGGCTTATCAACGGTGGTAAACCCTGTGTATTTACTCTGGAGAAATTCTCTCATGATTGTTGACTTTGATACCTACGTCTGTCATGAAGGGTTTTTTTTCTTCACTGGGGAAAGAATCCACTCGATTTGGATGTAACTATCCTCAAATTAAAGCTGTAAGTCTGCATTTTGAGCTCAGATACATTATCTAATTTCTATGTGGTAGACAGCTAACATAACAATAATAACTTTCTCTATGTCCAAATATTTATGGACCTGATTGTATATAGTATACATTTACAGCATTTGGCAGACACCCTTATCTAGAGCAACTTACATTTATCTTATTTATACAACTGAGCAGTTGAGGGTTAAGGGCCTTGCTCAAGGGCCCAGCAGTGGCAGTTTGGTGGTGCTGGGGCTTGAACTTATGACCTTCCAACCAGTAGCCCAACATACTAACCACCACGCTACTGAGCTACCACTACCTAGGATTGTTCCCTCACCAGTCTCTCTTTGTCTGTCTTGAATAAAACAGCTTGATTGACTGTTACAAAGCTCTGGCACTGGAGACTCCTTCCATAAATGTTACATAAATGTCTCCTTATAGAAAGCTTCACCATATCAGCAGTTTTAATCCATTTATGTGGAGCGTCCACGATGCAAGTCAGTGTGAATGAGCGGTTACTATAGAAAAGATCATGTATTAGAACGAGCACATTAAAATAAATCTGTGAATTATGTTAGAGCCAGAACTACTGTCAGAGCTGCTGTTATAGAAAATGAATGAATACCTTCTGATTTAAGGATTCAACCACGTTGTGGTATAAGTGGACTTAGAGCAGGGCAGATAGCTGCACGTAAATCTCAGTTTAGCTTTAAACAAACTGGACCGTTTGATTTTTATTATGTGAGACAGTGCTTTCTCTCTCTCTCTCTCTCTCTCTCTCTCTCTCTCTCTCTCCCAGGTATATTTACAGTAATGTGCCTTTTGCCGTAATGCACTCAGGCTGTGTATTTGTCCTCTCCATAGTAATGCACTATGGCCTGAAGGGTCTAAAATCAATGTTAACTTCTCCAGCGAGTGTTGCTGACTCAGGGCTTTGGCTTTACTGCTGTGGGTTTGTGCTACACATTTAATGCTTTCTTTCACCTGAACTATCACAGCGTTTCACACACTGTAGCTCCTGCAGGAGGCTTTTCACTGACAAACTGACTGACTGACTGACTGACTGATACCCAAAAGAGTGGACACCTAAGTCATAGACCAGCATTCTGTTTGGAGAGGAGCTCCACTAGTGTGTGCTGGCAGCCATAGGATTGTCTGGTAGCTCTAATTCCCAAGCAGATTTGTTTTTGAACGAGTGTAATTTTTTCCACACGTAGTTCACGTGCTTTACAAAAATAAGGCAAATCACAGAAGTGACAGGGGTTTCCTGAGTCAGTGAGGGCGGAGCTTATATTAACTTTCCTCAGCCAGTCATAAACTTGACCGTACATCTATACATCACCACTAAACCTTTTTTTCACTTCTTCAGGTTGATCCTTTGCTTAGCATTAAATACTGGTAGCAATTCATAATAAATAGTTTTGTGATAAGTTTAGCTAAGCTATTTAAACATGCCTAAACTGTGCTAAAGTTAGCATTAGCATTACCTCTGAGTCATCTGACATTAAGTAGCAGGTTTGGTAATGTTTCATGATCAAGCTTATATCAGCTGTACCATAACTTTTCTGTTTGTCTGTCTGTTTATCTGATTATTTTATTGCCTGTTTTTTTTCTCTGTCCGTCTGACTGTCTGTCTGATTGTCCATCTCTTTATCTGACTGTCTGTTTGTCTGTTCGTCTCTATATGTCTGTCCATTTGTTTGTTTTCCTGTCTGTTTGTTTTCCTGTTTGTTTATCTCTCTGTCTGTTTGTTTGCCTGTCTGTTTATCTGCCTGTCAGTCAACGTGTCTGTCTATCTGTCTGTCTGTCCATTATATCTATGTACAGGATCAGAGTGTGGTCTATACTGGTCCAGTATTTGATGTACTCCTGCTGATCTCATGTATGTGTGTGTCTCTCTCTCTCTTTCTGTCTGTCTGTCTGTCTGCCTCTCTCTCTCTCTCTCTCTCTCGTAGGTAGACCCAGGTGGTTCGGTCCTAGAGCAGCTGGGTTTGGACCCGAACTCGGACTTCTCAGACTCGGGTGTGCAGCAGCGTCTGGAGGAGCAGCGCGAGAGAATCCGCAGAGAGATCCGCAAAGAGCTGAAGATCAAAGAGGGAGCGGAGAACCTACGGCGCGCCATCAGCGACAAACGCAATGCACACCAGGTGGAGAACCAGTTACGCTCCTCCAAACGCAGACTGGACGCACTACACACACAGCTGCAAGAGCTTGACGCACACATCATGGTGAAGGGACCCGATGACAGCAAGGGTGAGGATATGACGTGCACATACACATTACAACGTGTGATTCATCACTCCATCAGAGCCTCATATGGTGCATTTGACCCCCAGATGACCTCCCGCAATCGGGAACCATGGGCCGATCGTCAGCCAATCAGGAGCGCATCATGGCCCTGGAACGGCAGCTCAACATCGAGCTGAAGGTCAAACAGGGAGCAGAGAACATGATCCCCATTTATGCCAACGGAGCCACTAAGGTAACACACACACACAGAGATACACCCACACATACACCCATCATAACCCCCATCTATGCCAACAATACCACACACACACAGACACACCACATTACGTTCCTTATCAGTGCTTGGGGATACCAACATAAACACACACTCACGCTCAAATACATTTTTTGGCTAAAAGTTTGTGCACCCCTGACCATCACACCCATATGTGCTTGTTGAATATCCCATTCCAGATTTATTCCCCCTTTGCTGTTATAATGAGCTCCACTCTTCTGGGAAGGTTTTCCACTAGATGTTGGAGCGTGGCTGTGGGGATTTGTGTTCATTCAGCTATAAGAGCGTTAGTGAGGTCAGACACTGATGTTGGGATGTCGAGGAGGTCTGGGGTGCAGTCGGTGTTCCAGTTCATCCCAAAGGTGTTCAGTGGGGTTGAGGTCAGGGCTCTGTGCAGGACACTTGAGTTCTTCCACTCCAACCTTCACACACCATGTCTTCATGGAGCTCACTTTGTGCACAGGGGCATCGTCATGCTGGAACAGGTTTGGGCCTCGTAGTTCCAGTGAAGGGAAATTGTAATGCAGACACATTCTATACAATTGTGTGCTTCCAACTTTGTGGCAACAGTTTAGAGACGAAACACACATGGGTGCGATGGTCAGGTGTCCACATAGAGACACAAATGACATGGTTACACGGTTAAACACTGTTTATTTGTGACGTTGCAAAGTCTCCTCGTGCATTTTTTATTGTTATGTTCCAAACCTTAGTTTCCTGGTTCTGTGAAAGTGAGTTTTTTTTAAACTTGTGCCTGTTTTTATGGATTATCCTAGTTTATTGTTCCTTGACCCATGCTCACAATGAAACATAAGCTGCGTTTACTCTCTACTTCATGTACCTACGTTACAATTTGTCTTTAAATATGTAAATGTTATGAAAAAGTGAATAGTATTAAGCCCTAATAACTGGGCATTATAATGGTAATAATCAGAGGTATAAGGATCGGATGATTCGGAACGATGCAATACTTTAAATAAATAGCAGCAAACAGTCATAAATCAATTATTATCAATTATAATTTACTATTATTGAAAAAGGACATTCAACTGGTGTGGTTATATTTATGTATAATTTATATTTTTAAAAATATCAATCTTCTAAATCAAATCGTATCATATCTTAGCAGATTCGGTGGTATCATCAAATATCGAACCGTTGTCCTAAGTATCGTATCGTATCATGCGGTGTGGAAGCCTGAGGTTTACATCCCTGGCAATAACAACCCTATGAACCACACTGACTGAGCTGGCGACTAACACAACACTCTCTAAATAGTCCCATTGTCGCAACATTGTCGCAACCTCCTAACTGTAACGCAGATCTGGCACGGCTCTTACACGGTGTGTTGTGGTAACTCTGATGTAACCCGGTGTAATTGTGCTAATGGAGTGGAGGAGCTCTGGTTCCGGGTCCTGTGCCGTCTCTGCTTAAGCACTTTCCCAAAAGCACACCACCACACGATTCCTCTGTTCATGCCCAATCACAAATCCAGGCAGCCAGGCTTCCTGTTGTACAGCATCGTTATCTGTTGATCAATGTTTATGTGACCTGCTGACTCCACACAGGCGTTGTGTAGCTGCTGTATGAGTGCAGTAATGGTGTGTAAAATCAGTCTGAGAGAGCAGTTTCTCTGTCTCGCACCATCTCTTCCTTCCTGTCACGTGTCGTTGTGTGTGTGTGTGTGTGTGTGTGTGTGTGTGTGTGTGTGTGTGTGCACGTGCGTGTGTGCGCATGTGTGTTTGCTAAAAGCTGCAAAATTGAACTGCTATTCCAGCACACAAGATTAACCTCATGGAGGACGTGATAACGAGCTGATGATGTGAGACGAGTGTGTGTGAGCAGGAGTGTGACCTGCTCTCTGTACCGTGTCTCTCTCAGGACAAAAAGCTGCTGCAGGCCACACAGCAGATGCTGCAGGACAGCAAGACGAAGATCGACATCATCCGCATGCAGATCCACAAAGCCAAGCAGGCCACGGAGCACACGGGCGACACACAGGGTAGATATCTACCGCACCTGTCTCACCACCTCTACACTCCTGTACCTGTCTCACCACCTCTATACTCCCGCACCTCTCACCACCTCTATACTCCTGTACCTGTCTCACCACCTCTATACTCCTGTACCTGTCTCACCACCTCTATACTCCTGTACCTGTCTCACCACCTCCACAATCCCGTACCTGTCTCACCACCTCTACACTCCCGCACCTCACACCACCCCTATACTCCCGCACCTGTCTCACCGCCTCTATACTCCTGTACCTGTCTCACCACCTCCACACTCCCGCACCTCTCACCACCTCTACACTCCTGTACCTGTCTCACCACCTCTACACTCCCGTACCTGTCTCACCACCTCCAGACTCCTGTACCTGTCTCACCACCTCTACACTCCTACACCTCTCACCACCCCTATACTCCTGTACCTGTCTCACCACCTCCAGACTCCTGTACCTGTCTCACCACCTCTACACTCCCGCACCTGTCTCACCACCTCTATACTCCCGTACCTGTCTCACCACCTCCACACTCCTGCACCTGTCTCACCACCTCTATACTCCTGTATCTGTCTCACCACCTCTATACTCCCACACCTCTCACCACCTCTACACTCCTGTACCTGTCTCACCACCTCTACACTCACATACCTGTCTCAGCACGTTTACACTCCCATACCTGTCTCACCACATTTACACTCCCATACCTGTCTCACCACCTCTGCACTCCGATACCCATCTCACCACCTCTACACTCCCATACCTACCTCTACACTCCCATACCTGTCTCACCACCTCTACACTCCTGTACCGGTTTCACCAACTCCATGCTCCCATACCTGTCTCACCGCTCTCTACACTCCTGTACCTGTCTTACCACGTTTACACTCCCATACCTGTCTCACCTCTCTTTACACTCCCGTACCTGTCTCTCCACCTCTACACTCCCGTGCCTGTCTCACCACCTCTACACTCCTGTACCGGTTTCACTAACTCCATGCTCCCATACCTGTCTCACCGCTCTCTACACTCCTGTACCTGTCTTACCACGTTTACACTCCCATACCTGTCTCACCTCTCTTTACACTCCCGTACCTGTCTCTCCACCTCTACACTCCCGTGCTTGTCTCACTCTGACATTTTAGCATTAAAAACTGACTAAGCGGCTGCAATGTGATTCCAACATGCTGCACAGTGTTATTATGTTAACATTCTGAAGAGGTCTACTAATCTGCATTTTAGGTTAGGATCAAATCCATATAAGATGCACACAATGAATAATAAAACAACTATGGAAGAGAGAAAATGGAGAGAAGAAAGGACACACACACAGGGAGAGAGAGAGAGTTAAATTGAAGAGTGACGCTTTAATGCACTTTAATGGGCTTTCTCTGCTCACTGCCTGGTAAAAAATATATCTGGACTGGAGCGTCAGTGTGTTCAGGTTGGGTAGATCCACAGCGCCACCCGCAGGACAAATACAACCACCTCCAAACACACAGGCACTTTAAAGTCCTATGAAAATTAAAGGCAGTATGATGTCAGGTTGTATTCCACAGTGCTGGTGTCATCTCTGCTAACTGCTCCCCTTTCCAAAATATCTGAAGAATACAGCGTGCTCCATTCCCTTTTTGTGAACTCTCTCTATCTCTCTCTCTCTCTCTCTCTGTCTGTGGGTGTCTATAGGAAAACCAGATCTGTGTGGTGTGGAGTTGAGGATCGAGGAGTTGTGGCATCACTACCGTGTAGAGCATGCCATGGCTGAAGGAGCCAAGAACATGCTGAGACTGCTGGGAGCAGGAAAAGCTCAGGACAAGAAGGCTATCACAGAGGTAAGAACCCACCCACACACACATAAACACACACACACACACACACACACACACACACACATACATACAGAACGGTGCTAAGCTGCCAGGTTGTTAATTATACCTATATTAGCCATTTACTCAGATATTAGGTAAGTGTAGGTGTGATATTACAGGCTGTCATCCATCTGTTCCTGCTCACAGCTTATCAGCTCCATCTACCAATAGAAAGGAACAAGCTGATATTATATATTTTCAGCATAGTGTGTGTGTGGTCCAGCAGTGTTCTTGTTGTTCTTGTTGTTGTCGTTGGGTTTTTGTGTCCTGTAGGTTTGAGAAACTGTCTGTGACCCAAACCAGTAGTGCAGTGGTCAGAAACTGACACAGATGAAGGCTAGGCTGTCTGTCTGTCCTTCCATCCCTCCAAAATTCTCATTAACGCAATATCTCAGGAATGAGCGGTTGAATGTTTCCAGGCTTTATATGGAATTATCATTGTAACCATTGATCTGAATTGATCTGAACATGATCAAGGTCACAGCAAGGCCAAATGTCTGAAATAGTTCATCTTCAATAGCTTCCTTCCTGTTTATTATACAGAGATGTTACGTACACATGCATGTTCAGGAAATCGAGGCACATTTTCTGGATATCTAAGATTTCTTCCATTAGTCTTGTCTTTCATTCCATCAGCAGGAAATTCTTCTAAGTGCAGTATCTCAAAAATAAGTGGGTAAATGTAGGATTTGTATAGACTCATCCAGCAGATGCCAGCAGATGAACTGATTACATTTTGACATTATTTCAAAATGGTGAAGGAATATATTAAGGGTAGAAGACTTAGTAACGAGAAGGAGTAGTCTGGCATTGAGGGCTACATGTCAGTAGCTGTGGTTGTAATGGACAGGGCTGAAGAAAGGAGTAAGTATCTGTGGGAAGGTGGTTCATCACAAAATCTGAAACAATATCCAAGATCAATACATCGACATTCGCACATAAAAACAGTAAGAGGCAAATCCAAAGAGTAGTCCTGAAACCAGACGAGGGTCAAAACACAGAGCTAACAAGCATAAAATACAAGGTTCAGAACTTTCACAAATGTAGGCAAGACTTCGCGAAACCTGAATTTTTAACAGTGCTTTATATGGTCTGTAAACAGGAAGCTGGGTTGTGTGTAGAGGAAGTGATTGGTACTCGGGGAAGAGGGTGCTCTGCAGGCGTGGAGGTGGATGTGACAGTGGTGTTTTAGATTAATTCATTTCCTGTTATTTTTGGAGGTCATGTCTTTGTGACCTGAAGAATGATTTCATTAATATAAAAATTCTTCTCTCTCTGAAAATCTCTCTCTATCTCTCTCTCTCCCTCTCTCTCCGTCTCCCCTCAGGCTCAGGGCAGGCTGACGGAGGCATCTCAGAGGCTGGATTTGTTGAAGGAGTCTCTGGAGCAGAGGCTGCAGGAGCTGCCGGAAGATCATCCCAAAGCGTGTCTCATTAAAGAGGAACTCATCCTGGCGTCCTCCTCGGCGTTCAGTGGCCGAAACAGCACCCCCTACGTACACAACCAGTACAGCACGCTCAGCAAGCCGTCTCCACTCACAGGTATATATATACACACACACACACACACACACACACACACACACACACACTCCACACTTATTTTCTCTCTTTCACCTTTCTTCTTTATTTTCCTTCTTGCTCCTTCATATCTGTATATCCTCTCCTTACGTATATATGTGTATGTTTTTAGGCAGTCTGAAGGTGCACTTGTTGGGGTGTATGGGTGTGTTGGACATGGTCCCTGGCCGCAGCAGGAGCTCAGCTGTGGGGTTGCCGAATTTCAGCCCAGGTGATGGGCGCTCCTTCAAACTCAGCAGCCTGAGCCTCAAAATGCCCAGCAAGACTGAAGAGCTCTCCTGTAAGCCTGTGTGTGTGTGTGTGTGTGTGTGTGTGTGTAAGCCCTATGGGCTTCATATCATATCGTATCATAATGATACTTCAGTGTGTCAAAAAAAAATACATTCAGACACTCTGCATAATAAAGGAAGCTATTTGTTATAAAATAGTGCTTATATTATATCAGGTGTACTGAATATTTAACATTTATTGATCAAAACCACATTCCCTCCTCTGAAACAGTAGCAGAACGCACCCCATGCTTCAGACACACCCCTTTTATGAGTCACGTTTTTTTTTTAATACCCAATTGAGCTAGTTTTGATACAGCAAATCAGAAATGTGCGCGCACCACCGTGAACTTGTTTTTCCAACGCACATACTTAGGAAAAAGAAGAAAGAATACTACTTCCTGATTTTCTGGGCTAGTTTTTGAGAGAGGACTAGTTGTTGGAGTGGAACTTTTCCTGAGACCTGGCAACCCTGCACACCAGTGCACATAAACTCTCTTGGCCATAGATTTAATTAATTTTTATTTATTAATGTTTAATAAGCCATGTTTAATTTTGCTCCATTTTAACGCACAGCTTTTGTTTCATTACTTTCAATAGAAAATGGAACGGCATGTATTTAGGCAATGCTTATTTTTAATAAAAGAATATAGAAAATGGATTATGAAAAATATAGCTGCATAGAAAATGGATTGTATATCTACAGCTGCATATCATATCTGATCGAATTAGAATTTTGTTTATCGTTACGCCCCTAAATATTAGTGAATGTTTTTTTTTACAATGAGATAATCATCACCCTCCACCCAAGCAGCACTGAATCTGGCTCGCCTACATCACATCACATCGCCACGTGTGAGGTGTGTAAGGCGTGTCCGGTATCTGGTGTCGCTGGCCATGGTGCTGATCACAATCAGAATCACGTTATTCACCAAATGTACGCGGTAATTTAACTCGGCAGAACAGTGGAAAAGCACATAACGTACAAAGTGTGTGAGCATACAGACGTGCAGACATAAAAAAAAATCAACAGGAGTTGGGACGAGCTCAACAGCGCTTTCTCTCAAAGCCCAGAACCTATCAGCTTATGAACATTAAAGTATTAGTGTGATTAGTGTGTGTGATTGTGTAGACGTGTACTGATTGGTGTGTGTGTGTGTGTGTGTGTGTGTGTGTGTGTGTGTGTGTATGTTCTCAGCCGAAGTGAGCGCAGTGTTAAAGCTGGAGAACACCGTGGTGGGTCAGACGAGCTGGAGGACGGTGGGAGAGCAGGCCTGGGACCAGAGCTTCACTATCGAACTGGAGAGGGTGTGTGTGTGTTGAATTATGTGTTTGCCCGTATATGTTAGTTTGAGTCTCCTGCCATTGGAAGTATTTGTGTGTTTGTGCATCATTATGTGTGTGTGTGTGTGTGTGTGCGCCCCCCCAGTCCAGGGAGATGGAGATTGCCGTATACTGGAGGGATTATCGTTCCCTCTGTGGGCTCAAGTATCTCAAACTGGAAGATTTTCTGGACAATGAGAGACACCGGATACACCTAGAGCTGGAGCCACAGGGCTTACTGCTAGCTGAGGTACACACACACACACGGTATACAGCTGGATTCACAGCTGGATTTCCTGCTCACTTGGATATAGTCACTGATTAACTGTGTGTGTGTGTTCAGGTGACGTTCTTTAACCCCGTAATAGAGAGAGGCCCCCGACTCCAGAGGCAAAAGAAGATCTTCTCCAAACAGCAGGGTGAGAAAGAGAACACACTGCACTAAACACGCCAGCCTGGACTTCAGTTCAGTGGCACGACTTTAGTGTGTGTATACACACACACACACACACACACACACACACCTTATGTTACGTGTGATTTCAGGTAAAGCGTTCCTGAAAGCTAAGCAGATGAACGTGGACATCGCTACCTGGGTGCGCCTGCTGAAGAACGCCATCCCAACTAGCACCTCAACCAACAGCTACTCACACAACTCACACACACACCACACAGGGTGAGCACATGCACGCGCACACACACACACACACACACACACACACAGAGAGAGAGAGAGAGAGAGAGAGAGAGATGGGAAATGGGATATTTATTGTCCTCTGACCAAATGACAAGATGTCAAAAAGAAGAAAAAGGCACGCAGGAAGGGAAAAGTGTGTGTGTGTGTGTGTGTGTGTGTGTGTGTGTGTGTGTGTGTGTGTGTGTGTGTGGATAAAGATACTTGATGCCTTTTTGTTGAACCAGCAGTGGGATGTAAGGTAATATCAGTGCACAGGGCCTGCGGGATTGTACTGGAGAGTCAGAGAGCGAGAGAGCGAGAGAGAGCGAGAGAGCGAGAGAGAGCGAGAGAGCGAGAGAGAGAGGGCCAGACAGAGGGAGATAAAGAACAGAGACAGGCTCAATGAATCCTGTTTCCCCTGCAGCTTTAATTTGATTAGATGCCAATCAGCGACACTTTACCCAGAATTAAAAACGATCACACTGTCCCAGGAGAGAGAGAGAGAGAGAGAGAGAGAGGAATGAAGGAGAGAGAAAGGGTGGCGAGGGGATGAAAAACAGATGGTGTTGTCAGTGGGGTTCTGAGATTACAGGATTAATTATGAAGCTGATATTTTTGTAGGAAACTAATTAACAGTAACAAGGGGGTGGGGACAAAAGACAGAGAGGGAGGAGCTACACAGAGAAACACAGAGAGATTTATTGGCGTAAATGTATGATTGTACGCATCATTTAGCATGTGTTTGTGTCAACATGCTGGTATGGCTTTGTTTTTCCAGCATTCAGTTATTCCACTGTAATTTGTATTTTGGTTCGAAATGGCTATTACAGTGTTCTTCTAACCCTAACCCTTCCTCTCTCTCTCTCTCTCTCTCTCTCTCTCTCTCTATCTCTCTCCCTCTCTGTCTCTCTGCCTGCCTATCCCTGTCTCTTTGTCTGTCTGTCTCTCTCTCTTTCTCTCTCTCTCTCTCTGTATGTCTGTCTCTCTGCCTGCCTATCCCTGTCTCTTTGTCTGTCTCTCTCTCTTTCTCTCTCTCTCTCTCTGTATGTCTGTCTCTCTGCCTGCCTATCCCTGTCTCTTTGTCTGTCTGTCTCTCTCTCTCTCTCTTTCTCTCTCTTTCTCTCTCAGATCTCAGATGCAGTCTCTCCCCCTGATGTAGCTCCAGAGCGGTCCAACAGGCGCAGCTCCCACAGTTCCCAGCGCAGGTGCACCTCCTACAGTCACACCATATGGAGTTTACTGAACCAGGCCAACATGCAGCACAACACACACTCGCACCTCACACACACAAATGTTCACACCCAGTATGTTGTTCTCACACACTCCCACACACAATATGTGCTTCCTGTCCTTTATCCGGAAGTGTTTCACACTCTCAGCCGGACACAGCTCAAACCGGACTCACAAAATCACAACGCATTATAATAATATAATAATATGTTTATCTAGTGACACCCTGATATGAACATGTGACGAACACACAACACCTGTTGCTTAGCATGCCGTCACAACATCTCTGACATTGTGCATAACTTAACACTGCTCACTGACATTGTGCGCTCACATTGTGTGTCAAATCAGTATCAGGGATCAGGAACTGAAAGTGAAAAGCAAATCAGCACATCTTTCGATTTAATCGGCTTCATTTCTTATATTGCAAAGTAAAAGTAAAAGCCTTTTAGCAATAATTCTGAAAGTGCTTGATGTTTAGTGGTTGTTAAGTTGAAACAACATGTCCTGCTGGTGTTACATCTAATAACTGAAGCTGAGGTCAGCTCAACTTTTCATCTCGGCTCATTTGGAGCATATTACTGCAGCTCTGCAGCATGGTTTCATGTCATTCAGCCTGCGCCTTTCTCACAGTGGACAGCACGGCCTGTAGAGCTTCTTAAGTACTACCATCGTGCGTTGGTGCTCAGGCGTCAAGCCGGTTCGAACTCACAGCTTTTTGGGCTCTGTGATATTTCATCACATTTTATTTTTTTTAAACTTCAGCTACAGTATGAAAGAATCTCTCTCCAATCACTAATGGGAATTCCAAGTAAAACTCAGTGAACTCTCCTAATAAATTAAACACATATTCATCTTTACCTAACTGTCTGTTTCTAACAGGACAGGATGATGTGATGTGAAACACTTTCTCCAAATTTAACACAGATGATTTGAGCTGTTATTATGAATTAGCAAGAATTATCGCTAAGCAGTATAGCAGGAGCTGCTCCTATAGTAGTGTTCATGTATGTGTGAATGTGTATTTGTTCAGACATGTTTGTTAATGTATTATTGTGTGTGTGTGTGTGTGTGTGTGTGTGTGTGTGTACGTGTGTGTGTGTAGGCCGAGCAGAGGGCCGCTCTGTCTGCAGGATTTTCGACTCATTGCTGTGTTGGGAAGAGGGCATTTTGGCAAGGTACACACCCAGTCACTTCATTCACACACACACACACACACACACACACACACACACACACACACATATGTGTCATGCATGCACGGTGTTTGTGTGTGTTTCAGGTGTTGTTGTCTGAGCACAAGAACTCCAGGACGCTGTTCGCCATCAAAGCCCTGAAGAAAGGAGACATTATCGCCCGAGACGAGGTGGAGAGGTACAGCCAACTCTGCTGCTTTACCCATAATGCACTGTTCTGACTCAACTTCACACTTTCACACAATAAAAAATGTCTCTCTCTGTCCGTCTCTCTCTCTCTCTCTCTCTCTCTCTCACTCTTTCTGTCTCTTTCTGTCTCTCTCTCTCTCTCTCACTCTCTGTCTGTTTCTGTCTCTGTCTCTCTGTCTGTCTCTCTCTCTCTCTCTCACTCTCTCTCTCTCTCTCTCTCTCTCTCTCTCTCTCCCTCCTGCTCTCTCAGTCTGCTGTGCGAGAAGCGGATCTTTGAGACGGTGACCGGCTCACACCACCCGTTCCTGGTGAACCTGTTTGCGTGCTTCCAGACGCCGGAGCACGTGTGTTTTGTCATGGAGTACACGGCTGGAGGAGACCTCATGATGCACATCCACGCTGACGTCTTCTCCGAGCCGCGCTCCGTGTGAGTGTGTGTGAGTGTGTGTGAGTGTGTGTATACAGTCAGGTCCATAAATATTTGGACCTTCACAAACGTATTGTTATTTTAGGTGTCTTATTGTTATTATATATAGGATTATATAACGTATATAGGAGTTATAATTAATTAATGAATCTGAGCTCAAAGTGCAGACTTTCAGCTTTAACATGAAGGTATTTTTCATCCTTATCGAGTGAACGCCGTAGGAATTACAGCACTTTTATGTGTTCTGGAATAGACATCACCAGACGCTGGGTTTCTTCCTTGGGTGATGCTCTGCCAGGTAGAATGCACCACATTCCACTTCCTTGTCTTAAAAAAGTCTTGGGTTGCTTTCAAAGTGTGCTTCAGGACATCATCCATCTGCAGTGTGAAGCTCCATCCAGTGAGTTTTGAGGCTGAAAGTGAGCAGATAATAATAAAAACCTCTAAACACAAGGAAGCCAGTTCCACAGGCAGCTATACACACCCACGCTATGAGATGAGGTGGTACGCTTCAGATCATGACCAGTTCCTTCCCTTCTCCATGCTCTTCTCCTCCCATCATTCTGCTACAAGTTGATCTTTGTATCATCTGTCCATAGGACATTGTGTTAGAACAGTACAGGCTTTTTTTTTCTTTTTTAGATGTTTTTGGCAAACTCTAATCTGGTCTTCCTGTTTTTGAGGCTTATCAGTGGTTTACATCTTATGGTAAAACCTCAGTATTTGCTCTGGTGAAGCCTTCTCTTGATTGTTGTCTTTGACACAGATACACCTACTTCCTGGAGTGTGTTCTTGATCCAGCCAACTGTCGTCAAGGGGTTTTTCTTCACCGGGGAAATAATTCTTCTGCCATCCACCACAGTAGTTTTCCGTTGTCTTCTGGGCTTTGTGGTGTTCCTGAGCCCACCATTGTGTTATTTCTTTTTAAGAATGTTACCAAATAGTTGATTTGAGCATACCTACTGTTTTTTTGCCATCTCTCTGATGGGTTTGTTTTGATTTTTCAACCTAATGATGGCTTGTTTCACTGGCTCTTTGGACGACTCTTTAGACTTCATATTGAGAGTTAACAGCAACAAATTTCAAATGCAAACGACGCACCTGAAATCAACTCTAGACCTTTTATCTGCTTACTTGTAGGTGAAGTAATGAGGGAACAACATGGAACAGCTGAGCAGCCAATTGTCCCAGTATTTTTGGTCCCTTAAAAAGGGGGAACACATGTAAAAAGTGCTGTAATTACCACCGTTCACCGTTACATGGGTGTAAATATCCTCCTGAGCTGCACTTTGAGCTCAGACTTTGCGCTTATTATTTAATTTCAGCTCCTATACACTGTGAAAGACACCTAAAATAACAATAGCTTTGTCAATGTCCAAATATTTATGGACCTGAGTGTGTGTGTGAGTGTGTGTGTGTGTGTGTGTGTGTGTGTGTGTGTTACCTGTTTTCCAGTCAGGTGCACAGTGATGAGCAGTGTCATTTGTAGTTGTGTGGTATGTGGTATTTATTTTATTCTTAGTTGTTGCTCATGTCTTGATATTTTGTGTTTGTCTTTGGTCTATGTGTGTGCCTGCATGTGTGTATGTGTCTGTGTGTCTGTGTGTGTGTGTGTGTGTGTCCTTCAGGTTCTATGCTGCTTGTGTGGTTTTGGGCCTACAATTTCTTCATGACAATAAGATTGTATACAGGTAAGAAGTGATAAACATTACACAGAGTGACAGTATACCCACCCACACACACACACACACCCACACACACACACGCACAGAAAAATAAAAGGTCATGTCATTTCTTTAACAGGGATCTGAAGCTGGATAACTTGCTGCTGGACACCGAAGGCTTTGTGAAGATCGCTGACTTTGGCCTCTGCAAAGAGGGTGTGTACACACTGCTCTAAAAACACAAGCTGATCTGTGTTTCTTCTGTTTCTGTGTTGTGCGAGCTTTCTGACCATCACAGCTTTACAGTTTGTTTTAATATATAGTAATGCCTGGTGAGCAATATGTGTACCCGCGTAATTCCCGTTGTAGAGTTGTAAGATACTGCAAATTATTTGTCAGAAATAAAAAAAAAACTTGTTGTGCTCTTATAGGAAAATAATCAACAATGTGATGGCATGATGGAGCGGAGTTACTGTTACCATGAAGTTGGTTATTTTCCTATAACAGCTTGTCCCAAAGTGCTTTATTTCTCTTATACCACAGCAATTTGCCAACGCTCACGATTTTTTAAAATTTATTTGAGAGCGACACATACTTTTTATCCATTTATACTTACGTATAATGTTGGTTAGTTAGTTCCTGTTCTCACATTATAGCAGCTATAAACAGTCGTTCCTTCACCAGCCTCTCTTCTTTTTCTCTCTTGAAGTTAATAAGACAAAAAAAAAAACCCCGCTTGTCACGTTGCCGAGAAACCACAAAGCACAAAACTCATCTGTCCTGAAGATGTAAATTAATGTTACAGCTTCACCTCTGACTGTTACAAAGCACTGACACCGGAGACTCCTTCCATGAATAACAATAAATAAAATAATAAGAAAATAATTTCTCTTTGTTAAATAATCACTTTATTTATTAGGCTTAGGTTATGCGGCGCGTCCTCTGTACAAGTCCCTGTTTGAGCTGTTACTATAGCAACGATAAAGTATCAGAATGAGCGCGTTAATAGAAACACACTACTGCGAAAGGTGCTGATGTAGAAAATTTTGATGTAGAAAACCTTCTGACCAATCAGATTCAAGAATACAACAGAGCTGTTGTTTAATTATTCCGTAGTATATTATTTTCTAATATTAGGACTCCTTTAATGTAGATCCGATAAAAATGCATTTACAGTCATAAATTAATAAAGAACAGCATGAGGTAACATTTCTATGGGTTTATTTACTTAAATTTAGCGAAATACGAAAAAGAGGAAGTCTAATTTAACCGAAAATATCAGACTCGTCACATTGTGATGTCGTTCACCTCCACCCCAGCTGTTACTTTCAGATTTCAGGACTCGTCTGAAATACGCCTGCTACATATATCGTTGTCTTTTACACCAGAATTTGCAGTTAAGTTCTTCAGATGGAGAAATACAGGAGTGTATTCGGAGTTCTGTTTTGGCCATGTCACGCACCTTGTCTCCCTTCCTGTCTAACTAAACGCCTACCCAATATATAAAATAATGTTTTTGGTTTTTTATGCAATGTTATTTATTATGTTCAGAGAGGCTTAGCTCATTGTACGACAAAAGGGGCTTCACGTAGCAACATATACCACTTATCTGTCTCCGTACGTACATCCTGTCCACTCATCTTATGGCGAGACGTATCAGGTCAGAACAGCGTGGTGCAGAATACACTCAGAAACAACAAGAATCGGCATAAACCAGATTTTAAGCAGAAGAGACAGTAAAGGAAAAATCAGATAATTCCACAGTATCATTTATTATACTACAGTGTAGTGTACATTTATATCACACTATAACATCACTGTAGCATCTGTATATTAATGTTAATGTAAATATATTAATACATGGATGACATTTTCTGATCAGATTTTAGTTTCTTTCTACTAAATCTCTCTCTCTCTCTCTCTCTCTCTCACTCTCTCTCTCTGTAGGGATGGGGTATGGGGACAGGACCAGTACGTTCTGTGGTACTCCAGAGTTTTTGGCCCCAGAGGTTCTGACTGACACGTCCTACACTCGAGCGGTGGACTGGTGGGGGCTCGGGGTGCTCATCTACGAGATGCTGGTTGGAGAGGTTTGTGTGTGTGTGTGTGTGTGTGTGTGTTTGGTTATCCTGAATGTCACAAGAGTTGATCGAGTGGTTGGTGCACATGATGAATTAGCATGGGTTAGACCTCACCTCACAAGTCATTCTTTTTGCGTCTAGACTATTGTCAAGATTTAAACTTATAATCTAATTAGAAATGATAAGTGAAACCCTTATACAGCTGCACCACCCCGGAGCCTCTTTCATTGTTTTTTTTTAAGCTCTTGCTGGTGTAGCTCCTTCATCCATCTCTGAATGCCTGACGGGCTGTGCTCCAAATCAAGTTTAAGATCATTAAGTGCTGACGTACTGAACATCCTGAGGGTAAACACAAGAGACTATAGTGCTCAGTGTTAAACCCATTACCTATAGCCTTGCTGTGTTAGCAGATTTTTAAAAAAAATATCAGCTCAATTTCCAGCTTCATCATCCAGCATTAATATTCATTAACAGTGTTTAGTTATTTTATTATTTATAGGTCTTTATCCTCAGTGCAGCTACCGAGACTCATTTTAAACGTATGCAAGGAGCTATATAAGTGAGATTTATTAATAGAATAAGGATGAGCACAATTTTTCACCACGGCTGTTCTGCATTCATCAGAAATAAAAAAAATCTTTATTACAAAATTATTATACGTTTTAAGTTAGCAAAGGGAACTCTATTGATTTCTAAAATTACTGAAGTCTAAAATGTCACAATGCAAATAAATTAAGGTCCAATTTCATGTCGTTTTCTACCACATTGCTGTTTAATGCTTGATTCTGATTGGTCAGAAGGAGTTGATTAGTTTTCTATCAACAGTAACTCTGCTTCACCACTGATTATCTTCCTATAACAGCACGCTGCGAGGTGTAGTATTCCTTACTTATCAAATTTGGCCAGGAGTATTAATTACATGCATTAAACTAAACCCAATCGTGTGTGTGTGTGTGTGTGTGTGTGTGTGTGTGTGTAGTCTCCATTCCCAGGTGATGACGAGGAGGAGGTGTTTGACAGTATTGTCAATGATGAAGTACGTTACCCACGATTCCTTTCCACAGAGGCCATTAGCCTAATGAGACGGGTGAGCTTCCTCTCTCTCTCTCTCTCTCTCTCTCTCTCTCTCTCTCTCTCTCTCTCTCTCTCTCTCTCGCTCTTGTTGCTTGGACAAAAGTTTACTTAAACGCATCAAAACCAGCTGTGTTATAAAAAAAAATACAATCGAATATACACTCCTGGACTCGGGCCAGGTGTGTAAACAAAACGAAAAAACGAGATGACAAACCGCTGTTCAAACACCAGCTGAGAATTCTGGGAGGGCGTGGCTTAAGTATATAACACGCACGCCTGTTTGACTTAAGCTATACTTAATATTAGCCCCGCCCACTTCACTTGTGGAGAAATTCTGGTGAAGTTTAATCTAGACATTGGAGAACCACCAGTTTTTCTTGCCTTCTACTGCAGATGTGGCCACAAGACCAACATTAACATCGGCACTGATCACTAACGTAGCAGCAGCGCGGTTTAACGTGTTAGATATTCAACAAATTCACATCAATAATTCATTTTTGGTAGACTTATAGTCTGGAAAATATAATATATCTTTTTTTTTTTATTTACATTTTATCATGTGTACACATTTTTTTTAAAAATTAGACCAGAGTATAGGGACTGTATCATTAATGTATAATTACAGTGAGTTAAACAGATGAGCTGTAATTTTGGAGGATTAGTGGTTAGGATTTATTTGGCAGCACTGACCCGCTGAATCTTTTCATTTCACCTCCGTCTCTCCTCACTGGATGTGGTGGCTGGATCAGAAGTGTGTTTTAGGTCACTGGGTTGGTGTTTAGTGACTCATGGTCTGCGCTTTTTTTCCACAGACTCATCTTCTCATATTTTAATCCACAGAGCGAGAGCATAAAGCAAACAAAATGAGCATGACCTCACTGGCTGATTCATGAGGCCAGAGCGCACATACAAAATCTCTCTCTTATTTAACTCTCTCTCCCCAGGGCTCTGTGAGGTCATTCTGTTTATTATTGACTTATTATATCAAATGGGATTCATCCAAACCTCAATATAACCTCAACCTAATGTCAACTTGGACCTAATGTGTCATCAGTGGAAAGTTCAGGAATAGAAAGTTCTCTCTTATAAATAGACAAAATATGACTATACGCAAATAATGTTCATGAAATCTGTACTGCGGGTGTCCATAAAATTTTGTATTATTTTACATGGTGGTACGAAAAGTTTGAGAATGTCTGGTAAACACACATTTACTGTCAATTTACATATAATGTACACAGGTGTATCGTGTTAGGAAATCCCGTCTGTGGCTAGATAAGAGGCAGATTAACATCCCCTTCCCACCCGCTCCTAAAGGTCCTCTGTCCAATCCCACTTGCTCGCAACATTTTCTGACAAAGTTAGTTGCTTTTATTTGTCAAAATATAGTTTACACTTTATTCGTTTAAACCTCTGTGACCCTGACCAGGATAAATGGTGACGAATGCCATGTGTCCAGCCTCGTTTTGTTTTCTGTTCGCATCATGTCCCCGCCCCTGTCTTGTCATTGGTTTGTTTCCCAACTGTGTTCTCCTGTTCTGTGTTTAAGTATGATTAGACTATACCTTGTTACGTCAAAGTATTAGCTTGTATCATTGTCATTAATTCCAAGCCTCGTTTTCTGTATATCACACGTTTTCTAGTTTTACACTGTTAGCTTTTTCCATCGTTTTGGATTAGATTATCCCTGTTTAACTTTTGATGCCTGATACCAAAGATCTGGGTTGTAATTTGCCCAAATAAAGCACATTTTTGCTGTGTAACTGGTGCAAACCAGAGAAAAAATGCAATGCAGATAAAAAATGGTGGTGTACAGGATACATAAAATCACATTAGATCTGATATAAAGTTGATTATGTTTATATAATAAATGAATACATATGAGAAATATCATTATCCTTATTATTCTTATTATCCTTTGCTGGTTGGCTATTTGTTTTGATTGACATGTCATTTCTGTTTTTTTTTTTTTTTTTTTTGTTTTTTTTGATTGACAGTTGCTAAGGAGGAACCCCGAGAGGAGGCTGGGCTCCACCGAAAGAGACGCAGAAGATGTGAAGAAGCAGCCGTTCTTTAGAGTGAGAAAACACCTCCTCTCTCAAAGTTTAATCAAACGCCAGACTCTAAATTCATTACCCTCACGAAGGTGGGAAATTATCCCACATACACACGAGCGTGAACACACGTTAGTGAACACTCGCACGTGCGCACAGCTGAAAAGACACGGGTAAGATGCGGAAGCCAGACGGTTATTTCTAACACTAAAATATGGACCTGAAATCTAGAAGTGAAATCTATGCAGCTTTAATCATTTTCATTAATTCCAACTTTTGTGTGTATGTAATAAGAAATCTGGGGAAAAAAACTAACTTTACATTCCCAGCCCTACATTTCCTAGTGAAGCAGGGTTAACTGGCCTGTATCTGGATATTAAAACCTGAATGGAAATTCAGTTTTACGATGCAATGACACACTTGTCGTGTGTTTCATATTAACTCATGCATTCGAAAGAGAATTTCATTTCCTTCTGTTTGTTTTTTTTTAGCACAAAATGTGCAGTTTCATACTTCCGCACTTTTCACACCAATCTTCAAGCTGTAATGAATTTATTTTGAGGATTTTTATAAAGACTTTATGAAGAGGATGTAACTAACTCAACATCAGTGGAGAAAACAAATACAGCAAGTATATAAATTCTAGAAAATATGTAAGATAAAACCTAGATAGTAATAGGATTTATTTTTATGTTCAGCTTAGTTTTAGCTACTAGTTTTGTTTATTTTTACTAGTTAGCATTCTTTAGTTATATTTTAACATAACAGAAATTGGATGTCAAGGTTTCTTTTATTTTCATGTACCATTAGTGTATCATGTATCAGTAGTGAAAGTGTATATATAAAATTATTGTTATTATATATATGTATATATATTAATGCGGTGGTGTTTCTAATCAAGATAACTCACTCAAGTACTTAGACACTGTCTCTCTCTCTCTCTCTCTCTCTCTCTCTCTCTCTCTCTCTCTCTCTCTCTCTCTCTCTGTTTAGGATGTGGACTGGGAGGCCCTGCTGCAGAGGAAGGTGGTCCCTCCCTTCATGCCCTCGTTAGGAGGGAAGGAGGATGTGAGTAACTTTGACGCGGAGTTCACGAGGGAGGCGCCCACTCTCACTCCGCCTCGCGAGCCCAGGACCCTGTCACGCAAAGACCAGGACTGTTTCAAAGACTTCGACTACGTCTCGGACCTGTGCTAGGGTTCAGGGAACAAGGGCTAAAGAAACACGGACCATACGCTGACCATATACTGTGACTGGGAGATTTGGGCTGTGTTCCAGTCCTCCTCGGATAGCCTTCCAGATGCTCCTTTTTCTCTGTGTAAGGCAGCAAAATAAGGGATGATCGAGTCAGTGACTCAGAAGCATGAAGGAGGCAAAACAGCACGTGACGTGTGTATCAGTGTGTCACACTGCGGGGTCGAGAGAGGACAGGAGAGGAATTTAGGCTAACTATTTACATTACATGAAGATCACTGAAACAATTCAGGTATATAGAATGAGAGAGCTGCATGAGGATCAACTCATCCCCATCCCACCCTCACAGTCCCCGTCTCTGTCCAGTTCTACACCTTCATCCCAACCTCACACTGTCTGATTACATAACGTTATCTCTTCTGCTTCACACGTGATTCTTTTCACTCTGATGTATCAGTGTGTAAAGCAGTATAGTTCACTGACTGCACAAAGCAGAAATGTCAAATATTTGACCTTGAAACTCTGAAACCCATTTTGTTCTGGCTGTCCGGCGTCCGTTTAGCACAAACACAAGGTCAAAACTGTTATTTTCGCTAAAATTCCCGTCCCATTTCTTTCACTTTAAAGGCTACTGAATAAATAAAACTGAATAATTGTTTCTGCAGCAAAAAAAAAAAAATAATAAGAGCTGAGTTTCTGTGTTTCTGCTCACAAGCAGCTTATTTATTATAAAAAAAAATTAGAGCTTACATTTAAATCATTATATAACTATATATACATATTAAGTTGCTCCCTTTTTCTATAGTAAACTTAAGTAAATCTATATACAGTTTCTTTAGATGAACATAAATAAACCAAAACATGGGCAGAACTGTACTGAGCACGGACGCAGGAGCTGCTGTAAATCCTGAGCCAGCTTTATGATTATGATTTCTTGTCTCTTGCGAGAAAAAGAAGAAAACTTTTATCGGTCTCTCCAGGTTTAATACACCAGTTAATTAGCCAATCAGCAGCTGATCATGCTTTCAAATCTCTATATATCATCCCTTTCCAGCTCAAACAGGCGTGAGCCGTGATCTCCAACTCAATCTGGATAAAGTAAACAAATTCCCCAGTAAGCCTGTGTGGAATCGTCACCGTGAGGAGCAACTCTTGGATTTGATGAGCGTTGTATGAAGAGCAGGACTGTGATCCACTGTGCTTGCAGCACGATCGTGAAAATAGACGCACATGAACTTTAACCAAAAGGAATTCTTTAAAAATGTCACTTTTTTCCGCACAGTTTTGAAGTCTGCGTTGAGAATGTGCAAAATAAAGTGACATTTATAAACAAGTTCTTTAAAAAGTCACTTTTTTTGCACATTTCTGATGTCTGTGTTGAGAATCCCCATCCTAGTCCAAGGCGAGCTGAGGAGAAGTGAAGTCTGCTCTGTACAGTAAAATGTGTCGTCTCTTTGTGGAACTAGTTCATAAATGTTGTAGTTTTGAGTTGCTGCAGTGTTAAAACAAAAGTCTCTCCTCCTTCGTCTTGTTGCTGATTTTTTTTTTATTTTTTTGGTTATATTTTATCCCCATATACAAGAATAAGCACTATGTTGCGGCTGTCCTCGTTCCCGTGCAGCTCTCGATGTAGCAGCACCATGTACTCAAACGTGTCTCCATTTATTGCCTCATCCAGAACTTGTTTGGCTTGTTCTTCCTCTCTCCTCCTCTGCCACCCTTTTCATCTGCTCGAGCTCAGGCTGTTGGGCTCAAAGTGCTGTGACACACACACACACACACACACACACACACACACACACACACACACACACCACAGGAGGGAGCCAGAACACACTTTATCTCATAACATTAACAACGTTCAGCTGTGAACCTGACCAGTACAGGACCGTAAAGAGTGAGAGTGAGAGTGAGTGTGTGTGTGTGTGTGTGTGTGTGTGTATGTTTGCAAAATCCACACCTTTGCTTTCTTTGTTTAAAAAAAAATTTAAAAAAAAGGTGAGTTTATGTGACTTGAGTTTCGTCTGTCAGCTGTGATGTCATAACCTCGTCTGGGTCATGGGGTTTAACTTAAAAAAAATAAATAAATAAATGACAAAGTCTTTGGCTGGTTTAATTAACGCAACGTTTAAGGAACACACACATTTGTAAGCCTCATTAAAACACACTCACTCAGAAACTAGTAAAGGCACAGAAATAAGGTACGTACAGATAATGCTGTTAAAATGAATTCCTCAAACAGTTTTGAAACGCAGATTTCGATGATAGAAGTAGCTCTTATCTGTGATTTATGGGGAAAAAAGGTTATTTCTCTTTAAAAAGGTTATTCCTAAGTATCTGACTATTAGAAAATTGAGTTTGTCTAGATCACTCCGTGTCACAAACCTGTACCACTGGATTTATTCATGTAGGGAAGGAGTCTCCAGTGTCAGCACTTTGTAACTTTGAAGAGTTTACGCTTTGTTTTTTTCCTGTAACATGACAAGCTGCAGGATTTTTGGGGTTATTTTCCTAGAGAAAGAGAGAAGCTGGTGAGGGAAAGACTGTTTATAGCTACTATAATGTAACTGAGAACAGGAACTGACTTCTTTTGTGGACATTCCACAACATTAAATATAACTATAAATGGATTTAAAAAAAAAAAAAAAAAAAGGATCACTCTTTAGTTCATTGAAAATGAGGAACACTTTGGGACATGTTGCTGTAATTGGAAAATAATCAACTGGTAACATGGTAACTGGTAACAACTGGCAGGACCAGTAGCTTCACACCACCCCATCTTTAATTATTTTCCTATAAAAGTGATTTGTTCCAAGCGCCAGTCGTAGGCATAGGTCTGTCTTGTAGGCCATCTTCAGATGGCCAGTATTTTTTTCCTTTACATGTTTCATTTCACATAAAAAATAACACGAAAACATGGTGTCATTACTGCAGATTTCAAAAAAATAAAGATAGGGGGTTTAGGGGACTGGGTTGGCATTTGCAGCTTCCTCCATTAAATGTCCAAAAAAAAAAAAAAAAAAAGACTTTATGTAAAATCCAACGAAATGTCTCGTGAATGTAGTTTGTTGTGTGAGAATGGTGTTATGATTAAAGCAGACCAACACGTGAGAATGGCTGACAGTGTACGTGCGCTGTAGTGCGAAAAATGACTGCGTGGAACACAACATTCTTCATTTCATTCTCACGTACTTTAAAAGCTTCCTGTCAGTCCCACGTCCTGTTCCTGCACGACCACGTTTTACCTGCTCTGTGCTTCTGCGGAGCCGGATTTCTGAGAGACAGAGAGAGAGGAGAGCAAACAGTCCATAAGCAAACAGAAAAGAATTCAAGGTGCCCAGTTTCCTCTTACCCCAAATGTAGTCCATCACACACACACACACACACACACACACACACACACACTAAAGCAAATGGAAACATTTTGAATTATGGAAAATGTATCTCATTTCTAATTTTATTATTGTATTTAATCTAATTTCATATGATGAGATTATAATAAAAATAATATACGTTTATTAAATCTGTTCCTAGCCTGAAGTGTCTTGGCAGATGATTTTGTTTAGCATTTAAGCATTTAAAAAGATGCAACATTATCAATAAAATGAGACCATTCCATGGTTGAAATTAATACAGAATGTCCAGAAATTGTCTTAAAAATGTAATATTTGTTTTATTATAATCTCATAATATGAAATATTTGATAGTTGTGTCTATATTCATGATATTTTCACTCTCATTGAAGTGAAGTGCAGTGAAGCCGAGGCAGGTTTGTTGTCTGCGGTTTGTTTCTTTACGAGGCTAATGAAGCTAACAGGTAAAGGAAGTTTGTTGCCTCCATTTTAGTTTCTGAAGTTTTTGACACAACTCAACTCGAAATTCCTACTCATCAACTTGGGGTAGTCTTCTCATCTCCGAGTTCCTTTC
Source organism: Pangasius djambal (assembly GCA_022985145.1). Lineage (NCBI taxonomy): Eukaryota > Metazoa > Chordata > Actinopteri > Siluriformes > Pangasiidae > Pangasius > Pangasius djambal. Next base: position 3,046,934 of record CM041003.1, read on the forward strand.
CAGGTTATGCAGTGATGTCAAATCAACATGGCCGCTCATAGCATGAACAGTAAACAATGCAGCACTCTTTACCTTGAAATGAGTTATACCCTACAGTATATACAAGTATTTTATTTAGATTAATCAACATGCAGAAATATTCGCTTGTTAAATCTATAAAACTGACTCTACAGATTGCTGTTTTGAGGAGGAAAATATCACCACTCATCACAGTTAGCTGGCTAGCATGTTGCTAATGAAAGACGAACATGGAGGCGTGCACATGTTCATATGTGGAATGGGCTGATTACTGCTAATTACTGCTTACGAGGTACGTTGAATGCAGCATTAGCACTTGCTTTATCTCTACCTAAAGAGAGCGATGCAGCGGCACTTTAGTCTGTCCATCTCTCTCACCTCCTTATCTGTACACTCTGCTCAGACCGATCAGCTTCCAAAGCTTCATGCTAATACCATCATCATCGCCATCGTGCTCATCATCTTGTAGATGGCTAGCTAGCTGAGCCGGGTCTCTGCTGTAAATCAGCACAAATGCGCCGTATAGCTGCATTGCATTCTTTTTTGCACCAACGTCTGGACTACATCTGGATTTCTCATTAATGTGACGTTGAACATCGCTGGAAAATGGCGAGTGAGAAAATAAGCACTTGCTCTTTCGTGTTAAATCTGATCACATAAACACCATTGTAACTGCGCTAGCAATAACAATGTCCCCTTGTGACATCAGCGCGACACGACTTCTCACAGGAATAATGAAAATACAGCGCCAACCAATCAACGGGCACCAGAATCGCTAGGCACATCACAAAATATGAAAATACTGAATTGTGTTTTGGAGTGGACTTTTGCTGTAACTGCTATTTTCCTGTTGACTCACTAAAACAGGCCGTGTTTTCAACTTCCCATGTTGAAACAATGGCGTCAGGAGTTCTGTTCCTATTTTATTGGTTTATTTAATTTAAAAATATCTTCTACTTTATAAAATGGTTTATTTACAAATATAGTTACTGAGCCAAACAATGTTTTAAAACCGATTACTAGAACATTCTCATATCTGTTAGCTACATTAGCCTTGGAGATTCAGTGCGGAACTAAAGGACACACTGTGTGCTTTAACTACACTTCAGGTCAGTGGAAGTGTGCATTAATATTTTTTTTTTTTTTTTTGCCAAATTAGTTTTCATGGTACAGATAGAAATGCTACTTCTGTTGTCTTTTTTTAATGACGACAGACATCTTATTCAGTAGGAATAAAAGGAAAGAGGAGAAGATGAGAGGTCTGGAGCCCTGATGTGTCTGATTACGACTGTGATGCAGGACGCAGGCGTGTGGCGATGGAGAGATGAGGGAGACATGTCAGCATGCCCTCGTCAGCAGAACAACCTCAGCACTCGGTCCTGCTCTTTCTTGCTCGCTGTGCTGCTCTTTTCAAATCCAATTACGGTGAAAATTTGCGAGTCTGTAAATTTTACTCTCCAGTCCTGGCAACTGCACTGCCGCCGCGTTACACCCAACAGGAGCTGCATTTCATCCAACCATTTTCATATCCTACCCCATTTTCATTGAAATAACTGGGGTACGATTAAATAATGCATTTTTATAAAAGCTCGGTTCATGTATGACTCAAAGCATTACCTTTCTAATAGCTTCTCTCAGAAAAAAATACATCACCTGATTGGCTGATTTCTTGTAGTTTGGAGTTTTTTGGTACACACAGAGTGCGGCTTTGCCTCTATTTCCCTTCCAGTGTTTAAAATCTACGTGTAGGTAGAAAAGACTTCTGCCTGCTGTGTGTTTCGTGTTTGCACTTTGGCTAATGCTGTCTCTCAGTCAGTCTGTTTGAAATGCACAGTGCAATCAGTCTGAAAGGTCAGAGATGCCCGCTGACTTCTGCACACAACCGATATAAAAGATTTAACAGGAATTAAAAATATTAGTGGGATATAATGGTTCTAGCAACATGGATATCTCTTTATAAACAGACAGACAGACAGACAGACAGCTTAGAGAGCAATGGTGGAACGTATAGCCTAAGAACAAATAAATAATACTGTTAATATGTAAAAAGAACAAATAAATGGCTCTAAAATTATTATTATTATTATTATTATTATTATTATTATTATTTTACAATTTATTAAGTGTCTGACAGTCATAATTTAACAAAAAGTAAAAAAAAAAATTTTTTTACTTTTTTTTATGTGACTGTAATTGTCATTATTCTTTCATCATTCCATCACTTCTTTTCTCTTTATTTTAAGAAAAAGAAGGGAAAAATAATTGGATATTAAAATTGGATATTGGATAATAATTGGAAAAGAAGTGACAATACATGAAAGAGGAAGAAACTTTACACTAAAGAAGAAGGAAAGAGATAGATAGTTTACATTAAACTTTTACGCCTTTTTCACTGCATCAACATGCACTTGCATGAAGGTTTAAAAAAAAAAAAAATCACGTTATGTCACGTGACCCCCGCGTCAGCAAGATTGTCTCTGCTTTCTCTAGTGTGGTGTGCGGGAGACGAGACGTCCTCCATGATAGCCTTCTGCCTGGTGTTCTGATCTGTCTCCATGTTTTGTTTTCACAAGACAATCGAATCCTGATAGATAAAATCCAATTGAAATGAATCCAAAATGAATTCAAATTGTCTTTCCACATTCTCTTTAACTGTTCATAGTCCACCTTTCAATCACTACTGTAAATTCAAACATTAAGAGCAGTTTGCTCTTGTAGACGTGATGCTGACGCTGCGTCACCGCTGCTTCCCAGTGTGTGGGGGTCCAGTGGTTCAGTATAAATGTATCACAAATACACCGCAATTCAGCAGACATGCAGAATCTGATCTCACACCTCTATACCTTCAGAGAACAGCGCAGTCATTCTCCTAAACCTATAACTGTGTGATATACTTCAGACATTTGTCACAGAGCAGAACATCGCTGTCTAATGTTGGGTTTTCAGAGCCACAAAGACTAAACTGGGTTTATTTCTGGGTTTATTTCGCAAAAACTCCAAATCTCTTCGTTCTTCTGTTGGTGGTCTGATGTTGGTTTTTCTCTCTTTATAACAGCATTTCTAACAACGTCTGCTTTTTTAAGGGAAGGAATTGATTGAACACATACACACACACATACACACACACAGCCAGACTACATCTCCTTCTCTCTTTCTCTTTCTCTCTCAATGTTTCTCTTGCTGTTTATAATTGCCCTGTTAATGTGGTATAATTGTTCTGTTTACCTGCTCGTTCACAAGAACCACAAATAACGTCTACTCCAGCTCTGTTCCTGTGAACCCACTATACACCGCATATCACCTGCCCTCCCGCGTCTGCTCTTCGCTTTCCTTTTATGGTCGCAGTTTCCTGTCCCTGTTACGCCTCATGCTTTCTGTGGATTGGCTACAACTGTTTCTTGATTTCCACTTACTTTATTTGGTCGTACCTGCATGGATTATAGAATCATCTTGCTTTTTGATAACCTGAATTTTACATTTTAATCAGAAAGGAGGCATTTTGTATATTCTTAATGTGGATGCTTTAATAAAAAAACAAATCAAAAGTTTAGTACAAATAACCAAAAGTAATATCACCACCTGCTGCATATTTATGGTCAGTACAATGCTGACACACACCCAATCAGAATCCAGCAGCATTGAACACAACCATCCTCCTGTGCCATTCTTTGTTTCTAGTTATTCTACATGAGATGCCATATTGAAGATCATGATATTTCAACGTATTTCCCTTAAACTTAGTGGAAGCTGCTGAATTTGTCAGTCAATCTTTTGAACAGATGCGTTAGAGTGTTTAACCCTTTCTCACAGTACACTGGCATTTGAAATTGACTTATTGGACATTTTCAATCAGTATAAACAAATGAATTATTTTATCGCCGCAAGTCTGTAGCTCTGTAGATAAGATTAGTCAGGACACTGTTGGGTTTCTGTGTGTAGAGTATCGTGACTCTGTGTTTAGCTGCTAGTGAGAAGGGCGATGGGAAATGGGAGCCCCCTGCTGGGCAAACAATTCACTCCTCTCCACAATAACATTGGTTCAGAGATAAAACAGACAGCACAACTAAAGCTTTTCTGATCGTAAAACTCTGTATACAACTGCCACAATAAAATTATAATATTTAAACCTAGTTGGAAAAACTGCAAATTCTTAAAGCCCTGAGTGTCTACTTTCATATGAGCCATTAACGACTTCTTTGGAGTGTGACATCGCAAATAAATTCAGTACTGAACACAGGCACCCCAAAACAGGTGCAAGTTATATTTTTTTGGCGTCTGGTAAAAATGATTTAACACACCAATGAGCCTGACTAGCCGTAGAGGACGATACTACAGTCAGTGGATAAATCAGGACATGAGAAAGAAGACTGCTGGTCACCTACAGAGCTAAATTTCGAATGTGTCCTTCCACATTTATTTACACATACATTTTATAGGAAGTGTTTCATTCCTCTTATACCACTGCAATTTTCCAATAATTACAATTAAGTTTATGTAATTGTATAGTTGTATAAGTATATAATTAAAGAATGATGGATGCTTATTAATTATAGAACATAATTTAGATACCATACATCAGCATAATTCTGTATTCAACTGGTAGAAATGGACTTCCACAAACTTGATATCGAAACTTATCTCAAATTTACCCATGCTGAGTTACCATGTGTGATAAATTCTTAAATTCTGCTACAAGACAAATATACAGTATAATCAAAATAATGTTATTTCTGTATGATAAGCGACTGAAGGCTGAACGACTGACTGCTGAATGATCACACCATTACTGATAGATTATTTTTGACATTAACTGATAGTATTAATGACAATTGCCCACTGAACTATCCATTCCTGAGCAAATAAACACAGCTTCCTCATGACCACATTAAAGTAAAGCCAAAGTTCTTAGGGTTTTTCAAGGGTTTTTCTTCACCAAGGAAAGAATTCTGTGATCATCCACTTTAGTTGTCTTCCGTGGTCTTCCAGGCCTTTCGATGTTGTTGAGCTCACCAGTGCTTACTTTCTTTTTAAGAATGTACCCAACTGTTGATTTGGCCACACCTAAGGTTTTTGCTATCTCTCTTACAGATTTATGTTGTTTTTTCAGCCTAATGATGGCCTCCTTCACTTGCATTGAGATCTCCTTGGACTTCATATTGGTAGCTCCAGTTGAACACCTGCCAAATGTCATCTCAATACCTGATATCAACTCCAGACCTTTTATCTGCTTCATTTGTCTTGAAGTAACTGTTCAATTAACTTCTTGTCGGTCAATTGTCCACATACCTTTCAGCCCCTGAAAATGGAAGTACTTTGCTTAAAATGGCTGTAATTCCTAAATGGTAAATGCCATATTTTTGTGGAACCTCTTAAAATAAAGCTGAAAGTCTACACTTCCATCACATTTTGATTGTTTTATTTCAAATCCATTGTGGTGGTGTATAAAGGCAAAATCACAGAAACTCTGTCATTGTCCAAATACTTCTGGACCTAACTGTATATAGTCACCTAAGCTGGTGAGTCTGCGAGTGTGTGAGTCTGTGAGCTGGTGAGTCTGTGAGCTGGTGAATCTGTGAGTCTGCAATCTGGTGAGTCTGTGAACTGGTGAGTCTGTGAGTCTGTGAGTCTGTGAACTGGTGAGTCTGTGAGTCTGTGAACTGGTAAGTCTGTGAGTCTGTGAGCTGTTGAGTCTGTCAGATGGTGAGTCTGTCAGATGGTGAGTCTGTGAGTCTGAGAGCTGGTGAGTCTGTGAGCTGGTGAGTCTGTGAGTCTGAGAGCTGGTGAGTCTGTGAGCTGGTGAGTCTGTGAGCTGGTGAGTCTGTGAGATGGTGAGTCTGTGAGATGGTGAGTCTGTGAGCTGGTGAGTCTGTGAGATGGTGAGTCTGTGAGCTGGTGAGTCTGTGAGTCTGAGAGATGGTGAGTCTGTGAGCTGATGAGTCTGTGCCAACTGTAGCCTCAGATTCCAGTTCTTGGCTGACATCTCATTCTGAGATGCTTTTCTGCTCACTACTGTTGTAAAGCACAGTTAAATGAATTACTGTAGCTCAAAGCAGTCTCCTCTGACCTCTCTCATCAACAAGCTGTTTCCACCCACAGAACCGCTGTTCACCGATTGTTTTTTTAGACTATAGAGTTTAGACAAACTCTAGATACTGCAGTTTCTAAAATATTCAAACCAGCCTGTCTGACACCAACAACCATGCTACAGTCACTGAGATTAATTAATTAAAAAAAAAAATTTCAGAACAACAAAGTAATTTTCTTTGCATTTTTATTGTGACCTTATGACATAATGTAGACCATTATTCAGGGTGTTCTGGGTGGCGGAGGATTCAGAGTGTAAGTAACACTAGACGTGAGGTGGGGATACACCCTGGATGAGACCATGCACACACACACATTCACAAACTCATTCACACCTAGGGGTAAGTTACACTGAAAAAAATACTGGAGAGAGATTTACTCAAGAAAAGCATGGTAAAAATTTCCACACATAAAGTGTTAGTAAATTTAACTAAGCACATTTCAAGTAATGTTTACATGGCACCAAGGATTATTCTCATAAAAAAAGTATGTGAATTTAAATTTCTTTATAAGTAAATTCATGTAAGAAAGCTCAAATGAACTATATAACTAAAAAAACACTGTAAAAAAAATACACATCATCTATAAAGTTATCTTCAGTACTTATCTTTAGCCACAAACACCTTAAATGTTTCCAAACAGAAGTAGCACTCCAATGGATAAGAGCACTTCCATCAACCTTCATGCAGACTGAACTGGCAGAACCCAAGATGACTATTTAACTGACTTGTGCACACACACTTAATCTTTCAAAACATGCCATGAAAGAATAGCCTTAGTTCTTAAAGCCAATATAACACAAGAAATATTAAAACCAATCCATCCATGAAGCTTAAAATTAAATCAGTTTAAAGTTCTGCAGATGCATATGCAAATCTAGTTCAAAAGCCACACCCCACTTTAGTATGCAATCGGTTCAATTAAACGTTACTTCTGTTTTTCTAGTTTTGTGAGCACTTGCAAAGTAATATTAAATTGAACCCAGCAAAGTAAGCGAAATATACACTTCGGGTCTTAGCTGCATATTTACATAAATTGATTTAGTACCAATTAACTTCTGTACTAATTCTAATAATTTTTTGTGAGTGTGAAAATCACAGATTTGTTTCTGTCACATTTACTGAACCAATGAATCCGTTTTTTTTTTTCCAGTGCAGAGCAAATGTTAATGGACAGTCAGAGGACACTAGAGAACCCAGAGGAAACCCAGATGGACATACAGACAACACGTAGAGAAACTCCACACTGACAGTAACCTGAACTCAGGACCCTGTAGCTGTGAGACAGCAACGTGACCTGCTGCGCTACCATACTGTCAGAGCATTATACTCAATAATACAGTTCCTTTTTTTTTTTTTTTTACTTTATTACTCCCTAAATACTGTATGTACATTTTCCTTTGTAAACTTGTAAACACCTTTATGAGACGGGAAAGAAGTAAGAATGGACTGGCGCTGTATAATATCATGGAATATCATAATTTTCTTTAGAATGTACAATCCTCGGATGCAAAAATAGTCCCACACATGTAGAATCGGTAGAATGTACTATACATAGCACATCAGATATATATATATATATATATATATATATAAAACATTTCACAGCACAGAAACCATCATCATAGTGAGTCACTTTACAGTGCCAGCCAGCAACCATAATTAGCATTTAAAGGCAACATATACACACATTTGACAGCAAAAAAAAAAAAAAGCTAGAACATTTAATGTGTGTAAGCAGAAAACTGAACTTAGCGATCCTTCTGACTCATTATATGTGAACATAAATAAAACCCGAGTCCTGTGTGGAGCTGTAATTAGTGGCCATCTTCTACTCGTATTGTCTGCTCTTTCCTGGTAATTCTCAGCCCCTTTTCCACAAACCTGCACCCATTTTCTCAAAAACTATAACCGAGTCTTAAATCACATGCTATGTTTTATTCTAGGTATAGAATAGAATAGGTATATAGAATGATGATTCATAGACATTATGGTGTGTTTAAGCAGAACAACATGAACATGGGTAGAAGAATGAAAAGTGCTTGATGATGGACTGCAGCTGCCAAACAGATGAAGCGTGAAGTGATCTACTCAGTCCCGCCCCTTCCCATAGCGTATGCTGGGACACATTAGCGCGAAAAGTGTCCACCACTCCACATTTCATTATACACAGTCACATCATTCTGCAGACTGTTTATAGCAAATAAAATAATCATTACACAAGATGAACATATTATTTATACTTTTTAAAGTTACTGAACTGAACTTTTACTGTAATAACTAAATAATATCATAAATAGTAACTAATAACAAATACTTTATCTTAACCTAATCATAGTAACTTAATATTATATCAAGAGTTTGTTTTTTGTCATTTAATATCCTTTCAGTGCATATATCCACATCATATGTACACACATAACGCCTTTTGACTTTGTACTTATAAATATGAACAAAACAGTATATATCATAAGCATAAACAAAGATATGTTTTTTAAAAAAAAAGTTAAATATAAATGCTGCAACAACAACAAAAAAAAGTTCTCATGCAAATTGCAAGTTGCCACTGGATGGGAAGATTTCACACAACAAGTAGCAATCATGGCGAAGGTAAAGGATCTTCCTAAAGTTCTCAGATACTACTATATTACTGTAATATATAGTATATTACTAAACAGCGCTGGAATGGAACAAGCTGCAGAGCCATAGCAAAGATCTTGTCCCTCTCAATACAAGAACTGCACCGCAATGATCTCTGGTCCTCCACCTCACACTAAACTCCTCCAGAGATGCACGTCTGAAAGCATTTAGACAAACCAGAACTCTTTTGGAACAATATACTCTGGTCAGATGAAATAATTCTGCTCGTCACGTTTGGAGAAAGAAGATTTGTGCGTATGATCCCAAGAACACCAAGAACACCATCAGCATCATGACATGGGGCTGCTTCTCTGCTGAGGTTTTACACATCATCCAAAGAAACCTCCAATGAATGGAGTGATGCACCAGGACATGTCAGAGGAGAATTTAATCTCATCAGCCAAGAAACTGAGTCTGGGGAGAAGACGGAGGTTTCAACCAGACAGCGACCCCAAACATACAGCCAGAATAACTCACGACTGGTTTCTAAAAAAGAAGAGTTAAGATCAGGTCTCTTGATTTAAATCCCATAAACAAATTTATGGAGGACTTTCTCAGGAACCTGCGAGTCCATTATAGGGACCCTCGTATCCTTGGGGAATTGAAGACGGTTTGCTGAGAGGAATGAGCTAAGACTGAACCACAATGCTGCAAAAAAGCGAACTGCTTCTGACTGGAGACGACTCACAGCTGTAATCACCAGCAACAGCTTTGCAACAAAGTACTAATGTCAATCATTTGTGGTGTTCGAGTGCTTTTTTCCCTATTGCTTATTTTTTAAACATATCTTAGTTTATGTATATTTGTGCAAAGTCAAAAGATACTATGTTTAAATACGAAAAGTTTCTGAACACACACACACATCATATATATATACACTCTCTCTCTCTCTCTCTCTCTCTATATATATATATATATATATATATATATATATATATATATATATATATAAATGTATGAAAGTTCTCCTTTTTAAAGTTTAAGCTCCCCTGATCTACATTCCGTCAATCATCCTCAAACTCCGCCCCTACTTGCATGTTAAGCCCCGCCCCTTTGCGTTTCCAGATAAACTTTTTCTCTGTATCTTTCTCAGCTCCATACACTCTGATTTTCTCTCTCGTCTACTGCGCACTAAACATGTTTTTTAAATTTTTTTTTTTTTTAGTTTGATCAGTGTCTCCGGGTCTCAGAGTGAACCGAAAAGGTGTAAGGGTGCACAGAGTCAGCGAGTGTGTGTGTGTGTGTGTTAGAGAGAGAGAGAGAGTGTGTGTGTGTAAGACAGAGAGAGAGAGAGACAGAGAGAGTGTGTGTGTGTGTGTGTGTGTAAAAGAGAAAGAGAGAGAGAGAGAGAGAGAGTGTGTGTGTGTGTGTGTGTGTGTGTGTGTGTGTGTGTGTCCTCATACTTAAATATGCGGCGTCTGCACGGAGCCCTTAAAGCTGATTCCTCGCGCGCCGGTGATGTCATTTGGGACCACCGATCGACACAGGTGGGTGTATCCAACACACACACACACACACACCAAAACTGCTGTAGTACAAACTCTGGCAGTTTGTTTAAGAGAATAAATATGTGGAATGATTAATACAGTGTGTTATTTTGTAAAGTTCACTTCATGGCGCTACTTTTGCGGTTTTGGATGTAGACATGATGGAAACTGCGCTATTAATAACCCGGTAATAAAGGCACATTTAATGGTTTACAGCTGCATTTCCTCAGAATGGTCATCTGTCTCTATCAGTCATTAATTTGTGTCACTTTTGTGCATGTTTCTGCGTTATTACACTGCGCCTGTTTTCTGTATTCATTATGTTTTTTGAGCTTTTTTTTAAAATGAGTTTTGTGTTGCAGTTATTTGTTTGTTTTTGTTTGTTGTTGTTTTGATGACTTCTTGTAACGCTTTATTGTCCTGCGTCTCTGGAAGCTTTGTTTACTCAGCTACATGATTAGTCTTATCAATTAATTTCCTATCTGTAGTGTATAATATTGAAATGCAGGACAAGCATGTAAGGTGTTTTACAGGTTAGAGTTGCTTTACAGTTTACTTCATGACACTGTGGATGTGATGATGTGCTGCTATAATGGTATACCATGATAACGGAGTGTAAAGAAAACTGCTGTTTCCAGTGGTGGTGCTATACACGACTACAACAGTGTATTGTGGTTTTTAATGCCCAAAGCACGCCACAGTGACGGTGTGATATCAGGTTGTGATGTGATTATGTTTCACCCCTATGTGATACGAATAGCAAACTGCAACCAGGGTCTGATCTGATTACTTACTTTCAGCAGTGTTGGTGAAGTCTCCTGCAGTGCAGTGTTAACACTGTAACCTTGAAGATGGAGTTTAGCTCTATCCCATAAGATCAGTCTTTCCACCTGACGATCCCTGGAACTTTAGCTCAGAGAGTTTAGTACAGTAAACCTAGTACAAAGACGTAAGCAGAGTGACTTTAGGACAGGGATTTTAGCCCAGGAACTTCATTTCCAGAGTCTTTACAACAGGAACCTTAGTAAAGGCTCTTACACCAGAAACTTTACTGCAGATACTTCAATACAGGAACCTTAACACAGGAAATTCAGTATAGGAACTTTAGTACAGGAACTTTATTAAAGCAAACTTAGTACTTGGATTTTAGCTCAGGAACTTTATTTCCAGGAACTTTACAACAGGAACTCCAGGGAATTTAGCTCTGAAACTGTAGTACTGAAACTATAGCAAAAGAACTTCAGTACAGGGACATTAGTGCAAGATTTTAGTACAGGGGCATTAGCTCAGGCCATGGACCTTCGTACAGGATCTTTAGCCCAATATCTTTACACCAGGAATTTAGTACAGTGATTTCAGTACCAGGGCTCTAGCTCCCCCAGGAACTGCAGTACCAGAATTGTAGCCCATAACTTAAGCATAGGACGTTTAATACAGAGACTTTACTACCAGGGCTTTAGCCGAGGATCTGTATAACAGAAACTTTAGTAGCAGGGCTTTAGCCGAGGATCTGTATAACAGAAACTTTAGTAGCAGGGCTTTAGCTGAGGATCTGTATAATAGAAACTTTAGTATGGTGTTTTTAGTACCAAAGTTTCAGCCCAGGATATATAGTACTGGAACTCTAGCTCAGCAATTGTAGTCTGTGAAATTTAGTACCAGAACTTTAGCCCATAACCTTTAGTACAAGAACTTTAGTGCAAGATATTTATCCAAGAAACTTTAATCCAGAGGCATCAGTACAGGAACTTTTTCTGAGAATCCTCAGCTAAGAAACCTAACACTACTCTAGCAGAACCCTGGAACCCTGTATTGAACCAAGTACCCTGTGTCTAAGATCAAGCCCCAGGTTTGACCCACAGTGGAAAGCCGGGTTAATCAGACATCAGCGTCTGAGCCTCACTGAGACGCAGGAGACTGAAACACACTGCAGCTGATTCACACAGCCTGGGCTCTGTGGTGTTTTTGGAATTTAAAGTTTCGTTATGAACAACATAAAAACAAATGAGATATTCATTCTGTAGTCTAATTATTCTGTGTGTATGCATGTGTGTGTGTGTGTGTGTGTGTGTGTGTGTGTGAGAGAGAGAGAGAGAGAGAGAAAGAGGGAGGGAGGGACTGCTCTGGACACTCCAGACAGCGTTGTTGCTTTTTGTCTTTCTTGACTTTGTGGAATGTAAGATTTCGTTATGAATTGCTCTTTGTCCTCCCTCTCTGTCTGAATCTTATTCTGTGTGTGTGTGTGTGTGTGTGTGTGTGTGTGTGTGTGCGTGTGTGTCAGCATGTAACAGAAGTCCCCTGAAGCTGAACTCTTCAGGATAAAAGGGAAGATGATGTCGCAGTCAGGGTGGGCTCTAATCTGTCTCCTTCTGTTCAGGACGAGAACTGCAGGTATGGGGCAGGAGAGAAGGAGAAGAGCCTGTGTGTGTGTGTGTGTGTGTGTGTGAGTAAACTGAGGCTATATTGTCCTGTATTGTATGAAGAGTAAAATACAAAACTGTTTGTCTAATATCAAACACCAGGTGAACTCAATAATCAGACCGATCTGATTAGGCGTGGCCTAATATTCTAATGAGCACTTGATTGACATCTCATTAGAGATGAGACTACTAGCCTGCTACAGCACTCAAGCCAAACTAAACACAAAGGCACAGTCAAGGAGAGGATTATTAAACCCTTTTGCTTGTTAGTCTTCACTTGCTATCTTAAATCTTCATGCCAGTTTAGTCTTCATTTACTAGTTTAAGACTTCCCTCACAGTTTTAACTTACTCCTGCTAGTTTTGTCTTTGTTTGTTAGCAGTCACCTGATAGTTTAGGTTTCACTCTCTAGTTTATTATTCTCTCGCTAGTTTAGTCATCCTTTGCTGTCTTAACTTTCTCTTTCTAGTTCAGTTTTTACTTGCTAACTTAGCTTTCACATGCTATTTTATTCATTATTCACCAGTTTAGTCTTCACTCTCTGTCTTAACCTTCTCTTGCTAGTTTAGTCTTCACGTACTACATATGCTAGCTTAGCATTCATTCACTAGTTTAGCCTTCATTCACTAGTATAGCTCTCCCTCAGAAGGTTACTCTACACTCACTATCTTAACTTTCTCTTGCTAGTTCAGTCTTCACTGTAGCTTAGCTTTTGCTTGCTATTTTTGTATTATCTTGCGAGCTTAGTTTAGTTTTCACTTGCTAGTTCTTTCAGGGACAAACGGAAGCAGTCTTTTTGATTGGTGAGGGTAAAATTTACGTGAATACAACTTCAGATGAGCTCCACCCACTTTACATCATTTCTTATAAAGGTCTTGTAGTCATTGGAAAGTCAGTGCACCTTTTGTTTTGTTGTACTTTTCACATCTTTTCATTTGCTTGTATTTTCATGAAAGAGACTGATTTTAAATTCTGAATAGATCCTAACCTGATAGCAACAGGTTTGGCTGTGTATATTTCAGAGAGAAGTCTCACAGATCAGGCCAGGAGAGGAGAGTGTGGTGTTAAAGACGCACGATGCAGCCAGGCACACCTCGGAAGTGTGTGTTAAAGCGTGTGTGTGTGAATAGGTTAGCATTTCACTGGGCAGTGCCACAGACACCTAAGTGTGTATGAGTGCTGAGTCTGAGCCAGCGCCAGGCCTCTCTTAGCTCTCAGTCCTTCACCACAGAATAGTCTAGAGCTTTCACTCCAGCTCACCAAGATGAAATGGATTTCAGAATAATAATTTAAAGATGGAGTTGAAATGACTTAGAAGTCTGAATCAACACTCCCAGTCTGAGTGCAGAGGCAGGTGTGTTACCTCAGGGTTGGAAATACACTGCACACACACACACACACACACACACACACACACACACACACTCACACAAACACACGCACTCCAGCTTATGTAAAGTATTGGATCGCACTCAGAATGAAGCCTGCTGCTCTGTGAGTGCGAGTTTGGTGTGAGCGTGTCTGAGTTTAGTGTGAGAGTGAGCGTGTGTGTGTGTGTTTGAGCTTGATGTGTGTATGAGTGTTTGTGGTTTGGATTAAATGTATTCTTCTGTCTGTGAGCAGGTGAAGTGACGTTGCAGTGCAGAGTTTCTCCTGCAGGGGTGCTGCACCCTGTTCACGCTCAGCTCGAACGCTTCGAGGCGGGGCCAGGCTGCGCTGCCAGAGAGGGCGGAGCTAAAGAGACCCATGTGATCTCTGTGGCGAGACCTAATGACAACACTGACAAACTGGTACAATTACCTGTCTGTCTGTCTATCTATCTATCTATCTATCGATCTATCGATCTATCTATCTATCTGTCTGTCTCTCTCTCTCTCTAGGTGACAGTGGTTCTGAGGCCACTGTCTTACTCACATCCTCTCCATCGCCCAGTCATTCTTGTACTGAGTTCCCAGCATGCCATGCACTGGATTCTGGAGCAAGAGGGGCTGCCGGAGAATCTCCACGTGCTGGTGCAGGTCAGTGCTTATATTTTGTGTGTGTGTGCGTGCATGTGTGTGTGCTGTATGAATTTTGCCCTGGTTATAAAAAGCCAAACCAAGGAATGGTCAGTGTTTGTTTGTGTTTGTGCGTGTGTGTGTGTGTTGTAGGTCTCGGCAAACTCCACACTGGAGAATGGGAGTGTGTCGGCTCGTGCCCATGCCATCCCCTCATTGCCGTGGCGACCTCGTGCTCTACTGCGCTGGACCCTTCAGCGTCATGCAACCATCTCCTCCCTTACACACTCGGCCGGTGCCAACCGCGTTTACCTCCGCCTCGGGGAGGGTACACACACACACATACACACATCGAGGGAAAAGCACAACCTTTGCTGCATTCTGCATGTTTCCTAATTTAAGATTTAATTTCAGACTCCAAATTGATCTGATGTGTAGAGGTCACGTGTACATTAATATTTGTACATTAATATTTATCCACAGTGTAATTAGTGCAGTCTTCATGTTTTGTAGTCCCACTTCTATTTTCCTGACCCTCAGATCTCAGCATGCCGAGTGTGTGTCGCCTGCAGTCTCTTTTCCTCTCTCATAACTACATGGCATCCAAGCTGCAGGAACAGGAAGTGAATGGCTGCGCTTCCTCAGAGAGACTCTCCAACCCGGAAGTGCACGTCATCAAGCTGTGGTCTGCAGGCTCCGGACTCTGCGGGTGAGCTGGAGTGAAAATACTATCCCAGTTTTCTTAACTTATTAAGTCATACTCAGTTTCTACCCATGAGCTAGTTCCCCTCATGTGGCAATGATGTTCACCTGTCTTCATCTGTGCACATGGCAGTTGGCCAAACTCTCTGGGTGAACATGTTATGCAATCAAGCCTGTGATTGATTGTTTCAAATGAGGCGTGCCCAGGAAGATTCGTTCCAAGTTGGATGTAAATAAGTTGACCCTGTCAACTGTCAGAACAACTTGCTGACATCATGAAGTATGAAAAACGAGGTCTCCTCATCTGTGTATTGCACAGGTTTTGATATATTCAATGATCTCACATACCACCTGTCTTATTTCTCTTTTCCTTTTCTGTTTGTAAATATAGAACAAAATATGCAGTTCTTCAAGTGTTCTTAAATCTATTTCCAACAACTCACCAACTCTGCGTTGTCATACTTTATGCTGTCAGCCCTTTGCAGCAGGCAGTCTTTTTCCTGTAGTCATGGAAATTATGAAATTTTAACCGCACTACATGCAGTAGTGGAGAACTCATAAATAACGCCCAATATGAAATGACAGAGAGTATGCAAGCTCAGAAGCTCTTTTTGCTGATGCCATCTCCAAGTTGTGCTTGGATGGGGCGAAGTTTTGAAAATGAGCTCCCTGAAACTGAAGAGTCTGAACTGCTCATCCATCAGGATGAACAATAGATCAGTAGAACTGCAAATGGTGTTGGACAACTTTCCACTCTTGTTTCAGCAGCAACCACGAAGAACCACCTTGTTTCATCTATCCATCCATTTTCTGTACCGCTTATGCCACACAGGGTCACGGGGAGCCTGGAGCCTATCCCAGGGAACTCTGGGCACAAGGCAGGGACAGGATGCCAATCGCACACACACCCATTCACAATTTAGAGATGCCAATCAGTCTACAACATGTGTCTTGGGGCTGGGGGAGGAAACCGGAGTACCCAGAGGAAACCCCTGAAGCACAGGGAGAATATGCATGCTCTGCGCACAGAGGGTGGAGGTAGGAATGTGAACCCCCAGCCCTGGAGGTATGAGGCAAACGTGCTAACCACTAAGCCACCATGCCACCATATCACAGTGTACCAGTAAGGCTGGTCAGAGCTCTGAAGGAGGAGATCCCTGCCATGCTGGAGATGGAGGCCACAGATCAATCAGATACTGCACAGAGCAGTCCAGTAGTGATTGTTCCAAAAAAAACAATAGATTTGTCTAGATTTTATCAAGGGAACAGAGCTAGAGTGACACATAGCTAAAGAATGGATGGATGGATGGATGGATGGATAGATAGATAGATAGATTGATTGATTGATTTGTCACAGCAGCAGACAATCACAGACATAACACATGACATTGCAGACACCAGATACTAACAAGACACACTTATCTGTAAGTCAGTAAGCATACATGGAGCATCTGCTTAAAGTACTTTGGAAAATCCATCAGACAGGCATCACCCTTGATATACAAAACAAGAAACCAGTTATTTGGGCTACCAGCTAGGTCAGGGACAAATCCAGCCCCAGATAGACAAGGTGGCGAAACAGGTGGAGTCATTTCTAGGACTCCAAAGCTGGTGATGTAGATTCATTCCCCAGATTGCCACCCTTGCAGCACACCTGAACAATCTAATGAGAAAGATGATTAGTAACCCTGTGAAGTGGACAAGAGAGTGTGAGAGTGCTTTCTAGTGTGGGTATAGGTAATAGTAATATTCTAGCACATAGGCTCCTAGTAGAGGAATGCTGTAGCTCTTGAAACATGGTATTCAAGACATGTATAAATTTGGCCTAATGAAAAATGCTGGTTTATTTCAATCTGAAAAGAAATTGGTTAATTTTCCTTTGCATCGAGGGTATCTGAATTTTAACCTTGAAAATTTGTGAAACCTGAGCCAAGGAACCCTTTTTCCTTGAAGAAGTAAAACAAACTGGATTATCAATGTGCTATCTCCCAACCAGCAAGAGTGAAAAAACCTACAGTGCCTGAGTGAACACCTCTAGTGTGAAATAAGCCATTACATCTACAGCTGCACAAGTACCCTCATATACCAGCCAAACATGGAAACGCTAACTGTAGTCTCATATTTTGTTTCTGGCGCGCTTCTCAGGTCGTTACAGGTGGAGGTGTCTGTCTCTCTGCTGCCCCCGGTGGCTGATGCTGGCTGGTGTAATGTAGTGTTAGTGTTGAGCAGTGCAGCTCCAGTAAACTGGGCTCTTGTGACTCCGGGTCTCCGTGGCCACATCACAGTTCATGTGAGATGTCTCTTCCTTCACTGAAACTGCTTTTACCGTCAAAATAACCACACTTTGTTAAGCTGACATTTGATTCCACATCTCTCTCTCTCTCAGTCATCTCACAGTGTGACGCCTCTCTATCCTCCCAAACCCGACCTCACAATGAGCAGCACCATCGTCCCTGACCTCCTCGCAACCCCTGACCTGCTCGCCTGGGCCAATCAGAATGGCTATTCCTCTGTGATGTCGTACACGGAAGCTCATCTAGCCAATCGCCTTGTGATCAAGCTGAAAGGGGGCGGGGCAGGTAAGGCCGAAATCTTAGACAATCTGGATTTACCGCTGTGTTCCAGGTCTCCTTACAGTCAAATGCATTTTAAATGGAGACACATTAATTGATTTGATTGTCGATATGATACCGAGGTCAGTGCTCTGAGTATCGCATGATACCCAATACTGATGATGTTTTTCGAAGATTAAACTAGACTAGTAAAGCTTTTTATGATGTAAATTATGTTTTTCCATACTCATCAGATGTCATAATTATAAAGTCTAAATTCAACCACAACTAACATTAGCCATCGTTAGCTAGTTTGATTAATTTTCTTCCATTTTTTTCCCCATACTGTAGAAATGTAAACAAGACAGTGTCTATGGCCTAATCAGTGACTACTCTGAGTGAGTTATAATTTTAAAAAAATTACTTACCCAGAGAAACTATTCTTTTAATTTTGAAACTCAGAATGTTTCTGAAACTCCCATTTTAATTGACTTGAAAGAACGCTCGTGTAACTGAGTTTGGGAAGTCTGAGATTGATGAAAATTCTCTGTACACACTCAGAAATAAAGGTTCCAGACTGTACCATTGATGTGGTACCATCAAAGTTAAATGTGACCACTGATGCACTTTCACTCCGAAAGGCAATTAAAAGTCCACCACACACACATTCCCAGGCAGAGGATACACACTAAAAAGTGCAAACGATGAACCTTAATGGTACTACACCAGCGACAAGGAAATATACACTTGGTACTTTTATTTTTGAGAGTGTACTGTTGCATTGCTTCCTCACTAAGAACGTTTCTTCATTTTTTATATTGTCGTCACTTGGCTGCAAGTCTACACAGTTGACTGCAATCCACCACACCGTCGGTCAGCCAGTCAGAATTAAGATATACCATCCAGCCAAGCCAAGCCAAGCCAAGCCAATCAAATCCGGTCAAATTCAGTTCAAATATAGATCAAATCCAGGATCCGATCCCATCCGTGTACACAGATACAATAGGTTGAAATGGGAGGATCACATGCAAGAAAACACAGCAGCTCCACACACACACTCACACTGCTCACAGGACAGAACAAAGTGTAGGACAGTATAATAAACACAGTGGACAGTGTGAGCAAATATGACCTTCAGTTGAGTGAAAATGTTTGGTGTTTTCTTAATTTCTGAAATTTCTGATCTGATTAAATGCACTGATGTCCTTCACAGGCTCCAGGCCAAAGTAAAACAATGTAGTCCATGTTATAAAGATAAAGGAGCGCTGCGCTGAAGCCTTTGATTTGTGTGATGTGACTCGATGTGAAACTCGGTTACTCTTATCACTGTTGCCAGTAGGTCCTGAAGTGTTTTATTCCTCTTGTACCGCAGTGACATGCCAACGAATGTGCCAAATACTGTGGACTGTCTGCGAGACAAGTAACTTCCTGCCATCACGTACAGTGTAGCAGCTATAAACAGTCCTTCCATCACCGGCCTCATTTTTTTTCTCTCTTGAAGTCAACACGGCAAAGAAATAAGCAGTTTCTCGTGTTACTGAAAAACTGCGAAACATTAACTCCTCAAGACTGTCCTTAAGGCTTCCCCGTGTCTGAAACCATAAAGTTCCTGATCTGATTAAATGCACCGATGTCCTTCACAGACTCCATGCTAATGTAAAACAGTATGAAAATGTTTTTAAAAAATAGCCCATACACTTCTCTTCCTAATCCATATTATGAAGATAAACGAGTGCTGAAGACCTTGATTAGTTCATTTAAACAGAAAAATAAACAGATTTATCAGAGATATAAGAAAAGTCAGTGATTACGAGACCGAGGATGTAGTAAAGGCTGTGTCTCAAATCACACACTACGCACTATAGTCTTACACTTGAGGTGCAGGAAATCAAAACTGACTGATGTTTAATATCCCTGCAGTTAAGAATAAATTCTCTATCACTTTCCACACACACACACACACACAGTGCAGGCTGTCAGGGAGGCGAAGGTGGAGGAGACTTGGCTGAGACACTGGCTGTCTCGTGAGGTCAGCGATGGTGTGGGCAGCAGGAAGGTCATCAGCGTGCAGTGTGTGGATGGACGCCTCACTGTCTCTGTGGATAAAAGCTCCTTACAGGTCAAACACTAACACACACACACATTTATCAGTATATCATTAGCACGTCCATATTGTTTGTTTCATCACTGTAATCAGGAAATGATAAAGCAGCGTGTTCTCAAACATGGCTTGTTTTTCTCCCTCACACACACACACACACACACACACACACAAACACACACACAGACTCTGGCTCTGTCAGTTTCAGCGGTGACCCTGAGGGACCCCTCGTGCCAAGCACGGTCTAACGAGAGCCATTTCCTGTTGGCGTTTCCAGTCATTTCCTGTGGGACTGAAGGAGAGATGGAGCAACATGGCAGAGAAGTGCAGTACAAAAACACGGTGAGAGAAACAGAGAGAAAGACAGGCGGAGAGAGTGAGTGGGAGAGACAGACAGAGAAAGACACAGAGGGACGAAGAGAGAGAGAGTGAGAGACAGATAGTGAGGCAGAGTGAGAGACAGAGAGGACACAGAGAAAGAAAGAGAATAATAAAGAAAGAAACAAAGGGGCACAGAGAGAGACAGAGCAAGAGACAGAGGGAAACAGAGAGACAGAGGCACAGAAAAAGAGAGACTGAGAGAAACAGAGAGACACAAAAAAAGAGAGGGACAGAATATGAGACAGAGAGACACGGAGACAGGAGTGTGAATATTGAATAGTGAATATCTAGTTTAGCGCACAGGTTGTGTGGCTGAACGTTTCCAGGTAGCACACCATGCTGTCATCATTTGAATATTGGATGATTGGTGATTGGTCCAAAAGCGGTGGAGTTTTTTTTTTTTTTTGTGACATCATAGAACTCCCTGAAACAGTTTTATTTAGAAGTACTGAGAAAATCGCTATTTTAAAATGTGACTTAGCAAATATAACACAAACACACCTACAATATTTATGTGATGGGGCTCGTAGTGGTGTTAAAAGTCTTCCAGACAAGGAGACACAGAGACCATGTCTTTTTTTACACAACACACTCCTCCCTTTTTTGTGTGTGATTACTGCTGTGGCCCACGAAAAGCTGCCCACGGGGTTTTGTCTGCTGAGTGTCTCATAATGGCATAATTACGTTTGGAACGAGGCCCGCTTTCTGTACGGACAGACCACAGCGCGACCTGGCTCGGATAATTTCTGACACATATAAAACTTAGAGTTAGCATCTGCCAGGAAATACATATGTGACCTGGGTCACCGTGTGTGTATGTGTGTGTGTGCGCATGTGTGTGAGAGCCTGTGACGTTCCCCGCTGTGTCTTCCACATAAGTGGTCCGGGTTACAGCGTCCTGAACACTGACTGTACTGTTTATATAACGCAGGGTTATGTAGCTACTCAGGCTGTCAGAATTACATTAAATTACTACTCGCAGATGTTAGTGTGGATATATATATATGATTAATTATTAACATTTAATCTGATTAAGGTTTATAGTAAAAAATATTATAATGAATTTGTAAACAATCATAAATTGATCAGTCATTTAAATAACACAATAAAAGAAAAAAACTAAATGTACACAATGTCTGTAGCCACCGGTTTAGTCCTGTGCAGTCATCACACACCATTTTACATGAAATAGCAGATGTCCATATTAAAATACACACATGTCCATATTAAAAAGGCTGTAGGGCAAAACTAGAGGAGCAACCCTCACACTCCAGTACTACATGTAGGTTTCATATTTGGATGAACTTTACCTTTTTTGGAATATTTTGGAGTAAATGCTTTTGAACAGTGTGTGTTTTTTGTGCAGATATTGCTGTGGAGGTCTAAGCCTTCACTGAACATGCAGGAAAAGACAGAAGAGAAATCAGCCAATGAGTCAACTCCGCTGGTTGTTCATGTGAGTGAAAGGGCGTGGCCTGTGAGTCTGTCACTCAGAGTGTGGGTGTGGCCTCTGTGCCAATCTAAGACATTAAAATCGTCACACTGTATTGTGTTAAACCTGTGTATTTATTCTGGTTTCAGTTCAAATGTATAGCTCCTCTGCCCGCTCTCGCCAGCGCGTCTACACCGAGCTCGTCCTCCAGGCCACAGGGTGGGAGTGGCCCCAGATCCGGCCCCGCCTCCGGTCACGCCTCCGGCCCACCCTGGCTGCCGGTCCCGCACGGCGGTCCTCTGCTCTCCATGCGATTGTTTGCCACAGACGGGTTTGAGCGGAGAGCGGTGGGGCCCTGCGTGGTGACGGTTCATGGACGAGTGTATGCCGAGGTCAGCTTCACACACCGTATCACCGCCATTTTCTTTTTTCACTGTGTTCATGATAATCAGGAATGATGATGATATGAAGACGTGATGATACCGAGTTTATTTTGGGGTTTATCAAGGTTACAGAAACAGTATGGACTTTAGACGTGTCACAAACAACATGTCCACTCTAAACATTTAACATTGTCTCTCTCTGTCTCTCTCTGTCTCACTCCCTATCTCTGTCTTTATCTCTGTCTCACTCTCTGTCTCTCTCTCTCTCTCTCTCTCTCTCTGTCTGTGTGTCTCTGTCTCAGATCTCAGGCAGCGTGGGGGTCAGTGAGATTTTGGAGATACGGTCGTGTGTGTTCTCTCCTCTATCGGACCCGCGCGCTCAGACCGGGTGGCCCGTCATCCGAGACTTCTGTCCTGCGGACCCGTCCTTCATCATGTACACGGAGACACAGACAGAACGCAGAGGTGAGGATGGGGACGGAGATGCAGAGAGCGACAGGGGAGAAAGAGAGGATAGTGATGAAGAAAGACCAGAGGAAGACGAGGCTGAGAGAGAGCAGGATACTGGAGAGGACGAGACGCATCTTGTTCCAAAAATGAGGGACGATGAAGAGGGTACCAGGACGAGGAGACTTCCCTCAGACACCCAGAGAGACAAAGGTTTACGGGGAATAAGGGACAGTGTGTCCAGAGGAGTGGACGTGGGACAGCAGACAGAGAGGACAGAGAAGACAGTCCAGCTCAGGTTCAGCTTCATTCTGCGGCCGGTGTTTAATAACTCCATCCAGTTCCTGCACTGCAGCCTGCAGCTGTGTGGCGACGCCACTGAGACACACAGAGACTGCACACACACACCACCCGCTCCCACACACCCACCAGCAGCTCGACAGGTAACACACACACAC
>CM041003.1:3070134-3101900 GCA_022985145.1 Pangasius djambal
AACTTTTCTCCCTCCAACCGTGTCTTTTTGAGCACAATGTACTTGCTTTTTCCAAGTTGTTTCAATCCAATTATTTATGGAGTACGAACCAAAGAAATAAGAGAACAGTTTTTAAAATTCATGAACCAACTTGTGTTTTAATAAAGTAATTTAATCATGTGTATTTTGTAGCAGTTATTTGAGTATAATTTTTAGTTATGTTGAATACCCACTGAAAAGATCAATGTGGTATATTTTATGTATGTATGTATTTACTTACTTACAAATAAATTCATAAATAAATCATTTTAAGAAAATTTCTTTTTGATCCTAAGTGCCAGATGCAGGGTCACACTGCATGTGAACATTCTATTTACTAATCTACTTTAAATGTAGCATCATTGTTATAATTTACCCATTTTAAAAATACAGATGAGGTAACAGCAAGTATGGAATGTTTAGATGTTTAGTCTGGGTTGAAAAGAATGTGCATTACTTTTGACAGGCGCAGGGGTGGGACACTTAAGGCATGAAGTGTGGCGGACCCCTAGTGTAGGACAGAAAAAAACAACGACCCAAGTGAAATCTAATCATGCAGCTGAACCCTGAACATTAACGAGAAGAAACAAATGCATGTTTTATACACAGTTAAAGTGTTTCAGAACTTCTGGTGAGATAGTGAAGAATGGCAGCAAATAGAGCTCACAATCATTGCAGAATTCCTAAATGCACAAATAATTCAAGGAAACCTCTGCACTTGAAGTTTCACTCATTTCCCACTGAGTCAATCAAGTAGTCAAGTAGTTCTTTATTGTCATCATAGCCACATACAATGTGCTGGACACAGTGAGAGAAGGGTTCTCCTGGACACAGTGTTGACAGGACATAAAGAAAGTGCAACATCAACAAGAAGCATGCAGAGAGGGAGGCATGGGAAACAGTGCATAAATACTCATATAACAGAAAAAAAAAATTTAAACATGACAATAAGACATTGCAGTAACCATAATGTCCATAGCTGCAACTAGAATGGAAATTTATTATAAAGTATAAAGTTTCAGTGCAGCAATGGTTGTGATAATAATCTGAGAGGAATTGAGTTTAAGGGACAGTGCAGTACTATAATGAGTCAGTGTCTGTGTGCTGTAAACAGTACATCTTTGTGTACATCTAAGTGATGTGCATCATTATTGATCTAAAGTATCTGCCACACTATCCCCTGTAGGGTCTAGTGATCAGAGATATTGCAATTCCCAAACCAGACAGTGATGCAGTTGGGCAGTATGCTGTCTATGGTGCCCCTGTAGAACGTGGTGAGGATGGGTGGGGCTATGTCTACCTTTTTCAGGCAGTGGAGCAAATGCAAGACATATGTCTTATGCTGTTCACTGTAATGAGGGTGAGAATTTTAAAAGAAAAAAAGAAAAAAAAGAGGCAGCACGTATGTCCATAGTCAGCATTTCAAAAAGTCTGGCTACTTGAAACATGGGGCTATACCCTCTCGATTCGAATGGACAGATCAGACATCTGCGGTCTGGTGAAATGTTTTTGACAAACTAAAAAAAGCCAGCCAGCTTCCTCATTTGTAACATGGAAGGGTGAAAAAAGTCTGTTAGCCTAAAAATTTGATTAACGACATTTGTGTGTGATAATTTTTATATAATGGGGCAAAAACTAAGTATGCATTTAGGATAGGATTTCCTATCTATATTTTAGACAACTAATTTAATGTGAATTCCAAGTGCAATCTGAATCCATTTCCCATCCTGCTCTTGTATGCAAGGTTGCATTGCTGCTTTTCTTGGTAGGTGTTGTGATGGCAAAAAGGTCAGCCTAGAGTTCTCCTGGGGGATCCACAAATGTACCCACACCAACTGTGACACACCAAGCCTCTCCAGTGAGTCTTGGGTCTGTCCTGGGGTCTCCATAAGTCAAAAGTGACATCCCATTGGTATTCCAAAGTTGTAACCAGTGAGCCAATACTTCCCCCCTGGGTCTAATAGAACTCTAATAGTTTCTGTTTCCGGTTTCCGTTTCCATTGAGAGTATGCAGTGCGCAAATTAGCAGCCGCTTCTCTTCACTTTCTCTTTGTTTTTGTTGTGAAATCGTTTGGTTCGTCTACTTTTTGTTTTTTGTGAACATTTCCATCTTCTCTTATCGATCTCCGGACTGGATTTATAATCAAAATTTTCACCTCTTTTGGACGTTAATTCGTCACACGCCTCACACCCCTGCGAGCCCTCTGCCCGGACGGACGGTGTGCTTATACCGCTTGACTGTGTTGGTGAGTAAGTCTCCAGTTTCTCATTGATTCTTTGTGCTTGTTACTGTGTATCGTTTGTCTCGGGTTTGGCTAATGTGGTGCTACGCGGCCACACTTCACAGCGCTCACGAGCCCTCGGCCCGGATCTAACTCTCTGTGTTCGTTCTGGGCACTGCCGATGGGTGGGTTTCCACCTTCTCACCGCACTGTGCCCTGTGTACCACTGTCTGGACTGGCTAACGTGGGTCAGTGTTGTGTGTCCTGTTTATCGTTGTGGCGAGTGTTGTGCTTCGAGTCATGTATGGAATATTTTTCATAAATAAATCTCGTTTGGCTGTGAGACTGATGGCCTCTTGTGTTTTTTTGCTAATCGTGCTCTTTTCCATTCAAATGGAACTTTGCTACACATCGGCGCAGATGCGTCGTTTGAACTGTTTTTCCCGGCTGGATCCCACTACATATGGACTTTGGAAAACTTTTGGGATTGCTCGTCAGCCCCACTACATTCATCACTCACTAAAACGACTCCTGAAGATTAACTGCTCTTTGCCTGCTTCTTTCCCCGCTATCTGGTCTCACAGATTAAGCAAATGGAAGTCGTCCTCTACCTATATACATCGCGGAGTTTGTTTATCGTCTCTAAGGCCACTAGAAAAGACCAGAGATGACTCTGTGCTTAACGAGAGTGTGCAGCAATGTGGTAATTTTGCCCTACTCAACATTCGGTCTTTAACTGGGAAAGGAACGTTTCTCCAGGACTTCATCGCTGACAATAACTGTGATATGCTGATGCTCACAGAAACCTGGCAAGCATCTAATGACTTTGTTAATCTGCTTTCTTCTCCTGGTTTTAGTATTTTGACTAAGCCCCAAATTGGAGGCAGGGGTGGGGGCCTTGTGGAGGTCTATCGCCACTGTCTTCATATTGACCTGTCTCCTTTCCATGAGGTGACCTAATTTGAATATTTGGCATTTAAAATCACTAATCATTCTCCACTGCTTATAATATTGGTGTATCGTCCTCCTAAAATGAACATGTAATTGCTATCAGATTTGTGTGAATTGCTGACAAGTGCTTCTGCCCAATCTACAGCTATGCTATTCCTAGGGGATTTCAATATTCATGTTGATACTGATACTGTTCATGCTCTTGAGTTCATGTCTGTCCTTGATTGATTTAATCTGCAGCAACATACTGATTTTCCAACTCAGGTACATGGCCATACACTGGATTTGGTTTGCTCTACTGGTATCGACATTACTGCCTTAAAAGGCTCTGACATAGGTATCTCTGATCATAAACTGAATTTTCTTGTAAATTTTACATTCCAAAGCCTGTGTTAAATCCTTGATTGATTATCGTGCATGGATGTTGGTTGATCCTCTGTCATTTTCTGCTGCACTCAGTGATCCCCCCTCTCTGACTGCTGCAGTCTTTCCAGTGCTGAAGACATTCTTAATGTCTATGATGAAAGTATCTCTACTATTTTGAATCATTTTGCTCCACTAAAATCTAGACAGGTCCCATCCTCATGCACTTCTCCTTGGTTTAACACTGAGCTTAGGGCAATGAAAACCAAGGGCCGCCAGCTAGAAAGGCTTTATAGGAAAACTGGCCTTATTGTTCACTCCTTGGCATATACTGAACAAATTAAGCAGTACAGGAACGCTCTTAATGAAGCACGATCATCTTATTTCTCTACTTTCATTATTAAGTCCAAAAACAGGCCTAGAACATTATTTACTACAATTAAAATGTTAACTCATCCTCCCTCACAGTCTCTTGAGGATTCTGATCAACTGTGTGATGCTTTCCTGAACTTTAAGTAAAACAGTAAAACATCTCATACCTGTCAACACCCTACCTCTGTTCCCACTAGCGAACTTCTCTCTTTATGCCATGCTCATAGCTTCTCTAGTTTTGACTCTATTGTCCCCACAGTGATTGATGAGATGATCAGGCTGTCTAATTCTTCTACTAGTCTTCTTGATCCTGCACCTACCTCTTTTCTGAAGAATTGCTTGCCTGCTTTGTCACTACCCATCACTTATTTCATTAATACGCAATGTCATCTGGAACTGTACCATCTAAGCTTAAGGTTGCTGCTGTCACCCCGGTTCTTAAAAAGCATGGTCTCGATCCTTCTTCCCTTAGTAGCTATAGGCCCAATTCAAACTTATCTTTTATCTCTAAGATATTAGAAAAAGTTGTTGCCTCCCAATTACAGGCCTTCTTAACAGCACACAACCTCTACGAGCCCTTTCAGTCTGGCTTTTGTCCATTACACAATATTGAAACAGCTCTGGTTAAGGTTCTTAAATGTCTTCTCTTAGCCACAGACACTTGTGCCCTTAGCACTCACCTTCTGTTAGATCTCAGCTCAGCTTTTGACACTGTTTGTCATGAGATACTCCTCTCACGGCTTTCAGAAATTGGTATTACTGGTACAGCCTTTTAATGGTTTTCCTCCTATTTGATAGGGAGGCAACAATTTGTAATATACCAGAAACACAAATCATCCACCAAATTCATCAGTTCTGGCATACCTCAGGGTTCTGTTTTGGGCCCTCCCCTCTTCACTATTTATATGCTACCAATTGGACAAATAATCAAACGCTATGCATTTAACTTCCACTGTTATGCAGATGATATTTAGATTTATTTTAGCATACCTTCCACCTCAGTGTTTCCTCCGCCTACATTAACAACTTGCATCAAGGAACTCAAGCTTTGGCGGAGGCAAATTACCTTAAATTTAACTCTGATAAAACTGAGGTAATTCAAATTGGCTCTAAAGCTGTTGTCTCTGAACTTTCTGGTCAACTGATGGATCTGGATGGTGATCTGATTATGCCCTCCACGTCAGTTCGCAATCTTGGTGTTCTCATTGATTCCACTCTTTCATTTAATGATAACATTGGAAAGTGGTAAAGACAGCTTTTTTCCACCTATGTAATATCTCTCGTATTCGATCCTCTCTCAGACAGCAGGATGCTGAAACTGTTATACATGCCTTCATCACATCTCATCAAGATTACTGTAATTCACTTCTTTATGGCCTGTCAGCTAAAAATATCAAACGATTACAATATGTTCAAAACTCTGCAGCTCGTTTGATCACCCACACAAGAAAGAATGATCACATTACCCCAATCCTCTATCACCTTCATTGGCTTCTGGTTTCTTTGCGCATAAACTACAAGATACTAATCCTCACTTATAAGGCTCTCCATAATCTAGGTCCTCCATATTTATCTGACTGACTTCTGCCTTATATTCCTGCCCGTTCCTTACATGGGACTATGGGAGCTAGATCTTTCAGTGTTATTGCTCCCAGATTGTGGAATGCTCTACCCCAAGACATCCGTCAAGCATCCTCCCTTCTCTCGCTCAAAAACCTCTTAAAAACATTTTTTCTCTGAGTATTACTCTTCAGTTCTCAGTCTGTAAATTGTACCCTGTTATGGACGTTCATCTAAATTCTCTCTGTATCTCTAAGCTAATTTTGTAGGTGGGCTCTGTATAGGTATGTGTTATGTGTCGGTATGTGCATCTCTAATCTAGCTTTGTAAGTGACCTCTGTATATTAGTTTCAGCTCTTGATGTGTTCTGTCCTTTGATATTGATGTTTATTTTTATTCCTTAAATCTGACTTGTAAAGCGACCTTGTGTGTTGGAAAGGCACTATATAAATAAAAGTTATTATTATTAAAGTTATTACTCTATCAGGAGCTGACAGGGGCATCCTTGTAAAGTGCCCAAATCATATCAACCGGCTCCTCTGTTGGGCCCTTGAGAAAGACCCTTAATCCTCTCTGCTCCAGAGGCAACATATCATGGCTGACCCTGCAATTTGAGCCCAATTTACTGGGATATATGAAGAAAATAATTTTATTGTACTGTAATGTATATGTGGATGTTACTGAATGGTGCTGACAAAGGTAGCCAAAAAACTGGAGAAACCTATACAAGAGATCAGCTGTTGCCCATATGTCACACAAGCCCATGAGGGTTACTTGGGGAAATGCAAGTTTTAAATGCAGAAATGTTTGCTCAGCACGAAAGAAATTGAGAGTTCTCTTCTGTCATTTTAGCTTGTGTGTGAAGTCCTTCACATGCGAGTGCCCTGGATGCACAACAATTGATGTCTGGTCAAATCAGCTGGAAAATAACCACCCTAACTCTCCAATCATTATTCTGGGTGATTTTAACCACACGAAAATCTGAAAAGAACAGCCAAAATATAAATAGCTAAGTCCCTGTCCAACTAGAGATAGGAATACTCTCAATCATTGCTACAGCACAATAAAAGATGCCTACCATGTTATACCTAGAACACCTCTAGGAAATTCAGACTGTATTATGGTACAATTAGTAGCCACATGTATGCAGAAACTGTTTCTTCTCACCCTGACACTAGCATGTCAAGAATGCCAAGAATGTCAACTCATCTCTCACTATGCTCAATATCACTACAAAACTATCGTAGAAAGTGGCACAACAGAAAAGCGTTCACCCTATCATGGGATCACAAGTTTGAATCCTGATGATGCCACAGCTATCCTTGGCCGGGAGTCCAAGGATATTGGCTGTGCTCTCAGTGAAGGTTGGCATACTCTCTCTCCCCAAACTGACCAATCATAGGCGTCTGTGCACTCAAGCATGTGGAAGTGTGTTATGCTGCCCACTGACATTGCATGAGCAGCAGTTCGAAAAGATGTGGTTGGCTGGCAACAGCCGTACCTCAGAGGAAGCACATGATAGCCTTTGCCCTCCATAGTTGATAGCTGTCATGTGACAAGGGAGAGCTGCCTGATGGCTAGGAATTGGTCATGACTAAAATTAGGGTGAAAATCAGGGAAAAATTTAAATTATCTTGAATATTGGAAAATTCAACTAATATTTCTCTTCATTAAATTTTTTTAAAAATTAATAAGCCTATTTCTAGATATTTTTATTCATTTCAAACTTGAAATTGTATTATTCTATTGGTAGACAATTGTGCTTATTTATTTCTGTAAAGAAGCAAAATTATCTACCAATAGCATGACAGTTGACAATTTGAGTAAATATTAGTAAATATGTCTAGAGATAGGCTTAACAGTCTTATATTTGTTATATAATCATCTCATAATGACAAATATTAGATAATCATTCCTTATTCAAGATATTTTCACTTGCTAAAATACAGTATCTTTCTTTGCAGTGAAAAGTCTGGATCTCAAATAGTAACAACCTAGATACCTCATACCTATACATCTCCCACAAAAAAAGGACACAAAATCATAGTCCTTCAAATCCACAAAAACACATTCATACTGGAATAGCTTACTTCTATGATTCCTCACAAAGCAGAATGCAGAGGTGGTTTACTGTTCCACAGCCTGGTTGGAACCAGCATTGTTCCTCCTGAATTCTCAGTTCAATATTTGAAGGAATCTTCTCTAAAGGAGCCTGACATGGACTTTTGATTGATGGGCTCCAAAACACCAGAAATGTCTGACACTGCCTCTTGAAGGAAGGCTATGATTATTACTTTTAGGAGTTTCTCAAAGTGCTTCTTCACACATGTCCCTGTAGAAGTCAACACTGCCCCATACTTTCCTCCATCTTCACCGTATTTTCTCCCCTCTTGAGGCTTTGCTCAGAATATCTTCCTATCCTTTGGCTTCTCCCATCCCCTTGTTTTGCTTCTGCCCCTGCTTTGGCTGCATCCATTTTGTCTCTCTAATACCTCTCAAATGAACCAGGAGAGCTTTAGAAGTCCTCTTTCTTAAACTGGCTTCTCTTACCACTAGTGCCCATCAGCATATCCTAGGGTTTGCAAAATGTCATTAACAGCCTTTCAGCCTTCTTAGCACTGCTATTATGATTGAGAATTTGCACATGGTCCTTCGGACTCAATTTCCCCAACCTCACTCATACAAGGGAGGTGGGAGTTAAATTAGTCTCACAGTGAAACTTCTGCCAGACATTCCAAAGCCAGCCCCCTGCATTACAAATCCCACTCACCTCCAAGCAGTGATCAGTTGAAACCTGTGCCCCACTTTATTCGAGTGTCCAAAACATATGGCCTTACCAAAGTCTTATCAAACCCTCTCTTCATCACATCACTTTCAAGTTTCTAGTACAGCTTTACTTGACCCACCATCCCTCAAGATACAAAGAAGACATGCTGTGGCAGCATGGGGATGGTGCACTTCATCAGGTGCACTTTCATGCTCTGAATCTCCCAAAGGTGTTCTATAGGATTCAGATCCGGTGACTGGTAAAGCCACTGAAAAATGTTGAACTCATTGTCATGTCCATGAGACAACTTTTGCTTTGTCACATGGTACATTATTATGCTGGAATTAGCCATTAGAAAATGGGTGAATTGTGGCCATGAAGGGATGCACGCGGTCAGCAACAATATTCAAAAAGTCTGTGGCATTCCAGCAATGACTGATTGGTTTTAATGGGCCTAAAGTCTGCCAAAACATTCCCCACACCATTACACCACCTCCATCAGCCTGGTCTGTTGCCACAAGGCAGGATAGGTCCATTGATTCATGCTGTTGACTCCAAATTCTGAGCCTAGCATCTGTGTGCCTCAGCAGAAATCGAGATTCATCAGACCAGGCTACATTTTTCCAGTCAACTGTCCAGTTTTGGTGAGTTTTGCTATACCATTCTGAATAAGCTTTAGAGACTGTTTGTGTGAAAAATCCCAGGAGAACAGCAGTTATAGACATACTCAAACCAGCCCTTCTGGCACCAACAATCATGTGATGGTCAAAATCACTGAGATCACATTTTTTACCCATTCCGTTGGTTGATGCTGGCCCTTATCTGCATGATTTTATGCATTGCACTGCTGCCACACGATTGGCTGATTAGATAATTGCATAACCACTACAGGTGTTCTTAAATAAGTGCTCAGTGAGTGTATTTATTTTGTTTGTATGGAAGTATATGGAAAAAAAAAAGAAATTTGGTAGAAATATGTTTCCTATAGCTCAGTAAGTGTTTACCACTGCAAAAATGATAGCAAATAAAACATCTTGAAATTATTTATTTTATTATATTAATTATTATAGAAATTATTATTAAAAATTGTTTGTAAACAAATAAGCTTGTAAGCTTGAAATTGTCTTATTCTATTATAATATGTAAATATGTCTATGAAATAGGCTTAATGGTACTATATTTGTTAAATAATAATCTCTTATTGATAAATGTTAAATAAAAACTTCTCCTTTATTCAAGACATCTTCATTTGTTAAAATATTATTTTTTGCAGTAAGGTCAGGCTAAAACCAGGTGGTACATCTCCTGTTTGTATCATTAATTATCTACTTCCTTCCATTTCTAGGGTTGCTAGGTTCCACCTATAATGTTAGTGTATTGCAGATATACAATGCAAATTAGAAATGTGCAGCACTGTTAACTTGTTTCCCACTGAAAAGACTCAATAAAGAAGAAAAATATGTCTTCCTAGGATGAGCTGTCCTTTAAACCTGAAAATTACAGTAAAAACCTTGTGTTCATGTGACTTTTTTTTGTCCTGTGGGATCCCAATACAGATGCACATACATTCTGAAAAAAAAGAGGGAAAAGAGGGACCTGAGCCTGAATTGCTCATGAGCTATACCCTAAGAAAGGAAAGAAAAGGACATGAACATGGATCCTGTTACATGGACAGAGACTTCAGGAAGGAGCAAGTGCAGCTTCCCTGTGATGATTCAGCAGCCAATGAACACTTTGCAATATGGGAAGGTTGTCGTGGATATTACCTTATTCTGTGAAACTGTACAACCACTTCAAATATGGTCATGAAATAAGCAGAAGTAACAGGTATAAAGAGATGGGGTTTTTCATGGTAAAGTTGTGGGAGTGAGACGAACACAAGGAGCAGGATGGACTGTGTGGCCCAGGTGGTCTGCGCTACTGTGCAGAGAGAGGCAAACCTGGTCATGGAGAGGCTTTACTAACAGACACCTTTGTAAGACTGGGGTAACATCTGAGATTCTAAGTATGATGTGTAAATGTATGATGACCATATTTTACTTTTTAGAAATACTGTAATGCTGCAAGAACGAGAATCCATTATAATATACATGCTACCCAGACACTGACACAATATTGTGCTTATTATACTAATTATCATATTGTGTGCAACAGTAACATTGTAAATGTAATTATATTCATTAATATACTTAGTAGTTGTCAAGTTATTTCGGGATTCTCAGCCTCAATGTCGGCCCAAACTTGACACTTAATAACCAAATGCTGTTGGATATGAGCTAAGGCTTCATATGGTCCAGAAAATAAAGGTGGCAAAAGAGAAATATTGTCTTCATAAGTCATCAGCATGTTATGTGAGCTATTTTAAGTCACTGTTATCACTTAACTATAAGGCAAGATGGCAGAGGAAACCTTTAGGAAAACAGTGGACCAACTTAAGAGGGAGAGAACCACTGCAAAGATGATTTTTACGAAGCAAGTGAACCTTCTGCTTCGAGAGTCAAGCCAAATGATTGAATCTGAACTCAGGAAAGAATACCAGAAACTCTCCTCTAATGCAAGAGTGCTTTTTGATGCTAATGATGATCTTAAAGCAGGATTACTGGCAGAGTTGGAAGGTAAAACAAAGAGTGATGAGAAAGTGGAGCTTGATGTTCAGCAAGCAGCAGATGTTGAGAAGACTGTAAGTGATTGTGAGGCAAAGCTCGACGAGGTGCGAAAGATTGTCCAGACTAACCTGTGGCAGAGGTATGGCCAAGAGGAATTAACTATTGCAGTCCATGAAGCTGAGAAAGCTTGTGAACATTCTGCTTCAATACCCATTGCTGTTGTCAATTGTGAAGGATATGAACTTCAACTAATCCACTTGGAAAGGCTTGTAAGCAGAGCAGTCAAGACTCTTGCCAGTTGGGAGAGATGGATTCCTGCGATGGAGAGGAAGGATTTTGAGAGTAGAGTGAAGCAGTTAAAAGTCCAAAATAACAGACTTAACAGATTTCCAGAAACAGTGAGTTCATTACGGCACGTAATATTGAAAGAAGTGCTCAGTTTGCATGTCGCACTGAACCAAGTGCAGCTCTCCAAACTATGCCCGTTACATCAGATGTGAGAATAAAACCTGCAAGTTTGCCTAAATTTAGTGGGATCAAGAGAGATTTCTTCCATTGGAGAAAATATTGGGAGAGTTTGCAGAAACAAGGAGAACCAACTGGATCAGCAGAGGTCAATAAAATCCAGCTCTTAGACAGCTTAGATGAGAGAATTTGGAGGGACTTGAGGTTGTCAAGTTATAGTACTGCTGAAGATGTGTTTAGTGTGTTGGAGTGTTATCAATAAGGTAACAACCGCCATGGAAATCATTGAAGAACTGGAAAGGATTCCTGCTGTAAAAGGTAACCAATCCAGAAAAGTGATAGACTTGATCCAGACTGTTCCAGGCTCTTTCTGACCTGACAGATCTTGGGAACACTGGTGCGATCAAGAACCCTCTCGTAATCAAATCTATTGAGAGTAAATTGCCTGAATTTGTAAAAAGAGATTGGCTTATCTTCATGATTGACCCTGGTAATGGTGTAACTCCAGAGAATCAATTTGACCACCTGCTGAAGTTTTTAAAGAGACAGGAAGACGTTCTTGAGAAACTCGAGCAGCTCAGAATCACTGACAAGGTAGAAAGGTTTGATAAATCAGAAAGAAGATTTGAGAGGAAATATGCATCTACCAAAAATTACAAAGAAGGATTCTGACACTGGGTGTGGTGTTTGTGGAGCTGTAAATCATAAAGACAAGATTTTCTTCTGTAAGAAGTTTAAGGACCTAAAGGTGGCTGAACATAAAGCTGCTGTGAGAAAGATTGGAGCTTGAAAGAATTGCCTTGGATCTCATGAGGTTGATGCTGATTACAGAGACACGTTCTTGTGTAAAAGACTGTAAGAGACTGCAGAAAGGAAAATGGATTTGATCATCATTATTTCCTCTGTCCAAGAAGAGAATCCACAAGTGGCGGTGAGAAAAGGTCTCTAAAGGAGAACAGGAAGGTAAATGTGCTAACAGTAGAGCAAGAGGAGTTTTTAGCTGAACTTTCTCCGGAGCTGGCTGAGCGATGTAGAAATGCCTTCACCAATAAAGTACCAACAGTAACCTGCACTGGAACGCCTCAGGTTGGACTTTTAAAGGAAAGCGGAGTAAAGGAACTGCCCGTCATCATGATGCTCAAGGAAGTTACAGCCAATGCTGGGCAGAAGATTGGAACTCTGGTTGATCTTGCATCAGACACCAACTATATAACCCACATGGCTGCAGGGAGATTGAGGTTGAGAAGTGAAGATGTCACTTTAATAGTGCATGGAGTTGCTGGAATGACCATCAAGGCGAAAACCAAGCGATATCTTCTCAGAGTCAGAGTCAAGACTGATGAGGGTAAAGAAAGAGCACACGAGCTCATCTGTTATGGCTTGGATGAAATTGCTAAAGTGCATAAAGTCATCAAACCTAAGCAACTGCAGAGATTCCTCCCAGAAGTCAGATCTGAGGAGTTGGTAAGACCAAAAGAGATTGAACTACTTATTAGCCACCGAGAAGGAAGACTAGCCCCACAAAGAGTGAAGGTTATTGGGGATCTTGTCTTATGGGACAGTTCTTTGGGAAAAACGGTAGGTGGAGCTCATCCAGTCTTATTTGAAGAGATAGCTGTAGCCGCATATAACCTATTTTGCTTGCCCAATGAGAACAGCTGCTGCAAAATATGAGGAGAAAGTGGGAGAATCTGAGATGCATGTGATGTCCAAGCCAACCCAGCTACTCCAAGAAGCCAGAGCTGAAACAAACATGGCAGCTTGCAATCGTGAGTTCTTGCAATGGTGGAAATGGGATAGCATCAGGGTAGCTTGCGAACCCATGTGTGGAGCATGTCGCTGTGGAAACTGTCACCCAGGTGGTAAGGAAATGACATTGGCAGAGGAAAGGGAACTTGAGATTATAAAGGAGTGTCTTACCTATGTAGAAGAGGATGCTCATAGCAAATCTCTATCCAGGTTCCCTTCCCAATAATAGAAGTGGAATTGAGGCAACATTTCTGAGGACAGAAAAGCAGCTGAAGAGGGAGCCAAAGTGGCAAATTGCTTATGCAGCTCAAGTTCATGAAATGGTGGAGCGAGGAGCAGCAATCAAGCTCACTGAGGACATAATCAACAGCTGGAATGGACCGGTGTGGTATGTAAGCCACTTGATTGTACCAAATCCTCACTCAGTTACTACTCCAGTGCGTCTAGTATGGAATAGTAGTCAGAAGTTTAAAGGAGTGAGTATGAATGATCTTCTTCTGAAAGGTTCAGATGTTCTTAATCCCATCAGAGCTGTCCTCCTAAGCTTTAGAAGAGGAGTTTATGCTGTCCTCGGAGATATCAGGAAAATGTACAACTCTGTATGGTTGGAGGAGAGAGAAATGCATCTCCATAGGTTTCTGTGGAGAGAGAGTCAGAGTGAGGAAATAGGAGAATATGCAATCACCAGAGTTAACATCGGTGACTGACCAGCAGGGTGTATTGCTATGCAAGAAACTGCAAAACTGTCAAACTGAACTGAAAAAGTTCACTCATCTCCATGAGGAGCATAAAGTCATTGAAGAGGATAGTTATGTAGATGACATTCTGACATCCCACAATGATCAAAAGAGATTGAATCAAATAACTGAAGGTGTTGAGATCCTACAGGCTGGAGGATTTTTCTTGAAGCACTGGGTTCAATCAGAACAAAGTTGGAAGCCTGGTGATGGTGAATCAATAAGGTCAGTAGTAGAAGACAGAATCTTGAAACTTCCAAACCAGTTGAGGGATAAAGACAACAAGGCCCTTGGAGTTGGATATCTAGCGGAGGAAGATAAACTCTACATCATGACATCAATTAATTTTTCCAAGCAGAGAAAGATGAGAGTTGGACAAAACCTCCTAAAGGAGGAGGTAATGATCAAGACCCCTAATCCTCTGAGTAGAAGAGAACTGCTGAGTCAAGTACCTGGACTGAATGATCCAATTGGCCTGGTCACTCCTGTTAAGCAAAAAGGAGCTATCCTTGTACGAAAAGCATTTCAGGAAGCAGGACGTGGAAGTTTGACCAAAGACACATGGGATAAACCACTGTCAGAAAGCCTTAGAGAAGAAGCCATTAAAGTGTTTGAGGAGTATGTTCAGCTTTGTGAAATAAAGTTCCTCAGAAGCTCAACACCATCAGGTTGGATAGGAAAACTGAGGAGAATCACATTCTCTGATGGAAGTGATAAGTCCTATGGAGCTGTAACATATTTCAGGTGGGAAACGGACCATGGCATTGAGGTGAGGTTAGTTGAATCTAAAGCCAAATTAACTCCCTTGGATCAGAAAGGAGAAGCAGTCAAGGCGGAAATGTGTGATGCAGTTTATGCAGCCAGGCTCAGAAAGCACATTGAGAAGCATTGCCAAGTGGAGATCAATCAGTGGTTCCATCTGGTGGACAGCCAAACAGTGTTGGGAGCTATTCAGAGGGCTAGCTATGGCTACCAGTCCTTCTTTGCAAACAGATTGGGGAGATCCAGAGAACAACACCTGTTAAAGACAGGTGGTGGATCCCAGGAGATCTAAATTTTGCAGATATCACGAGGGGAGGTAACCCAGAAGACCTCAAAGAAGATTCTGCATGGCAGAGTGGGCCAGTGTTCCTGAAATGGCCAGTGGAGAAATGGCCAATGAAGTCAGCTGCTGAGGTTGCAACTGCAGCAAGAGAGTATCAACAAACTTCAGAGGAAAGCGTTTTCTTCAGTTCTCACCAGAGGTCTGGCCAAGGAAAGAGAAGGTGCAGTCTCCTTGGAGAAATGTAATAATAAGTTTATTTTATATAGTGCCTTTCTGCACACTCAAGGTCGCTTTACAATATGGAAACATGACAGCAGACAAAGAACAAAAGACAATAAACAAGAAATCCATGGCATGAATCAGGTCATACAGTCAGATCAGAAAAACAAGAAAGAAAAAGATGTGTTTTAAGGTGGGTTTTGAAATCCTGTAATGAAGAAAGATCACGGATGTTTTTGGGAAGAGAATTCCAGAGTGTCAGAGCAGAGGGACAGAACGCTCGTCCACCAAACGATGCTAACCTGTGGCATGGAATTAACAGTAGACCAGTATCCGAAGAGCGTAATGTGCGAACTGGAGAATAAGTATGAATGAGATCAGAAATGTATGGGGGGGCGAGACCATGAAGTGCTTTGAAGGTGATGATGAGAATCTTGTATTGAATACGAGAACAAACAGGTAGCCAATGAAGTGTGTGTAGGATGGGAGTAATATGAGAGGATTTCTTAGAAAACGTGAGAAACCTAGCTGCAGAGTTCTGGATATATTGGAGATTATTTAATGTTGTGTTTGGTAGACCATAGAAAAGAGAATTACAGTAGTCGAGTCGAGAAGAGAAGAGATGAAGGCATGAACCAGTGTCTCAGCGTCATTGATATTTAAGAAGGGATGTAAACGAGCAATATTACGGAGGTGAAAGAAGACAGATTTAGTGAGTGAAGAAATGTGAGGCAGGAAAGAGAGAGAGAGAGGAGTCAAAAATTATACCCAGGTTTTTAACGGTGGTGGAAGGTCGAACTAAGTTCCCAGCAATGTTAACATAATCAGCACAGAAAGGAGCAACATTTTTTGGTGAACCAACAAGTAGTAGATCTGTTTTATTTTGAGTTTAGTGTTGAGTTTGAGAAAGGTACTGGTCATCCAAGCATTTATATCATTAATACAGGTTGTTATGGAGTTGGTGGGAAAAGGAGAGTTATGTTGAGAACTGGTATAGAGCTGAGTGTCGTCTGCATAGCAATGGAAGTTAAAGCCATGATGACGGATAATGTTACCTAAAGGGAGCATAAAGATGATGAAGAGTAAAGGCCCAAGAACAGAACCCTGAGGAACACCGTGAGAGACAGGAGCAGTAGAGGACTTAGCCTGGAGGACAGAGATGTAATGCTGGGAGACCTTCCACCAGAGCGGACAAAACCAGCTGCACCATTTGAGTTCACAACCCTAGATTTGTTTGGTCCTTATGTGATAAAAGATGAGGTAAAGAAGAGGGTGGGATGCAAAGTTTGCAGAATTGTCTTCTGTTGTATGGCATCAAGAGCTATCCATTGCGTTATTGTCAGTGACCAATCAACTGAAGGATTTCTGCTGGTATATCAAAGATTTACAGCTTTAAGAGGACATTCAAGGAAACTGTGGTCAGATTCGGGAACTAATTTCATAGGGGCCAAGTATGTTCTTGAAGATCTTCACAAGTTTCTAGAATGACAAGATAGGATGAAATTACAAGCAGAAGCAGCCAAGCACGGTACAGAGTGGATTTGGAAAATTCATCCTGCAAATTCCCCTCACAGAAATGGAGCAGCAGAAGCAGCAGTCCGTCTTGTAAAGCGAGCCCTCCAGAATTTGGGGGTTAATGGAAACCTGTCATGGGGGAATTTCAAACCTTTCTTTACATGGCGGCTAATTTGGTCAATGAAAGACCCATTGACGCCAGGACACAAAGCAGGGAGGACTGTGTGGAATATATAAGTCCAAACTCTCTTCTTCTACGACGAACTGGAAAACATGGGGATCAACAAAGTTGAGAGTTTGAAGGTTATCCATATAAAAGACTAAGAGCTATCCAGGAAGGAGTCAACAAGTTCTGGAGAAGATGGTGTTAATTGGCAGGTCCTAACCTATTTATAAGAAACAAGTGGCATACCAAGGAGTGAAATGTTGCCGTGGGAGATGTGGTATGGTTGGCTGACCAGAATGCTTTAAGAGGCCAGTATAAGTTGGCCAGAGTCATCAGTGTAAATGCAGACAAGAAAGGAATAGTAAGGGATGTAATGGTGAGAGCATTTCCCAGCTATCCGTTCTCAATTGTTAAACCAAGTCGAGCAGAAACAGCTAAGGATGTCAGGCCAATGAAGAAACTTTGTGACAAGATCCCAGCTACAATCCTTCATAGGGATGTTAGACACTTGGTGATTTTGATTCCTATTGAAGAACAATAGAGAGATCCAAGTCCTGCCAAGAAGTGCGTGACCTCCTTGCGTCAACTGACCAGGAGCTCAAGTGGGAGGTGTTAAGTTCATTTTGGAATTGAGTGAAAATATATATTCATCATTATTAAAGCAAGGAAAGATCTATCTGATAAAATGAATTTAACCTTGAGATTAAAAAAGAGGAAAAAAAAACTATTGGTTGTGAACATGTAGTGCAACGTGGAAGCAACAAGAAAGCTGATTGGCCAATGCCATGTCACGCTCATGTCTGATAGAGGCAGGTGTGTCTGATTATCGGCATGCAGAGGCTCTTTGTTCGTGAAGTGCATACACTGCCCCTACCCAAGTTGGTGCTGCTGGTTGTAAAACCAATGGAGAAAGATTGTTAAACCTGCACAGATTTCATCATCAAGGTTGGAATAATTTGCATGCTGAGTTCATTCATTCAAGGACACCTGGGAAAAGCCACAATGTGTTGTTCAACTTTGAGACGCTACTGGTAGGACAAAGACTCTAAATTTTTCTAGAGACTGTACTACAGACTGTTTATGAGAATGCTATGTTGACTTGCAAATCCTTTGTATTGTAAACGGTTTAGCATCTAATGTGCTAATTAGCCATGTGCAGTAACAGCATTTGATTTAGCGTTGCTGTTGAATTGCTATGTTTATATGTTCTCTGATAAGTGATTTGTGAGTATACTAGCAAGTTTGTAGTTAATATCCTTAAATGTACTTGATTATTTCACTACTATGTATTGCCTTTGCTCATATATATAATCATTTATACATGGTTTGTGCTTCCTGTATAGGTTATTAAGCTAAACGGATCTGATTGAACCACTGAATTTATGCAAAGATGCAAAGTCATTGTTTGAAGGATCTTCAAATAAATTGCATCAAGAATCAGATGTTTTGAGTTATTCCATGCGCCCTTCATTGTTGAATAAAGCCTTGTTCAAGTTTGGGCCGACATTCAGGCTGAGAATCCCGAAATAACTTGACAGTAGTATTAATGAAAGTAGAGAATGTGGCTGTCCTGATGCTCCAGTGCATTATGTTCTTTGTGGGCTTTATATCTTAAAGTTAAGGGAGTGATGTTCAGTATATTTTCCATAATAGTTTCATTACATTATAATTTTTTCATTATTTTACATATCACTGTTATACTATTACTAGATTCCAAATGTCAGAAATGTGATTATTTATTAGGAGAATTGTCAATGAGAAATCTCTTGAATGAAATATCAATGCTTTTGTTGATTTAACTAATACTTGGGTAATTGGATAATTGGTTATCTATTCTAGTCATTGTTTAAAAAAAAATAAATCATATAATCTTGTTTCTGATTTCTGGTTTATTGAGATTGTAGCGGACCCCATCCGAATGATGGCCAAAACTTTACTGATATTTCTTGAAGCTTTATTAGCGTTCCTTTTTTTACTTAAGAAATCACCGTAAGAGCTGAATGAAGCGATACAAAAATGTACATTAACATTAATAGACATATTCGGCGATTTTCACAAAATACTTGTTTTTAACTAACAGTATACAAATAAACAAACCTTATGCCTTTTCGGGGGGGTGCTGAATAAACTTATAAACAGTCCTTTCGTGCACGAGCTCTGTTAAGCCGTTGTAAAGCGTTTGCTCTCCATACCATTTTTTTCATAACTATCTGTTATCCGTGAAAGCAGATTCCATTTCAAAACGAAAGCCCCTCCGTAAACAGCGGAAATAATTCGATCCTTAAACAATCCTTAACATACAAAATACATCAAAGGCAACACAAAACAAATAGAGAAATTAAGTACAACTCCCATTAAAGTCTGTTACACTCCCACCAAATTATCAATGTTTCTCAAACATGACTAATTTTCACTTATAACCTTTGACAGTGTAAAGTACAATAAAGTCCTTTTGAAGATGCATTTACTCCGCTTCCAACAACAAGACCAACTTCTGAGCTGGCCTTTCTACTATTGAGATTTTGTGCATTCGTTCTCCTTTCTTGTTTAGTCTTTTGTCACCAAGTGCTACTTTGGCCTTTCTTACCAGTCCATCTGGGCTCAGAACAGTCTCTATAATCCTTCCTAGTCTCCATTCACTCCTTGGTAAGGTTTCATCGATATCCATGACCACGTCATCAATTCAAAAGTTCCTTTTTGGAGCATGCCAGCATTGTCGAGCAGCAATATTGTGAAGATACTCTTTTTTCCATCTGCTCCAAAACTGTTCAGTAAGATACTGTACACGTCTCCATCTCTTTTTCATATACACATCCTCTCTTATGAACTTTCCTGGTGGAGGTAGGGCTGTGGTGGATTTCATGGTAATCAGATGATTAGGTGTGAGCGGTTCTAAGCTCTTAGGGTCGTTCAGGTTGTCAACTGTAAGAGGGCGACTATTGACTATTGCCATGGCTTCATAAAACAAGGTGCGCAATGAAGCATCATCCAGCCTGCCTGATGAAAGGGCGATGGTAGCACTAAGAACACTCCGTACAGTTTTGATTTGCCGCTCCCATACACCCCCTGCATGACTGGAATGGGGTGCATTCAAAACAAAGTCACACTGCTTATCTGCAAGAAAAGTAGTGAGCCTCTCTGGATCAAGTTCCTGTAGTGCTGAGTTCAGTTCGTTCTTCGCACCTACAAAATTGGTACCTTGGTCGCATCTTATTTGCCGTACTGTACCTCGGATTGCAATAAAGCACCTTAGACTGTTAATAAAGGCATCTGTGGACATATCTTCTAACATTTCTATATGAATAGCTCTTGAACACAGGCATGTTAGAAGCAGACCGTACCTTTTGTGATGTTTTCTTCCTTCTTTAGTCATGAAAGGATCAAAGCAGTCCATACCACAATACATAAAAGGTGGAGAAGGCTCTACATGTTCTGAGGGAAGATCAGTCATTCTCTGGCCTTCAGCAGATGTTCTCAGCTTTCTACAAGTTACACAATTGCGAATGTAAGATGCGACCACTCTATTTATTCCAGGTATCCAATAGCCACACGATCGAATTTCATTAATAGTGAAACCTTTACCTCGATGCTTTACACTTTCATGACAGTGTGCAATTATCAGCTTTGTTACATGATGCTCTTTAGGAAGGATCAGTGGATGCTTAAATGAGTGAGTGTATGATGAGTGACTTAGTCTACCTCCCACCTTGATCATATCATCCTTGTCTATGAAGGCATCCAAATGATGAAGTTTACTGTGACTTGGAAGTTGTTTTCCTTGACTCAACACTTCGATCTCTTTCTGATACATTTGCTTTTGTACTCCTTTTAGAATCAAGCATTTAGCATCCTCTTGTTCACTTACAGAAGCCGGTAAATTTGTTTTATCCTTCTTAATCCATCTCAGAAGACGTGCAATGGCTTTGATAGTTTTAGACCAAGACGAGAACTTGGACAAATGGTCTACAAGATCTTTACTTTCCGTGGCCTTTGTTTGTAATGTCTGAATTTTCTTTACTTCTGGGTCTCCTACTGGGAGATCCAGCACAACATCTGAGGTCATTATTTCCCTTTCCCACAAGAATGAGTTAGACGAGAGCAGCTCATTTATTGTTCTTCCTCTAGAAGCACTGTCTGCTGGATTCTCATCCGTTGGAACATACAGCCATTGTTTAGGTT
Source organism: Pangasius djambal (assembly GCA_022985145.1). Lineage (NCBI taxonomy): Eukaryota > Metazoa > Chordata > Actinopteri > Siluriformes > Pangasiidae > Pangasius > Pangasius djambal. The sequence continues at coordinate 3,091,069 of CM041003.1, forward strand.
CTGTGCTTTGACGTATTTTTTTTGAAAATGTCGGGCATCATTATTTATGTATCCCAAAACCACTTTTGAGTCAGTCCAAAAGAATTCGTCGACGTTGGTGAGATTAAGCTCTTCTCTGAGCATATTGCTCATTCTGACTGATAACACAGCTGCCGTCAACTCTAATCTCGTTATTGTAATAATCCTTGAAGGAGAAACCCCGGCTTTGCCAATGAGAAAAGTGCAATGAATTTCATCATTCTCATTTATCATTTTCAGATAAGAACACTGACCGTAACCACAGGTACTCGCATCAGAGAAATGATGTATTTCGGTTTTCACAACCTTGCCGAATTCAGCAGGTACATAACATTGTGGTATGTTCACCTTTTCCAAATTGATGAAGTCATTCTGCCATCTCTCCCACCGTGGGCTGAGTGCAGGGGAGAGCGGATCATCCCAGCCTGTACCTTGGCGACACATTTCTTGAAGGATCCTCTTGCTGTTGAGAACATATGGAGCTACAAAGCCCAAAGGATCATATATGGAGGCAACGGTTGACAGTATGCCACGGCGTGTTATAGTCGAAGTCGAAGACCACCCTTTGCACACAGCTCCCGTGCTTCTTCTGTCAACTAGATGGCCTTTTCTACCGTCTCTGCACTTGTAACTCCATCATCAACATAAAAATCTCTAGTGATGAACTGAGCGCCGATTGCCTGTGCTCATTGGCTAAATATCTTAGTCCATAGTTCGCGCTACCGGGCAAAGACACTGCACCGAATAGATGCACTTTCATTCGGTAATCTCGAAGCACTGAATTTGTGTCCCCATCTTTCCACCATAAAAAACGCAGATAATCACGATCCTTTTCTTGGACGTGGAATTGGTGGAACATTTTCTCAATGTCACAAGTTACTGCTATAGGATGCCTTCTGAACCTTACAAGGACTCCTGTGAGATTGTTTATCATGTCTGGTCCTGATAGTAAATGTTCATTGAGGCTTGTACCTTTAAATTTTGCAGAGCAGTCAAAAACGACCCGTAACTTATCTGGCTTCTTTGGATGGTAGATGCCATGATGTGGTATGTACCACTTTTCACCATTGGTTGCATCATCATTCACTGCTTCTATGTCGCCTCTGTCAATGATGTCATTCATGTAAGCAACGTAGTCTGTCTTGTATTTCTCATTTTTACAGAACTTCTTGTTCAAATGATTGAGTCTGACTACCGCAAGTTCAACAACTCACTTGCTGTACTGCAGTTTCAGTCCAAAATGTTGCATGAATGTATGAAGTTCAGTATAGTAGAATAGATTCAAATAGCCACTCAGGCATGTAACTGTAAAAGTGTGGTTAAAGTAGCTATTTAGAAATTTAGTGCTCTGGCAAAGCAAACAAAAGAGATACTTTCACTGAGGCAGCCATGTTTTTTTTCACCTCACAGGTTGAACATGCTGAGGTGGGAAATGTTATTACAACTTGCAAATTATTACTTGTTCTTGTACTAAATAATAAAAACTAAAATAATTCCCACTGTTTTAGTAAAAACAACATATTTTATAGTGCTGAGCTTACAAAAAGAAATTGCTATGCGAGATACACGTTTACATGAAAGGTGCACCCCCTATCTGTGAGTTCACTGTACCTACAACTGTTTTCATGTAAAAACGCTGATGTCACATCCTCAACCTGCAGATGCTATTTGCAGTTTTAAAAGTGCTAGGACTCTGTCTATCATAGATGCTGACCAGGTTATTACTTTGTGGTCTGTAATTTCTTATTTGCTAATGTGTTTGCAATTTAAGTTTGCTTTGTTTTCATTATATAGAGCACAAACTTTCTTGTACCTTTCAGGGGGCATTTATGATTGCTGTTTAAATGCCTGCTTCACTCAAATAAGGGTGGCCCTACTGGGAGCATTTAATTAGGGAGAAAAAGCTAGCACCCTGGTATAGTGATCACACAGGAACTTTAAAACAGGCCACTAGAAAACTAGAATGTAAATGGCATCAAACTAAATCAGTAGTATTTCAAATAGCATGGAAGGAGAGCCTTCTGAGCTATAGAAAAGATCTTAGTACTGCTAGATCAATGTGTCTCTGCACTTTAATTGAAGATAACAAAAAAAATTCTAGATTCTTATTTAATACTGTAGCAAAATTAACTAGGAATAAGACCACAATAGAAACGTGCGCACACAATCATTATATAGCAACGATGAGTTCATGAATTTTTTCAGTGGTAAAATTGAAAATATCAGGCAAAAAAATTCAGACTATTATCAGATCAACAATGTTTTACTCCCCTTCAAGAGACCAAACTTATTTCACTAATTTCATCATCAAAATCATCAACCTGTATACTAGATCCTTTACTTACTTGTTTCTTCAAACAGATAATTCCTGAAACAATCAAACCTCTTTTAAAGATAATCAATTCTTCCCTTAACATTGGCTATGTACCTAAATCTTTTAAATTAGCAGTTATCAAGCCCTTGATTTAAAAAAACCTGACCTCGACCCCTGTCAGCTGTCTAACTATAGACCAATATCAAACCTCCCCTTTATCTCCAAGATCCTAGAAAAGGTTGTAGCACAGCAGATATGCTCATACTGTCAAGTTATGTATGTTTTTGCTCTTGCCCAAACTTGAAAAACAGCCTGATCAGTACTGAAGGACTGCAAGGGACAACTCAATTCCTTTTATCTTCTTTTATTTAGGAGCAGCAGGTTTTAGCAGTAGGATTAGTTAGGATTCAATAGGTTGATAACCTTAAAAAAAAAAAACAATACAAACATTGAATTATTAAATGAATATTTTTAAACTATACAAAAACAGCCATTATTATAAGTACTGCAATTAAATTAAACAATTTCAAAAACAACTCAAAATTGGAAATAGCAAAAATGAAAAAATTGCAGATTAAGTATAATACTTCATTATATATAACATGTACAAACAACTTAAATAACTATTTACATATATACAAACATGAACTCAAACTTTAAAGTTTCTCAGTACAACCAATGAGCCATGATAGTATAACAATATATTAATCAAACTAGTTGCTTGCCTTCAGCGAATGAAATAAGTAGGCAATCATGATAAATTATTTAAACACAACTGAAATAACTTAAACAACAATTCAGCTTTTCCAATTGACATATAAGCTTCACATAAGCTCCTACCAGTTGCGTCTTCAGTAGTTGATCCACGAGCTGAGTTCTTTTGTGTTTTAGTTGCTTGGTTGAAAAAGCCAGTATGATTCTCTTGCTTGTTTGCTGCCAGTGTGATTCCTTTGCTCTCAAACATTTCTCATGCAGGTATGCAGGTGTTGAAGCTTCTACAGGAAGTAGCATACTCGCATCCAGTTCTCTCTGCCCCCTGCAGGTTTGGAGTCTGAGTGCATGACTAACAACTGTTTTTTCTGCCACCTACAGGTTTGGAGGCTCGGAGCTGAGTGTATGTTTTGTTGCTCAGTGTGTTTTGACGCAACACATACTTACATTTCATAAATGTTATTCCTATGTATCAGTCAGGATTTAGGCCTCATCATAGCACAGAGACAGCGCTGGTTAAAGTGATAAATGACATACTACTGGCCTCTGATCAGGGTTGTGTCTCCTTGCTTGTGCTGCTTGACCTTAGTGCAGCTTTTGACACCACTGATTATGCTATTCTCCTTGAAAGACTAGAAAATGTAGTAGGCATTAAGGGAACAGCCCTTTCCTGGCTCAGGTCTTATTTGACTGATCATTATCAGTTTGTAGACTTAAATGGTGACTTCTCTTCGCATACTAAGGTAAAGTTTGTTGTCCCACAAGGCTCTGTTTTAGGCCCACTGCTCTTTTCTTTATATATGCTACCTCTGGGCCAAATTATTCATAAAAACATGGTATTAGCTTCCACTGTTACGCTGATGAAACACAGTTGTATGTGTCAGCAAAGCCAGGTGACGGACACCAGCTTAATAAAGTTGAGGAATGTGTAAAACACATCAGAAACTGGATGCTTATTAACTTTATTATTTATTATTACTTAATTCTGACAAGACAGAAGTACATATACTAGGACATGCAGCTAGAAGTAAGCTTTCTGATTACATAAGTCTGGATGGCCTTTCTGTTTCATCATGTGCAGCAGTAAAAGACCTTGGTGTGATTATCGACTCTAGTCTTTCGTTTGAAGCTCATGTAGATAATATCACTACGATCGCTTTCTTTCATCTCAGAAATATTGCTAAAATAAGAAATATATTGTCACTACACAATGCAGAAAAATTAGTTCATGCTTTTGTTACCTCTAGGTTGGATTATTGTAATGCCTTACTGTCTGGATGTTCCAGTAGATGCATAAACAAGCTCCAGTTAGTCCAGAATGCAGCAGCGAGAGTAGAACTTACTAGAACCAGAAGATATGACCACATCACCCCTATCTTATTCACAGTGAATTGGCTCCCAATCAAATTTCAAATTGATTATAAAACACTACTGTTGGCCTATAAAGCACTAAATGGTCTTGCACCACAGTACCCTAGCAAACTTTTGGTCTTTTATGATCCGCCATGCCTACTTACATCAAAAGGTGCTGTTGGTACCTCGAATAGAGAGGGCTACAGCTGGGGGTAGAGCTTTCTCTTACAAAGCCCCACAGTTATGGAACAGCCTTCCAGCTAGTGTTCAGGGCTCAGACACAGTCTCAGTGTTTAAGTCTAGGCTGAAAACATATTTGTTTAGTCAAGCCTTTTGCAAATATTTTTTTTTTAGGTTAAGGAGCAGGTCTGGAGGGTTCACAGCCATAGTGTGTACACGCAAAGTACATTGTCCTTAATCAGAGGACAAAAGCTTACCTAACAATCTCTCCCTCTCTCTCCATCTCTCTCTGTTGAGTTACACATGCTACTTCTGAGATGCCAGTGATCCTGACCCCTTCTTTTGGATTGCTGGGGATGGTGTCACCTGGGGGCTGTGGAGATGGCTTGGGGATTACATATGGGGAGCTTTACTGTAATGGCTTGGGACTGCGATTGCTGTGGTGGCTTTGGGGCTGCAGTTGCCATGAGCACCTTCGTGCTCAGGACTCACTCAGTGGACAGTGGATAGATTTTAACCAACCGGAATTCTTGCGAAAACTGTGAATTTTGAATTTACTGGTTACACATTTGGCCATATAGTACACAATAATAGAAGGGATTCATTTATAATTGCACTATCCGTTGCACCCCGTTGCATCCCTTTTGAGCCTGGTTCCTCTCAAGGTTTCTTCATCATATTGTCTCAGGGAGTTTTTCCTTGCCACCATCGCCTCTGGCTTGCTCATTAGGGATAAATTCACATATTTACAATATATTTTTTGAATCCTTTCATTTCTGTAAAGCTGCTTTGTGACAATGTCCATTGTTAAAAGCGCTATACAAATAAAATTTAATTGAATTGAACCTCCCCCAATGATATGTCCCTGAGCTTCACCAAAGTACACAAGCCCCATCAACACAACAAGCCTTTGAAAAATGAAGGGTTTTTTTTGTTAATCAGTTATCATTTATACCACAAAAGTAAGCTTTAAGCTATATATTTGGATTTGTTTGGTGTTATCCCACAGAAGAACCTTTCATATGATTTGTCTTCTTGAAACCTTGAACCTTTCTTATCTTTATAGAATAATGGAGAACAGTAACCAGGAGAATATTTCAGAAACAAAAATAATCAATAGTCGCAGCCCTAGTATTCAGGGGTATGGGAATCATTCAAAACTATGTAGTTGTCATTCTAGATATTTCCAAGTTATATTGATATTTTGATTATAACACATGTAATGTCAAATGTTCTGTGTTTTCCTATATGTTGGAATAGAAATAACTGTAGATTATTATCTACACATATAATCAATTTGTATCAAGCTTGACTTATAATACCAGTGCTGCACTAGAGTTATACTTTTTAAGATTATGTTTTAAGATCTAACATAATTATTGGTATCAATCCTGTCTTAATAGTATGGTTCAGGAAAGAATGTTTTGAGACTGAGCAGCAAGCAAGATTTTCCACCACAAAATACACTATATGCCCAAAGGTTTGTGGACATCAGACCATCAAACCTATATGTGGGTCTTCCTCAAACTGTTGAAGGCAGTTAAGAGAGACCCACTGACATGGACATATGTGCTTTCTTCTGAAAGCAGTCTAAAAAGGAGGCTGAGGTTATTGAAGAAGACTCTCTGATTTTAGTTCAGGTTAGTTATAATTTAGTGAAATATTTAGTGATATATTCCTCAACAGAGAGAGAGCAATGAAGAATATGAAATAGACAGAGACAAGAGTGGAAAGAAAGAAGAGAGAATGAGAGCACAAAGACTTAAAGGCAGAAAAAGAATGAAAGAAGGGAAATATGGTAAAAGCAACAGAAGATGGAGATGCAGCAATATAAACTGCAAACTATTGCTTCAGATAACATTGCATAAGCGGATTGTGGAATGCAACGTCATGATTTTTACAGAAAAGTGTCTTAACAACATTCCTAGCAGCGCATTAAGCCAGAGGGTTGCGGTGTCTTCAGGGCAGACAGGGTGGCAGTGGTAAGAACAAAGGAAGTGGTCTATTCTTTTATGTTAACAAATCATGGTGCACAGACTCCACTGTAACTGAAAGTCATTGCTCTGCTAATTTGGAGTATTTGATGATTAAGTTCTATTTATCCAGAGAATTTTTGGCCATTGTTGTGACTGTAGCTTACTTTCCTCCAGATGCTAATGCTAAACTAGCTATGGAAGAACTGCATGCAGCTATCATCAAGGAACAGTCTGCACATCTGGCTGGAGCTTTTATTGTTGCTGGAGATTTCAATCACTCTAATATGGGAAATGTACTTCCCAAATTCCAGCGCAATGTGTCAGAGGGGACAATACTTTGAACAATGTTTACATGAACATTGCTGAGGCTTAAAAGGCCATTCCCCTCCCCAGGCACAGCCAGGGCCAACCTGAAAAGAAGCATTAGGAAAGCTAAATATTCTTGCAAACTTCGCATTGAGGAGCACTTCCAAACAAACTCTGACCCCAGATATATGTAGAAGGGCATCTAGATCATTACTGACCACAAACCAACCCCATAGACTCTCCTGGTCCCTTTCTCCCTGATGAGCTCTATCATTTCTGAGGATCTGTCCTGGCACCATAATACTTAAATTATAATTAGAAATGTGCAACACTTTTTTTCCCTTCCTGTGGAGACTGAGAAAAGTTCATCTGTCTCCCCAGATCTTAGCAAATTTCTATCACTAAACCATTGAAAGCATCCTGACCAACTGCATCTTAGTGTGGTATGGCAGCTTCACGGTGTCTGAAATAAAAAGCCCTGCAAAGGGTGGAGAAAATCACCCAACACATCATTGGTGCCCATCTCCCAGGCACTGAACATCTTCACCATAGATGATGTCTGCGTACAGCATGCAACATCATCAGGGAATCTTCCCATCCCAGTCACAAACTGTTAAACCTACTTTTTTTTTCATGATCAACTTTTTATTGTCTTTTACATATAACATAACATCATAACATCCATTCAAAACAAAACAAAACAAAAAAAAATTCATTCCTTTATATAATCGAGTATGTTAAAGGAAAAACATTGCCAGGCCTCAATAGTACTAGGTTTGGCCTTATTAATTCGTGCTGTTGTACATTCACAAGTCACTATTTTCAGGAGGCTATGGATCCAATATGTTTTTCCACACATGTGCGGTGTAAACCAGTTCTGTATTATTGTCTTCTTCGCAGCCGTAAAACCAGCAAACAACATTCTCTTTTGTATTAAGCTTATACAGAGACCAGAATCATAATTAAGAAGACATAAACTTGGGTTAGCAAAGTAATCAATTTGTAGTAAGGAAGATAAAACCAGGTTTACATGTGTCCATAGCTTAATGACGATAGGACACTCTCAAAACATATGAAGAAAAGTACCTGATGATGCAGTATTACATATATGGCAGTTAAAATTTGGTTGTAGTTTCATTTTGAATCTTTTGTAAGGAGTTATGTATGCTCTATGAATGACTTTGAAGTGAATAAGACGATGAGCCAAGTTACGCTAAGTTACGCTAGGGTTAGACCACACTTTCTCCCAGTCGACAGATAAATTAAGGTCAGCTAATTCCCGATTCCAAATAGATTTGTTAGAAAGCGGTTTTGTAATGCAATCAATAATTATATTATATATTAAGGAAACAGATGGCTGACCAGAAGATGGTGCAATCCAATCCCGCATAGGATGAGAGGAAATGGGAGATGCCCAAGGAACTCCATACGCTTTGAGAGCAGAACGTAATTGAAGAAAGACAAAATATGTGGATGCTGGTAAACAAAACTTAGTTCTTAATGTCTGAAATGAACAGAGGCCCTGGTTATCATATATATCACCGCACATGTTTATGCCTAAAGAAGACCAAGAGGGCTGGACAAATGGACGATTTCTGCATAAAAAATTTAAATTGTGCCATAAAGGTGTACTGTTACAAAATTTGAAGGGTCCTCCTATCAGACGTTCAACCGTTTTCCAGATTTTAAAAGAATTAGCCACAACCGGACCAAATTTATAATTATCACCTTTTTTTCCCTGTACCAGTAAATAAAATGTTGGAGTCTATTTGGTTTAACCTTGTCAGCTTCAATCAGTCTCCATGAAACTTTAGATTGAGGATCAACCCAATTATGAAGAGCCTTAAGTTGAAACGACCAGTAATACAATTCAAAATTTGGTACAGCCAGTCCTCCTGCGCGTATAGGATGTTGTAATGTGGTAAGTTTGATTCTGGGGCATTTATCATTCCAGATAAAATGAGAAAGTATGGAGTTGATCTCCTTAAAGTAACCTGGAGGGGGAGAAAGTGGTATCATAGAGAAAAAAAAAGTTAAACCGAGGTAACAAATTCATCTTAACTGTGGAGATTCTTCCTTGAAGAGAGATTTTAAGATTATTCCATCTTTGAATATCATTTTAAACCTTAACTAGAATACTATTAAAATTGTCTCTGGCAATCTTATGGATGTTTTTATATATGGTAATGCCCAAATAGATGAAAGAATCCTTAACAGGGATAAATGAGGGAATAGAAGAATTAATCTTAACATTGTTAATTGGCATTAAATCCGATTTGCTCCAATTTATTTTGTATCCTGATAAGTTACTAAAATGATCAAATTCCTTAATTATACTAGAGACTGAAACACCAAAGTGGTCTAAATATAGAATAATATCATCAGCATACAATGAAATAATATGATTATGATCATGAATCTTAATCGATACTTCAGACTTCCTGATGGCTTGTGCTAAGGGTTCAAGAGATAAACAAAACAATAAGGGGGAAAGCGGACATCCCTGCCTTGTTCCCCGCTGTAGAGGGAACTGGGGGGAAATAATATTACCAGTCAAGACTGATGCTGCAGGTGAGTGGTATAATGTCTTGATCATAGAAATGAAATGCTCACCAAAGCCGAAACATTGCAGAACTGCCCACATATAATTCCACTCTAGCCTGTCAAAGGCTTTTTCTGCATCAAGTGAAAAAACCACACAAGGGCTCGGATGAGAGTCTGCAAAGTCAAGAATATGAAAGAGTCGATGCATATTGTCAGACGCATTGCGCCTCTTGATAAAACCGGTTTGGTCCTCCTTGATCAAACTATGAATTACCTTCTCCATACGAAAAGCAAAAACTTTAGCGTAGATTTTTAGATCACATGGGATAAGTGATATCGGTCTGTAGCTGGAGCAATCTAATGGATCTTTCCCTTTTTTAAGAAGTAATATCATCAATGATGTTTTTTGATCTCTGTGAAATACACCATGTTCGACTGCAAAATTAAATGAATTAAGCATAAGTGTCCCTACCAAATCCCAAATTTCTAAATATAGTTCAGGGGGGAGACCATCTAGACCTGGCGATTTGCCCTTTTGAAGGCTTTTTAGAGAAATGTGGAGCTCCTCCAAACTTAACAGGGCCTCCAAAGATTCTTTATTCACCTGTGAGATCCGAGGCAATTCCAATTTATCTAAATACTGCTTACAAATTGATTCATCAAAATCTGTTTCGGCTTTATACAGATTTGTGTAAAAACCTTTAAATATGTCGTTAATCGCCGCAGGGTTTGTGATGACCTGATCATCCGATGATTTTATTGCGCTAATATATGCCTTGGACTCACATTCTTTCAGCCTAAGGGCCAATAGGTGACTAGGTCTCTCTGATTCGAAATAATATTTTTGCCTAGTCCTATGTAAGATAAATTCCACCTTTGATTGTGAAAGTAAATCATATTCTTCTTTTAAAGAGGACAGCTGTATAGCCTGTTGCTCAGTAAAATGTTGTTTTTTTAGGTTTTGTAATGATTGGATTTTATTTTCTAGTTGTGTAAACTGGTGAGTTTTCGCTTTGGCAAGAGTAGAAGAGAAAGATATACAAAATCCTCATATAGCACACTTAGTCGTTTCCCACAATATTTGAGGATCCACATCAGAAGGCATATTAATTTCAAGAAATTCCTTTATATATTCTTTTAGAGAGTTAATGAAAGTCTGATTGCTTAATAATGACATGTTAAAGCGCCATCTAGGGGATTTGGCTTTAAAATCGGAAAGAGGAATATTGCACAACACAGCAGAATGATCAGATAATAAAATTATAATTATAGAGATGGAGGAATTAGACGAAATTAAAGATGGGCTGAGAAATATGTAGTCTATCCTAGAGAAAGTCTTATGTCTATTAGAAAAAAAAAGTGAAGTCCTTAGATGTAGTATTCTGAATTCTCCAAAGATCGATTAAGTTGAGCTCAGTGATAAATTTATT
>CM041003.1:3102000-3190316 GCA_022985145.1 Pangasius djambal
ACACCAGCAGCTCGACAGGTAGCACACACACACGCACACACACACCAGCATCTTGACAGGTAACGTGAACACACACTACATCAGTGAGTGTCATTTTGTATGTGTATGTGTATCATTTATCACCAAAATATTGATTAAAGTATAAAAAATACAAATATGCAACTTAAGATTTTCTGGCTCATTATCTTAAAGACAAGAAATGTCAGATAACTAGGACTACACATGCACCTAATCATGATCTCCATACCCAAAATAAATGGATGGATGGACAAATAGATAGATAAAGAGCTGATTTTAACACACTAGTATGTCCCCGTATGTGTCACCTGTCATTCTTTCTCACTGTAACTATAATACCTCTCTCTCTCTCGCTCTCTCTCTCTCTCTCTCTCTCTCTCAGTGTGAGTACAGGAACTTGTCCAGGCCAGTGTTGGTCACGTATCTCCCTGATGCACTGGCCAGTCTGGTGCCGCCTCCTGCTGGTCAGTGCTCAACATTACAGTCATACAAAAAAAAAACAATAATAAAAACAAACAAACCAACAGACAAATAAATAAAAATAAAGTTTGATTTAAATATTCATTTCTTAATTTATGTTGAATAATTTGATATTCTGCAAGTGTTTTTTTAGGCATTTTATTAAAATAATTTTTGCCTTTAATTTCCTTTTTAACATCTTTTTCATGCTGGGTGTGTGTGTGTGTGTGTGTGTGTGTGTGTGTGTGTGTATATTTGTGTGCTTGTGTGTGTTAAAGGTAAATTGGCTCAGAAGCCTCGTGTGACAGAGACAGTGATGTCCAGGCACAGCTCATCCAGCGGTGGTAAAGACACACACACACACACTTACACACATTGTTTGTGTATTATGACACTGATGTGTGGTGTATGTCAGGGGTCACACTGGAGTTGAGGTGCTTTGTGTTTGTGTTTAGTTGCGAGCTCCGTGTTGATCAGTGTGATTGCTGCGTTCCTGATGGGCATCGTCCTGATGGGTGCGCTGTGGTGCATCTACTCCTGCACAGGTACCACACACCCCATCATCTCATATAATGAAACTAGTGCAAGAGCGTTCTCAGGAATGCGGCTGTCCAAAGAAACATGCTGAGATTAGTTTAAGGTAAAGAGAGCAATAAAGAGGGGGTGAATACTACTGCAATCACAACTTTTACGTTTTTTTTATTTTTAAATAATTTACAGAACTATATATTGTTTTCCTCCCGCTTCAGTATTATGGGCTGTTTTCTGTAGATTCATGTCCTATAATCACAGTTCCAGGTTGAAACACTACAAAATGTGGAAAGTTCGAATACTTTATGCAAGTCACTGTGCATAATTTTTAGAAGAATGTCTTGTGGTGGTGTTGCCAGGGAGACCTGTGACTGTAGGTAGAAACAGTCTCCAGGAGACCCCAAGTTCCTGGAGCCCGATGTCTCCGCTGGAACAAACCACCAGCTCGGTGTAGAGGTGGGTGCACTCCGGACCACCACAGTGGTACAGTCCACAAGAACTGTAACTGCAACATATGTTTCATTATTTTATCTTGAAATAATTGCCATGTATGTTTTTATGTTTACTATTTAATGACACTTCACTGTATGTGTTACTTTACAGGGGCTGGACGACATGAACAAGAGGCTGCAGTGTGTTTGTGTGTGTGTGTGTGTGTGTGTGTGTGTGTGTGTGTGTGTGTGTGTGTGAGAGAGAGAGAAAGAGAGAGGGAGAGAGTGCTTTGCTGCATCATGATAAACTGTAATTTCATGAGCCATGGACTTTATAAACTCATTGATGAGCCTCCACGTTCGAAACCGCTGTTTATTAAACACTGAAACCACTTCAATCAGCACCACTGGGCCAGTTGTTGACCTTTAGATGTAGTTTAATGACCTGCCCATTATGTGATACAAGTTATACCACAGTGCTGTTGAATTCTGGATCCTGATTGGTCAGAAGGTGTCGATTAGTTTTCTATAACAGCAGCTCTGACAGTAGCGCAGCTGCAAATCACATGTCTCGTTGTGATACGTTACCGTTTCTATATGGATTACAAAACGTGTGTAATTGTTGACACGGTGAAGTTTTCTGCAAGGAGACGGTTATTGAACATTGGAAGGAGTCTCCTCCAGTGTCAGCGCTTTGTAACACTTAGAGGCAAAGCTGTAATTTTAAGTTTTCCGACATCTTCAGGACAGAGTAGTTTATGCTTTACACTTTACAAGTTTCTCTGTAACATGGCAATCTTTTTTTTTTAACTTCAAGAAAGTAAAAAGAGAGGCGGGTGACGGAACGACCGTTTATAGCTGCTATAATGTAAGTGAGAACAGGAACGAAATTGTTTTGCGGACGTTCCTCAACATTAAACGTTGTTGTGCTTTAATAAAAAAAAAAAGTGATTGTGCTATATATATTAGAAGAATAAATCAACTTTGGATGGGGGAGTAACAGTTACTCAGCTTCATGTCAGCCTGTACCACCCTGTCATTGATTTTTTTCCTGTTACAACACACCCCCTCATATGTTTTATTCCTTACTTATTACATTTTGGCTTTTTGCAGAAGTGTAAAACGTGTTGATTTTGCTTGAGCTGCTTTTCAGTGCAGGCAGGTAAACTGAGTTCAGACTAATTATTTTAGATTATTAGAATTAATTATTAGATTAAATAATTATAGAATAATGACCGGTGCTCTACAGTTATTAATGTATATGTGTGTGTGTGTGTGTGTGTGTGTGTGTATCGTGACTGTGACCGATGTGTTTCTCTCGTTCCTCACTGCTGAGACTACATTAAAGTAAATCTGTCCGTGCAAAGTGTTGTTCTTTTTCTATTTATCTATTAAATGTATTTTTCTTGTTACAGCTTGTTGTCGGTCTTCCAAACACTTCCAAAGAGCCATCTTATTTATGGCTGTTTCTATGGTAACTGTAATAGAAATTAAAAAAAAAAAAAAAACATGAAACAAACACCTCTCTGGGTGGGAGGGGCATACTCTCTCTCTCTCTCCTGTCAATGACAGAGACACTAGCCAATCATAGTGTCTGTGAGCTAATGTATGTGGAAGAGGGAGGATAGCGCTTTCCTCTGAGCGCGTTATGCCGCCCTGTGATGCTGCAGTTCTAAACGACGTGGTTGGTTGACTTCACGTGTCTCAGAGAAAGCTGTGTTGTTAGCTGTTGTGTGATAGCTAGTAGGTGTGAATTGGCAACATTTACATTTACATTTATGGCATTTGGCAGACACCCTTATCCAGAACTGGCAAGGTATGAATTTGTTTTTATTTGCATATTCATTAAGAGCACATCTGTTTTTTAAAAAAAGGGCATTTCAAGACAAAACTTTTAGGCGAATCTACATTTTCTGTACACTGCGGTTTTGGGTATTTAGCAGTGAGCGCTAACTCAGGCTGCTCTGGTAGGCCGTGCTGCTGTTATTGCTGCAGTGCGTCTCAAGGTGGCGCTGCAGGTCCAGTTTCCTCTGGAAGCCGAGCGGGCAGTGCGGGCAGCGGAAAGGTCTGTAGCTGCTGTGCTTCCGGCTGTGAGTGATCAGGTTGGAGCTCTGACTGAACGCCTTCCCACACACCACACACACGTGGGGCTTCTCACCTGCCAGTGACGGAGACAAAAAGAATGAGAGGAAAAGGCCCTCGTAAAAGTATCAGTGTAAAACAATCATTTCACTGCGTTAACACTTAACCACAGAAACGGACATTGGAAACGCACAGCTAGGTAGCTAGGCAATTTTCATTTACAGACTGAATTACTCCAAAAAAAATCACTAGCTAAGTTAGCAAGCAAATGTCCTCTGCAAACGTTAGCCGTTAGTTAGCTACATTAACTAGTGCATGCATAATCTAAATTATTCAAAGAATCAGATTAAGAATTTATCTTAAATGTGCTTATGCTTGAATTGTATTTATTATTACCTAAAAAAAAAATGTATAGCTATGTTTGCTAGTTAGCTACGTTAGCTAGCCAAATTTCAGTAGTTACACTAGTGCTGAAGAATCACTAACTACGTAAGCTATCTAATTTTCAGTGGAAACATTAGCTACAGTAGATTTTGTCTGCCTGTATTATCTTGATTAACTAGAGAATTATTAACTGTTTGCTAGCTAGCCAGGTTAGCCAGACAGTTTTCTGGGCAATCTATAGCCTGCTACATTAAGTTGTGCATTCATAGTGCTCAAAGAAGCATTAGCTAAGTTGGCTAGCAAGTTTTCACTGGACACAATATCTGTGAAAGCTTGTGCCTGTGCTGTCTTGAATACTTGATGTATCATTAGCTAGACAGCTAAGATAGCTAGCCATTTTTATTTTTCTGCAAACATGAGCTAGCTACGTTTAGTCTGAAGTATTAAGAATCAAATTAAATTAGTTATTTAGCCACTTTGCTGTGGAAAAATGAGCTACATTGGTTTGTGCCACTGTTGTCTTGAATACTTGAAGAATCGTTAGCGTAATTTAATTTGTGAATTGTGTAGTTAGTTAATTTGTGTAGGTTCAGTCTGAATTACTAAGAAGAATCATTAGCTTAGATAGCTAGCCAGTTTTCAGTGGAAATATTAGCTAGCTAATTTAATTTGTGCCTGTCTTGATTACCTAACAATCATAAAGCTAGGTTTTCTAGCTAGCCAGATTAGCTAGTCTATTTACTATGATAACATTAGCGATGTTAGTTTGTGTCAGTATTATCTTTAATACTTGAAGATTCGTTAGCTTTAATTAGCTAGCTAAATTAGTGTGTGCCTGAGACATTAGCTAACTTAAAGAGCCATTAGCTAGCTACATTAGCGTCCAGATGTGTGTGTGTCTCACCAGTGTGTATGAAGGTGTGTTTCTTCATGTCAGATTTCTGGTGGAATCTCTTGCCACAGTATTGACAGGGGTAAGGCCGAGTGTCTGAGTGGATCAGCAGGTGAGTGGAAAGAGTCGACGAGCGTTTAAACACCTTACCACACACCTTACAGACAAAACTGCGCTCCTGTCTCACACACACACACACACACACACACACACACACACACACACACACACACACACACAGTTGTTTATTAACCTGTACACATTGCATCTGAAATAAAAATAATAGACCTTGCTAATTCTGTAAAATCCTAAAATCATATGACTAAAACATACACACACACACACACACATATATACACACACACACATACACATACACACACACACACACACATATACACACACACACAGGTTTGTCCTACTTTAGCCCTGCCGTAGCAGCCAGCAAGGGGTCGGAGCCCGTGTGTGTGCATGTTCCATGACCCAGTCAGTGGAACAGCGACTCTGTTGATGTGAGACCTGCGCAGGTGAGTCACTAAACCAACAGCTGACGACAGCACCTGAGACACGCAGAACACACAAAACACAAATCTTCATTAAACTGAAGGGGTTTTACAGAAAATGGGCAGTGGGATTTCTAAAAAGGATCAGAGAAAGCATCTGAAAAGCTTTGATGAATTCTGAACAGTTCTAAAGTGTTCTAACCAACAGTTGAGTTGTACAGAGTTGTACAGAGTTGTGTAGAGTTGTGTAGAGTTTTGTAGATGTACAGAGTTGTGTAGAGTTGTACAGAGTTGTGTAGAGTTGTACAGAGTTGTGTAGAGTTGTACAGAGCTGTACAGAGTTGTGTAGAGTTGTGTGGCGTTGAGTTGAGTTGTACAGAGTTGTGTAGAGTTGTGTAGATGTACAGAGTTGTACAGAGCTGTGTAGAGTTGTGTAGAGTTGTACAGAGTTGTGTAGAGTTGTGTGGCATTGAGTTGAGTTGTACAGAGTTGTGTGGCATTGAGTTGAGTTGTACAGAGTTGTGTGGCATTGAGTTGAGTTGTACAGAGTTGTGTAGAGTTGTACAGAGTTGTGTAGAGTTGTGTAGAGTTGTACAGAGTTGTGTAGAGTTGTGTGGCATTGAGTTGAGTTGTACAGAGTTGTACAGAGTTGTGTGGAGTTGTACAGAGTTGTGTGGCATTGAGTTGAGTTGTACAGAGTTGTGTAGAGTTGTGTGGAGCTGTACAGAGTTGTGTAGAGTTGTGTGGCGTTGAGTTGAGTTGTACAGAGTTGTGTTGCGTTGTGTTGCGTTGTGTAGAGGTGGTCTCACCTTCTCACAGAGTGGACATTCGCATAGCGGAGGGTTGGAGTTGTCCTGCAGCCTGTGGCTCAGCAGCACCTGCACCAGTCGCTCCAGTTCCTGCTCCCTGTGAGAGCTGAGCGTGTGGCTCAGGGAAGGAGACCACACTGCAGTGGACACAGGGGGGCGCTCACTCTCACCTGCCTGCTCACCTGCAGGGACACATGCAGCGAGGCAGCGAGGCGTCAGCCAGGAGCAGCGGTACTGACTCACATCTATTACACTCCTCTCATCCTCTCAGCTAAACTTTCTTCAGCTCCGATATTGTCATTTTTAATGAATAACTGAATCAAAATATCGGAGCTCCACCCAAGAAGCAATCTATCATTGTGATCAGAAACCATATGATCAGAGATCCTGTAGTTTACCTGTTGTCCAGAGGCCCCAGTTCTCAGCCTGGGAGGCGGGGTTCGGGCTGGTTTCCATGGAAACCCAGTGAGAGGCGGGGTAACTGGGAGCTGACGCCATTTTTGGGCTGAGTTCTCGTGCTACAGGTGAGCTGCTCCCAGTGGACTCATGCAAGGCTCCGAGCTGTCCATCAGAGTGGTAGGTGTGGGAGTGGGCGGAGCGTGATGAATGAGACCCCGCCCTCTTGCTCTTGACCAGAAAAGAGCGAGGCATTTTTCTTAAAGAGACAGGAGGAGGAAAGCCCTAACAGATGTCTAGAACAAAAAAGAAATAAAGCAGAGCGTTAGCGTGCCATGTTTCCGGACTTGGAAGAAAAACCCACTTTATTCATCTTTCAGACATTTTTGCTCCAAATCTTGATTAGCTTGCCAGGTGTGTGTGTGTGTATGTGTGTGTATGTGTGTGTGTGTGAGACAGTTTCTATGTGGCTGTTGGATGTTTAGTGCAACACAGATGACAGAGATATTGTTTCATTGCTAACAGTTATTCTTCTAACAGCTTTGTTTCTGTGACAATCACACACTGAGCCAAAAATTACATCAGGATGCTTTATTTAACCTTCAATTAACTGTAAATTTACATTTACCTGTACATTTAGTCATTAGGTAGCTGCTCACATCCACAACAAATTGCAAATCGCTGAGAGTACAAGGATACAGTGCTTGGGGAATTCGTGAGAACATAAAACTGGAAAGACTACACACAGACGCAGATATTGTCTGAAAACGGAAGTCTTTAGGACCAGAGAGAGTGAACCATTTGGATCAGAAAAGCCAAAAAATAAAGACACGAGAGTAATAATAAAAATATAACATCATCTAGAAAATTAAATTTGCCATTTATATGTTTAACAGCACTGTTGAATTCTGGATCCTGATTGGTCAGAAGGTCTTGATTAATTTTCAACAACACCAGCTCTGACAGTTGCGAAGGTCGTTTCTATAGTAACGGCTCATACAGCGGACGCTCCACATAATCGAAGACTAATAATAAACAGATTTTAAAAAATTGTTATTTAACAAAGAATGTGTGTAATCATCGATATGGTGAGGTTTTCTGTAAGGAGACGTTTATTTAACATTTATGGAAGGAGTCTCCAGTGTCAGCGCTTTGCAACAGTCAGAAATAAAACTGTAACTTTAAGTTTTCTGACATGCGAGCATCTTCAGGACAGAGGAGTTTTTACGCTTTGCGGTTTCTCAGTAACAAGCTGCATTATTTTTGTCTTATTAATTACAGCACAGAGAAAAAGAGGAATTTTTTTTCTCTATGAGAAAATAAAACACTTTGGGAAAATCATCAACTTCAGGTTGGCCACAGTACATCTGCTTCATTGCACCTCCATGTCATAGATTTTTTTTCCCCCCTATAACAGCACAACCCCGAGTGTGTTATTAATGCAGTGTCATCACTCATCTCACGCTTCCAAAGCTTCACTTAAATTAAAAAAAAATAAATAAATAAAAAGATTTATGTGTGAACATCAGAGTAAAAATATTAAAAAACCACATCCAAGTCAAATTCTAAATCTTTCAAGTCTAACTTGACTCATGTCAAGAATTAAGTCATGAAAATCACAAACGTCAAACTTAAGTCAGATTTTAGACAGAAGTATGTCTGGTATAATCAGCGCTAAAAAATTAAGAAGTGGTATTTACCATTCGCTGGATACCATTCGTTGTATTTCTGACAGTCTCCTACACGATGCATGTGGTTTCAGCACGCACATGCACGCACACACACACACACACACACACACACACACACACACACACACACACACACACACACCTGTGTGATTCAGTTAGGAATCCAAAGCCTGAGGTTTAGGTTTTTACCCAGATACACACTGTGGCCTTTTCCAGCTGCACGGAGCCTCAAGTGAAACTTTTCTCTCACTACAAACTCACAACTCAACTAAAATCGGCTGAATAAACGATAAACTGTGATTATATATCCACTCCCGATAGTCTCAGACACATCAGCAGGGTTTTTTAGCGTTCAGACAGTCTGTGTACACACACGTCAATTATAGCACAATCAAAGCTGCAAATTGGTTAGATTTTAAAATTCTTTGTAAATGGATTCTAAGGAGGTCTAAATTAAATTAAATTTAATTAAATTAATTAAATTAAATCAATAAATGAAGTAGAACTCATTTGAACTCAAAATGGTTCATGCCCAAAGTTACTAATTTTCTTTTCATTGCTGTTAGAGCTAATCTGTCATATACTATATACTAAAAATGTACAAACAATTGTGTATGTATTTAAAAAAGCATGTTCCTCTAAAAACAGCCACATTCATATTCATCAGTCATTTATGTATAAATTAATCTGAAATTAATTTTAGCCACAGTTTAATCCTTTCAAAATTGATTTAAATTGTTAAATATTCAGAAACATCAGGCAATTTAAGCTCATTTCATTAATCAACTCACTCAGAGTCCAGTTTCAGCTCATTTCATTAATCAATCTATGATATGAAATACAGCATTTTTACACAATTGTATATCAAATAATGTGATATAATATCATCCTGCCATTCTGCCAAAATTATCACTATATTATTTTACACTCTTACAGATAAATTGTGTAAATAAAATGTGGATCGTAGTGAACATGTTGAATAAATAAGCTTCAGTAGTAAGCATGACAAATAATTATTAATTAAATTACATATTATTATTCGTGGTAAATGTGTAAACCTGTAACACACACGTGATCTCTGTAGCAAACTGCTGGGATTAAATCTGTTTTTATTTCTGATTTTTGTTGGACTTACCTCTCAAGTCATCAGCAGGACCTGAAGCCTAGTGAGCAAGTTTGAGTGTGTGAGTGTGTGTGGTGGTGGTGGTGGTGTGTATGGTTGTATGTGTGTGTGTTCTCTGCTTTTGTACAGTCATCACACGAATGGGAGCTAATGTGATTGAACCAGACTGAGGTTGGACCGAGAGTGTGTGTGTGTGTGTGTGTGTGTGTGTGTGTGTGTGTGTGTGTTCAAGAAAATCAAGTATAGTAAAATAAAATAAAATAAAATAGTAGTAGTAACCTTGATTTAACCAGGATAAAAACTCATTGAGATAAAATCTCAATGATAAATAATGTGAGGAAGGTAAAGTATAAATAATTACAGATTATGTTTGTTCCTAAAATAGTTTTAGTTTTCGTATATTTATAGTCTAAAATAATAATATACACCGCAAGGTCCTAATTCACTCTACATTATTATTTTTGCTTAAACTTCAAACAATGGGCTCGTGTTAAAGCTCAGATTTTAAGAAACAAACGTATGTAAGAAACTGATTTTATTTCAAACTTAGATCTTAAATCCGCTTGGAAAAGTCTGAAATCGTGAGCACTCACAGACTCTCGTAACTACATGATACATCAGGATCATCAGGATCTATGAGTGGCCAGATCTTAAATACATTTATAACACAACACTCCATATAATAAAGCATACTGTTATTTACCAAAGGAAAAAAAGATATATGTATAATCATTGTTAAGACGTTTATTTTGAATTTTTACGGAAGGAGTCTCCAGTGTCAGCGCTTTGTGACAGTCTGAGACGTTTTCCGACACGGAAAAGTCTTCAGGACGGAGGAATTTACACTTTGCGGTCTTTCAGTGACATAACAAGCTGCATTTTTCTGTCTTAGTTAGTATTAACTAACTTCAAGAGAAAGTGAGGACATTACTGTTTACATCTGCTGTAATGTAAGTGAAAACAGAAACTAACTTGTGGATGTTCAGCATTAAATGTTTGGTGTGGTAACAGTTAACCCTGCGTCAGGGCGGGCCACATCACCCCTAACAATTAATGCCACTACAAAATGCACCTTTAAAAGCAGCCAATAAGCTACAAAAGATGTTTTTTACACTGTTAGTTTATAGATTTTTTTTTTTAAGTAATAGAACATTTCTAGAATTAGATGCTGGTCAACAAACTACACGTTTATGAACCCATTGAGTCGCTCTTTAAATAAGCAACACGCTGAGAATCGTAACTTCATGTTCACTGAAAACTGCTGATAAGTTCATGACTTCCTCATACTGGTGGTCAGAAGGTGAGAAACTGTGCGCTGATGGTTCTTGAGACAGCAAAACAAAGCATTTTTAACCAAAGCTGTCCCCACACACACATACACACACACACACAGTGACCTTCTATTGATATAAGGATTATTAATGCATGTAATTAATGCTATACTACACCTACACTCACTGAGCATTTTATTAGGAACACCTACCCATTCACCCAATCATGTGGTAGCAGTGTAGTGCATAAAATCATGCAGATGTGGGCCAACAACTTCAGTTAATGTTCACATCAAACATCAGAATGAAGAAGAAGTGTGATCTCTGTGACTTTAACCGTGGCATGGTTGTTGGTACCAGAGAGGCTGGTTTGAGTACTTCAGAAACTGCTGATCTCCTGGGATTTTCACACACCGCAGTCTCTAGAGTTTACACAGAATGGTGCGAAAAACAACCAACTTCCTGTGAGCGGCAGTTCTGCTGATGGAAATGCCTTGTTGATGAGAGAGCTCAATGGAGAATGGCCAGACTGGTTCGAGCTGACAGAAAGGCTACGGTAACTCAGATAACCAATCTGTACATTTGTGGTGAGCAGAAAAGCATCTCAGCATACACAAAACATCGAACGTGGATGGGCTACAAAAGTAGAAAACCACATTGGGTTCCACTCCTGTCAGCCAAGAACAGGAATCTGAGGCTATCAGGAGCACAGACTCACAAAAACTGGACAGTTGCAGATTAGAAAAATAAAATGACCTGGTCTTTTTCCAGTCTTCAGCTGTCCAGTTTGGGTGAGCCTGTGCCCATGATAGCCTCAGATTCTTGTTCTTGGCTGACAGGAGTGAAACGTGACATGGTCTTCTGCTGTTGCAGCCCAAGGTTTGATGTGTTGTGCGTTCTGAGATGCTTTTCTGTTCACCACGGTTGTAAAGAGTGCTTATTTGAGTTACTATAGACTTCCTGTCAGCTCAGACCAGTCTGGTCATTCTCCTCTGATCTCTCTCATCAACAGCGTGTTTCAGTCTGCAGACCCTCCGCTCACAGGATGTGTTTTGTTTTTCACACCATTCTGTGTAAGCTCTAGACACTATTGTGCCTGAAAATCCTAGGAGTTTCTGAAATACTCAAACCAGCCAATCTGGACCAACAACCATGTGGTTAAAGTCACAGAGATCACACTTTTTCTTCATTCTGATGTTTGATGTGAACATTAACTGAAGCATTGGACCTGTATCTGCATGATTTTATGCATTGTGCTGCTGCCACATGATTAGCTTATTAGATAATTGTATGAATGTGTAGTTGCACAGGTGTTACTATAAAATTGGAAGATGAGTGTAAATCTAACCTCCGTAGCTAAACATTAAATCTTTTGACTCTTTTAGTTTTTTTAATTACAACACAGTTTTAAAGAAAACACAGTTTTCTTTAGTTGTTTTTTTTTTTGTTTGTTTGTTGCATTTTTTTTAAAATGCAGTTTCCTTGTGAGGACCAGCCAAATGTCCCCACAAGTATAGGAATATGTGACACATTTGATGTTATAGGGACATTTGGCTGGTTCCCATGAGGAAACTGCTTTTTTTGCAGCTTTTATTTAAAAAAAAAAAAAAAAACTAAAAGGCTCAAAAGAGTTCCTTTTTCTTGTTATTAGTGCTACACACTGCAGCCTTAAACTGTACTTTAGAGAATTTTTTACTGTGGTATCCTTAAAGTGTGTAAGGTAAGCTTACATAGCATCACTTACACAGTTATCCTGAAAACAGAAGTAGACTTTTGCATGACTTTTGCAGATTTTTTTTTTTGGTGATGTGATGCTTTGGAGAGGCTCAGATCTTGTTAAACCGATGTGACGTGTGAAGGGTTTGACCAGAGCAGAGCTGATTCTTACTAGGCGTTTTTTTTTTTGTTTGTTTTTTTTTAAAGCATAACAAGCTGTAACACTCCCAACTGCTCGAGAGCTCAGCTACAACAGCATATCATGTAGCTTTACATTTACCATTCTGTTTATTCATGCAAACCAGTTTTATCCAAAGAGACGTACAGGTGAAGAAAGGTGTAGGAAATAGTTAGGTATCAGCGGCTGTAGGAACCAGTAACTGAGCAGCGCGTCTGTAAGATGAATCACCACAGCGTGGGCAAAAATAAACCTTCACCCACACCAAACACTCATGAGAAGTTCTTGCTGTGGTTTTTAGTGTGATGTTTACGAAGATTAAAGAAGAATGTTGGCTAACTGTTCCCTCAGATAATCTACTAGAGCTGAACTCCCCTATAATGACTGTTTCTATGATCTGGTAAATGGAACCAAAAGATAACATTGATTTAAAGATATCTCGTAAATGGCTGTGATTTTTTTCAGGGAATGATTTCTCGATTGCGGTGTCATTTATTTCTTGTAACTCTTATACAAAGCTGCTTACAAAAAATGTTGTTAACTAGCTACCATGCTAATGGCATTAAGGACATTACAGACATTCTAATGATATACTTAAAATGTATTTTTTTAAATCAATGATTTACTTTTAATCTGTAATTTGTGTAACAGGCTTGTACGTACAAAATGACGTTCATCAGTCAATATCACTGAAAATAAAGATTAAAAGAGTGAGACATCTTGCTTTCTTCTTCCCATGATCTTCAGGAAGTTTGAATGATGCAGCGTCATGTTGAACAGGTGATTTGTGGGATATTGCAAATACTTATTAAAGAACAGTGCATTCTTTTATCCATTCATAGTTAAATTTAATGTTGAGGAGTGTCACTAAGTGTTTTATTTGTCTTATACCAAAGCAATTTGCCAACAATTTACATTTTTAAAATTAATTTAAGAACATCATACTTGAAGCCAGTTGAGGCATACAGTTAAGGCCAAAAGTTTACATGCACTTAGGGTAAAGATATTCAATCTCACTTTTTCATGACTCCACACATTGCATGCTACCAAATATTTCTTTTGGCAAGTTAATTGGCTAATTAATTGTCTAGTTAATTAATCTACTTCATTCACGTCAGAGGTCATTTTAAACAATCGATTAGAGACAGATTTATTTAAGGTTTAAGTCACAATTCCAGTGAGTCAAATGTTTACAAACACCAAGTTGACTGTGTCTTTAAAGAGTGTCTTTACCGACTTTTAGAAGCTTCTGATTGGCCACATTTTGTAATTAGGAGTTAACTGGGAACACACCTGTGGCTGTATTTAAGGGCCTAATTTTGGAGCCAGTGCCTTTTTTGCCCTTGATGCCATTGGAAAAATCCAAGCAACTCAGCCAAGGCCTCAGGAAAAAAAAGTGGACCTCTATAAGTCTGGTTTCTCTTTAGGAACAATTTCCAAACAGCTGAAGGTACCACAAGCGTCTATACAAACAACTGTATGCAAATATAAAAATCTTGGGAGCACACAGGCACTGCATCATTCAGGAAGGAGGCACAAATGAACCCCCAGGGATGAATGAACTTTGGTCTGAAAAGTTTAGCTGAACCCCAAGACAACAACAAAGGAACTGGTGAAGGAGTTGTAGGCATCAAGTACCAAATATGTACATCCACCTTTAAGGGAGTCCTACATCACCATGGCCTGGAAGACATTTGCACAAGGAAGAAGCTCCTACTCCAAGACCACCATTTCACACCATCCCAACTGAAGCATGAGGGTGGGAGCATCATGTCGTGGGGAAGAGGGACTGGTGCACTTCAGAAAATAGACGGAAATACTGACGCAACATCTCAAGACATCAGCCAATAAGTTAAAACTTGGTTTGCAACTTGGTCTTTCAAGAAGGACCAAACCTCCAAAGTTGTAACAAAATGGTTTAAAGACAACAAAGTGAACGTATTGTTGTGGCCATCACAAAGCCCTGATCTGAATCCTATAGAAAAGTTGTTGACTGAACTGAAAAAGCTCGTCTGCGCGAGGAGGCCCACAAACCTGACTGAGTTACACCAGTTCTGTCAGAAGGAGTGGGTAAAAAAATCAGGCAAAGTATCATGAGAAGCTTGTGGAAGGCTACAACAAGAGTTTAATTCAAGTTAAGCAATGCAACCAAATACTAACAGAGTGTATGTAAACTTCTGATCAGCTGAAAAGCTGTTATAGTGAATAAAAGCTGAAATAAATCTGTCTCTTAACTATTATTTTGAAATGACCTCTTAATGGAAATAGCGAGGTAGCATGTAATGTTTGGAGTTTGAATGCCTTTAGTCTAGGGGTATGTAAACTTTTGGTCTCAACTTTGCATGAAAATAAGACAAAAAATCTCAGCTGGTCAGGTAACAGAGAAACCGCCAAGCCTGAAGACATTCCCATTAGCAAAGAAGAGTTACAAAGTACTGACACTGGAGACTCCTTCCATAAATGTTAAATATGTTAACTGTTACAGAAAACTTCACCATGTCAGCATTTACACGTTTTTTTTTAAACAGGGCCTACAGTGGCTTTTCCACAGAACGTTAATCACTGAGCTAGCACTGCTCACAATGGGGATGAGTTTGTATTCTATATCTGAAGTTCATTGTCACCCTCAAGCTCCTTAAGTGTTTCTCTCTCTCTCTCTCTCTCTCTCTCTCTCTCTCTCTCTCTGTGTAGCAGTGTATGTGGTGTGGTGCTTGTGGCGAGGGAAAGCGAGTGAGGTGCAGCTGGTGCAGGCGATGTGGCGGGATGTTCTGCGGAGAAGAAGAACAGTGGAGCATTTTGGGGGAGACAGAGGGGCATGGGGTGGGGGGCATGGAGGGGGAGCTCGGTGGGCTTCTCTCCATCCCTTGATCTCTTTGTTTTCCTGCCTGCCATCAATGCCTCTTTCTAGGAACTTGAATGTCGGGGGTTTGGGTTTGTGAAAGAAGGGGGGGTTGTGTGTTTGTGAGAAGTATTTGAATGTTCCAAAGCAAAGATGTTGCTGTTCTCTTTGGCATGAAAATACAGTTGAATGTAGAAATGTTTAAGAAGAGCTGGCGCTGTCTGTACAGCTCCCTAAAGGTCATAGGAGGAACCAAAATATTCTACGTTGTTTAATTCGATTCAGTTTTACTTGTGTAGTGACACTGTCACAAAGCAACTTTACAGAAATCTGAAATTAGATATTATTTAGATTTGCATTAATGTAGCTAACAAGTAATATCTATGTCACCCAAAATATCTGTATCAAACCACATCCAGTTGTTCAGTGACATCACACAGATGTGCTGATGTGGTTTAGGACACAGAGTGACTTCCTGTCATCTATAAACATGAACAAAATTTCACTGTGTAACCACAGTTACAATCATGTTTTTGCTTAGTGCAGTTTGGTATCGCTTCACTCCGCATTAAAGGGGACATTGTAGCAGAAATCTTCCTTCAGTGCAAAACTAAAGAAGCAAATGTTCATATCGTAACCATAATGATAATCTTACCACCTACCTAGTATCAGCTAACTCACTAGCCTAGCTTGCTCTTCAGATTAGATTTATTAGTATCAGGAAAGCAGATGAAGTAAAGATCAGTGTGACTGGTGAAGTAGAGGTTGTTTCTCTTTGTGACTATACGCCACCGCAGTCTGTGTTGCCAACTCTCTTCAGGGGAACGTAGCTAACACATGCTTCAAAAGTCACTAGAAGTCACCAGATGATGTCAAAGAATATTCAATGAATCATCATAATCATTTCAGTGTTGGTTGAAGAACAGTGATGTTCAGTGATCAGTCATTCGGAACAGTGGTGATCAGTTATTGGTCATTGGGAACAGTGGTGATCAGTGATTGGTCATTGGGAACAGTGGTGATCAGTTATTGGTCATTGGGAACAGTGGTGATCAGTTATTGGTCATTGGGAACAGTGGTGATCAGTGATTGGTCTTTGGGAACATCAGCTTATGAAAGCACATCTCAGTCAGGCATTACACACTGGTGGTGAGTCGAGTGAACCTGCACTCTCAATTCACATAACAACAGTTGTGACATGAGCGGGGAGCCATATCGAGTGCAGGACAGTCACTAACGTCTGCTCAAAAAGTCACTAGATTTGTCATTTGTCATCATTTTTTAATTAGAATTACTAAAGGAGTCTAAAAATTTGCCAGATCTAGTGCCAAAGTGTCTACTTTGGCCACATTGGCCTGAGTTGAAGTGGTACATCATTTTACATACTAATTTTTCATCTTTCATGTTTGTTTTTCTTGCTTGCCCTCAACTTTTGTCCTGATTGGTCAGAAGATAAACAAGTGTTAGACATCACTCGGTACTTGAAAAGCTGAAGTTTTTTCACCTTTGGAAGCTCCACTGTGACCAAAAAAAACTTCAGCAGCACTTTTTAAAAGCAGCTGTTTGCGGTAGGATTACATGTAAATTGTGCACTTGCAGTTGAAAAAAAAAGGGGAGTGTGGAAGCAGGCTAAGAGGGACAAATTCAAAGAAAAGAAAATTTCCAATGCCGTATAGACGCCACGGCTGAGAGGGTGTCATTGTGTACAATCAGAGAGTGCTCATACATGCATACTGACATCATGCGGTTTCTGAGGAGATACCTACAATCATATGGGTGCTTTGGTGTTCTGAGTGGTCTCAGTGGTGATATTGAGCTGTTTTTGTGTGTCTGTGTGTGTGTGTAAATGATGAGGTTGTGGGGAAAGGCTGTGGTTTGAGTCAGGGAATGAGGGGAAGATTGAAATACACAGTGTGTCACTTTCCCACGGCCCACAACACTGCTCGCCTCTCACCCTCTTTCTTTCCTTTATCACTTGTTTCTTGCCATCTTCACACCCAGCTGCTTACACTTTATTCTCTCTCTCTCTCTCTCTCTCTCTCTCTCTCTCTCTTTCACTTCATCTGCCTGCTGACTACACAGGCAATATATATATATATATATATATATATACATTAAATTAAAAACAAAAAACTAAAGGAAAGTGGAAAAGAGGCAAATAGATATACTAATGACTATAAATGTAAATGTTATAATAATATTATATATGTATTATATTGCATAAGTTGTATTAATTATATAACTATGTAAATTTCATGTTTTTATATCATTTAATACACTTATTAATATTTATAGCAAATAAATGTATATGTTCTAGAAATAAATATAATTGTTTATGGCTGCTACTTATTAATATATATATATAGGTATATCAGATTTATTATTAGTACCTTTAATGTTAAAAACATACTTCTTTAATTATATACATAATGAAATAAACGAATGAATAAATATATTAAAACAATTGAATTTATACTGTTTTTATTGCAATATAAAATACTCGGTGCAATAATCTCTCACAATCACAAAGGAAATCCCGTTACATTTTCTATTATACTTAGTATTATCGGTTCGGTGTGGGCCACATGGCTGACTTAATCTCTCGCTATTTCTCATCCTCCTCTCTCGCTCCGTCTCTCATTCTGGACTTTCTGCCTCTCGCTCTGAGAAAGGTGTGTGGGAGGCCGGGGGTGTGTGAACGCTGCCTTTCACTCATACTCAAGACCTTTAACTTTCATAGAGATGTCATGTTGTCTCTCTCCAGGTCTTCCATCTTGTATTTTAGACCTGCTGTGCAAGCAGTGAGGGTGTAGCGCTGCATTTTACAGCACCTTCAATCAAAACTGAATCATAAGGTCCTTGGACATCCCCACCACTCACCACTGAGACGCGTTCAAGCCAAGTGTTATACGAGCATAAACGCATCAGCCACAGCTCCAAGCCACAGCCCACTGAATACACTGTGACATGATACACATATACTACAGTCCAGATATAAGCCAAAAACCTTCCTCTCATATGAGTCACAACTCACACTCTCAGAAAAAAAGGGTACTACATTGTACCTTGATTTGCCACTGGAGTGGTACCATCAAGGGTACATAATAGTGGTGTGTAAAGGAGCATATAGTGAACCTTACAGTGAAGCTTTACTCTAAAAGGTACAATTATAGTCCAATTATGCAACTTAAATCTTTTTTAAAGTTAACTATATCCACATTTTCATTATTAAAGGTACAGTTTTCTACCCTTTTCTTCTGAGAATCTATAAACATAGAATATAAACATAATAAAGTGGTTTACACAGGAAATGTTGCACCTTGCAGATCAAACCTTACTTTTGTGTAAACTTAGCCATGAAAGTGCTAACACCACAAAATAAGAAGCAGATTAGAAAAAAAAGAGTTGCATTAAAAAAAAAAAAAAAAAAAAAGTCCAGACATGCTCAAGAAAGAGCATTTAGCTTTTAGTGAAGTTCTCTGGACAGCAAAAACAAGGAATGGGAATGAGAGCAGTTCCATCATCATGACTCCATCATTCAGCACATTAACGTTAGCATGTAGTGCTAATTCAGGTCCTGAACGCAGTCTGAGTATCGCGACTGACCCAGGCGTGTGCGCTCGCTTTACTTTTTGTGCCTCACAAGCGCAGATGCTGATAGAGTTCCATGCGGTCATGAAGAGAAGGCAGATGGATTCTACACGAGCTGTTGAAAAAGTCTTTCCAAGTCAACAGGCTTGAGTCCAAGTGAAGTCACAAGTCATTGAAGTCAAAGTTAAAGTTGAGTCACAAGTCAGCAGATTTGTTACTCGAGTCCAAGTTGAGTCGAAGTCATGTGACTCGAGTCCACAACACTGCTTTCTAGACTACCACCAAAGTAACTAAAGTAACTGAGTAAGAAAGTGTTTTGGAAGGACACTATGAAAGTAAATTAGCATGAACATGTCACTAAAAGTGTACATTAGCATGAATGCGTCTCCTCTCACCATCATTTTTTTTTTTTTTAGAAAAGTAAATGGGTTCGGAGCGTGTATGTTGCATTCATTCTTTTTTTTTGTTTCAAAATGAAAAGAAAAATCTTCAAAAAATCTTCATTTTGGGGCTGAATTGAATGAAGAATGTTGATCGAGCCGGCTGTGTATCAGAGATTACTCAGCAGGATTTTCCAGGAGCTGCAGTTTTAAGAACATGTGAATCACTCAGAATTTATTTACGAATACGTAAATCAATCTTTAAATACGTTCATCAAATCTTTTAATGAAAGCAGAATACGGTTTCAGAGCAAAAGTCTAAAGCTGGGAATATTCTGTAGAATAGCTGAGTTCATAAAAAGATTCCAAAAAAAAATGTTTTTTTAAATGTAAAACGAGTCAATATTTTAAAAATAATTGATTTAGTGTTTGCCAAGAAAAGCAAGAATTCAATTTAAAAAATGCCTTTTCTTTAATCTCAAAATGAAAAACTAATGGACGCAACATCAGCGCGCAGAATATTCTGAATAATTTCAATTCTCATATGAGTCAGAATTTATAAAACAGCGTTGGTGTTTTTTGAAGCCAGCTCACAATCCAGCCAGTGAAACAGACCTTGTGCAAAACAACATTAAAAAAAAATTTAAAACCGTCAAAAAAAAAGTGTCTTATCAGTAGTGACAGACGACTGAAATGACACCTGTGTGGGTTGTTTCAGTTCAATGATAAGCATCATTACACAGGATTACAGCATTTTTACCTCTGATTCACACCATGAGGGCATGATGGAGTTCTCCATTAGCCAAGTCACTGAGGTCGAAGGTCAGTTGGGGTTTTCTGAGATTATCAGGACCTGAGAAAGGGCTTCCAGTTCAGTAGATAACCCTGTATAAGATACCAAAAACACCAAACCTCCAAAAAAAATATAAGTATTAAATATTAAAACCTTGTTAAAGACCTGAGCCAGATTAGTTCAATTTTATTTAAAGCATCACTCAATGACACACAAGGAGCATTAATGAAGAGGCAAAAACTAGCTAAAACTACTAAACCTAATAAATATCAGTTTAAATACAACACTATATATATACAGTATCGTATATACAGTTCATTGCTGTAGTCACATCACATATTAGTGTAAATTCAGTGATATCATTTAAAAAGCCTTGAAAAAAGTACAACTTTTGGTGTGACTCAGAGTTTGTACAAAGGAGCGGTGACATTTCACTCGAAGAGAATGTGCTATATTTAATGCTAAGGATGTACTTTAAGGTGCATTTAAGGGTGCGGCGTCATAAAAACACCTCTAACAGTTGTCTAGGTGACCCAGGTCAAAGGTCAAGCCTGTCCAATAGAGGATGTAGTAGAAACATCCTGAAAAATGGCTTCCAGCTGAATTGAATTTAACTGCATTTCAACATGGCCTGAAATCGCACGTGAATTCAGTTAAACACACGTGACATTGTCTGAATAATACATGATCCGATGTGAAAAAAAGAAGTACTCGTGCCAGAAAATCACGTCTGAAAAACGTGCCCTACATGTTAAAAAAGACATTATAAAAGAAATATATTTTTTTTAAAAACATATTCCCTACATATGAAAAATTAACATGTGATTAAAAAAAAAATCATGTGAAAATAAATACTGCATGTGAAAAATGTGTGAAGTGTGAAATTTCACAAGTGGAGTCGATTATGTGAAGCTTGTGTGTTCTGGAAGGCTTATTTTAGGGTTTGTCTGCACATTTCATGTGGCCCTGTCCTCTTCAAAACACTTCCACCCACACCCACACACACACACACACACACACACACACACACACACACAGATATGCACAATATTATGAGCATGAGATGAATCTGAGTGTCACGCAACTCAGCTTGCATGTACTCTTGCAGATACACGAATCTGGCCTCTGAGTGCTAACACCTGTATTTGTGTGTGTGTGTGTGTGTGTGTGTTGGAGAGTGTTTATGAGTGTGCAGGGTTTTTTTTTAGATGAGGTGTGTGTTTGTGTGTGAGAAGGCTTTCTGTCACACTCACCACACCCAGCCTTGCCCTGCTCTGAGTTAATGGGTGAGATTGTTTGAAGAGATGATGAGGTGTGAAACCACAGGTCCAGTGAAGGACAGCAACTCTTGCATGCATGCAAGCACACACACACACACACACACACACACACACACACACACACACACACACATGTTTATTTTTTCTGACTCTTATACTCAGTATATGCTTTGCATTCCGAGGCAGATTTCTGGCGTCAGGTTGACTCTCACTTTGCGTAGCTTTGTGTTTATGTAGTCCCTTGTAGTCCTGTGTGGTTCTGTACCTTGGTCCTGGAGAAATGTTGTTTCTTTTCACTATGTACTTGTATATGGCTGAAATGACAATAAGGTCCACTTGAACTTGAACTTGAACTTGTTTGTCAGCTGCTGTGGTTTAAGTTTTCGACGTCGCTCCTTACAGAAAAGACACACACACTCTCTGCATGAGAATATACATGTGCTGTTTTTAGACACATCATGTGTTCTGCTGCACACATTTTTTCACATGTGATTTATTTTACATCTGATAAATGTTTGTTACAAATGATTCTTTTACATGTTAATATTTTGGATGTATTCACAGGCAGACTGGAGGGGGGACAGGAGATGGGACAGGGGATCAGATATAGCTGAAGAAATGTCCCTAGGGTGCTCTTACAGTAGAAAAAACATGATAACGTGCCCTGTGGCTATCCTTCAAATGGAAAAAAAAAAGTGATGAAAGGCCACCTAGCATGCTGCTCCATGCTAGAAAAGTGAAAGTGAAGTGACGTTTAGCCAAGTACGGTGACACAGACTCGGAATTTGTGCTCTGCATTTAACCCATCCGAGTGCACACACACAGTAGTGAACACACACACCGTGAACACACACCCAGAGCAGTGGGCAGCCTTTTTTGCTGCGGCGCCCGGGGAGCAGTTGGGGGTTCGGTGCCTTGCTCAAGGGACTCACCTCAGTCATGGTATTGAGGGTGGAGGAGAGCGCTGGTCATTCACTCCCCCCACCTACAATCCCTGCCGGTCCTGAGACTCAAACCCACGACCTTCAGGTTCACCTTCGGGTTACAAGTCCGACTCTCTAACCATTAGGCCACGACTGCCCCCATTATGTGCTTGAAAACATGATGAAGTGCCCCCTAGGGTGATGCTCCCAGCCAGAAAACATGACAAAGTACCCTTGCAGTGGAGAAAAAGTGATGAAGTGCCCTCTAGGGTACAGCTATTTGCTACAAAACGGGATGAAGTGCCCTCTAGGGTACTGCTAGGTGCTTGAAAACGTGATGAAGTGCCCCCTAGGGTGATGCTCCCTGCCAGAAAACATGACAAAGTACCCTTGCAGTGGACAAAAAGTGATGAAGTGCCCTCTAGGGTACCGCTATTTGCTACAAAATGGGATGAAATGCCCTCTAGGGTACCGCTATTTGCTACAAAACAGGATGAAGCGCCCTCTAGGGTACTGCTAGGTGCTTGAAAACGTTATGAAGTGCCCCCTAGGGTGATGCTCCCTGCCAGAAAACATGACGAAGTACCCTTACAGTGGACAAAAAGTGATGAAGTGCCCTCTGGGTACCGCTGTGTGCTAGAAAATGTGATGAAGTGCCCTCTAGGGTGCCCTTCCAATAAGTAATGCAGTGCCCCATAGAGTTCCCGTATGTGCGAGGAAACACGATGCAGTGTGATGGCTGCCCAGTGCCCTATAGGCTCTCCTAAGTGCCCTTTTTATTATTATTTTCACCCCTGCATGAAGGACACGATGGTTTCATTTGTCTTCTATCATTCACACAATGTCACATGCGTGTCGTTTCAGGCCATGTTGAAATGCACTTTTGAACGTTTTCACATATCCAATATTACTCACATGTGCAAATGTAAAAGATCAGATGTGAAAATTAAATAAATCATGTGAAAAAAATAAAATCAAACATGAAATGGATGTGATGATTTTTTCCCCATTCCATCCCAGAAGAAGAAGAGGAAGAGCAAGAAGAGGAAGAAAAAGAAGAGGAAGAGGAAAAAGAGGAAGAGGAGAAAGAAGAAGAAGAAGGGAAAGAAAATAAGAGGAAGGGAACGAGGAAGGGAAAGAGGAGGAAGAGGAAGAAAAAGAAGAGGAGGAAGAGCAAGAAGAGGAAGGGAATGAGGAAGGGAACGAGGAAGAAGAGGAAGAGGAGGAAGAGGAAGAAGAAGAAGGGGAAGAAAAAGAAGAGGAAGGGAACAAGAAAGAAGAGGAAGAAGAGGAAGAGCAAGAAGAGGAAGGGAACGAGGAAGAGGAAGAGGAGGAAGACGAAGAAGGGGAAGAAAAAGAAGAGGAAGGGAACAAGGAAGAAGAGGAAGAGGAAGAAAAAGAA
This sequence comes from Pangasius djambal, assembly GCA_022985145.1. Classification (NCBI taxonomy): domain Eukaryota; kingdom Metazoa; phylum Chordata; class Actinopteri; order Siluriformes; family Pangasiidae; genus Pangasius; species Pangasius djambal. The sequence goes on from CM041003.1 coordinate 3,125,693, forward strand.
GAGGAAGAGCATGAAGAGGAAGGGAAAGAGGAAGAGGAGAAAGTTATAAGAAGAAGAGGAGGAAGAGGAAGAAGAGGAATAGAAGAAGAAGAGGAAGAAGAGAAAGAAGAGGAGGAAGAGGAGGAAAAGAAGAGGAGGAAGATGAAGAGGAGGAAGAGGAAGGAAGAGGTGTCCCTCTTCACTTTTACCAGCAACTTTAATTAACAGCAAAATATGTAACAGTGCCCTCTGCTGGTTATATACAACATCACAGCCTCAGCCAAATCATCTGCAGTTTATTGCTTTATTAAGGCACTTTTGGTCAGTATTATTTAGTATAGTAGGCTAATAATAATAATAATAATAGTAATAATAATAATAATAATAATAATAATAATAATAATAATAATAATCCTGTGAGTACAAAGTAATATTAGAGGGAGTTTGTAAAAACAGCACCAAAGGGAACAGGTTATAACGCGTTGTGTGGCAAATACAGCGTACTTTGATTATTTGAATTAAAAGTTACAAGTAAAAAATATTATTTTTTTTAAGTTGCATTTTGTAAATAAATAAATATATAACTTCCCCGAAACTGTTTGTGAATAACAGCATTGTCCAAACGGCTTTTACCTCATTGCCATGGCAACCTCAAAGAGACTCTCAGAAGCACGTGCACCATTTTTTAAAGTGGTGGGGGTCGGGGGCGCCTTCTCTCATTGGCTACGTTCCAAACCCGCGTGCTAGCCTACTAACTAGTACGCCAGAAACAGTACGCGAGGATCGGTCGCGAGCTTGAGAGTCGCCATGACAACGCCCAAACTTGCATACTACAGTACTATAAAGTGTGCAGACTCTTCTCACTCTGACCCGAGTGAACCGGACTGCGCCGGCCCCGGCTGTTTAACGGCCCTGTCCCAAACGGCTCCCTATTCTCTGTCTAAGTGCACTACTGCAGGGGTACGGGTCCAATACACTCCACTCAAATGCACTACACGACTAGTTACTGCGTTATATACGCGGTGTCATACTGTCTGGGGTTTCATGTTTGAGACATAGTGCACTACAAGCTGCTATTTTATACTCCATAGTGCGCCTTTCTAGGGGGTAGGGTGCTATTTGGGATTCGGCCCATGTCATTCATTTTGTGATTCTGTGTAAGCGCCTAAAGCTGTTCATGCCGGATAACTAAGTTTCTCACTTTCCTAGCAGTAAGTAAATATATTTATATATATTTTATATATGTTTGTTTTAAAAAAAATCTAAGAAACAATTGAGAATATCGTAAAAATCGTAAAAATATAACGATTTTTTTTTGGGTGAAATATGTATAAGGTATAATAATAATATTTGTAACATTAAGGTATATATAATTTAAGGCTTAGGCTACAGTATCCTTCTCATCCTCCTGCTCTTCCTGCTACCACTACTACTACAATAATAATAATAATAATAATAATAATAATAATACTAATAATAATAATTAAAGCTGCAAGCAGCGTTTTCGGGGGCCAAGCACCCAGACTCGATGAGCCACACATTCACAGACCTGCTACAGTTATTGCCTAAGCAATCACATCAAAACAAAGCCATAACATTAGGCAAAGAGATTCAAGAGTGATTTGTAGTTTCACTCACGATGTGTATGTTTTGACCATGGACAGTGGTGAAATTCTCTGACTGTAGGAGGAAAGGTTTAGATGAAGAAATGGGCAGCAGCATGGCAGGGTCATGGTCCTGAAGATGCCTACCAAGTTTTGTATCAGTGCACAAAGTTGTTGCTGAGATATAGCCTCAATTCCTGTTTGGCGGCTTCGCCATCAGATTTGTTGGCCTATTACGGACAAACCGTTTGGAATATTCAAAATTCTTTTGATAACTTTTGTGAGGCTTACTCTGAAGATGATGAGTTCAAGTTTGGTTATAATTTTCTCCAATCATCAACAAATTTGAACTCATCATCTTCAGAGTAAACCTCACAAAATTTATCAAAAGAATTTTGAATATTCCAAACGGTTTGTCTGTAATGGGCAAGAAAAAACAGTTTATAACAAAATCCAAGATGGTCAACAGGAAGTACACTTGAATTTCAGATGTTGGTGTGCGTTCAATTCTCCAGGGAATTTTAGGAAAAGTGAACTGTGAATTTATCACAAACTCTTCAAATGATATAAACTTCTTGGGTACATTCAGGGCATGATCTTGAAGATACCTATCAAGTTTCGTGATGATACGTAGATGCTTTGCTGAGATACACCCTCACATCCTGTTTTTCGCATTTTCCAGCATGTTACAGAAGAACGAGTTTGAATATCAAAATTAATAATAAATAATAATATTAACAACAACAACAATAAATTATTAATAATTACAAGTATTAATAGGTGACTTTTCAACTTGTACATGCACTACATCAGAACTGTCTCTCCTTTCATTGTAAAGTGGGTGGGGCTAATCTTGGGTAAAGTGTATGTATTACTCTGACCAATCACAAAGCTGATATCACTCCTTAGTTCCACATAACTTTTATCAAAACTGTTCCTGCTTGAAATGTCTCTTCTGAGCAGCCTAGCCAGTAAAATCTAACCTCACAAGTGAAAGTTAACCTCAGAAGTAAAATCTAACCTCACAAGTGAAAGAATGTTAACCTCACAAGTGAAAGCTAAACTCACAAGTGAAAGAATGTTAACCTCATAAGTGAAAGTTAACCTCACAATTAACATCTAACTTCCAAGTGAAAGAATGTCAACCTTACAAGTGAAAGTTAACCTCACTAGTGAAAGCTAACCTAGCAAGTGAAGCTAACCTCACAAGTGAAAGTTAACTTCACTAGAGAAAGCTAACCCAGCGAATGAAAGCTAAACTTACAAGTGAAAGCTAACCTACCAAGCAAAAGTTAACCTCACAAGTGAAAGTTAACCCCACAAGTGAAAGCTAGCTAACCTAGAGAGTGAAAGCTAACCTACTGAGTAAAAGCTAGAATAGTGGGTGAAAAGTAAACGAGTGAGAGCTAACCTAGTGAGCATAGCCTACTGTGATAACTCTATATTTGATCAGCAGGTTGAGCTGGTGTTGGAGCAGTGTTTCATCATATTCTCTCTTTTTATTCCAAATTTTCCAGATGTTTAATGTTTTTAATATTTACACTGTGTTCCCAGGGATTTTAATGATCACTGTTTATGAAAGCTGTTGTTTGATCTCTTTTCTCTCACTCCCTCTGTGAAGGTGATGTTCACTCTGTCAGAGCTCTGGTCTGTTACTGAGAGACAGGGTCACTATAAGCTACTGAAGCCATGGTGGGAGGTCTTCATGGACTATCTGGTGCTCCTCATGCTCATGGTGTCAATCCTGGCCGGGACTCTGTTACTCTCGCGAGATGGGGTGGTGTGTGTCCCCATACGTTCCCACTCAAGCAACTCCAGCACTTCTTTTGGAATTCCCTCGGATCCCGTCACACCTCATACTGCATCAAGTGTCCCCATATCTAGGAGTCTGGCTAAAGGCATTCGGACCGACCTTGACTACCAACAGTATGTCTATGTGAGCACCGTGTGCTACCACGAGGCTCTGCCATGGTTCTCACGTTTTCTGCCCTATGTCACCTTACTGCAGTCGTTGCTCCTGCTGGCTAGTGGTTCCTTCTGGTTCCACTTCCCACTCACCTCTGCCCGCATTGAGCACTTTTTAACCATCCTTGCCAAGTGCTGCGAGTCACCCTGGACCTCCAGGGCACTTTCCCATGCTGCCAAGCTGGACAGAGCACATCACAGTCGCCCTTCCGATGAGGACAGAGGGATAAGGACCCAAGTGCCTCACACTCCTAAACTCTTTACTCGACAGTCCAGCCTTGACTCTGGGACTGACAGCCCCCTGTTGGCCAGGACGGGTAGTACCTCGGCCCAGCCTTCTCCATGTCCATCCAATTTGTCTCACTGCTCCACACTGTCCTCTCTCTCGATCCTAGAACCTGCTTCCCTGCATAAGACAGCTACTGTTCTTCCAGAAGGTTCTAGCACCGGGCCCTCGTTAGACCGGAGTGATGGAGAACAGGCCAGAGCTCTGTTTGAGAGAGTCCGCAGGTTCCGGGCACATTGCGAGAGCTCTAATATCATTTACAAGGTCAGCAGAAGGTTCGGAACACCAGTTATATATAATTCTGCCTTGGTTATTTGGTAATGATAATCCTGGGTCCCCTGTCTCTTTTCTCTCAGGTGTACACAGCTCAGACCGTGTTCAAAGTGCTGAAGTTCATTGTGATTGTGAGCTACACCACACCTCTACTGGGCTCCATCTCTTTTACTTACATCTGCCAGCCCCATTCCCATGCTTTAACAGGATACCACACCTTCCAGTGCAGCCACCTGCTATCATCTGTCCTGCGCAAGCTGATGAAAGCCTACATCTGTCTCGTGGGCCTTTATGGCCTGCTGGGCATCTACACCCTTTTCTGGATTTTCCACAAGTACGCTTGTGAGCAATAGTTTATCAAGAGTAAGAGTACAGATCTGGGATCAGGTCCCTTTTATCTATATAATTGTCGTTATTTTCATGAAAATGGGGGAAACTGATCCTGATCAGCACTGTTACTCTGAGGCTTGTGTATCCTTCTATGCTGTAGTCCATGGGTCCTGATGTAATTATATTCTGGAAGAAACTGAAAAATAGGACACCATTTTAAATCTAAGCAGCAAGAAATGTTACAGGAGTATACAGTGGCTTCCAAAATAATTGGTACTTTTCATGAAATTGAGCAAAAATTAACATATAAAAATAACACTGGATTCAAAATTATGGCTATAAACATATTTCAGGGAAACACAGGCAACAACAAAGTTCTTGGGGACTGAAAGCAAGTTAAAAATAATATAACATTTTGTATATTTATAAATTAATATTTTTTGGTGGAATTTGTTTTCAAGAATGACAATTTGCATTAATTAATTAAATAATTAATTAATACTCCTTAGCGAATATTTTGGCACTTATATTTATGAGAGAAAATATTACTATTTTAGAAAAGTAGTTCTAATAAGAATTATGTTTTGCTACAACAATGATAAATAGTTAAATTTCAATTATTGTACATAATTTTTATACAATCATTTGTTTTTTATGACTGGTGCCCATAATTCTGGAGGACAGTGTATGGCCAAGTATCTTCTTACCTTTATCTCTCTTTGTAAATGAAAGCTCTCTGTCATCTAAAATGTCATTCCTCGTTGTCTCTATGTAGTCATTTTTTTCCATTTTCCCCATTTTCTTCCGAATTTGGTCACCTGCCAATTCCCACCCACCAGCCAGCTCTCCGCTATCATATGAAAGCTACCAACTGGGGAGGATGAAGGCTAACATGTGCTTCTTCCAAGACATGTGAAGCCAGCCAACCACTTTTTTTTACTGCTCGTTATAGTATGTCAAATGACAGCATAATACACTCAGAGGAAAGTGCTATCTGCCCTCCTTTGCATACATGAGCTCATAAACACCCTGATTGATTATTGTATTTGTGATTGACAGGGGAGAGAAAGTATGCCCCTCCCACCCAGACAGCACAGCCAGTTTTGCTCTGAATAACCAAAAAAAATTAAAATAAAACAGGCAGTTTAAATTTGCTTCAGAAGCCAAAAGTGGATGGGGAAAACTGGTTTAGTTCTTATCCATTAGTTGATCTGCTGAATAATACTAACTCATTTGTTTATCTTTCCTTCCAAGTTTTCAGTCAAGCATGGAGATGAATGCTAACAAAGTGAGTAGATGTGATTAGTGTATCTTTTAACAAAACACCTGCTACTCTCTTATTAGATTCAGACTGATGACCAAATTTTCTTTGGTTCTTTAGTGCATCAATAGAAGTGGTGCTAGTGAGCAACTAGGAACAGAGAATCTGCTACAGATTACATAAAAACTTACTGGGTACCTGAAAAGGTTCCTTTGGTGCTGCCATTAACATTACATTAATAAGAACTGTAAATGGGCTCTGTTGCTCAGTAGCACTTCTTCCCATAGAACTCATGAACAGCTTTCTGACATTTTCAGCAGGTCTCTGTCTCATTCCCAGGTCTCTGAGACAGTACTCGTTCCAGCATCTGCATGAAATAGGTTCCATGTTGGACGCACCAGACCTGTGTAATGACCTGGCCTTCTTGTTACACATGACAGATCAGTACGACCCCTTGCTGGCTCAGCGTCTCTCAGTTTTCCTGTCTCCTGTCAGTGAGACTCGGCTCATGGAGGAAAACTTGGAGCGTCGCTGGAACGCTGCCCGTCTACGCTCAATGATAACCTCCGATCACAAGGGGCGCTCGCTGCTGCAGCTGGTGGCCGTTCCACATCTCCCTCCTGCACTCTTCACCCTGAGCCAGCTGGAAGTGCTGAAGCTGGAGTTAATTGGAGATGCTAAGCTAACAGTACAGATCTCCAATATGACTGCCCTGAGGTGATGATAGTTTGAAGGGTAATCTACAGGTTGTTTTTGCAGGTCACACTTGAATTTCTTTCCAGACCCTGGGACATTATTTTTTGAGCCCAGGAGTGGTCCACGGACCCACTCCATAGTTCTCTTGGAAATGGTGGTCTGGGGTTTGCTTCATCTGAACAGAACCCCATGACAAATACAGGTCATGTATTTGAGCCAAGTGTGAAAACGCCCTTAGTTACACACTGTTTGGATGGAGAATCCCAGAGCATGGGATGGTTTTTGACAGCCATGTCATAGCCCATGTTCACAGAATATCTAAAGTAGATAATAGATCAGGAAAGTTAAAATTTTTCAGGTCTATTTTCATTGTTTTTGTTTTAATGAAACCCAAACTAACACTTTCTTTCCACAGAGAGCTTCACTTGTACCACTGCTCAGCCACTGTGGAGTCTGGTGCACTTACGGTCCTCCAGGAGCGTCTGGAGTCTCTGCACCTCACCTTCACCCAAGCTGCAGAGATCCCTGGCTGGGTATACTCGTTGCGCAGCCTGCAGGAGCTCCACCTGAGTGGACGAGTGGCCAGTGAGGGCACTATTGGCCGTGGCTGGGCACTGGGCAGCCTACGCTATCTGCGCCACCTTCGGGTCCTCGCATTGCGTGGCACGCTCCAGAGAATCCCGTCAGAGCTGAGCGAGGTTGCAGGCAGCTTGGTGCATTTGGAGATCCACAACGAAGGTGCCAGGCTGTTGGTATTAACAGGACTGCGACGGCTGGTGGGGTTGACTGAACTGGAGCTGCGGGGATGCCAGCTTGAGAGATTGCCTTCTGCTTTGCTAGCACTAACAGGACTGCGCAGTTTGGACCTGCAGCACAACAGCCTGAGGACATTGGAGGAACTGCTGGGACTGCAGCATCTGCGGCGTCTTTCCTGCCTTCGATTGGCCCACAATCGCATACTGGCTCTTCCTACCAGTGTGGGAGTCCTCCGGGCCTTGGAGCTCTTGGACTTGGCACACAATGAGCTGCGGAGTCTTCCACCAGCTCTTTTCACAATCCATCGACTCCGGCGCCTCCTGCTGGCTGGGAACCTGCTTGAGGAACTGCCTGCTGAAGTGGGGGCACTCACTCTCCTTAGTGAGCTTGACCTAAGCAGGAACAGGCTTGAGAGGCTTCCAGAGGTGCTTTTTGCCAACTGCAAGGAGTTGCGCATTCTGAATTTGGCCAACAACTCCCTAGGATCCCTGAACATGGGATTGGGCTCTTTGAAGCACCTTTCCAAGCTGGATGTACAAGGAAACAACCTTGAGGAACTGCCCATTGAGCTTGGTTGCTGCTCAGGGCTTCGTGGAGGTGGTTTGCTGGTGGAGAGCTGGCTACTACACACTTTGCCAAGTCACATCAGGGATTTCCTCCAGCAGCCATCTTGTGCTTCTTCTGAAGCTAATTCACGCCCTTGTTCAGATATATTCCCTGCGTTCTCCGCCGCCCAGTGGAGCTTTCTCTCCTCTGTGGAATCACAGATATAGTTGAGAAGAGATCTGAAAATGCTTTCAATTTAATGTTGAGAAAATCAGTGTGTGTTTTTTAGGCAACAACTTTTGGCCTGAATTTGCTAGAAGAATGCAGCAGTTTCTTCTTGAATTCTTTTGTGTTGAGTTTCAGTGGAAAGCAAACTGCAGACTCATTTGCACATTCTTATGATGAATAATAAGTTCAGGATCAAACTGGGCTAAAATAATAACCACAAATATTTAGCTCAGTATTAAAATCATGATTACTGATCACAATTAATTAACCAATTTAAGAACAGTTTTATTAACTTTATTATTTTATTATTTAAAATCAGTAGAAAACAGTCATTTATTTAACACTGAGTATTATAAACCTATATTTATCTGAATGTATTAAATCACTCACTCACAAAGTTGTACTAAAAATAAAATGTTAGCAAAAATAAAATGTTATCAGACTAACTTTAGCTAAGCACAGCAATGTTGCAATGGACAGACAACTGCATGAAAACTGATGTTTAAAAAGTAATCTAGGGTAATAGGCTAGTGATTTGCCTGTATCTCTAATAGTTTTAAAATAGTCCTTCTATACGTCATCATCATTCACAAACTAACAGTAGGCCAACCCCAGATTCTGAAGTCAGTTACATATCAAGTCAAAGGCTACTAAATCGTATCATATCCTATAGCAGCAGATTCAGTGATATCGCCAAATATCAAATCATTGCCTTATGAATCCAAATCGTATTGTAGCATGTGAAAGCCTGAGGTTTACTCCGCCTGCTGAATACTGTCTATTTACGTATGTGTTATGTGTTCACAGTTATGGCTGAATAGCAGGAGAGAAAGGTCTTGTTTTGGTTCTACAGCAAAGCTGCATTTTATATTTACAGTGGTTTTAAATTGTCAGTATATAATAATATATGTATTTTTTTAAGGTCATCCATTTGTAACTCCATAACATGACTTACAATTAAAAGAATAACATTTGACTAACCTCTCTTTTTCATTGTTTCTTCACGTGCATACTACACTCACTGTCCACTTTATTAGGAACACCTGTATACCTGCACATTCATCCAGTCAGCTAAATCCAGTTAAGGATTAGTGGAGGCAAAAGCTGTAGGACGTTTGGAAAGGTTTTTCTGGTGAGGTCTCAGTGGCAACAGGCTGAGTAGGACTATCCAGGCTTCTTTATTCCCCAGCCACAGATACCAGCTGTGAGAATCTCGCCAGTGGTCCTGGGTCTGCTCCGGGATCTCCACCAGTCGGACATTCCTAAAACAGCTTTAGCAGTAGCCAACCAGGCAAAATCATTCTCCTGTCAATTCAGAGGAGGAGCAGTGGCTCTATTCTGAGGCTCTACAGGATTGTAAGGCACCTCACATGATCACAGAGAGCAATCTTATTTACACCGCCTGTATTTGCAACCTTATTCCTTTAGCCACTACCCACAGCTCATGACCATAGGTGAGGATGTGTATAAGTATCTTATGTGAATAAGATCCCAAGATACTTAAACTTCTCTGCCAGGGGCAAGGTCACTTCCCTCACCTGAAGAAAGTGTCCCATACTTTTCCATGGCCTCCGACTCACTCTTTTCCATCCCAGCTGCCTCACCCTCAGCAGCGAAACACTCAAGTGCATGTCTGAAGGTCCATTTCTGATGGTGCTGAGTCAACATCATCCGCATATATCAGGGATGCTACCCCTAGCCTCTCCCATACCGGAAACCTCTGTATCCACAAACAGGAGTGGAGATTAGACATGCTATTGACAGAGAATGACACCCATGTTAAACAATTTCAACTTGACATTAAGAATACAGACAGAACTAGCTCACTGTGCTAATACAGAGGCCCATACAGAGGCCAAATTACACAAACTAGAGTCCCAGATAACCCATATCTCCCACAACATATGTTGAAACCCACAATTATAAGCTTCCTCGTAATTCACAAAACACTTGTAGACTGGAATAGCATTCTCCCTTGACTCCTCACAAAGTTGTGCAAGAGGAAAGAACTGGTCCATTGTTCCATGGCCAGGGCAGAACCTGCATTGTTCCTCATGAATCATGGGTGTCATATGGAGTCTCTTCTCTCCTGACTTATACTTTTCCTAGAAGGCTGAGGGGTGCGATTCTTAATAATTGGAAAACACCCTCTGGTCTCTCCTTTTTTAAAAATTAGGCATTTTGGACTACTCACAGTCCAAAGGCACTGCCTTAGATCTCCATGCAACACTGAAGAGACACGTTTATTTTCCCCAAGTCATATTCTCATCTTTTCAAAGTCTGTGGCCCGAATCAAACGTGGTAACATGAAACACCACTATGACCACTTTGCTTTTAAAACATGACAACTTTGTTTTTTTTCTTCATTTGCTCTAATAGCTCCACTCAGTGTCTTGTTATCTAAGCAAGAAAATATTCATTCTGAAAATACTCGTCAATCATTTTTCAGAATCATCATTATTGATTATTTGGACTACTTGTTGCAGCCCTAGAGTTTACCATATTTATTTTTGTTTCATAATGATGATAAAAAATTCTATTAAATCATGCCACAGCTTCTTTACTGTAGCAGAATGAACATAATCATAATAATAATAAGGGATAAGACCTTTGCTGAGAGCATGCATGCCCTGAGTCTCTCGCATGTCTTGTAATGAGCGGTGAGAGGCAGGATGTAAGTGCGTACGATCTGCGTGTAGGTTTATTTGGGGCTTTCCACAAATCAGTATCAAAATCTGTAGCATGTAGCAAGGTCCAAACCAGAAAACATGGAACAAGGCAAGAAACAAGACAATAAACAAGGCTTAGTAATGCAGATAGATTAAAAAATGCTGAGACTTTACAAATGACCCAAAGACACAGGAAGGTATAAATAGACAAACTAATCAGGACCTAAACACAAAGTAGATGAACACAATCAAGACAAAACAGGGGTGGAGACAGGAATGAAACAGAAACCAACACAGGTTTGAGTAGATGGCAAAGGGGGGAATCTGTGACATCGCTCTCCATCAACTTGTTGTTTTTTTTATATATATATATTTTTGGAGGTCGCTATATTGGGAGAATAGTTCATATTTCATCTGGAGTCCTGTCGTCATCTCAAAGGCCAATTAACACAGCATGTTTCTGAAGAGTTTTTTGATATATGTCGCACTAACACTTCAACAATAACATGCTTATTCAGGAACAAACTTCCTTCACATACTTCAGTGAACTATATTGTAAATACAACCAACAAAGCATTGACTGTCCCCGTTCCTCACGTTTCATCCACTGACGCTGCTGTACATTGACATGCACGGATATTAAAACATACTCCAGTGGATCTGTCTTCGCGTTGAAAGCGGCGGAAAAATCAGTCAGTTGCTAGAGATCACAATGCTGAGTGCAGCTTCTAGCATTTCTGATGAAAGCTGAATGAGGAATGGAGTGCTTTCAACATCTTTAACGTATATAGACAATAACAGACACCTCAAATTCTAACCTTGTGGAACCCCAGCTATAAAATCCAGCATAATAGAATAAAACCCATCTGTAAATACACACTGAGATCAGCCCAATATCTTGCCCTTAAAATAGTTTCCTGTATTTTGTCCCAGGTAGGAGCACTGGTTCACCCGAAGTGGCTTTGACAAATCTGTAGGAAAATGGACCTGCAAAAACTAGAAACTCACCATAGTATTATTAATTTAAAAAATATTATCACCCCTAACATTTAAATAAAAATAAACAACAAATTGTCTACATTTTTTTTTTTTTTTTTTTTTTGTAGCTACGCTCAGTGTCCAGGAACTTTGTTGTTTTTTTTTGGCCATTTCTTGTTACACTGGGATGAAAATTGTGTGATACTACACACAAACGTATGTATAAATTCCTTTCCATCATGAGTTCATCCACTGAACGTCCCAAACCCATGTCTCTGCAGTGACTGTAACTTTCTCCAGAAGGTTTATTGTGTCACAGTGTTATTCATTTCATTTCATTTCATTTCATTTCCTCAGCCAGCTGCATGAGGATGAAGATAAAGATGATGTGCGCTCCAATGTACAGGACAAAGCACGTGGGTGAGTAAAATTCAAAACCAGAGAGAGAGAGAGAGAGAGAGAATTTAAGTTAAAAAAAGGGAGGAAAACTGCACAATCTGGCAACACACTCAACCCGCCCTAATGACGGACAGACTCGACTAACCAATCACGGTGCAGCTGCGTAAACTCTCGCGTTGTTGGACATCCGAATCATCCAATCATATCGCTTCTTTACGGGGAGGGCGGGTACTTCCGGGTTGCTGTATAAACCCGAGGCCTGCGCGTGTGCTTGTAACAGCTTTCCTCCTTCTGCTCCGGGTTTATTTGCTTGTAAAGGTGAGCTTGCTTTGTTTTGTTTTGAATTAAATACAATCAACATTTATAGCTATATTTAAAAAAAAATCAATCTTTGTGTCAGTGAAGACGGTTTGTTGTTTTGTTTGAATGAAAAGTAAGCAGCAGTAGCGATGCGTGTTAGCTTATTGAAATGCTTTGCTAAGCGCGGAGGCTAGTTAGGCTAATTAGCATAGCTGGCTGTTTAGCTCGAAACTATTCGTTTTCTGGGTTATTGTTTAATAATGTGTGTTTAGTTAGGTCAGATAGTAACAAATGGTAACACTAGTAAATAATTAGACACAGGAAGGAAAAAGATTTAAACGCTAAATAGTAAATAAGTGTACGGCTAATACCCGGTTAGCTTTTAGCAATGATGGTGGCCTTCATTGTTTCCAGCAAACACTGTTTCTGAGTACAGAAATGTTTATTTATCTCTCTCTCACACACACACACACACACACACACACACACACAGAGAGAGTGCTTAATGATATAATTATTAAAGTAATAGCTTTATGCGGTTAGATTTCAGCCATTAAGGCGAATAAGTTAAAGTTCAAGCCCAAATGCTTATCTAGTAAAGATGTAGAGCCCTAGTTAGGGTGTAAGGGCTCTTTACTTCTTTCCCTATGTAGTGCACAGGGGTAGGGGGCGGCCGGTTATTTGGGACGCAGTCACGACTAGTTTGACTGCAGGAAAACAGCTGGTGGGATTCAGAAGGGAAAAAAAAGTAGAGAATACAACAATAAAGTGAAAATCTTTATAAAGAGACATAAGAGAAGAAATCATTTGCACTAGACTGCAGTTAGGACACACAAGACTAAACAAGACCTGATTTCTCATGGGTAAGTCAGATACAGATAAATGTGAGGTGTGTCAATGTAAAGAACCTGTGAAGCAGGTATTAATTGAAAATCAGGAAATATAAAGCTGGGGAGAAAAAAAAAAGATCAAGACTGGAAGGAAATGAGAGATTAAAGGTTTAGTAGAAATAGGAAATAATCAAGTGGAAGTCGTCAGGGCTTCAGTCACATTTCTACATTTTTACGATGTTCTGTAACTCGCCAGAAAGCTAAAAGAAGAAGAAGAAGAAGAACCGTCGGTGGCCGGATTGTGTTCTGGTTTATTAATAAAAACAAACTCTGTGATGGAGGAAATGTGACAGATTCAGTTTAATAGTGTTAATAATAGCTATTATTATTATTATTATTAAGCAATAATTTGAAGTAGGGCTGCACAATATATCGAAATTATCGAACTATCACAAATATAAACATCGCGATACACCTATCGCAAGGGCTTGTGATAACTGAATGATTTTAATACTTCAAAAAGTTGCGAAAAGTCAAAGTTTTAGGGCGACGCAGAGAATGTTTTTTCCTCAAAAGAGCATGAAACGTACACAGTCGGTGTTATTTAATTTAAGTTGATTTTACACACATGTAGCGTCATCGCGCCGCAGTTTGCGTTATTTAACAAGTTATCGCATGTTGCGGTTTTCTTCGATATCGTGCGCGGCCCTGGTTTGAAGCTGCTCCGGTATAAAGTTAGTCATATAATCTAAAGGTTTGTGTTTGGAGATGGACGATTTGAGCAGAACGTCATATCGCAGTCTTTTTCACGATAAAATATGGCACGGTGTTTTGCAGACACGGCGTTATGCAATAATCTTCCTTTATTTTCTGTTCATCGTTTCCAAACTATTATTATCTTTTAACGAAGGAAGGGAGGGAAAGCGAAACCGTTTGTCGATAAACAGAGTTTAAGTCGTTACACGGAGCACAAACGTTGGGATTGTTTTACAGGGTGGAATTGGGGTGAAAAGCTGGAAGTTATTCCCTGCGGAAAATCAGAACAACCAGGGGGGAGTTGCTCTGGGGTCTGCCTGTGTGTCTGTTTATTATTATTATTATTATTATTTATTATTATTATTAATTTTTTTTAAGTAGCCATGTTGACTGGATTTCTGGCACTTTAAATAACTGCAGTGGGCGTGTGTTTAAAAAAAAAAATAATAATAATTAAGCGAGAGAGTATGTTTTCACGTCCACACGAAAACACAAGTTTTAAACCTCTCTGCACTCGAGGCTTTGTTTTCCGTTCCGTATGGAGTTCTCTGTAACCTGTAGACGTGTTTGACGGGGTGCAGTGTGTGAACTGCACTTGATTTCAGACTCCTTCTCACTTCTCCCTCTGTGTGTGTGTGTGTGTGTGTGTGTGTGTCTCTCCAGTATGGCCGAGAATGACGCCGATAACGAGCTGTTGGACTACGAGGAGGACGAGGAGCCTCAGGGAGCACCGGAGAGCGCCACCCCAGCCGGGAAGAAGGAGGTGAAGGGTTCCTACGTGTCCATCCACAGCTCCGGCTTCAGGGACTTCCTGCTCAAACCCGAGCTCCTGAGGGCCATCGTGGACTGCGGCTTCGAGCATCCGTCAGAAGGTAACATCTGAGTAACCTTAAATAAGAGTAACTAATCTAGACATGATGTGATGTTTGGATCTGATTCACATGGTTGTGTGTGTGTGTGTGTGTGTGTTTCAGTTCAGCACGAGTGTATCCCACAGGCCATCCTGGGCATGGACATCTTGTGCCAGGCGAAGTCAGGTATGGGGAAGACGGCAGTGTTTGTTTTGGCCACGCTGCAGCAGATCGAGCCCGTGGATGGACAGGTACGTCTTCCGCTCATCGGTCAGGTGTCGGGAACGTTAAACTAGTTCAGCTCCACACAATAGCGTTTGCCTTCTATCGTCCAATCAGGTGTCGGTGCTGGTGATGTGTCACACGCGCGAGCTGGCCTTCCAGATCAGCAAAGAGTACGAGCGCTTCTCTAAGTACATGCCCACGGTGAAGGTGGCCGTGTTCTTCGGCGGCCTGCCCATCAAGAAGGACGAGGAGGTGCTGAAGAAGAACTGCCCTCACATCGTGGTGGGAACGCCGGGACGCATCCTCGCACTCGTCCGCAACAAGACGCTCAGCCTCAAAAACGTCAAACACTTTGTTCTGGACGAGTGCGATAAGATGCTGGAGCAGCTCGGTACGAACCTTCTCACGTTTTCCTCTTTAGTGTGCGCTCTCGGCACGTTTTCTCTACTGCGTGATGGAGCCAAACGTTTGCTGTTGCTACTACTGGACGTTTGTGACTCTTTAGACAAACACGTTTTTAAAAACGGCTTCCGAATGTTACTCCTTTCTCGGGTTTGTGGGAAATGAACAGGAACCCCATAGTTCTGGTTCCTGGTGTGTTTTGTTCTTCATCGTGCAGTGGAAAAAACGTCCTTGTGGTGAAGTGAAGTGGAAACAAATTGACAAATTGATGGTGGAAATTAAATTAATCTGTTACTTGTTTAAAAAAAATTAATTACTTGCAAGTGAGCTGGAATTTAATTCAGTGTGGCTGAGAAGTTCAGGGAGCTGTACTTAAAACATCTAGTGCATTGTGTTGTCTGCATGATTGATGCTTACTCTCTCTCTGTCTCTCTCTCTCTCTCTCTCTTTCTGTGTCTGTCTCTGTCTTACTCTCTCTCTCTCTCTTTGTGCCTCTGTCTCTCACTCTTTGTTTTGCTCTGTTTCTCTTTGTATCTGTGTCTCTCTCTCTTTCTGTTTCTCACTCTTTGTGTTTCTCTCATCTCTCTCTTCTGTGTTTCTCTCATCTCCCTCTTCTGTCTCTCTCTCTTTCTGTTTCTCTCATCTCTTCTTTGTGTGTTTCTCTCTCTCTCTCTCTCTCTCTCTCTCTCTCTCTCTCTCTCTCTCAGATATGAGGCGTGATGTGCAGGACATCTTCAGACTCACCCCTCATGAGAAACAGTGTATGATGTTCAGCGCCACCCTGAGCAAAGAGATCCGGCCGGTCTGTCGCAAGTTCATGCAGGATGTGAGTGTTTACAACAATCTGCAGTGAGGAAGTCTCAGACTCTAAACACACTGCTGTACTGGTACAGGAAATGACATCACAAAACAGCCTAGGGACTCTTAGCCTTTGTTAGTTTCTAACAGCTTTTTTTTTTATGTCAGGGGAAACTTGCAGAATAAGTTATCATCTTTTTAAATCTCAAGTTCAACCTGTTTCTTTTTTTGTTTTTTTTCTCCCCACCTTTTCCCTATCAGCCGATGGAGGTGTTTGTGGACGACGAGACGAAGCTGACGCTGCACGGCCTGCAGCAGTACTACTGCAAACTGAAGGACAGCGAGAAGAACCGCAAGCTCTTCGACCTGCTCGACGTTCTCGAGTTCAACCAGGTGAGAACGCCTCGTATGAAATCGCCGGCTCTCGTCTTTTGAAGCCGGGTTGCCGTGCGTCGCTCACAGGCGCGCTGTAATTCCCGTTTTGTCCTGCAGGTGGTGATCTTTGTGAAGTCCGTGCAGCGCTGCGTGGCTCTGTCTCAGCTGCTGGTGGAGCAGAACTTCCCAGCCATCGCCATCCACAGAGGCATGGCTCAGGAGGAGAGGTACAAACACACCGCTACACACTCGCTGCATCAAACCGGTTTAAACAGGTTTCAGTGCTAGTTTTCCTGTGGTGTTTTTTCAGTTATGCAAGGCAGATCACATGACACTGATTTTTCTTGTTTGTTTACTCTCATTTGTTTTTTTTTTTATGTAATATTGGTCATAATTTGAATCATGAAACAATACAGTAAGGAGTAAAGACTCCTTTTCATTCTGTTACAGGAGAATGAAGCATGAAAAACTCTTACATGGGTCATAGATACTTTAAAATGAAACTCCAGGGCTTCACACACTCCGTGTCATGCTGTTAGAGGAAAATAACCAACAGCTGGGTGCTGTGATTTGGCAGAGTTAATGTTACCAACCCATTAGCAGCTTTACTAGGAAACCACACGGTGTAAACTCCTGTCCTGAGGATGTCGGGGAAACGTGGTTACTTCACAGAGCTTCACCTCTGACTGTTAATGGAGACTCCTTCCATAAACGATGAATAAAGATCGTGGAAGGAGCGTAACGTATCCGAACAGACGCGTTAATATAGACCTGCGATTTACAGCTGCACTGCTGTCAGAGCTGCTGTTATAGAAAACTAATTAACACCTTCTGACCAATCAGAGTCGAGAACGATTTGGATAATTATATTGCCGAGGCTCACGGTCATGATGTGTGCGTAGAGTACGAGGTCACCTTCAGAGCAGAGGAAAAAACTGCAAAAAATAAGACAGTGTGTTGCACACGAGTATCTGTTATTTCGCAGTACTGTGTTTGAACATCGGCCAGGTAAACGGCCTGAAGTCAAGGGTGTGTGTGTTTGTTTTTGTTGTTTTTTTTCCCCTCCCTTCTCCACTTGCGGTATAACTGCTGTTCTGTCTCCCAGAAGTGAGAAGACTCGAGTGTGTACGGATTATGAACTCTGATGTTACTGTGAAACATATTAACGATGGCGAAACATGTTTGGAATTGTCTCCTGTGTTTAAACTGTGTGTGTGTGTGTGTGTGTGTGTGTTTTTTTCAGGCTGTCGCGCTACCAGCAGTTCAAGGACTTCCAGAGGAGGATCCTGGTGGCCACTAACCTGTTCGGCAGAGGGATGGACATCGAGAGGGTCAACATCGTCTTCAACTACGACATGCCGGAGGACTCGGACACGTACCTGCACAGGGTGAGTCTCCGTCCTCGTCTCGTCTTAACCAGGTGTTTTCATGAATTAAAAAAAAAAAAAAACTTTCTGTACATAGGCTGTAGTACAGGGGCTCCCACACCACAAACACTCATGAAGTTTCTGCGACCTCTGAGCCTAGACTACCCTACTTTTCTTTTCTTTTTTTTCTTTCTTCCCCTTTCCACGATGAGCTGTGTGAAATGTTTAGCTTTCATTCTCAACTATGAATGAAAACCTTTTCCACTGCTGTTGTGATTGGTGTCATGAGCTGTTTCTCAAATCAAAACTGTAGAAAATCTAGAGGACTGGCACACAAAACAGACCTTTCTGTAGGTTTGAAGGCACAATGAGAGGTTTTTAAAATTCAAGCACTAACTGTAACAGGAAAACCGGTTAGTGTTCGTGCTCAATAGCGGTCTAATATAGTACACAAGCGTGTGAGACACGACGCTAGTGTGTATGGTGGAGGAGGAACTAAACTAAACCAGTGCAGTGTGTCAGGAGAGTGAAAAAGTCTAAAATAACATCTACACTATTAATCCGAACGTGCGCACACAATACGTCTTCTGTATTTCTAATCTAAATTTGTAAAATATTGGAATGAAACAAAAGGGGAGGTTGCGAGTTTCTCTCACGACCGCATTTCACCCCACATGGGAACCACTGCTCTAGGATCTGTAACGGGGTTTCCAACTAAAATTAGTGAAAGTCCGATTATGAAATGAAACAACAAATTTATGAAAGTCTGTGAAAGTACTTTCCATTCAGAGCCGCTTTTAGGTAAATAATTTACATAAATGCGTCTGATTGGCTGCTTCTGATTCGCACCTCTGGGGTTGGGGGTTCAGTTCACGCCTCTGTCCTGTGTGCAGAGTTTGCATCTTCTTCCTGTGCTTCGGGGGTTTTCTCCAAGTACTCTGGTTTCCTCCCCCAGCACAAAGACATGCACTGTAGGCTGATTGTGTGTGTGTGTGTGTGTGTGTGTGTGTGTGTGCACGATTGTGCCCTGCAATGTGCTGGCACCCCGCCTTGTGCCCCGAGTCCCCTGGGATAGGCTCCAGGCGCCTGCGACCCTGTGTAGGAAAAGTGGTACGGATGGATGGATGGATGGCTGTATAACGGAGAATCTGCTACAGAAGGATCATGTTGAAGTCTTCAGAAAGTTCAGCTACAGTGTATTTCTTCACATGCTCTGTTCAAGCCACCGAAATACCGAGGTCCACATCCAGACCTCAGTCTGACAGGTGCCGTGTTTTTCAGGAGATTTTCAGCTTCCGGTGCGAGTCCGTGAACCTGGAGCTTTCTGAGTAGCTCGCTAGAACCGAACAAAGTCTGTGCTGTTGATCTTTTCATTAGAGACTAACGATCGACTCTGCGCCAGATCTCCTCCTCTCCTGTTGATTATTTCCAACACCCCCTTATTTATTTATTTATTTATTTATTTAACGTATTCCACCTCGACTCTGCTCTCCTCCTCAGGTCGCCCGTGCTGGTCGTTTCGGCACTAAAGGTCTGGCTGTAACCTTCGTGTCCGACGAGACGGACGCCAAAACGCTGAACGACGTGCAGGACCGCTTCGAGGTCAACGTCGCCGAGCTGCCAGAAGAGATCGACATCTCCACTTACAGTAAGATTTCTCTCTCTCTTTCTTACAGGATGGGTTTGTATTTCCGATTTCACCCTAAACACGTTTGTCCCTCTTCGGTTTTTTTTTTTTCCCTCTTTCTTTTCTCTCCCCCCTCCTCTGTGTAGTTGAGCAGTCCAGATGAGTCGTCGTGTCGTGTCGCGCCTGAGGACCACCGGCTCGCAGACGTACCCGTGATCATGTCGTCGTTGCCTGGCTGCTGGAGGAGTCGCCTCTGGTGCTGTGTTCTGCACCATGACACCGTTTTTAACTTTTTACTGTTTCTCTTTCGGGATGGGAGGAAGGGAGGGGAGGAAAAGATGTCTGCTTTTTGTCCCAAGTCATCTGTTTTTTTGTTTTAAAGGAATTAAAACTTTTTATACAGTTACCATTTATCGTGTTGTTGCTGTTTGACTGCCTCTATTAACACCAGTCTAGCCAGAGTGCGTTCATAATGATTCATCATAATGGTGTTTTAGTGACTTAATGAAGATCAGTGACTGGTTTTATGGTTAAAATCTCAATCCCGGTGACTTTCAAGTTGCTTTTTTCTTTGCTGTAAATTTAGCAGTGGGTGAAAATAAACAATAATTGGAGAAAGACGTTTAAGCTCCAGTTTGTCATTTGGACCCCTAATGAAAGAGGGAGTCTCTCACAGTGCTTTATTTTACTTAAAAAAAATTTTTAAAAAAACAGGGAACTGAGCGAGTTCTCATCACAGCGCTGTTGAATCCTGGATCCTTATTTGTCGGAAGGTGTTGATTAATTTTCTAGAACAGCAGCTCTGACAGTAGCGCAGGTTTATATTAATGCGCTCGTTCCAATACGGTGTCGTTTCTATAGTAACGGCTCATTTACGCCGGACACTTCGGATTAAATTAGAAATTGAAATTAAAGATTGAAATTGTTGAAGTGGTGAATTTTTCTTTAAGGAGATGTTATATTGACAAACATTTTATGGAAGGAGTCTCCAGCATCAACGTAAAGCTGTAAGTTTTCCGACATCTTCAGGACAGAGGAGTTAACGCTTCGTGGTTTCCTGGTAACATCACAAGCTGCATTTTCGTTTGTCTGCTTTTTCTTATTAACTCCAAGAGAGTGGGGGGGAAAAAAGAGGCTGGTGAGGGAATGACTGTTTATAGCTGTTATAATGTGAGTGACGAGAGGAACTAACTTGTTTCATGGATGTTCCGCAACATTAAATGTAAATAGAAATGGATTAAAAAAAAAAAGGTGTTTTTTTTGATTAACAAAAATAAATCATTGGAAAATTACTGAGTTATAAGAGGAATAAAACACTTTGGGGGGGAAAAGTATCAACAACGTTATCCGGTTTTCCTAGAACAGCACCTATTGTTTTATTCCTTATATATAGACTTTAAGGTTAAAGCGTCTGTATGAACTTTTTTTTTCCAGTCACCATTAATTTAGATGAGACGGAAGGTCCGGTTCTCTTCAGCTCTAATAATACTGATAGCTATTTTTACCCGTGTGTGTGATCTTAGTCTTGCTAAGCCAATAATAGGCCTAATAGGAAAATAGTTTTATAGATCTCACTAGATTAAAATGCTTCAGTAAGTAACAGATGCAGACCTCATTAAAATGGATTTAATACACACACACACACACACACACACTGTGGTTATGTGTAGCACGTGTGTGTTTGTCCTAAAAAGAGCTCCAGGCCTGAATTCCTGTTCAGATCATTGTGTCTGTTTTTATAAATAAAAAAAAAAAAAAAAAAAAGTGACACGCTTATGACATCATGTCGGTCGTTCCTGGCTGTGTGACATGTTTGGAAGAAAACTTCCCGTATCTGTGTTCGTTCACTAGAATCAGCAGCGATGGTAAAAGAAAAGTAAACATGTCTTTTAGTCATCTAAATAAATTCTCTCATAAATGTTAAGATAAATCTACAGCTTCAAATTCTTCACTCAAGTCAAAGGAGAAAAGTAAAACTACATAAATGACTCCCAAAAAGCTCCTGATGACAAATTGGTGCTTCTTTCACCAGATGAATGTGAGCACGCAAACATTAGCTGAGGCCAACTAACAACACCTTTGTTCTTGTTGTTAAAGTTGAGGTTTGTTAGGGATTTAGATCGACTCGTTGAAGATGTCTGATGCTGACCAGTCGTCCTTTATCTTTATAAATGTACGATCGTAGAGAAATGTAGTGAGGAGAAAGTCTTTTGGAATTGGGTTAAAAAAAGAAAAAGAAGTAGAGATACATAAAATCAGACGACGTATTCTGTTACATTTCTGATAATGAGCACTGGACGAGTTGCATGGCTTCCTGTGAGTTTTTGACAAACCAGAGACAAAGTTGTGTTTTGGTTAATTTCCCAATGATACACGACATCAAGCGTATTGTTCAGACTGTTCACTCAGAACTGATGTCTGGTGTGTGTGTGTGTGTGTGTGTGTGTGTGTGTGTGTGTGTGTGTGTGTGTGTGTGTGTGTGTGTGTGTGTGTGTGTGTGTGTGTGTGTGTGTGTGTGTGTGTGTGTGAGAGACAGAGACAGGATGTATTTTTGAGGACATTTCAGTTGCTAAAGACTAAACGACTCCAGGATTATTTGAGTCTGAGCTGGATGAATTATGATCTGTATAAAATAAAAGTATGAACACAAGATCAAATAGTCCAGATGTCTTGGCATTGGGCATGAGAAGCACTTTACAGACAGCTGATATTTAAAAAAAAAAAAAAAAAAATGCTTTCTCAGACATACATCAACCAGCAACGACAACAACAAAAAAAAAACTACAGTGAAAATTAAAACACCATGTTTACTAAAATAAAACACACATTACGGCTGCTGTAAAGGAATATTTTGGCGAAAAATCAAACGTACACACCTTTAACCTCGCTCGAAACTCGTTTCCCATAAACACACACCCACATCTTTACATACATACAACCGTTTTTGTGGAAACAGAGATAATCTGCATTTACACGTTTAAGATGAAAGAAGAGCATCACATCCAGCCTTCAGAAATGTTTTGATGAGGGCGTCCTTACGGATTCTGCTGGTCCAAGATGGCGCCCCTTTAACGTTCCAGTCTTCAGCTGCACGGTGAAGTTTTACTCGTGTTTATAGAGTGCTGTAAGTCCCGAGTCGTCACTCACACTGCTTTCATGCTTTCATACCACCAGCACACGTTTAGTTGCAATCGTAGGTGGAGCGCTGAAAAAAATCCAACTTTTCAGAAGAGTACAGTGTGATGTTAAGAGCTTCTTTTTTTTTTTTTTA
Source organism: Pangasius djambal (assembly GCA_022985145.1). Taxonomy (NCBI): domain Eukaryota; kingdom Metazoa; phylum Chordata; class Actinopteri; order Siluriformes; family Pangasiidae; genus Pangasius; species Pangasius djambal. The sequence goes on from CM041003.1 coordinate 3,148,465, forward strand.
ACTTCCTGAACCAATCAGGATGCGTGTTGGGGATCGTTTTTAAAAAATGTACAAAAAAAAAAAACAAAAAACCAAGGAAAACAGTCCTAGTGAGAAATAGAGCTTTGTTTTACAACCGTAAAAAACATTTCGTTTCCAATATTCCAACACTGCAGTGTAACTTAAAGTGTATGTTTGGGACGTTCACCTGTACGTGACGTGACGTCTCACTTTAACTTTAACTACACAAGCAGCTCAAATTCTCAAATTTTCTGTCAAGCAACCTCATCGCCAGAGTCACACCAATCTTTACCTCATCTGCATTACTGATAATTATAAATCTAATCTAATTAGCAAGCTAGGCTGGTTAGTTAGCCGATACTAGTTAGCTAGGACTGGTAAGAACGTTGCTATGGTTACAGTCAAAGCAGCCAAAAGCAGCATCTTGTCCACTACTTTTTGAGTAAGTTTGATTTTTCGCCAAACCATTCCTATTATAATATGTAACGTGGATACTGTTCAAAAGCAATGCGAAGGTGCACATATATTAAAAAAATAATAAAAATACACATTTAGCGTGAACACCACGAACATCAAGCCAACAATGGTGAATATATTTCTACAGTTTGAACCCGGCGTCGTGTGTGAGCCGAGCCGCTCAGGACTGGTGTGCACGTGGGGTGAACTTGTGAGTCACTTGGTTCCAGCTCTTGATGTTTCGCGTGTCGGTTTTTGGTCTCGCTAACGAGGGTGATGTCACCTCCAGCGTCTTGCATATCAGAGCCAGGAGGCAGAAACGGAGACCGCGGCGTCAGAAAGACACACGAGAGCACGAGCATCGTCTGCCTGGGCTTCAGGCATCGTAAGCTAGATTACAGAGCGAATCGGGAGCGGTCCCTGCTCGTCACTTTTAAATTACACGTTTACTTCATATGCTGGCGTTTTTAAAAAAAAAAAAAAATTTTTAACAGCAAAACCAGAGGGCTGCTGATCCCAGGATTGTAATTTGCACCGAGTCAGTGACTCGCCGTGTGGACGCCAGAATGCTAGGGCACTTGGAGAACGTGTCTTTTTCTTTTCCTGGATCCTCGGGCTCGAATAAAGAAAAATCTCTGGCACCGGGAATCAGGGTCAAAGTCAAGTTCACGTGGAGTAAGGCCACATTCTTCTATCCTGGGCAAACAAGTCTGTTTTAAGTCCAGGAATCCATCGTGTTTCCCTTTGTCGCGTGAAGCATGAGCTCCTTCCCACCAACTGACATCATCATCTGACACACAATAAATACCATCATATCGTTATAATAGCTGCGTATAAAAAAGCTGCTGATAGAGTTTATAGGCTTATCCCAGGATCCCATCTGTCCTAGTTTTTTTTGTCTGGGGCAAATGGAAAACAATGTTGAGAAGCATATTTCCCACTGTGAAGTTTTTCCTGGGTTAAAAGGACACACTTCTTTCAGGTCCAACCCTAATCACAGATTCTCACGCTAGTCCACTAGTCCAACAGGCCCTTTTCATTGAGGGTCAAATACAAAACGTCTTCATAAGATCATATCCTTTACTTTCCACCAGGTTTCTTCAGTGAGTCTCACCAAATCTGTGATGGAATAAACTACAAGTGTACACTACAAGTTCTCTATACTAAATACTCCTGGCTGTTCTCGTCCGCTTGTCCAAGCTCTCACTCCGTCTACAAGTGTTTGCGACTCCAGGCCGTCAGTTTGACGTCTGCTCTTGAGACGTACGCCTATTCTATCGGGGATTGGCTGGGGGAAAAGGAAGGGGCGGAGTTGGACAGAGGCCAGACGGCTAGTCGATGAACTTGTGCGTGTCTCCGTAGAGCCAGCGCTGCGGCGGGAGCGAGGCTTCGTTCAGGTGATCGCACTGGTCGCTGCACTTACAGGACTGGATGAACATGACGGCCTTCTCGAAGCGCTCGCCGTCGGGGCAGGAGAAGACCGCGGACGCGGTGCGGGTGCGGCGTGGGGAGCAGCAGCGGCCGTCCCGACACACGCCGCAGTAGTTGGGCCGGTAGAGACGAGCGCTGCGGCAGCCTGCGTAGTGGAGACGTAACGGCTCGGGAGACTTCTGCGTGCGAGAACATTTCCTCCCCTTCTGTTAAAGCAGAGAGCAGAAACATGGGACATTAGCGTTCATGGTCAATGATAATGAAGAATTTGAGAAACAAACAGGAAAGATGGCCAACATATTCGCCAGATCATTTAATTTTAGTGCACTCAGAACTTCAGATAGATGTGATGTACCAGAACTTAAACTGTACTGTAATTTTAGCTAGTACTGAGCGATGTGGATAAAATCTAATATCATGATATGGACGATTTCATATCTTGAAACGATATACATCATAATGTATTACGTTTTCTCTTAAGTTGATGAAAAAATGATCTATGTATGATATGTATGATCTATGAACAATGTAACTGCATGCATTCATGATTGGTCGTACAAACGGTCGTTCTCTGGTCAGTGTCTGATTTGTTACATTCAAACCACGTCCAAACGTCAGAAGTTCCTCCCTGTTTAGGCACCAGTTCCTCATCTTTTAGGTGAGCTGTTGCCTGTCCTGTGGCGGAGTGTTGCGGGGAGTTTCCATGCTTCTCCATGCTTGTTTTTGTTACGGCACACCGCTAGTAGCTAGCTCCACACCTTAGTGACGTAAATCGGCTGCTGAAAAGTGGCTTTTGCGACATTGGTGATGTAGACGATATGGGAAAATATCTATCAATACACATTTTTCTATCATCCTACAGTATGTGTCGCCATATCGCACAGCCCTGCTTGTAGCCCGAGATTTTCAAACCACACACAGCGCGAACGCCACTTAGACGTGAATCAGGAGTGAGAAGTTTATGGCAGACATTTTGAGGTTTAAAACGTGAGGTAGTAGGTGGTTGTGGCGGGTGAATGACTAGGTACAGTGTACGGTGCCCCACTGTCGTATAAAGATCTCACTACTTTGTGTGTTTGTTCTCATATGGGGACTGGTGTTACTTTTTTTCCTAACCTTCTTCCTGTAGGTGCTAATAAACAGACACAGTGAGCACAACTTTAGAGTCAAATGGTTAAGTCTATAGTCTGAGTATAGTGCATAGTGTACAATTTGAGACAGAGCCAAAGTTTTATCTAATAAGCCTGAAATCTTTTTATGATCAAGATAAAAAAAAAAAAAAAGTATTAAGTATTAAAACTACTAAAAATAGCCGACCTAATTAGCTGTAGCCATTTCGTAATTAGTAATAAACAAGGCTAATTAGGTTAGCTAGCGGCTGGATGGCTAGATGATGACAGCTTTCTTTTTTTTAGCTGTTTGTTTTAGCTAATTAGCTTAAAAGGGAATTAGAGTCAGTTTTCTAATGACCAAGAGCTGAACATGTGGACATGACACATGGTTCCAAGACAATTTGAAGAGATATTCTAGACATAAATATTTTAAAATATTTTAAAATGTCTTGCATTGCGTTTAGGATCTGCCGTGACATGCTGATAACCTTTTCATGAGATGAAATAACAGTGCATGGAAACATGAGTGTGTGTATGTGTGTGTGTGTGTGTGAGAGAGAGACAGGTGTTTGAGAGAAGGACAGTGAAGGTCGATATAAATGAGAGAAATACTTGGCATTAGCCAGCAGCAGTTCAGAGGCGTCATTGTGTCACATTCACCCCATACCACTAACAATAACAACAGGTGCTCGAGACTTTAGCGGAATTAGCCTATTCCCGAGATGCGCGTGGACGTATCCCCTGGAGTTTCCCACAGGATTTCTGGAGTAATGAGGAAACGAAGGTGACCTTCACTGTGGGGTTCATTAGGGGGACAATCTTTCCAAAAAAGGTTATGTATTAATCCTTACATGTTGTACACTTTGTCAGGTTTAAACCGTTTCCTGAATAAGTCTTAGAATTACGTACACGAATACGGTGAATGATTTCTAATCCAACGTTTGGCTACGGGTTGTGATGTTTTCTCTTCACGTTGTATATGAAAGTTATTATTCGAGTTAGTGATGGGCTGCTGATTTGTCTCAGCCAGTGTGTTTACTTTTGGTCGACTTGTAGAAGAAGACACGTCGTACACTCGTCGTTTAAGTGCGCTGTAATCACTATAGAGCCAGGAGGCTAGTCACTCTAGCTATCTAGCTGACTAGCTACAATGAAAACGTTTTCTTGTAGCAGTGGAAACATGATGGTCTGCAAAATAAATAAATAAACTGAATACCAACTGCCAAACCTGTATGAACAATGTGTCGACATGCTAGCTGGTACAATTTCGGGTAAAAATTATTTTAAAGAATGTGTAAAAAACTCAGTGGTTGTTTATCTGTGTAGATAAATTATCCCAGCTTTCTAGAGTGTGTTTTAGCATGTTTTCCAGGAAACACTGAAAGGAGGAGAAGTGTGCGGTTTCGAGTCGAGAGGCGTGAGAGCTGACAGGAGGAACGCAGTACCTTTACAGGCACGGCCATGGAGCTGCAGGGTCTGATGGTGCACAGGCGCGTCTCCTTCACCAGCTTGCACTGAGCGTTCTGGTTGGTGACGCGGGAGGACACTCCCATACCACAGCTCCGAGAACACGGCGACCACTTCGTAGTCTGGACCACACACTTGTCAGGGCTTCCCAGTTTCTTCCAGGCTGAAGAGAGGAGGAGAATGAGACGGAGAGGAAAAAGAGGTGAGGGAGAGAGGGAGGGAGAGGGAGAGGGAGTAAGTCACTACACAAGCACCATTCACCAAACCACCAACACTGATGCACAGAGAAGGTGATTACGCAGTGGAGCAAAAAGCTGCGTGCTTTAGGCAAGTATATATATATATATATATATATATATATATATATATATATATATATATATATATATATATAGTGTGTGTGTGTGTGTGTGTGTGTGTGTGTCTGGTTCACAAGGCTCCATTGGAAAATAGTCATGCAGCACTCAAAGGCATATGCAAACACGGTTAAAGAGAAAAAAAAACTGCTTTCTAATGTGCACACACACAGTATGTTTATCAAAATAGTAAATGATATCATTTTAAAAAAATATGAAAAATACAATCAGCTCCAAAAATATTGGCACCTTCATAAAAATGAGCAAACATTAATATATATGATGCGCACACATGCGCTTCAACACAACAACATGCTGACACTATATTTTTGATTTTAACACATTTTACGTAGGGGTTTTTTTTTTTAGTACCAGCAAAATTAAATTAATTAATATTTGGTGAAGCCAAATGTTCAGTCCCATGACGTGACATGATTTATACTGGATATACAGTACATGTATCTTGGATATTACAGATTGATTACAGATTATACACAATCCCCAGTGCACACACTCGTATACAGTGGAGTGCAAAGGTGTGCATTTCTCAGGGTATGTAAATGGAGATGTAGGATGATTTACCTATATTGCATTACCTTTCTAAATAAAACTGCAAGATATTAAAAATATGGGTTATGGATTAAGAAGGCAGAATTTACAGACGGTCATGTGTTGCCATGTGTCAGGCTCCAAACCTGATTTGAGAAGACAGAGTTATAGCAGACATGATAAAAAAGTTTGGAATAAATTAAATTTAGGTTATCTTTATTTTTGTTTTGCGCTTGACTCACACGCGCGAGATCTCTCACACACACACACACACACGCGCACACACACACACACACATGCACGCATGGTCTTTCACCTGTCGTGAGTTTGTGACTGCGGGGCTTCTCCCGCTTCCTCCCCACATCCATCAGCTCATTACTCAGCGTGTCCTCTGGCCTGTGTGGGTAATTCTTTCGGTAGTGCTTGGGGAAGGGTTTAGGGAAGGGTTTAGGGAAGGGCACGAGGTGAGGGTAGATGTATGGGGGCGGCTGTGGGACTGTGTAGACAGGGGGCAGCACCGAGGAGCCACGGTGGCAGTCCACACTCGGGCAGCACTGTCCCGGCACTTTAATCAGCCTCGGTGAAGGGCAGGCAGGTGACGCCAGGGGCACTTCTGTAGGGCAGAGGGGCACACAGCCCACAGCACCGTCGATGCACGTGCACTGGTGCTTACAGCCGGCACGGAAGTCCTCGCCGTTCTGGTACATGCGGCCATTATACTCACAAGAGCGGCCTTCCAGTTTGGCTGTAAGAGAACACACGAGAAACAAATGAGAGGTTCGAAGAAAAAAAAAAACATGTAAAGACAATGTTGAAGTGGTAGTTCGGCCAAAGAATGTTGTGGATCATTCAAGACGAGTTTGGCATCTCTTGCACTAGAGCAGTAAGGCTAATGTAGCTAACAAGTAATTAAAGATTATAGCCTCCAGTTTAGCATAAATCACCACTCACACATGCAAAAAACAACATTGTTTGGCTCAGTAACACAATCAGTACATAAATAGTCTCATAAATGAGTCTGTATTCATAGATGAAATATATAAATCATTCTGGAAGTGTATTATTATCTGAATTACGTCTAAATCTGAAGTCCACGCTTATTACGTGAGCCTGATGCTGGCGTGGAGTGTGTCATTGTGTCAGGAAATACATCAGCAAGTCTGTCTGAGCCACTGAGCGATTCCAGAAAGCTGTGTGAGGAGAGTGTGATGATTTAGACATGGCTTTAGACATGGCATTTGCACCATGCTAAACTGGAGGCTATAAACATCCATTATTATTAGCTACAATCGCTTCGTGGCTCCAGTGCAAAACTAAAGAAGCAAACCAAACATGTCTCGGCTATTGGACTATATTTGGGGGGAAATTGTGGAAATTTTAATTTTGGCCATTTTGTTTCTTTGCATGTGAAAACATATGAGTGAGGGGAAGAACCAATTATGCTGGAATGAGAGAGATTGCAGCCACAAAAACCCAGAAAAATACATTAATAAAGTTTTTATTTGAATTTTAGTGCAGTTTTATTCTTAGCCCAGGGTGGAATTTTGATGTGTTTACAGAAGATGTTTGGTTTGAATCGAGCGTTGGCTCTGAGCGATCATGCCCAGCTTCATGCTTCAACAAACCCTCAACCCAAACCCAAATAGTTGCTTTATATAGCAACATATAAATACTCTGGAATGTATGAGGCAACTCACTCGGAAATAAAATTCAGCCTGGAGTCATGATGGAGCTCAGTGAGAAAAACACTGCATCAACCCCCTGTGCGTTAAAGCAGGTCTAAAAGTGACATGGACCAGTTTTCCCAAAGAATCTAGGCAATAAGGTTGTCTTAAAGATGAGAGAGACAGGTCGAAGTGATGTTCTTTCTTTAATAATAATAATAAAAAACTATCTGTTATACAGAATGTCCAAAGTGCAGTACTGTGTGAGGTGCCAGCTTTGTTAACGAGAAGATCTGCCTAAATGATAAACGGCACATTCTTCCCTAAACTTTTACAGACCAGAGACCACAGCCCCACCTTCTTGTTTTCTGTTGGCTCACAGGATAAACTTCAGCTACATAAAGTAAGCGCAAAGTGAAAGTAACTGTGGTGAATTTTATATGGGTTTGCTCTGACTTCTCCCATATCTCTGTAGCAAGGGGTCAAAAAGCATACATGCTATACCTAAACCGTAGGTGGTGGCACGTTTCTGTTATTATAATGCACATTTTAAAATATCATCAGTACCCACATGTGTTAAACTGGGTGTCTCGATAAATAATATCTTTTTTGGAAGCGCTCCCAAGAATAAAGTTTTCCCGTCTTTGTGGTTCATTTATTTTTGCTTCCTTCCACTTTTCATGCACTAACTTGTTGAACAGAACTGTTACACCGACTGAGGAATGCAATTGCGGCAGCTAATATTTTATTTACTGTTTCCCTGAATAGGGATACTTTTGTACATAACAGAAAGGTCCCCATTGCCACGCAGCAGCACAACTCACCCCTGCAGATTCCGCGAGTGCTGCCCACGTCGTTGCCGTAATTACACTCGAGCCCCTTATGGTGGTCACATGGCCGGCCCTCGTGGCAGTCCTGGTTTAGCTGAGCAGCACAAACCTTACAACACCCGCAGCCATCAGGTACCAAACTCACACCTGGAGGACACACGGGGCGCTCAGGAGGGCACTCGCACACCCTGGGGCATCCTGCCTCGGCCTGCTGAGAGGAGAGGGTGTACGACAGATCACACACTCGGGCAAGAGAGAAGAATAGACTGCGTATAATGGTCGAAATATCAAATCATGATAGCTTCTAGCGTGCTGTGCACATGACACTGTCTCACAATCCCTCGCTAGCTTCTCAGCACTGATAAATAATGAACACAACTCTGGCTTTAATGTGCGTAGGTTTAGCTTTTGTATCGAATTTTTTATCACAGCCTGAGTGTGACTTCTCATCCTCAATTGCTTATTATTAATAATACAACTGAAGGGCAGGTATTAAATTTGCAGAAGGCTGTTTCCACAATTTGAGGATTTTTTAAAAATATATATTTCTTGAAATTATGACTCAGTGCCTAAAACTAATGAAACAGTTTCCTTAAATGATAAGTGAATATTACAAATAACCTTAAAGTTTTCTTTGCAGTTTTGTTTAAAAAAAAATCTCATCAGCTGTAATTTACATTATATACATGCGTATCGTGTGCAGATGTGGAAAGCTTCTGTTTTACTCTTTCACATCCAAACTGATTTAAACATGGCTTCATCTCCCGGCTTTGTATGTGATGTAATTTATGCAATTATTCTTGACACATCCGAATCCTCTGCTAATCCACTACTCACTCACACCCACCTGCCTATTGAACTCGCACCTACATCCATGTTTACTAACCGCACACACATTTACTCCGATTACACACACGTTTTAGCCTCTTCATTGGGGATCTTAGGGTCTGCTCGAGTCTTTGATTAATGTGGGTTCTGTCTCGCTGGTAAGTTGCCTTGTACAAAAACATCTGCTACATAACCGCCGCTTATTTAATATACACTTCATGTTTTGCTTTATACCGCAGTGCTGTTGAATTCTGGATTCTGATTGGTCAGAAGGTTTCTAAAGTTAGTTTTCTAGAACAGCAGCTCTGACAGAAGTGCAGCTGCAAATCACAGGTTTATATTAATGCACTCGTTCTAATACGTTATTGTTTCTTTAGCAACAGGGATTTGTGTGGTGAACGCTCCAGATAATCATTACAAGTGTTTAAAAAATGTGCTGTTATTAAACAAAGAGAAGCATGGAATCATTGATATGGTGAAGTTATCTGTAAGGAGGTGGGTTTTTTTATGGAATGAGTCTCCAGTGTCAGTGCTTTGTGAAAGTCAGTAATTCATTCATTCATTCATTTATTTATTTATTTATTTATTTAACCACGGGAGAGTCTTCAGAACAGAGGGCTGTCCAGTTTCTCGGTAACACAACAAACTGCATTTTGTCTTTTCAACTTAAAAAGAGAGGCTGGTGAGGAACGACTGTTTACAACTGCTATAACGTAAGTGAGAACTTGTTTTGTGTAAGTTCCACAACACACAATATTAAATGTAACTATAAACTGATCAAATGTACAGAGTCACTCTTTAAGAAAAGACCTGTTAGCGTTGTTAAATCGCTGTGGTACAGGAGGAATAAAACACTTAGAGTCGCTTCATCACAGCCAAGTGTTTTATTCCTTACTTGCTATTTTGCTATGAATGAGGTAATTGTATGTGTATATATACGGTATTGTGCAAAAGTCTAGGCACCCTATTTTTTTTATTACAAACTTTCTTATAGATGTTTATTTTATGACGTCTACATTATTGATTCAGTACAAAAACAAAATGTTTTAGATTCCAAACATTAGTTTTCCAGCACAAATGATTTAAATGTTACAGAAAAATGTTTGTATGTCAGTAAAGAAAACAGCAGATGACACAAGAGACACTTTTCAGATAAAAAAAAACAGAATGAAGGCTGCTGGGTTTCGCTGCAGAAATAAGAAGCGAGTCGACAGTCAAAGTCTCCAGAAGAACTGCGGCTGCTTCTGCAAGATGCTCTTACAGCTCATTTCCTTATCAAACTATAAATAAAACTGCAAAATTGTACCTGAGACTAATTTTTTTTTTTTAAAGGGTCATCACACCAAAAATTCTTTGTTTCACTGATTACTGTTTACTGATCTTTATAGTATTTTTTTTTTAAATGTAGAAATATTTAATTTCATTATTTTTGAGGGGCATCTTTGCTCTACAGCATTTCTTTGCATGTGCCTATGACTTTTGCACAGTACTGTATATACTGTATATTCTTCTTCTTTGAATGAGAGAATGAAAATGAGTGAAATTAATTCTGGCTGGATCAAACACTCAGCAACACCCTCAGTTCAGTAACGTGTATCTGTCTCAGGTCGTCAGGTTCACTGATGATAACGTTCACAAATAAAATTCCAGGTGCAGCATATCGCTTAAAATGTTCTACGTGAGGTTAAAAAAAAAAAAAAAGGTTAAACAGACCAGGAGCAGTCCACTTTAAACAAACCACAAGTCTAAAGACAAACTATGCTTTTTATTATCAATATTTATGGCAAAATAATGGAAGAAAGATAGATAGATAATGCTTTTGGCACATAGTTGTAGAGTGACGTTACTGATACTGTACTGAATGTCGTCGTCGTCTCTGGAAAAGCGGCTCTGTAAGCAGAAATCTGTCCTGGAAAGCGTGATATTAGTTTGGACGGTTATTACATTGGATTTTTCATGCCAGTCCGGCTCTAACCACACAGTACCAGCTTATAATTTCACGAAAACCAGGAGCATATTTCAAACATTAAAAAAAATGCTGTTGGTTTTCAATATTATTATTTTATTATTTTTTTCAACATGGTCTCCTCCCTGCACCTAAAAAACATTTATACTCTGTTTTAATTTCCCCGTCCTCCTGTTCTAGACTTTTATAAGTTATTATGACTTTCTGTAATGCTGTTTTTGTTTCTTTTTTTTTTTTTTTTGAAATCTCTTTACATATTTATTTATTTATATTCTAGATCTGTGGCTAAGGGAAGATGGATGGTATAAGGATTGCTTTTTTTCCTGTTTTAAGTCCAGACCTACAGATAGAAATATTGTTAAAAATACATTTTGTTCAAGCAAATAAAGTGATTAAGAGCCGCTGTGTTGAGAGTGAGTCCAGTATTCGGTGGTGTGAATGGAGTGCTTTTCTGGTCTTCTGGTCTTCTTGCTGATTTGCTCTAGGTGGAGATTCAGTTTAGCTTCAGTTTATGACTTTCCAGTGAAAGCGTGCCAGGTCCAGGCTGCAGAACTGAAGGTATCTTGTCTGACGTGCACTGAGCCGTGGGTTTAACGTCAGGTGGGTGTCCGTCATTTAGAGCACTGGTTCTTAATCACTTAACCATTAAACCCGTCTTCCTCACACTGTGTTAGTTTAGTGTTTACTCTGTTCAAACACACAAAACACACGTAAATCTCTTACTGAGAGCTGCTCATTTAGCAGATTTATTACATTTCCATTCACACAAAGAGCGAAAAGACCTCTTCAGAGAGAAGTCCTGATTTCCACCTGACAATTTTGGATAATTGTGTAGCTGTTCGTTCTCTCCGCCGTCTCAGGGAGCCAACTCTGTGATACTCCCTCACTGCGGATCATTTAGTCCAATCAGAGAGGTCCTGAGCCCGTGTAACACCCCTTACACCCTCCAAATCAGCTCTCCCTCTCTCTCTCTCTCTCTCTCTCTCTCTCTCTCACACACACACACACACACACACACATATACACACCTCCGACCTCCTCAAAGATCTCCTCCCTTCTCAAAGCAAAACCTGTTTCAGATGTGGGCTGGAGATAATTCGTATTTACCCGACCTTTTCCCTCTTTTTAAATGACTCTGGCAGCAGCACTGAAAATCAGTGCCAGAAGGGGTCTGAAGGGCCCGACTGTTTCCGAGCAATGGCTATTCTGAGTGCCGCTTACTGCAACTAATGATTAAATCTGCAATACCGGGAATGAAATTTCTACCAGACTCTCAGAGATGTCACACCTGTCACACACACAGGGCTCGGTTTTATTATGCAACTTGCACAGAACGCAAAAAAAAAAAAAAGACAGTCTGTTTAATATCTGGAAATACTGTATATCATTCCAACGGTAGCAAACCTAAAGGAGGATCTTTAATCAGGATCGAGCTTAAATCCAGAGACCAGTGTAATTATAGATTACATTTCCACTGACTGCACTGTGTGTGTGTGTGTGTGTGTGTGTGTGTGTGTGTGTGTGTGTGTGTGGTGTCACATGACCTTTCGGAGAGAGAACACACGGTTATATGTTCAACAGTAAGACAATTATGTTCATATTACAGACATTGTATATGTCAGTGTAATGGACAGTACATGGAGTACTTTAGCTGTCAGTGTGTGTGTGTGTGTGTGTGTGTGTGTGTGTGTGTGTGTGTTTTATATAATCACTGAATTTTGAAGACCTTTGCAGAACAAAAAGTGGTATAATATAAAATTAAAAACTCAAATTAGGAATTAGGGAAGAACTACATTGGACCTCAGTCTCAGCTTTACTGATTATTTTAAGAAGATGAATGTTATCAGTCAGGCTGAAGCTCTGAATCAGTTAAATTCGGCAGCGTGGAAAGCTGAAGTGTGGTTTAAAGATACAATCCCAAAGACAAAGGTGCCAGAACTGGTGATTTAGACCTACGCCATAGAAGAACCATTTTTGGTTCCTTAAAGAACCATTTGATCTGTTGTTCTCGTGCCAAAAGGAAATTAATAATCATTTCACACCACAAAGAATCTTCCACATAATATTGACATCATGGTGAGAAATGATGTTTCAGGTTATTATGGCAGCAAAATGGTTAAAGAACAAACCATCATAAGGTTCTTTACAGAGCTAAAATGGTGCTCTCTGGGCTGCATGAAACACTAAAAAGATATTATTATTATTATTATTATTATTATTATTATTATTATTATTATTATTCATTAAGATAATGAGCCGATTATTTGGATTATGTTCATTAAATAAACCGGTACTGATGGTGTTAAAGGGGTCCCTGACTTTAAAAGTTTGAGAACCCCTGACTATAGACCACAGAAGAACCATTCTGGTTCCTTAAAGAACCGTTTGGTGGCTTCTTTGAAGGATGATAAAATCATTTCTCACCATAAATGTCTACATTATGTGGAAGATTCGTCGTGGCGTGAGATAAGTGTTAACTTTGTTGGGCTCTTAGTAAAGTGGTTAAAGAACCATGAACCACCCACAAACACTTACATTTCAAGGCTTTAAAACGCCATTTTGTGACCTATGAAAGACTTGGCATTGAGATGCCTTCTAGAGAACATATTTTGTACCTTTGGTTAGAAAACCATGATTGTAGAGGAGCATTTAAGGAACTTAACGAGATCTTAAGGAGCTGGAAGTAAGGGTTTGTTTACAGCTTTGAGGGTGTTTGTACCTTGGGGAAAAACACAATATACCTGTAGGTTTTTAGCTGCTTTAGTGTATAAATGATGCCATTTTGTCAAAAGTTCAAGCAGAGCAGTTAAACAGACCTCCTGTGAGCAGCTCAAAGGTGATCCAGTGTAATGCTGATCCCTGGCCCTCATCCTGGCTGTGAACAACATGTCAACACAAAGCAACCAGCAGAATGAAGTAAGGACAGATTTCTGAAGGTTTACTCACCGAGCCCAGGGCCACCATCATGAAGAGGAGAAAGCACAATACATCCCTCATCTTCATCACCAAAATAAAGCCAGAAGAGGATGTTTTGCTGATTTGTTTTGCTGTTTAATTGTAACGAAGGTGTTGTGGAGAAAGTGAAACACTCAAAATAGCGTCCAGGTAAATGATCTCTTTATAAAAAGAGAAGGAAAGAACAACAATCCACACAGTTTATGGTGAAGACGCTGTCCGTCTCCTGAGCCCCTTTAACGGTTTTTTTTTAACGGTTTTTATTCGAATTACTTTTATATCTGACAGTTGCGCGTTCTAAAGACGCCCCGCCCACCTCTTGTCGCTGAGCCAATAAAAAAAGCGCGCGTACTGGGGGACAGTATGGACGAGCTCGCGCTTGGAGGCGTGGTCTCACACATCAATGCGGTCATTCATGAAAATTCAGATTTACTACACACCGCAGCCAGCGGCCGGTTTCGCCATGTTTATTTATACACGAGCGGAGAGAAGAAAATATTACCGGTGCTTTGAAATCGCTCATAACTTCCCTGTCTGACCGCTGCTTTGTGAGAAACTGGATAAATATGCTCAGCTGCCTCCTGTGTGTGATGCGTGCCAACAGCCATTAGCAAATCCATTTCTCCTCCAGGATTCTAAGGAAGAGATAAAGTTAATCAGTAATGGACAGAACATTCTCTATAACCCAGTTTATGACTCTGTAATGGTGTAAAACACTTCTCTTTCACCAGACAAGTCATAGGGCAAGTCATGCCTTCACTCTGTCTCTCACACTCTCTCATACACTCATACACTCACTCTCTCATACACTCACTCTCTCATACATTCACTCATACACTCACTCTCTCATACACTCACTCTCTCATACACTCTCTCATACATTCACTCATACACTCTCTCATACACTCACTCTCTCATACACTCTCTCATACATTCACTCATACACTCTCTCATACACTCACTCTCTCATACACTCACTCACTCATACACTCTCTCATACATTCACTCATACATTCACTCATACACTCACTCTCTCATACACTCTCTCATACATTCACTCATACACTCTCTCATACACTCACTCTCTCATACACTCACTCTCTCATACACTCTCTCATACATTCACTCATACACTCTCTCATACACTCACTCTCTCATACACTCACTCTCTCATACACTCACTCACTCATACACTCTCTCATACATTCACTCATACATTCACTCATACACTCACTCTCTCATACACTCACTCACTCATACACTCTCTCATACATTCACTCATACACTCTCACACTCTCTCATACACTCATACACTCACTCTCTCCTACACTCTCTCATACACTCACTCATACACTCACTCACTCTCTCATACACTCACTCACTCTCTCACTCACTCTCTCATACACTCACTCATACAGTCTCTCACTCTCTCATACACTCACTCACTCTCTCATACACTCACTCACTCTCTCATACACTCACTCATACAGTCTCTCACTCTCTCATACACTCACTCACTCTCTCATACACTCTCTCACTCTCTCATACACTCACTCACTCACTCACTCACTCAGTGTGAAGGCATGACTTGCCCTATGACTTGTCTGGTGAAAGAGAAGTGTTTTACACCATTACAGAGTCATAAACTGGGTTATAGAGAATGTTCTGTCCATTACTGATTAACTTTATCTCTTCCTTAGAATCCTGGAGGAGAAATGGATTTGCTGATGGCTGTTTTTTCTCCCTCACATTCATTCTCTTATTCAGACATTCTTACTCCCTCATTCATTCACTCAGTCTCTCACCCGCTATCACGCCCTCATTCATTCATTCACTCAGTCTTTCACGCTCTCAGTCCCTCATTCATTCACTCATGTTCTCACGCACTCATTCCCTCCTTCATTCACTCTCAGTCATGCACTCACTACCTCACATTATTCCTTTATTCACTCAGTTCCAGTATTTTGGCACTCATTCCCTTGCCTTCATATTCCACCCCTCATTCATTCACCCACTTCTTCATTTTCACACTCACACTCTCAATCATTCACTCTCTCATTTTCTCGCTCCCATATTTATTCACTCACTCACTTTCCCTTTCCCTCTCATACATTCCCTCCCATTCCCTTCACTCATCATAGACTCAACCCACACACATTCATAGCCCATAATGTGTGTAGAGTACCCCTCTACACACACACCCCCCCCACACACACGCACACACACACACACACACACACAATTTAATCTCTCGCTCAGCCTTTTACACACAAATGCCGCCTCTCATTTGATCTGTTCCTTTAGAGTGAGGTTTTATAACAGGGCCGAGAGTAACACACACACACACACACCAGTAAATGCCATAATAAGACACGACTTGTTCTTTTCTCTTTCCATTCAGACCAAATTACAGCTACAACACACCAACTACACACAAACACACATATGCACACATTCCGCATGCACATTGGTGACGACCCTGTCCCCTAGCGTGGTCCCTAACAATAACACACCACGTACTTGTAGCACGTCTCCGCACACTCATAGTGGTGTAATGTAGACAGAGAGAGAGAGAGAGAGAGAGAGAGAGAGAGAGGGAAAAAGTTGATGGAGTGAGCAGGAAAAGGGTGGTGGTTTTCAAAAGAAGAACATATCTATCACCTTTTGAAAATCTGTGGCTTTTACAGAGAGAGAACGAGTGGGAAAAGAATGACTGAGAAATTAAATACCAGGACAGAAAAAGTGAGAGATGAGGGGAAAAAGATGGCGTGAGAAAAAAAAGTAAAGTCAAGTAGAGAGAATAAGTCAACTATAGAACATATAGTTTAAATATAACTCTCGTAAAGTCTAAAACATGTCATGTTCACCATTAAAGTGGTTAAAGTTGTTGCTAGGCAAACACAGACACAGAGCATAAGCTAGGCCTAGCTAATGACTATGATAATGATTTAACTTGCTAGCATGTAGCTATTCATGACTAACTGCTAGCTAGCAAAATAATATTTTTCTGTCATTAGCTAGGCCTAGCTTATGCTCTGCATCTTTATTTGCCTAGCAACACCTTGCCTAGCAACAGTGTGTTTCATACAGTTAGCCTTGTGTTTTATTCTTATTCTCACTCTATTTCTGTCTTTACTCTTTCGGTCAAAAGTGTCTGAGCACTGACTGATTTTGAGTTGTGACTCAATATAGCTGTTTCTCAATATGGCAGAGCTCATGAAAGCTTTGTTAGCAGTTGATGCTAAGTGTAATTATGGTGTAATATCAGTTGTGCTGAGTCTTTTCTCAGTAATTGACCAAAATTCTGAGGTAAAATTTGTTATCCCTGATCGTTTGGTTGTGTTTTCACACTCACTGTCCCTTTGCATTGTCACACAATGTACAGGCACAGTAACTGTGAAAACACAACTGTCAAAATAAAACTATCAGGAATATCAACATTTACTTCATATGTGTGGGTGAGTTACTGAATAAAAGACTCTTTCCAACTAAAATTACACCGTTATCACAATTAGCATCAACTGCTAACTGTCATTCTGCCACACTGAGAAACATAACCATTGTGTCACAACTCACTCAGATCATTTTGACTGAGAGAGACATAGAGTGTGAATCAGAATAAGAGAATATAAATAAAAAAAAAACGTAAATACAGCTCCAGTATTAGTGCTTTTGAAAAAGGCTAATGTTATGAAAACACTGTTGCTAAGCAAATACACACCCAGAGCATAAGCTAGACCTAGCTAGTGACTGAAACAATGATTTAGCTAACTAGCATTTTGTCATTAAATCTTTTATACAGACAGTGTAAAGGCAAAGTGGTTGTGAAAACACAACAAAACCGTCAGGAATATCAACATTTGCCTCAGATATGTGGATGAATTACTGAAAGACGACTCCAAACAACTAAAAATACACTGTTATTACAATTAGCATTAAACTGCTAACTAAACTTCATTATGTTTCTGTCATATAGAAAAACATCACCATTGTGTCACAATTCAGTGATTAGACAATTTTGATCACAGGAGTAGACTGTTCATGTGTGAATCTTCTCTTACACATGGCAAACACATGACAGTATTTGAATTTAACTTAGAAAAAGATTGTGGCTTTACTTTTTACCTGAAACGACTTTAGATTTGCCTGAAATATACTTGAAAATATTTCATTATACATATCCTCATCCTCATTTTGCTCTTTCCTGTTCTGAAAAAAATGTTGCTATTGGAAACGATCGTAAATGAGTCGCACACAAATGTCTCGAGTTGTAATTACAATTCAGAAATATTTTAACGCCTTGAATTACAACATTTTATTGACCTTTATTCCTTTGTCATGGCGTAGTTATTTTTATTTCAATGGCCAATGTTCTGTGATTATTTATTTTCCTAAATACAGCTCACTAGCTAGCTAGCTTTAGCATCGCACTTCAGTATGACTTCGCAAGCAGGAAACAGCATCCAAGCAGCACATGAAATCAGCGTGAGTGACACACACACTCTGTCATTACACTGCTCGAGCTTCGGCTTCTGTCCTGTTTTGTTTGTTTAACGAGAGATAAAAGGCTCATTCGTTTGTTCTTGCTCAATCTTTAATTTTCTAACCGGATGTTCTTTCATCATTTCAGACCAAATGTGTTTAAAGTCAACATTTCTCATTACCCTCAATACCAGTTCTCATCGTTTTCTCCACGTTTGCAACACTGTCACTAAACATCGTCACGCCAGGACGGAAAGCTACTGAGCTGCCACCAGGCGAGAGATTTTGATCACTCTGTGTTAACTTTTTTTGTTAAACATGGAGCAATGGGCTTATTTTAAATATTATCATGAGACAGTCTAGGTAAGGGCAGGGATAATTGAACTGAGAATTTATTTTTACAATGTTTGTTTTTTACACAATGGGCTTCAGAGCTGACCAATCAGCACCTCTGCTTTAAACACACACAGTGTAGGGCCCTTTCACTCACTTTCCCCTCCTCATTATATTCTTCTCTTTCTTTTACTTCTTTTCTCTCTATATTTTTCACTCTTTCATCTATTATTTTCCCCTTCTTTCTGCTTTTCTGCTCCCAGTGTTTCTTGACTTTTCGTTCAATCTTTTAATTCTCTCCATTTTTTCTCAGTTCCTTTCAATTTTACATTCTTTCTCCCACTCATTCTTCATGTCTCTGCCTCCTTCCGTTTCTTTCGTTCTTTCTTTCTTTCTTTCTCATATTCTGTCATTTCTTTTTTCCGTTAATGCTTATCTTATATAAAATGGGGGCAGTCGTGGCCTAATGGTCAGAGAGTCGGACTTGTAACCCGAAGGTGAACCTGAAGGTTGTGGGTTCGAGTCTCAGGTCCGACAGGGATTGTAGGTGGGGGGAGTGAATGACCAGCGCTCTCTTCCACCCTCAATACCACGACTGAGGTGAGACCCTTGAGCAAGGCACCGAACCCCCAACTGCTCCCCGGGCGCCGCAGCAAAAAAAAAAGGCTGCCCACTGCTCTGGGTGTGTGTTCACGGTGCGTGTGTGTGTGTTCACTACTGTGTGTGTGCACTCGGATGGGTTAAATGCAGAGCACAAATTCCGAGTATGGCTCACCATACTTGTCACAAGTCACTTCACTTCACTTCATAATTTCCCCCTCATTCTCCCTCTCTCTCATTTATCTTTCTTTCTTTCCATTTTACTTCTTCTCATTAGAATTTTTTTCACCTAATTTGTCAGTTTTTCTCTTGTTAACATAACTGATCAAAAAGAAGGGTGTGATGATGTAAAGATAATACTTTTAGAACTTTTTACAAGATAATACTTTCAGAACTCACATCATGAGTAATCTGATATTTTGAAGGTGTTTTAGGTGATTTCCAGGAAGTGGCTGAAAAATCACATCTGGTTTACACATGAAAAATGAAAGAGTGAAGTGTGTAGGAATGATGGAGGGGGTACAAGAGTGTGTGTTTATTCAGTGTGAGAGATGAAAAGGAGACACACCTGTTCCACCACACCTTAGAGCAACACACACACACACACACACACACGCACACACAAGACTACACTGCTCTCATCTACAATGTTCAGACTGACCATTAAAAGTCATAATGTGTGTGTGCTATTGTTTGCGTGTATGCGTGTTAGAGAGAAAGGGAGTGTGTGTGATGATGAACTGAGGGAATGAGAGCACATTTTGTTCCAAAACAGAGGAAGCTAGACAGAAAAACAAGCCATCATACCGAGTGAGAGGAGGGAGGAATTAGGAATTTAAGTCTCACAGATATTTATAACTTTAAACAGGAACTGCAGTGTTGACTCCCCAAACAGTCTCTCCCACACACACACACACACACACACACACACACACACACACACATATAGGGACAGTTAAACAGGTAATGATTACCTCCAGTTATTATTGTGAGATTTTGTTTAGTGGGTGATTAAGTAAGGAGTAAAACACTCTGTGTCATGCTGTTATAGGAAAATAATCAACGACGGGGTGGTGTGATGAAGCGGAGTTGCTGTTACCAGCACGAACTTGATAGTTTTCCTACAACAGCATGTCCCAAATACCACAGGGATTTACCAACGATTACAATTTGTTATTTATTAAGTCATACTTTTATCCATTTGTAGTTACATACAGTTTTTCTCTCTTTTTTCCATTCTCTTGAAGTTAATAAGATTTAAAAAAAAAAAAAGCAGCTTGTCATGTTACTGAGAAAAAGCATAAACTCATCTGTCCTGAAGATGTTGGGAAACTTAAAGTTATAGCTTCACCTCTGACTGTTACAAAGCCCTGGCACTGCAGACTCTTTCCATAAATGTTAAAAAAAAAAAAAAGGTCTCCTTACAGAAAACCTCACCATACCAATGACACATTTTTAATCTGTTTATGTGGAACGTTTGCTGTACTTGTCCCTGTGGATGAATTGTTACTATAGAAATGATAACATACTAGAATGAGTTATTATTATTAAATGTGTAAATGCATACCATCTCGTTCATTTTACAAAATTGTTCATCTAAACGATGAGGTTACATGTGAAGATTTGAGCTTGTCTTTATGGCACCCTGCATGTCCCGGCTGATTGACTGGATTTGAGTTAAGGAAACACACTGTGTACGCTTCGTTTTTTAGACGAATGGTTTCCTTTAACAGGTTGTTGTAATTGGCTGTGATGGTGCTCGCTGGTCTGAGGTGTGTTTGGTGTGAAACTGACTCTGTTTGGGCAGCATGGAGTAAATGAGCGCTTTGACTACCATGAACAATCGCTTCAAACACACTCCACTCACCCCACACTGTGCTTATGTGTGTCAACTGGCAATAAATCACATGGTACAAAGAGAGTGTTGGCAAAGTCATATCACTAACACACATACACACACACACAGACACACACAGAAAGAAATGAAAGAAAGAACACCTCTTCTTCCGCCTGATAAGGCAGATCTGCTCGGCTCTTTGTCTTCTTTGTGTGCTGAGTGAGACTAATGCGTCACATTATTCAGTAATAAAGGACACAGAGACGGAAACTGAACCTTATCAGCCAGACATGGAGCTCTAAAATCTGAATACATACACACAGAGAGAGAGAGAGAGAGAGAGAGAGAGAGAGAGATGAAAAAGAGAATGAAGGACAGAGAATAAGGACATATCCCAGGATCCACCTGCTCCAGCTTATCGGTTATCTGAACTCAGTTTTAGACAGAAAATTACCCAAGTGACTTTTCAAACTCCTCTAAAGCTACAATTTTTCCCAGTATGTTTGTCTATCTATCTGTCCATCTATTTATCTATCCATTTATCTGCTTATCTTTAAATCCATCCATCCATCCATCCATCTGTGTATCCACCCACCTGTTTATCTATTCATCCATACATCCAGCTTTCAATCCATACATTTATCCATCTATCCATTTATCTATCCACACATCTATCCATCTATTCATGTATTTATTCAGCCTTCTATAAATAGTTATCTATTTATTCATCCATCTGTGTTTATTTGTCCACCTATCTATCTATCTATCTATCTATCTATCTATCTATCTATCTATCTATCTGTCTGTCTGTCTACAGTGCATTCAGAAAGTATTCAGACCCCTTCATTTTTTTTTCACGTTTTGTTATGTTGCAGCCTTATACTAAAATGCTTTAAATTAAATTCTTCCACATCAGTCTACACTCCATACCCCATAATGACAAAGCAAAAACCAGACGTGATAACTAAACTAAAATATCACACTGACATAAGTATTGAGACCCTTTGCTATGACACATGAATTTTAGCTCAGGTGCATCCCATTTCTCTGGATCATCTTTGAAATGTTTCTACACTTTGATTGGAATCCAACTGTGGAAAATTCACTTAATTGGGTATGATTTGGAAAGGTACACACCTGTCTCAGAGACAGGATTGTGTCGAGGCACAGATCTGGGGAAGGCTACAAAAAAATTCTGCTGCATTGAAGGTTCTCAAGAGCGCAGTGGCCTCCATAATCCTTAAATGGAAGAAGTTCAGAACAACCAGGACTCTTTCTAGAACTGGCCGTCCGGTCAAACTGAGCAATCCGGGGAGAAGGGCCTTGGTAAGAGAGTTGACCAAGAACCCGATGGTCACTCTGGTTGTACTCCAAAGAACATGTGTGTAGATAGGAGAAACTTGCAGGAGGTCAACCATCACTATAACACTCCACTGATCTGGGCTTTATGCCAGAGTGGACAGACAGAAGCCTCTCCTCAGTGCAAGACACAAGAAAGCCTGCTTGAAATTTACAAAAAAAAAAATTCAAGTTTCATGTTTTCATGCCTTGATTGCACTGAAAGTCTTGCACTGAGGAGAGGCTTCCATCTGGCCACTCTGCCATAAAGCCCAAATCGGTGGAGTGTTGCAGTGTTGCATGTTCTTTGGAGCTCAACCAGAGTGACCATCGGTGACCATCGATCCGTCCACCCATCCATCTCTTACCCATCTATCCCTTCATTCATTCAACCATTTATCTATCCGTACATTTACACAGTTTTATATACATTTGTCTATTTATCCATCCATCCATCCATCCGTATCTTTATCCATCTATCTATTCATCCATCCATCCATCTATCCCTTCATTCATCCAAACCTCTGTCTATAAATTTATATTATCTCTTTATCTTCCATCCATTTATCTGTCTGTACATTCACATCATCATCTATACATTTGTTTATTTATCCATCTATCCACCCGTCCATACATCCAGAAATTTATCTGTATCCCTCCATCCTTCCATCCATCCATCTGTCCATCCATCTATCCATTTATCTTTCCATTTATCCCTCAATTTAGTCTGCCATCTACCTGTCTATCCATCCAGTGTATTAAGAACAACAGGTTTAGAAGAAAAGCCCCGTCTATCAGGAACAAACAGAGAAGGAGGAAGTCTGCATCACCACCTGTCATTTATTACAGTGTTTACCCCGGCAGTATCACGGCAATTCACACCTCTGCACTGCAGTGTCAAGTCTTTCTCATGATGTCACTGGTGTAACACACACTGTGTGTAAATGCCATGGAATTTCCCTTCATTCAGACCTGATGGTAAAAAAAGGTTTGAAGATTACAAGTTCAGGTGTCTTGATGTATTACTTTGAGACCTTCAGCATGACCTGGATAATAATAATAGCTTCTGTGTTTTTTTTCCTGAAAAAAAAACAGTGTAAACTTGATCCATATACACCTGGGTTTGAGGTGGAGGAGTGGGCGGGGTTCCCAAGATCTGTTTTGGTTCTGACTTGTTTTTAAGGGGAAAAATCGACTCTCCTGATCTGATTATCTTATTGTATCTGTTAGTTAGTTCAAATCCAACAATTGACAGAGAGCCACTGAAAAAAAAATTATATATTGGTCAAAAATGAAAATGAAATGTTTAACCAAAACGTGGAGCCTGGAAGCTGATACAAGTATCGGAATGTGAATTTTTGTTTGTATATTTTAATTCTATAATAGAAAAAAAATTATTCTGTGGACTATTTGACAGATCTACATTTTTGGCAATGTTCCTTTGTTTCTAAATGTTCTAATGAAATAGCTGAATTCCTATTAAGTAACTTTATTTGGTTGTTAGCTGCTAGCGATTGGCAGGAAACTAACATTAGCAGAGCCTAACTAGCTAGAATGTTACCTAAATAGTTAGGCTGGACATTGAGTGTTTATCATCACTGTAGAAGACTAGCTATTTGAGTAAAAACTTTTTCATTTTGTTTTGACCACTCTAAAAGTGTTTACTTTTCCCTAGGAATCCCGGATGCTTCACCTTTGGCCTAATTTTAGATCCAGTGAATTTCAGATACAAACATCTCCTGGCTGAATGACTACCTTTTATCCTGGGGAAAACACTTTTTTACCCTCAACTGATTCAATTCAGCTTTGCTTTTCAACTTTTCAACTTTTAAAATCATAGCTCCCTAGATTTCAGTGGACAGGGCACCTCTGGCTGGCAGCATGCTTGTCTAAAGGTCAAAGGTCACAGACATCAGCTTGGCATTTTTCTTTCCTGCAGTAAAGCCGTAAAGTCCTGCTCTTTCTCCTCACTCGCTCTCTCAATGCAAAGCCACAGTCACTCCCTGTGAATCAGCCTATCCCACCTCACGGCACCTCAGCCTCCCTCACTATCCTCCCTTCATCCCTTCATCTCTCCTCCCCCCCTCCCTTCATCCCTTCATCAATGTATCCTTCCCTCCTGGCCAGAGGTGTCAAACAGAGACGCCTTGTTCCCTGCGTCCTGCTCTTTCCAACCGGGACCCCACAAAAATCCCAGCAATCCCTGCTATTTCCGCCACCTTGTTTGTTTGGTGGGCAAGGAACGACTCTCTCTCTCACACACACACACACACACACACACACACACACACACACACACACACACACACACAGAGACAAAACTCAGTTACTGTGAAGTGTATGTTCTGTTCCTGGACTTTACACACACACACACAAACCCACACACCCACAGCAGACAGAGCTCACCTCTGTTCCCACACTGACTATGTGTGTGTGTGTGTGTGTGTGTGTGTGTGTGTGTGTGTGTGCGAGAGAGAGAGAATGTCCGAGCTCCCTCTACTGGTGATCCGGGATTCCAAGAGTCTGACCTCATGTAGTTTGCCCTCCATATGATCAAATAAACACAGTCCTATTTTATATTTACATGTCACATGGACTCTTCTTCTTCTTCTTCTTCTTCTTTCTGATTCTTTCTGCACTGATATTCACTGTCCCTCAACAGCCTGGAAATGCTCCTGAGAAGCTTACAATTTCCTCCTGCAAATGGCAAGTTGTGAATATTCATTTTAAAAATGGCTCAGGTCCACACAGGGCAGTGCTTCCAATGTAAAGAATTGTTTAAATTGTTTAAACTTTATTTTTAAAAAAAATGATCCTAGCAAATCTAGTGACTTTTTGAGCAGACGTTAGTGACTGTCCTGCTCCCGGCTCACATCACTGCTGCTGTTAAACGAGTTGAGAGAGCAGATTTACTCGACTCACCACCAGTGTGTAAAGACTAATCACCAATCACTATTATTCCCAACAACCAATCAATGATCTTCATTATTCCTAATGACCAATCACTGGTCACCATTATTCCCAATGACCAATCACTGATCACCATTATTCCCAATGACCAATCACAGATCACTATTTTTCTCATCAACTAATCACTGATCACCTTTGTTTGTCCATCTGTGCACTTCTTTGTTCTTAATGTCAAACTCATTTCTTGGTGATATTTACAGTAACAACGATTCAATTAATATGAAAATGAATGAATATGAATGTAGTCATTGAATATGAAAATTAGTCTATGCCATCATCCGGCGTCTTGTAGCCACCTTTTAAAGCGTGCATTAGTTACTTTCTCCTGAAAAGAGTTGGCAACTCTGACAGAGAGCAGAATGCCCTGGATTTTCTCTTCAGCACTATATTCCCTTTTCGAAGCATCTGTTAACATCCCACTCGCTCTCTTCTTTCATTAGTTAAGCAACAGAATGAAGGATTTTCAACCAGTAACACACTTGCAGTAAAATGTGATTTAAAGGTGTGAAGTATTGAACAGAGCTTTATCCTGCCCTCTGCTGGACAGTAAACAGTTCCTACTCCAACTTCACTCACTGAGTGTCACTGAGATGCTTTACTTTATTGCTTCATTCATTTATTTACAGAACACTAGTATCATGATACTGTAGTCAGTGTAATAGATGATTTAATCAGGTCAAAGAATCAATGTAAAAATTGTAAAATAATGCGTTTAATACTGAAAGTCGATTGGATCTGCATTGGATTCTCTGGTGTCTCGGGTGTCTCAGGTGTCTTAGGTGTCTCTCTGTGCACGCTGGGGATGGACAGGAAGTACCGGGACACTAAGAGGGAAGAAAGGAGTGCTGAAAACACTGCTGGGAGATGGAGGAGGGGAATTCTCCGGAAGGACGAATGGTACGTCTAACAGGTATCCTGACTGAGATAGTGGAGGCAGGAAATGTGGGCGTCGGTCTCTCCGGGTGTGACACGCCCCTTTTCCGTCATGCTCACTGTCTAGTTCATTTCTGTTAGACTTTGGAGAACCAGAAGCTTTCACGTTCTTCCTGTTGGAAGGGGTATGATCATCTGTTATGACCAGGTTGTGAAAACACTCGCTGATATCCTGCTCATCACTGCCTTTCTCAGAGGTCAAAATCTGTCTGATCTTCCTGCTCCACCTCTTTCGGTTGGCACTCACTGGTGTTTCGGTGGTTGCTGCTGAGTGTGTGTCACTCTGTGTGAGAGGAAACACAATGGTCCTCCTGCTAGTGTAGGTCTTTGATGAAGGATCTTGGTGTCCCATGCTGTGGCACCTCTGAAATTTATCTGTGAGATTGTTGTTGGGGTTTAAACGCGACTCTGTTGGAGACTGGAAGCTGGAGAAGGTCTTCGTGTCTCTGATTGAGCGGCTTCCTCTTGTTCGCGTCTCTTGGCGGGTCTGAGATGGACGGAGTTTCTGTGTCATGATATCAGGCAGAAAGTCTTTGAAAGGCAATCCTCGGTCAGTAGCATCAGAAATGAGTGTGTTAGCATTCGAGCCACCTTGAGCCTTATTGGTCTCATTAGCATTATCAGGCCGCACTGCTCGCGCTCTGTGTAAGATGGAGCGTAAGCGGCGGTGAGGTGGCAGGCTGGCGGATAACCCCGTCAGCCCGATGGAGCGGAACAGAGGGGCAGGGCGGAGAGGACACGGCACACATTTCCCTCCTTCTGACCCACGAGTGCTCCTGTAAAGACTGGCGCTGATTTCTGTCTCCGTTTTGGTGTTGGCGCTCCAGCAAGCGGTGTCGGAGGTCTGGCGTGGGCTGAGACATGGTACGGACATGACAGTGGACTAGAAGACATCCAAGTTCCTGAAAAAAGGAAAGAAGGAAAAAAAATGCTTTAATTGCAAAGAAAATTTTAAATGTTTCCTGATGCAACCCTTACCAAAGTACAGAAAATTGTGACCATAACCTCTGTTTTAGGGTTCTGCAAACTTTCCGGATTCCACAACCAGTGGGTAATACATGGTCCTTTTTTTATGAGTGTATGGATCATATTCATAAAGAGTCAGAGTAGAGGATCCAAGACAGAATGCAACGATGTGTGAAGGATGGCTTTTATTTCTAACACTCATTTAGTTATATCAGCATGTCAGCTTGACTTTACTAACACTCATACGAACTCTAATGCTAATACTAATACTAACATTAATACTAGCACATATTCTAACACTAACACCCTAATACTGACCCTTACTAATACTCATGCCAGCCCTAATATTAACCCTAACTCTAAAATGGGGTAAATTCTCTTTGCTGCACTGCCGTGAAGTTTTCTAAGGAAATCGTCTGGTAGGTGGTTCCAGGTTTCTTGGAGCTGCAGGTGAAATTCCAGAAGAGCCACGATGATGTTTATCATTTAACAAAATACAAAAATCCCCCTGTTTGGAAATCAAATTACTAAAAACACTCTAATGTAGTAGCGATAAAGCTACAAGCCATGGAAGATAAAGATTACATTTAAAATAAATAAATAAATAAATTTGCACAGTACTGTAACAGTCATTTTTCCCAGTCAGTATTCAGAGTGATGAGAAAGAATGCAAGCTGGAAGAAACACGAAAAAGGACATCAGCATCATACAGCTCTGTTACTGACAAAACAAGAAACGTAAGAGCAAATCGCACATTTTTAAAAGGTAAAATGAGATAAATATAAATCATGATCTGGACAGAGGAGCACTCACTAACAGTCCTGGATGGTTTTCTCTTTTATTTCCCCCTAAAGTCAGCGGATGCTGTGGTCTGTCGTTACCATGGAGCCGTCCTGGGTCGTGTCTCTATTCCACCACTTGTGCACCCACTTTACCCGTCTCTCAAAAACACACTTTTCTCCTGCTCTCATAAATATACCCTCACTTTCTGTTCATTTCACACACACACACACACACATACACAGAGTCTCTTTCCATCTCTCTCTCTCCCCATCTCCACTACCTTAAATCTGTGGATCAAACGAACACACACACACACACACACACACACACACCATCCCGTGCTTGCCCTCTCTCTCCCACATGAAAGATGGCCGACTGCTGGTTTTCCCTTCATCCCTCACCCTCTATAAATTATAAAACAGGAAGCTCAGACCAAATGGTCAGAGTTAACTGAAGGTCGATTCCAGTCATGTGGGTAAACAGAAGCTGTGTTTCTTCCGTGTCCAAGTCCACTGTGAGACGTCTTTCTCCATAATCACATCATAATCATCAGAGAGTTGGCCGTGTTCCCTTTCTTTTCCAGTGTAGGGTGGGCATAGGTGCTGGAGCTTTTTAATTCATTTAACCATCTACTGAAATAATGATAATAACAATAACAATAATAATAATAATAATAATAATAATAATAAGAAGAAGATGATGATGAAATGTTATTTTAATACTAAGAATTTATTTTACTTCTTCTTCTATTACTACTACTGCTAGTATTATTATTATTATTATTATTATTAGAAGAAGAAGAAGAAGAAGAAGAAGAAGAAGAAGGGAAAAAATTATTTTATTACTAAGAATTTATTCAAGTGTCAAGTCAATTGTCAAGTGGAGTTTATTGTCATTTCAGCCAAATACAAGTACATAGTGAAACGAAACAATGTTTCTCCAGGACCAAGGTGCTACATAAGACAAACACAGAACCACACAGAACTACAGGGACGACATAAATTATACGTAAAGTGCACAAGTGCAAACATGTGCGGACGCACAAGACAGAAGAAGACAGTACAATGACTACAACGCCGACCAGTATGCAGTTCTGTGACCAAGTGACAATAGTGCAAATATTACAGAGTTTGATATAAATAGCTGAAGCAGTGTAAACATAATGGTATTATATTATGTGTAAACATAATAGTAGCAGCAGCAGCATAAAACATGTGCAAAACATGTGTAAAACATGTGCATGGAGGATGTTCAGGTGTGTGTGTGTGTGTGTGTGTATATACATATGTGTATGTGTGTTCCTTCCTTCAGTCCAGTTCTAGGTATTGAGGAGTCTGATGGCATGAGGGAAGAAACTATTGCACAGTCTGGTTGTGAGGCCCGAATGCTCCGGTACCGTTTGCCAGACGGCGGGAGGGTGAAGAGTGTGTGTGAGGGGTGTGTGGGGTCGTCCACAATGCTGGTGGCTTTGCGGATGCAGCGTGAGGTGTAAATGTCCGTGATGGAGGGAAGAGAGACCCCGATGACCTCAGCTGTCCTCACTATCCGCTGCAGGGTCTTGCGATCTGAGACGGTGCAATTCCCAAACCAGGCAGTGATGCAGCTGCTCAGGATGCTCTCGATAGTCCCTCTGTAGAACATGGTGAGGATGGAGGGTGGGAGACGTGCTTTCCTCAGTCTTCTCAGAAAGTACAGGCGCTGCTGGGCTTTCTTCGTTATGGAGCTGGTGTTGAGCGACCAGGTGAGGTTCTCCGCCAGGTGAACACCAAGAAACTTGGTGCTCTTGACGATCTCCACGGAGGAGCCGCCGATGTTCAGCGGAGAGTGGTCACTCTGTGCTCTTCTGAAGTCAACAACCATCTCTTTAGTTTTGTCCACGTTAAGAGACAGGTTGTTGGCTCTCTACCAGTCCGTTAGCCGCTGCACCTCCTCTCTGTATGCTGACTCGTCGTTCTTGCTGATGAGACCCACCACGGTCGTGTCTTCGGCGAACTTGATGATGTGGTTTGAGCTGTGCGTTGCTACACAGTCGTGAGTCAGCAGAGTGAACAGCAGTGGACTGAGCACACAGCCCTGTGGGGCCCCAGTGCTCAGTGTGGTGGTGTTGGAGATGTTATTATTGTAGAATAATTTATTTTTTACTACTTCTTCTACAACAACAGCAACAAGGAGAAGAAGAAGAAATGTTATTTTATTACTAAGAATTTATTTTAGAATAATTTATTTTACTTCTTCTTCTACAACAACAACAACAACAACAACAACAACAATAATAATAATAATAATAATAATAATAATAATAATAATAATAATAATAATAATGTTTTTCAATTTGTTTTTGTTTGTTTTGTTTGTTTTTTTCATTTTATTATTATATATTTATTGGTAATATTCTCACTCCGGTGTGTCTTTTATTTTTCCAAAAGAAAACAAAATATTTTTCCTGTGTACTTTTAACCTGCCAGACTCACTGATTAAATAAAGCTCATAGGTAAATAAACCGAAGTGCAGTGAAGGGAAATGAAGAGTGAGCGTGACGCACTGAAATCAACAGTTATGCAACCGAGGTGGCGCAATTGTAATTACCCCCTGAGGGGGGCGATGGAGAGCGCGCGACTCCAACACTCATCCCCCAGTACAGGACAAGAAGAAGAACTCACTCCACTGAATCGACTCTCTTGAACGAATCCGTTTAAGTGAATCGCTAGTTTTGATTCGTTTCAATAAAGCAGTCAGAGAAATGTTGTGTAGAAGTGTAACTCTAATAGTTTGGGGAAAAGATACAGAAATATCTGACTATATATTCAACACTCATCTAAAATAAGCAGAAATCATGTTGCCTTTGTGTTTTCATTTAAGACAAAAAAAAGGCAAAATATCTTTTATTCACAAATCAAAATACATGACGTCCCTACCCTGGTTTAGTGTTTTTAAAAAATAATCTTTGAATATGGAAATAAAAATGTCAGAATCTTTTTCAAAAATACAAATGTAAGCTTTTTAAAGACCCCCAAGAGAGCATTTAGATATCATTTTAATAATTTAATCACTTCATTTCTATTTTGGGAAATTGTATGTTGTTGTAATTGTGCCTGGTTTGTCAGACTTCTGTTTGTTGTCATGGTTGTAAATTATATTTTCTCTTCATCAAAATAAAAAAAAAAAAAAAAAACACAGGAAAAAAACCTGAATTAATGTTATAGCTGATAATATATAATTATAATGATTATAATGCACATTATTTATTCCATGTTATACCTAATTCTGCTCCATTAGACCACATCAGTGTGTTTCTTCACACAGTTATCACTGTATAGTGAAAATAAAGTTTATTTCACTTGATATTGATGTGATATCTCACACATTGTCTCCTCAGTACTCAGAAACTGGATTGAAGGAACACACATACATATATACACACACACAACTGAGCATCCTCCATCCTCTCTGAAATCTTTTTACAAGTTTTTGCACATGTTTGTGCTGCTACAATACTTATTACTGTACATAGACTGCTACTCTTTTGTTTACACTATTTCAGCTACTTGTATTGCAGTCGTGGCCTAATGGTTCGAGAGTTGGACTTGTAACCTGAAGGTTGTGAGTTCGAGTCTCAGGTGCGGCAGGGATTGTAGGTGGGGGGAGTGAGGTGACACCCTTGAGCAAGGCACCGAACCCCCAACTGCTCCCTGGGTGCCACAACAAAAAAGGCTGCTCACTGCTCCGTGTGTGTGTTCATTACTGTGTGTGTGTGTGCACACTTGAATGGGTTAAATGCAGAGCACAAATTCCGAGTCTGGGTCACCGTACTTGGCCACAAGTCACTTCACTGTACTCTTTGCACTATTGTCACTAGGTTCACTTTTAAACTGTGTACTGGTCGGCGCTGCACTGGGACGTACTGTGCCCATTGTACTGTCCTGTTCTGTCTTGTGCGTCTGCACATGTTTGCGCTTGTGCACTTTATGTATAAATTATGTAGTCCCTGTAGTTCTGTGTGATTCTGTGTTTGTCTTATGTAACACTTCGGTCCTGGAGAAGCATTATTTCGTTTCACTATGTACTTGTATGTGGCTGAAATGACAATAAACTCCACTTGAACTTGAACTTGAACATGCAGAAGCCTTGCTAAGCCCACATTTACCACACATTTAATATATACTATTTTAATATTTAATTTCACATGATTATTTCATACGTGCATGCTCAATGCCTTTAACAAGTCAGAAATTTGTAATGAATGTAGTTATTTTAAAAAATATATAACTAATAATTAAAATAAATAATTTTAAAAAGGTGAAATTTTGCCTTTATTCGTTCATAGCGAATCGATTCACGTGAACGAGTCATTTCAAAGGAACCGATTCGGATTTGAATCGCCCTTGACTTGTCGCGACCGGAAGTTCTTCCTCTCTAAATCGGTCCGTGTGACCAGAGTCAATACTAATAGCACGTGATACGGTAAGTAGAGATTTTGTATATTGATTTATTGATTGATTGACGCTTGTAAATTGATTTGTTGGTGAGATGAAGACTTTAGTGATTTCAGCTTCTGTTCTTTTAAAAAACAAATGTTTTTTGTTTTTGTTTTTAGCATTTAAAGACTTAGCTAAAGCAGACAAAGTCACACGGAGGTTATTGGTGACAACACAAGGCTTAAAAACACAACACACACACGCACACACACTGCACACACACTGCACACACACTCCGGCTCAGGCCACTACAGGTGTGTAAGAAGTGTTCACGTGATGTCCTGTTAATAAAATAAATAACACATGAGACCACGTGATGTGTCGCATCCTGATGTTTACTCATTAAAGTTACACAGTTGTTGTACAGTCAGCTGCATAAATATTGACACCCTTGGTGATGCTGGTATTATCAGTCACTGCAGTGTACAGGTGTAGAAGAGGAAAGACGAACAGTACTGAGTGTGTTTACAGGATGTTCAGAAGAGTCCTGGGATGAGTTTCAGGACAGGGTTTATGAACACAGCAGCAGCAGCAGCAGCTCTTAGGTACAAACTCGACAGTATGCAGGACGGATTAAACACTGAGATGGTTTTTTTGGAAAGTGCAAATCTGTGAGATCATCCACAACAGAAGAAAGTGAGTCACAAGCTCACCTGAGAGTTTATTAACTCTTAAATCCATCATCCATGACTCCGCCTCCTCCCGGACATCTTGTGTTTATTTATTTATATATATATACTTTTTTTATCAACACAATGGACCATAAAAATAGCACAAGTAAATTAACATAGGCTTGAGTATATCCGAAATCAACAAACGTAAGAGAATAAAGCACCAATACACTTCTTTTAACCAAAAATCAGACATGGAATCAAACAAACAAAAGTAACAGTGAATATGCCAATCCAAATCATTTTCTTCAGTGAAATATAAAGCTCGGGTATAGAGGTGGGTGATATGACAAAGAATATCATATCACGATATTTAAAGATAATTCTATGTTACACAATGATGTATCGTGATATCTAGGTTTGCGAACAAACCACCAGCAAAACAGTAGTGTCGCATTTAAACTTGTGAGTTTGATGACACTTTTATTTAATATCTACAAAAATAAATGGTTTAAAACTGAAAAGAGAGAAAATTCTAATGTTACACTTTTTTTTTTTTATACACAATTTTCACTTTTTACAAGATCCAGTGAAGAACTTTTATGCTGTTATGTAAAGAAATATAAAGAAATGTAAAGAAATGACTGTTATTTAAAAGAAATATTATAAAAAGTTATCATGTTACTCGCAAAATCTCATAAAAGTGTATTGTGATAATCATATAATGTCATATTCCCCATTTTATAGTCTTTATGTCTCACTCAGAATGTCTGGCATGTCTTAATAAAAATTTAAAAAAAAGTAATTTACGACAGGTGTGTAAATCTCCCTCTTTCAGTCGATATGATACGCATCTCGATAGGTAGTATACGATACAGGACAGGAATGATACAGTTAAACAAGTTACGATTCAATACGATTCAGTTCATCACCAATATGATTAAATTCAGGCCCAATTCAGTGGGATTGATGTATTGATGTATTGTAGATTTGACTCTGTAAGGAACCACAATCTCAAACACTTTGCACTTGTGTGAATCAGGGAACGTCGTGTGCGTCGATTTTCAACGGTCGTATTTATTTTCCTTTTCTATTCAAACCGGATCTAGGCTTGTAAGTCGACGCGACCGCATCGTAGGCTGTTGCACTGATTTTCTAATTCGACTCAGTTTTTTTTATTTATACATTAATCTGTGTCAGAGTCTCACTGTGACGTTCGCGCTTTTGTGCAGGAAGTCAGTCAGTTGTGAGAATATGATACGTGATATATTTCTCTTCTCCTTCGTCTCCTCTCCCAGATGGCTACTCGGCTGCTCGTGAGGAGAATCTGGGCCGTCTCTGTGAAAGACTTCCGCCGCCTGCCCACCGCTGCCTCGCTCTCATCCTCGTCGTCACGCTCCTCCTCCCCGAACGCCTCGGTCCACACACGGTCCTTCCTGTCTCCTTCTCGCTCTCTGCTTCTGTCCTCACACAGGTGTATCTCCTTCAACGTGCAGGACCAGGACGACTTCACCGAGAGGGTCATCAACAGCGATCTGCCCGTGATCGTGGACTTCCATGCACAGTGCGTATTCTCAGAGCTCATTTAGGGAGTCTAATTCAACCCAATTTCTTAGCAAAAGAAGGATTTGATTCCCAATTAGGCTTTTTTTTTTTTTTAATGTCCCATAATCCTTTTTACTATAACAGGCATGTTCTCTTCCAGTACTCAAGTACACTCAGCATCTGTCTCATACCTGTTACACCACAGCGTTGCCGAATGCTCGATTCGGATTGGTCAGATGTTGTTGATTAATTTCCTATAACAGCAGCTCAGGTTCATGTTAATGCGCTCATTCTAATACGTTACCGTTTCTATAGTAACAGCTCATTGACAGGGACTTCCGTGTAAATGTAATTGTTTGTGTAATTGTTGATATGGTGACGTTTTCTGTAAGGAGATGATTATTTGTCAGTTATGGAAGGAGTCTCCAGTGTCAGCATAAAGCTGTAAGTCTGCCGACGTTTTCAGGACAGAGGAGTTTACGCTTTGCGGTTTCTCGGTAGCATAACAAGCTGCGTTTTTTTTATTTTTTTTATTTTAAGTTCTAGAGAGAGAAAGAGAGAGGCTGGTGAGGGAACAATATATCGTGGACATTCCACAACATCAAACGTAACTATAAGCGGATAAAACGTACATCATTCTATAATACATTTTTTTAAATGGGATTGTTAGGAAATTGTTGTTGTATAAGACGAATATAATAACTTCAGGACATGCTGTGATTGGAAAAAATAAACTTTAGGGTAGCAGTGACTCCACTTCATTACTCCTCCTGTCACTGATTATTTTCCTATAATAGCGTGACACGGAGGGTTTTACTTACATACTAAGAGTACTTCAGTTTTGGTTTGGACTGAAAATAAACATATTACAAGCCAGTAACACGTATTAATACATTAACACACGACACAGTGTCCTTGTGTATTTGAGCATGAATAACAACACAGATATGCTCTACTACCTCTACAGGTTTCACTGAAGTACAGGATATTTTGGGAAAAAAGACCTTCATTTGAAATTACTGTCTCAGGAGGCAGTGATGTGTTCACATTATTGAACCAAAAGAACAATCAGTATAGGACTTCTGTCCAAAACATCCTGGAATTTGTGTGTAATACGCTTAACTTTTACAACATCCACCACACACACACGTGCGCTCACACACACACACACACACACACAATTTCTCACATTTCACATTATTTCATCATTTCTCTTGCATTTATTTGTGTTCTATCATTTCTTTCTGACTCCTGATCGGTGCTTTGATCTGCGTCACCATGACCCGGTCACTATAAATCAATAGCTGTGTGTGTGTGTGTGTGTGTGCTGTGTACGTGCATGTCTACAGATGGTCCTGTGTGAGTAAAAATACACACCACACACTGCAGTTGAGCACACAGTGGTACTTTTCACTTTACACACACACGCGGTCATTTGCTTACTGCCTCAGCGTGTACTAGTTCATGCAAACCTCTCGGAGCAGACAGGTTCACCTGCGAGGTGACGGTGATTCCCCCGGAGCTGCTCTGAGAGAGGTTTTCCTTCTAGCTAACTGTTCCTAAACCGTGCACACAGGATCAGATTCACAGATTCAGGTCATCAGAGATATCCTGCTCTTTCAACAGAACTTTCAAATCTGATGTTCTATAAAAAAAAAATAATAAACGTGACAATTATTATTCTAATTATATAGAAAATATCAGGAACCCACAGTCTGGTATTGTCTGAAGTCCTGCCTCTTATTAGACCTCTGTGTTACAATTATGTAATTATGTGTGTTTTTGCTTATTTAGCAAAATAGTGTACAGAAATTCAGCAAGGAAATAATTTCTTGCTAAACTCGGTGGTCAGTCCATCGGTCAGTATGACTGATTTCAGCACTGTTGGAACTGTCGAATTTTAAAAATGGATGAACTTGAACCAGAAATTGTTTTTTGGCCATTTTTGGTGTACTTGATGGTGTTGCTATTTTGGTTCGGAGAAAGCCAAATATTTCCAGTTTGCAATCTGTTGCTATTTTCGTGGTCATAAATCAATGTGCTGTGCTGATGTGAGCAAAGTGGCCCAAAAAGTGTAAGTGTGTGTGTGTGTGATATCTAGGTCCATCTAGGTTTTACTCGTTTCCACTGTCTGGAAGTCCTCAGGCTTAATCTCAGTCTGTTTGCATTCACATTTACAATTATTCGTTTGACATTTACATTGATTTGTTTATTTTATCCACAGCATCTTACAGCAGAGAGCATCTGAAATATGCTGCATGACAACATTTCCATCAAATCAGTCATTATTAAAAATCAGACAGCATTATTTTTCTCATCCTGGAGTGGATTATACGTCTTTCAGTATTTCTAGAACCCTAATTAATTGATATGAGACTTTCTTTAGTTTTGTCGGGGCATAGTTTCTCTTCTGTATCGTTAGCCCAGCTCGCGGAAATGTTCTGAATATGTTTTACACTGATATTACGGTTATGGCGGTGTATTATATACACATGTAATTCATGAGAACACATAACCTTCATTTAACTCATTTTATCTCTCACTCCACCTTTTCATTTCCTCCATATCTTCTGTCTTATCTTTGTGATTATGTTGTTACAGATTTGTTCATTGGCAAAGCTTATGGTTAAGTGCGGTTATGGTTAATAAAACAGAGATGTCATAAAACATTGTTGTGGCTGGTTGCTGTAGGAAACAGGACCTGAGACTGAAGTTTGAACTCTGGATTGTTAGCTTATTAAAAAAAAAAAAGCTAACATTTGACCGTTTGACAGGCATTCGTAATAAAAATGTGACCAGACTGTCTTGGCTGGATATGCTCTGACCTTTCTCAAGGTTAATCTGATTGAAGTAGGCGTGGCCTTTGGACCTGTCAGCAAAAGGGGTGTGTCCAGTGTATCTTTTGTCTAGAAAAGGGGATGTAGTTTTGGTGTCTTGTGAGTAGAAAAAGGTGCGTGGCTTGGGTGTCCTGTGTCTAGAAAAGGGGTGTGGCCTGTGTATTTTGTGTCTAGAAAAGGGGGTGTGGTTTTGGTGTCTTGTGTCTAGTAAAAGGGGTGTGGCTTTTTGAAAAAAACACCCTAATTGGTAATGAGTGTTGTAAAAAGTGGTGTTGTATGGTTTCTTAGGTAGTACGCATATGTAATGAGACCCGTATGTAACGTGTGTGTGTGTGTGGTCTGTGTGTGTGTGTGTGTGTGTGTGTGATATAGATGGTGTGGTCCCTGTAAAATTCTGGGCCCCAGGCTGGAGAAGGCCATTGCTAAGCAGAAGGGTCGTGTTGCCATGGCCAAAGTGGACATTGATGAACACACAGACCTTGCTATAGAATACGGGGTAAGAAAGAGTTCGCTGAGTTCACACACTGTTACACACACACACACACACACACACACACACGTAAATCTACAGGTTCTGTATGCTGGTTCAGTAAAACACACACAGATGTGGTGGGAATGAATAACTGTACTGTAATAACCCAACACCTAATCACAACCCGTTACACTTAATCTTACACTTAATCCACAAATAAAGTGAAGGTCTACTCTAGATAAACAATCATACAGTCAGACACCATGTAGACAGTTTAAAGAAGGACAAAGCCATCAAATTTTCAAAACCCACAGTGTTCAGTATCGCACTTTGTCCATGGTCTTGTACTGAGTACAAATGATAATATAAATACATCTGTTCCTGGAAGAAGCCAGAGTTTCCTAGAGAACATAACTAAACAAACAGCATCATGATGACCAAGGAGCTATAAAAAAACAAGATCAGGACAAAGTTCTGGTGAAGTATCAGAATCAAGGAATGATTATAAATATTCAGATATCATAAACTTAAAATCATAAATCCATTATTAAAAAATTGAAAGAATATGGCACAACCATGACTCTGTTTAGCAACCGAATAAGGAGACGATTAGTCAAGAGACTAAACGATACTACCGCCACCATGCTTCACTGTGTGGATGGAGATCTTAGGCTGATGAGCAGGAAGTGGGTGTACACAGACTAGATTTATTGTCTACTAAAAAAAAGTACATAAATCATACAAAGTTTTGTAGGTACCCTTAATCACTATATTGATTAATAGTTAAATACGAGTTGACCGAGAATTCTTTATTAAATATTAGGTTAATGTTGTTGTTTCATCGTCATTGTGTAGTGATTTGTATTTTTATCTTTTATTTTTGTCTGCTTGTGAGGTGACCTTGGGTGTTTTTGAAAGGCGCCATTAAACAAAATGCATTATTATTATTATTGTTCTTGCACCGTTCTAGGTGTCGGCGGTTCCCACGGTGATAGCCATGCGCGGCGGTGACATCATCGACCAGTTCGTAGGGATTAAAGATGAGGACCAGCTGGATTCGTTTGTCAACAAGCTTATTGGACAATGAACCTGTCAGTCAAAGCCTCAAGCCCAATCCTCTTTACACTTTAGTTTACAGCTCTGGAAAACCACATTCATTTACACACATACACACACACACACACACACACACACACAAAACAGGCTAATGCACAATTTGCCTGGCAACCGTCACACTGTATCCATTAGATGTTTGTGTGTGTGTGTGTGTGTGTGTGTGTGTCCATTCATGCTTTATTCTTCACTGACCCTTGCTGCTGAAAGTAGTGGACTGTCACAGATTTTGTGGGATTTTGTTAAAGGGAAACTTCATAAAAAAAAAAAGAAAGAAAAGTTCATTTTTAGAGCTTGATACTGTCAGAGCTGCTTCAGTTCTCCCTGCACTTCCTGCTGTCGTCCACCCGAGGGCGATCTTCCTCTTTAATCCAAGGCCACATGACAATGTGCCTCACGTTTATCTTGCACTTATCTCAGAGATCCAGGATAAGGTCACGTACATCTAATCCCAATGAATGCAGTTCTATATGAAGACGATAGTGCTGATCCCAGATCAGTATTCTCACTCTGCGAGGGGAAAAATAAATCAACACGCCTGTGTATGTATCAGAAAATGAGTGTGTCCTGATTCTGTGTAAGTTCTGACTGTGAAATTTCGATTTTATCTCCATAAATGGTGTGTAATGGATTTAGAAATAAAGCTGATGTACGATGCTCTACCTAAAGTCTCAGAGCTCTTTCTTTTAGCGCCTCATTTACAGTCATGCAGGAGTAACACTGAAAAAAAATCCCCTTGGCCCTTAATGGACATGTCTGAAATTCCACTGTAATGACTCTGTGTGTGTGTGTGTGTGTGTGTGTGTGTGTGTGTGTGTGCGCACTAAAATGAATACCAGCTTTAAACTGCTGTGTGTTCACATGAACCAAAGCCAATATAGCTTCAATCATACAACTAATGATATTATGGACCATTACACAGTTGTGTCGAAATTTCTGGCAGTAGTGTTTGGCAGCAATGCATGCTGGGTAATGTGCAGTGTGCTTTTTCGCTCTATGTTCTCTACGGTGTTTTCACCGTTTTCTTTTTTTCACGGTTTTAACCATGCCTACTGAAAAAGTCATTAGAGATTTCAGGTTGTTCCTAATGGATTTTAATGAGTTTCTGATGGTCTGTAATGGTAATTTAATGGAATGTGTTGCTCCTAATGTTCTTTATGTTCTTTATTTTATTCTGATGGTAATCATCTACCCGTGAAACCCTGACACTGTAATGGGTTGTGGTCGTATGTAATAGTAACCAGAAAATCCTTAATGGAAATCCCTGATGGAAACCATTAAGCCAGATTCCATTAAGGTCCATTGGCTGATGCTCACTACTGCAAGTTCTTCATTATGTCTCAAACAACACATTGAGCTGTTCTAGACCATCTCTGAGTAGCACCTCCTAAATTTGCCAGTTAGATATTATCAGCCAGTAATGTAACATCACCACCAGCATTTGATTTCTTATGTTCAGTACAATGCTACATCTAATTAAATTACACAATGAGATTTATCTAGTTTAGCTAGCCGCACTGCATCTAAGGCTTAGCCGGCTAACTAGACAGCTTAGCTAGCATCGATCACATCCTGACATTGGAGGTATAGTCGGCGGATTTGTTGGACCTGAACCTGAATGTTCAGCCCTGAGATATATGTGGAACATTCCACAAGTCACATCTTCAACAGGAAGTTGCATCATCTGAATTTTCTGAAGATTGCGGGAAAAAGAAAAGTGAATTCTCACATCTGTTTTTGGAGATATTATGATTTCAGCTAATGAGGTCACTCTGAAAGTACATCCCTGATGCCCAAATTATAGACTGAAATTCAAAAATAACATTAGCATGGCGGCTAGTTAACCATTTTATTTATTTGCTAATTCTATGCTTAAAAAAAAAAAAAAACTGTTACTAATTTAAGAGCAGAAATCAGCAAAGAAACAAAAGAAACCTGATTTTGTTGCCATATTTCTTTTTTACTGATTAAAAAAAATTTGTTTACAAGTGCTAAATGGCACCGCAATCATGAAACCACCCTTAAATTTAACAAGCTCAGGTACAAACACATTTAAACACGTGTTGTGTGTAATAATCATCTAGACAGTAAATATTTTAAGTATGAGGTCATAGTGTTTGAAACACAGCTACTGTTTTTGATCAATCAGGGCAGGTTTCTAGGTTTGTGGTGTATCTAGACCCAGATTCTTCTAAATGTTATGCCTGAAGTGTTTATTTCAGCACAATTTTTTTTTTCCTGAGGTAAAAGAAAATACAGTGTGAACAAAATCAGACGAATCCACTTCACCCAGACTGCAACAAATCCCTCAAATGAAGCATGAAGGTGTTGAGGTTCACAGCTGACATAATGACACGGTGTCTGTAGCACACAGCTTGCTTTTGTATAAGTAGGCTACCCTATATTTAGCTTGTCATGCTACATCATTAGCCAAGGATGCTAGGCCTTCGTACTACGCCGTAGTTTAGCATTTTGATCTTTTTATTTCACACCAGTCATTAGCTGAGTGTTAGGCCTTCATTTTCATCATTGCTGGGAATTGGTTTAGTGTGTTAGCCCTTCATCTTACATCAGTGATTAGCTTAGAGAGTGCTAGCTTCTAATTCTATATAAAGAATTAGCTTAGTGTGTTAGCTTCTTTTTCTACATCAGTAATTAGCTTAGAGTGTTAGCTTCTTTTTCTACATCAGTAATTAGCTTAGAGTGTTAGCTTCTTATTCTACATTAGCGATTATCTCAGAGTGTTAGTGTTTTACTCTACATTAGCGATTACCTCAGAGTGTTAGTGTTTTATTCTACATTAGCCATTACCTCAGAGTGTTAGTGTTTTATTCTACATTAGCGATTTCCTCAGTGTTAGTGTTTTATTCTACATTAGCGATTACCTCAGAGTGTTAGTGTTTTATTCTACATTAGCGATTACCTCAGAGTGTTAGTGTTTTA
>CM041003.1:3190416-3202281 GCA_022985145.1 Pangasius djambal
TTTATTCTACATTAGCGATTACCTCAGAGTGTTAGTGTTTTATTCTGCATTAGCGATTACCTCAGAGTGTTAGTGTTTTATTCTACATTAGCGATTACCTCAGAGTGTTAGTGTTTTACTCTACATTAGCGATTACCTCAGTGTTAGTGTTTTATTCTACATTAGCGATTACCTCAGAGTGTTAGTGTTTTATTCTACATTAGCGATTACCTCAGTGTGTTAGTGTTTTATTCTGCATTAGCGATTACCTCAGAGTGTTAGTGTTTTATTCTACATTAGCGATTACCTCAGAGTGTTAGTGTTTTACTCTACATTAGCGATTACCTCAGTGTTAGTGTTTTATTCTACATTAGCGATTACCTCAGAGTGTTAGTGTTTTATTCTGCATTAGCGATTACCTCAGAGTGTTAGTGTTTTATTCTACATTAGCGATTACCTCAGAGTGTTAGTGTTTTACTCTACATTAGCGATTACCTCAGTGTTAGTGTTTTATTCTACATTAGCGATTACCTCAGAGTGTTTGTGTTTTCTTATATCAAGAATTAGCTTGTTATTCTACATCAGTCTTTAGCATAGCCTTTTTGTGTTTTCTACTTAAGTCTTGAGGGGAATACAATTGGTGTCAAATGCATCATAGGCACCCGAATTTACTGTCTTCATTGTTTCTCAGAAAAGTTTCTCAAGGCCTTGTTTTGTTTCTGCATGTGCAGTAGAAAACCGCCCTAACGGGGTGTGTGCTTTGTTTACCTCTGATCTGTAATGTGATTTTATCTCATTATTACACTCTCTTAGCTAGTCTAACCCTCATTTTTCAAAGTTTTGCAAAGATTATCGTAATTTGAATTTATCGCTGATGTCATATCAGAAATTGCAGGCCAATATGGTATTCGTGTGTGTGTGTGTGTGTGTGTGTAGAGATCACTTTCTTATGTGCCTGTTTTTCTTTAAAAACAATGATCTCAATTTTCTCGAGAATCTTGGCTCTGGGTTTGTGTCTGTGTGTTTTTAATCACATGTTCATGCTTGCCTGGTCTATAATCAGAGTCAGTTCCATGTAATCTTCAAGCATGCCCACAAACACACACACCTGCACATGACATCTTAAGATATATATCTCAACTCTGTCTGTGGCATTTCTCACCTCTCCCTCGCCCAAACATCTACCATCACCATGCTTCAGTGCCAAAACCAAAACCCTTACGGCGTTTCTCATACAGTCTGGTCCTGAGCCAGTGCTCACCTTAAATGACCTCTCTGCTCACCTGCTCTGTCTCAAACCCTTCACTGTGTGTGTGTGTGTGTGTGTGTGTGTATAATTGAGCTCTACTCCCTCATCATTCTGTCCTTGTAGCTGTACACACACCATGCGTGGAGCTCAGGGGTAGCCAGTGCCATCCTAGTGTTATTATTATTATTATTATTATTATTATTATTATTATCTCAGTCATTTGCTTTAATCGTTTGCACCATTATGCAATAAATTAGTGAAATAACAGAACTGCTTTGTGGTTGTGGCTCAAATTACTGCGGAAAAGATTGTTTACATAATTGATGTTGAAACGTCCGGGAAATAGCAAAGCCTGCCCAAACACATATAGTAGCTTTATGTGTGTGTGTGTGTGTGTGTTGGTTGTGAAGGCTTGATAATATGTTATCTTCACCTCTCTGCACCATTTGCAGCCCCTGGTTCTCTTCTGCTCCCAATCATCCTTTGACATTTTTAAGATTCGGACCAACGTATCTGCTGGATTGAGACCTTTAATCGTCATAAAAATTACTGGTGTCACAGTCAAGCAGTTGAAGTTTCATTAATCCTGAGCTATATTTGATCATACTGACAGAA
Source organism: Pangasius djambal (assembly GCA_022985145.1). NCBI lineage: Eukaryota > Metazoa > Chordata > Actinopteri > Siluriformes > Pangasiidae > Pangasius > Pangasius djambal. Next base: position 3,192,260 of record CM041003.1, read on the forward strand.
TAACAAATACAAGATGTGCGCATATGCAAGAAACCTGCACACTTAAATCCAGCACAGAAGTAGCGGAAGAAGTAGGAATGTAACAATAGTGTGTTTTAAAGACATTTTTATACTGAATCAATAATGCTATTTTGTTAATATGTCTAAATGAAAAAAGACATGTACTGCAGCTTTAATGCTTTAGTGTGTAACTTTAGTGCTTAGTTATTACACAAAGACTACATGTTATCATGTATAGGTGTCCTAGGTGATTAATATATAAGACATGTGTATTCATTATGACATTTACAGCCAATGATGACATCAGCGTACACTGCTTTGCCTCATATATTTACTCAGCATGAATTCATCTCCTTCTCGTCTTTCCATCTCTCATCAGTCGTCCTCTCTGCTTCTCTGTCCGACTCATTAATGCACTAAATCTTTCACTACTTCACTTATTCACTTGGACTATGCCCTATAGCTTTGCATTCTTTCCTTCATACTTTCTCTCCAGCCTCTGTGGTGTTTGCTCTTCAGGCGACACGGCCGGGTACAAGTCAGGACTTAATACTACACCCTTTCCCCTAATGCTAATTAATAGCACTGTACACTAATGAGTCTCTGCCCACAGCTCTGTCAGGGTTCATCAAGCCAAATAATCAGTCTCTCAGGCTGAACGCTAACAACATTTAAATGGCAAAGAGGCTAGGACGCTTGAATGAAAAAGAGGGTGCAGGAAAGCGAAAAAGGAGTTCACTTCCTTTAGAGCTTAATTTCACTTCATCTAACTGAACTAGTTGAACTTTAAACATGTGAATATGCAAATCTGTGAGGTGGGAGCCAAAAGAAAAAAAAGAAGACATAGAGTTTCTGAAAAAAAAAAAAATACTGCCTTTTAGTCAACATCATGACACCATCATTCAAAAAAAAAAAAAATTACATTACTAGCTAACTAGCTGTTGAATTCTCGAATCTGATTGGTCAGAAGTTGCTGATTAATGTTCTATATTTTTTTATATTAATGCGCACATTCTAACATGATTTCATTTCTATAGTAATAACTGCAGGGACTTGTGCAGTGGACCCTCCACATAACCAGATTAAAGAACATGTGTAATCGTTGATGGGGTGAAGTTTCCTGGAAAGAGAATATTATAAACATTAACATTTATGGAAGGAGTCTCCAGTGTCAGCGCTTTGTAACAGCCAGAGGTAAAGCTGTAACTGTAAGTTTTCCGACATCTTCCAGACAGAGGAGAAGGAATGACTGTTTCTAGCTGCTATAATGTAAGTGAGAACAGGAACTAACTTGTTTCACAGACTCGCCACAACATTAAATTTAACGAGAAATGGATAAACTGTATGATGCCATTTTTTAAAATAAAGAACAAATTGCAGTTATTGGCAAGAGGAACAAAACACTAGCTAGACAGCACAGGAGTTGATAATGTTTGCTACATTAAACCTTTCCTCTATGGGAGGATCGGGTTTAACAGTTTTTTGGGGGGTTGATCAGCTATGTTTGGGGTAAAGTGAAGAACAACTCTCTCTCTCTCTCTCTCTCTCTCTCTCTCTCTCTCTCTCTGTCATTAGTTCAGTCTCCCAGCCACCTGCACTAACAATATATGATATGAGAACATCATGCCAGTCTCATGATGTCACATGATGTCTGCCTGTCTGTCTGCCTGCCTGTCTGTTTCTCTCTCTCTCTCTCTCTCTCTCTCTCTCTCTCTCACTCTGATCGCAGTATGTTATTACGAACCACAGATGACATCATGCTTTTCCTATCAGCCACAAGTGCTTATTAGCCTCCTGTATGAGAGGCTGCCGTGTTTCCCCCTGAGGCCTGACGGATCACTTCCACATACGGAGGAATCGTACAGCTGACTGAGTCACACACACACACACACACACACACACATATACATTACAAACATACGTGTGACTGAGTTCCACACGCACACACATACATACATACATACACATTACAGACATGTGGAAAACTTCCCAGGCTAATCTCACTGTAAAGCCAGTAGCTGCTCTGTGACCGCATGGTACACAAGGCCATTTATTATAAGGATTTGAGTGCAAACGTTTGCACACCCTTAGTACAAAATCTTTCAAATCTTTCAGGTAGCAAAAGATGTCAAATTGTGCATGTTAAAATATTACCAGTAAAAATAAAATCACACAACATGCACTCACGCTTGCAAATTTGTAACAATCCCAAGATGCATGGCGAGGTTATGATGTCATTTGCATGAAATCTTGTTTGATCAAATCCATACAAATTCTTCTCGAGATCAGGTTGCAAGTGCCAACAACGAGAACTTTAAATTTATTGTGTTTTTAAAGAGTTGAATTTTGTTCAAGTGCACATGCCAGAAGATGTGTGTGAGAGAGAGTGAGACAATTTTATGATTTGTCTAATTATCAATGGCTCCCTGTAATAGATAACCACCCGAGGAGTAAATGTAATATACAATAATATGCCTTTATAAAATGCCTGAACCACCTCAGCTGTCTCCATCTTTAAGAAGGATCTACTCTGAGGATCTCGTCTGGGGTGCTCCTGGGTTTTCGAGCTGCTCACCCTATCACACAGAGAAAGCTGAGCAATGAGGGAAGCTAATTTCTGCTGCTTGTACTTGTGTCCTTACACTTTCTATCCTCAGCTCATTACCACAGGTGAGGAGAGAGACTAACAGAGAAACAGAGTGATGGTTGAACATTCTTTGGTGTATATTTAATCTGAAACTTAGCTCCTGCTTCACTGCTTCACCACAGACTGGTGTGGAGGCTTTGGGGGTTTTTGTGCGTGTGTGTGTGCGTGTATGTGTGTGTGTGTGTGTGGAGATGGACTAAAGGAGGAGGAGTCTTTAATCTGGATGATCTAGAGACAGAGATAAGAAACATTCCACCAAAGACAACTGCTTAATATCATACACACATACACATAGAAACACAGTCTGTCTCTCTTTACATCATTCTGTTTCTGTCTCTGTCTGTCTCTCTGTATATCATTCTGTCTCTGTCTGTCTTTTTGTGTATCATTCTGTCTCTGTCTCTCTCTGTCTGTATATCATTATCTCTTTCTATCTGTCTCTCTCTCAGTCCTGTCTCCAGCCTGCTGTCTCACACACATCTACCTGTGTTACACGACCCCCCGTGTCTCTCATGCAGAAAAATATGCTCCCTAAAGAAAAGCAAGGAACGAGGTGGAGGAGTGACGAAAGAGAGGAGGAAGGGAGGGAACTGAGCGAGCCAGCGTAACTCTACACCTCTTCCGCCCTGAAACAATCGACCACACCTCCACTTACACTCTGTCTTGCTCTCTCTCACTCTCTCTTCACCACTGTGTTACCATATAAGGGCAAAAGAACACAGCGAGTGGGTGAGCGAGAGAGATAGAGTGAGAGAGAAGGCTGCTGAATTCCTCTGCTCTCTCTCTCTCTCTCACACACACACGCGCACACACACACACAGACTCTGCAAACTATTTGCTTTTAGTTTATTTGTGAAGTGCTATCTACAGTGCATACTCCACATGCCATCAGATTACACTGATGTGTGTTTGTGTGTGTGTGTGTGTCTGTGTGTAGTCGATTAGATGTTTGTTCTCTGAAGTTATTTTCTTTATTTTACACCAGATTTACGATGGTTCTGTAGCTAATGAGTAGTGAAATTTCTCTCTCCCAAAATTGTGTCTATAAATACAGGCCTGAAGCTTCATCCCCACAATTCAATTCAATTTGATTTTATTTGTATAACACCAATAGCAATAGATAAAGGTGAATCTGGATGTAGATTAGATTTAAACATTTTGCAATCCAGAGGTGACAGTGGTGAGAAAAAACTCCCTAAGATGATGTAGGTGTGGAAGAGTAAAAACAGTACTGAGTGTGTTGAAAGGATGTTCAGTATGAATAGATGGTTGTAACGAACCAAAGTCAGTAAAACCTTCAAATAAACAAAAGACTAGTCAGACAAGGGATAGTGAACATTCATACACAGATAAAACAATCAGGATTAACACAGGACTTGTTGGCAAGACTTCGCAACATGTATAAAGAAACCATGTGCTTTTATAATCCAGAGACAGGAAGTGAATTCTGGTGATGGTGACCTCTGGTGGAGTGGCAGGTTTTGTCCTGGGATGTTGTGACAAGTGGGAATAATGCTTGAAATTTCCGAACTCTGAGTAATCAAAAACAACCAAAACACCCCCCTCAACTCAGAATTCCTACTCGGAAACTTGTCTCCTCATCTCCCAGTTCAGCATGTGACGTCAAATCAACATGGCTGTTCTAACTTTTCACTTTGGGGAGGCGGGGCTTACAGGGACAAATGACATCCGTGCTCCTTTTTATAGATTCGAGTAAATGTGAATGGGTGAACTGAAGACCTGGATGTGGTTTGAGGCTCATATTTACACATAAAAATGGGTAAAATAGATTTTCATTGATTGTTAGGCTACATTAGTGCAAAATTAAAAACTATAGACACCAGAAATATCTTCAATGATGGATGGAATTTGTTGTACAGAGGAAATTGTGTAGATTCAATATTTTTGTTTGACTATATATTGAATTTAATAGACCCTGACAGAGAACTCCATGTGTATCCATATGTTTATAGTAAATATATTCTGCTTCTGTGTGCAGATTAAACACACACACACACACACACACACACGCAGGTCTGATACACACTTTTCTTTCACACACACTGTGTGTTGTTTTTCTGATGGGGGTTCGAGTGGTTCTGAGTGTAGAAGTGAGTACTGTATGTGCATTGCCACATTCGAAATTTTCCGGATTGTTGTGAGTCAGCATGTTTATCAGAGCTTGTTCCTGTAGCTGATTACAAGGAAACAGAGGAGGGACAGACATAAAAGAAGAAAAAGGGGGAGGGAAAGAGATGGGGGGTAAAATGAGAAAGAAATAGAGGAAAAACACAACTTGCCATTTGCTTTTCATTTGCAGTCCCGATTGCATTGTCGATTGTTTGGAGGCTCTGTTCAGAGCGATGGGTGAAATTTCATGCCATTTAAGGACACACACTCTCACACATGCAGATACACACCCACAGTGACACGGCCAGAGGGCCTCGGGTCGAAAGAGCCTGGGTAAAGTTGTGCAAAAAAAAAAAAGTCTTGGCGCACGGCGTGGAGGGATAATTAGTGGACTGATGGGACACACATGGAGGAAACGGGAAACACATTACTGGTGTGGTCCTGAAGCCCGCTCATGGGACGTTAAAACCAGAACTATCATGATAAATCCAAGGGAGTTACCTCAGAGAGCCTTTTGAAATGCTTATTTTTTAAATGAACGATTAATGGACACTTGGCTGTGATGTTTTTTTTTGTCATGTTTTTATTGTGAACAGAACAATGGCACACAGTCATGATTTCACCTGTAAATGTAGGTTCAAGTGTGAATCATATTAAAACCGTTCCCAGACTCCTCGCTCATCACCCTCACAGCTACAAACCTTATACAAAAAGGGTCTGTAGATCATTACCATAGAAGAACCATTTATGGTTCTCTAAACAACTTACTGGTTTATGATTTTTAGCCATCTTTTTTGCCACATCATCACTTCATCCTGGTCAGAATTGCAGTGGATCCAGAGCCTATCCCAGGAACACTGGGACGCCAGGGTATTCACAGCTCTCTCTCTCTGGCCAGCTCGCCGACAGAGTGAAGGCTAACAACCACAAGCAAGACAACCACATCTTTTTTGAACTGCTGCGCATACTTGGAGGAAAGCGCTATCCGCCCTCTTCCACATACATAAGCTCACAGATGCCCACGATTGGCTAGATTGCTGTGATTGACAGGGTCTCTCCCCTCCCACCAAGAGAGCACGGCCAGTTTTGCTTGCTTGTCTCTTAGCCATGTATATCTGTCATATCGTCAAGATTCAAACTCATGATCTCTTGACCATATAGCAAGTGCTTTTTGGTTGCGCCGCTCGAGAGCCTACGATTAGCCAAACACTGAGATGTTTTTGGGAGTTTGGAGGATACACGAGAACCCAGAGGAGAACATTTGAAACTCCAAACAGACATTAACCTGAGCTCAGGATCAAACCCGGGCACCCTGGAGCTGCGGGTGAGGTGGCAACACTTCACGCTGCACCGCCATTCTACATGTTGCAGTGGTAGCATACAGTACATGGTGAACTTTTTTTTTTTTTTTTTAACAAAAATGGTTTAAAATCCATCAATTATAAAATTAGGAAACAAAAAAAGGTTCTAAAGAAACTTAAGAGTACATGTTCTGAAAAGTTACAGAACAATACACTTTAAGAAGAATAACTGATAAGACTCTAAAGGGTTAAAATTAGGTTTAGTACCTGTTTTTAAAACCATTTTAGCATTAAGAATTTATTCACACTTAGTAAAGGTGAACAGCAAATACCTACTTAGCGTTTATGTAGCATTTATGGAAGGAGGAAGGAGGAACTTTCAACATTTTCAGGACAGAGGGAGGAGTTTACGCTTCACAGTTTCTCTGTAACAAACTGCATTTTTTTGCCTTAATAACTTCAAGAGAGAAAAAAGAGAGGCTGGTGAGGGAACAACTGTTTATAGCTGCTATAACGTAAGCGAACTAACTAACTATAAATGAATAAAAAGAATGACGTGTCATTCATTGAAAAAATAATTGCTGTGGTATAAGCGGAATAAAGCACTTTGGGACATGATTTTATTGGGAAATAATAATATTATACGTTTCTGGGTGGTGACAGTAACTCCATGTTGTTGATTATTTTCCTATAACAGCACACCAAGTGTTTCATTCTTTACTAAAATTATAAAATGAGGAATTTTCTAACATTTTAAAGACGCTGCAACAAAAGATGTGTGTGTAGTTATAGACTGGAAGAGATAGATCTCTCTCCTCTCTCTCTCTCTCTCTCTCTCTCTCTCACACACACACACACATACATACATACACACATGTCTCAGAGGAGCAGTAATGTTGTGTAGGTGCTGGTTAGAAGCTCACTGGGCAGTGGAAGTGGTGGTGATGTTGATGGTGGTAGTGTGTGAAAGTGAATGGACTCTGTGTGCTCATAGTGCTGCTACACTCAACAGCACTGCCACACCCTGCTCTTCTTACACACTGTGTGTGTGTGTGTGTGTGTGTGTGTGTGTGTAAGTAGAGGTCAGAAGGAGCCTTATTTGGTAATCTCTCTCTCTCCCTCTCTCGCTCTTCTTTTTAAAACCCTGGCATTTGGCCTTCACTCTCTCAGGTTCTCATCGGGAGTCAATGTCATTCAATGAGACTGAGGAAGAGTCTCACTTAACCTCACTCACTTCTCCTCTTCTTCTCCCTTTCTCTTTCTCTCAGCTTTTCCCTCCACCCCACTCTAAACTCTCTCTTTTACATCCCTCTTTGCCTCCTCCCTCTCTTCCAGTCTTCTCCCTCTTTTTCTCATTTTCTTCTCTCTCCCTCTCTTCTCACTTTTCCTGACTTCTCCCTCTTTTTCTCTTTTGTCCTTTCTTTCATCCCTCTTCTTCTCCTCTCTTTTTTCTCTCTCTCCTTTTATTCTCAATTCCCCCTTTTTCACTTTGCCTTCTCCCTCTCTTCTCTTTTTTTTTTTCAGACCAGACAGAAGACCAGTTTAGATTAGGCAGGTTGGTCTATGAGGGGAAGAGACAGTAAAATAAAAGCAAAACCTTTTTCCCGGTTATCAGTCAGAGATGATGTGGCTCTGTTGAAGGTGTAAACAGAGACGCCACATTCCTCACATTCCACTGCGGCTCTCTCTGCTCAGAGACTCCCTGTTTAATTCTTCATTTCACACCTTAATCATCAAATCCCAGAATTCCAGACCAGGGGAAATCTAATCCAACTCAGGGAAGAACCTTCATGCCTGGATGGGTTAGATCACAGAGCACAGCACTCTAACACTCTGTGTCATGCTTTTATAGGAAAATAATCAAAGACAGGGTGATGCGATGAAGCGGAGTTACTGTTACCATTCTAAAGTTGATTATTTTCCTATAAGAGCATGTCCTGAAGTGTTTAATTCCTCCTATACCACAGCAGTTTGCCAGCGATTATAATTTGCAATGTAATTTTTATCCATTTATAGTATTTAATATCTATGAAACAAGTTAGCTTCAACACAAACTGATGCGAAGCGCACTATAAACAGTTGTTCCTTCTCTTTTTTCTCTCTCTCTTGAAGTTAATAAGACAAAAGATCTCAGCTTGTCATGTTACAGAGAAACCGCAAAGCGTAAACTATTCTGTCCTGAAGATATTGGAAAACTTAAAGTTACAGCTTTACCTCTGACTGTTACAAAGCTTCGACACTGGAGACTCCTTCCGTCAATGTTAAATAAACATCTCCTTACGGAACACGTCACCATATCAACAATTACACGTTTTTAATCCATCCATGTGGAGCGCCCTCTGTGAATGAGCTGTTACTATAGAAAGGATGTAGAATGTATTAGAACGAGAACATTAATCTACAAGCGTGTGATTAGCAGCTGCACTACTGTCAGAATTACAGAAAATTAATCAACACGTTCCGACTAATCAGAATCCAGAATTCAGCAGTGGTGTGGTATAAACTAGTTCATCACAAGCTCTAGATTGGGGTTTAAATAACAGTTTGGACAAAGTAGCTCCAAATTAATACACTAGCTCCACTGATGCTGAGTTTACTTCTTTTAGATTTTTTTAATCCACCCAAAACCAAAAGAAGTTCCCCAACAGTGGGCGTGGTTCACTTGGAACAAGTTCATTTGAAGTACTTTGCTGAAGGCTGCAATGACAGGAGCTAACCAAAGAGCCGTACGGTCAGACTCTCTGTTTGGAGATGGAGCCTGGGTTAAAGCCATCAAGGCTAAAGATATATTAGCAATGTGTGTGTGCGTGTGTGTGTGTGTGTTTGTGTGTGCTCCTTGTAGCTGATTAATGATGTGGTTATTTTGTCTGGGTGACAAAAGAGTCACAAAACGACGTCTCTGAAGCACAGGATGTTTGTGAATAGCTGGCGTCAGGCCTCTAACAAAAATAAATGCACACACACACACACACACACACACACACACACACACACACACACACACACACAAACTGGAGACATTTTTAAGGAATTATTTAGTCAAACTTAAACAATGTACCCTTTACCCTCAATACAATTGATCAACCAAGACATGTTCAGTGACTAAAGTTTGTGTCATAAGTTACTAAAGAAGCTAACAGACGTTAATATCATCCAACATCTTTCTGTCACACAAGGACACAGCGTGATATACTACAATCTTTAAATATCAACACTGGATCATTACTGGGTGGCCATCTTGAAAATCTTTCCTCAGATGTTCTGACACCTCGCCTCTGAATATTTGGAGGCAAAATTGTTCAGAAATATTGGAGGACACATGGATGATAAAACAGTTCCATTTTCACCCAAAGGGTCCTGCACTTTTCAGAATCCAAGACTAAGACTTTGGTATCTTTGACCGCGCGTGAAAGCTGTTCTTTAACTTTAACTTTAGTGCTCTTCAGAAAACACACACCTGAAAACGGTGGTCTTCAGGGGTTCACTTCAAGAAAAAGCTGACGTGAGGCCTGGGCATCCAAAAAAAACAAAACAAAACATGATTCTTTAATATGTGTAATTAAATATATCTCTAATTGCAGGTGTTCTATTAATTATGGCTCCCTTTACATGAAGGGTGCCAGTAATTTTGCAGCACCTCTTATTTTCCATTTTGCATAATCAAGCCAATCATGCGAATACCCTACATTTTATAAACATGTACACTGCCCTCCAAAAGTTTGGAAATGCCTGAACAAAATAGGGTTTTTGGGGCAATATCAGCATAAATCCTCTTTAGTTAGTGACCATTTTGCATTGATAATAAGGGACAACACAAACTATGAAAACATATTTTATTAAATAAAAAGTTTATGAACATAAACATGAACATAACATAGAAAAATACTCAAATTTTGGATTCATCAAAGAAATCCCCATTAGCAGCTATTACAGCTCTACATACT
>CM041003.1:3202381-3230535 GCA_022985145.1 Pangasius djambal
AGGAGGGCAGTGTAAATATAAGGGATTCCAGGCATTTTTTTTGTTTTGTTTTACAAATGGATATAGCTTAACAATTTTGTTTGAAGGAGGTTGGATGAATTTAAATGCGTGGCATACACTTCCATTATGATAGCTCAGTTCACTTCATAGCTCCAGCGTGAAACTAAAGAAGCAAACTTTCCAAAAAAGAACATGTCTTGGCTGATCTACTGCATTTGGGTTTAGGGAGAAAAATGTGTCGATTTCTTTTTTTTCGCTGAGCTGTTCCTTTAACAGCGCTCCCTCAGTCTTGCATCATCGTCCTCATCACACACACAGTCATGTTTGCACAGACATCAATTCATGGTCTTCATGCTATTTGTGGATGAATCTGAGCTCAAGAATGTTCCATTCATCATCACATAGTTGTACTAAGTGAGGGAACAAAACACTATCATTCTCTATCATTAAACAATGGGTCCTCAAGGGTTCTTTGGAAGGTTAATGGTTACAGCTTTCCAAAGGGAAACACTTCAGGTTCAGGTTCCCCTAGAGGGACAAAACAACAAGCCATTTAGGGTGCTAGATTTAACTTCAAACAAACTCTAATTCACATTCACACCTGTGTAAATAATTTTTTTTTTATTATTATAAAAAAAAAAAAAACATGAGAATACATGGCCGTAATTTCGATTGCACTTTCAATTAAACTTTAAATGGCAACAAAATTAAACTTTTCACAGCATTTTCAGAAATTCTAACTTTGTAGGATGCAATTTCAATCATTTTGTCAGTTTTTGTAACGTCAGGAATTCCTTTCTCATCCCTTTAAAATGTTAAAGTAAGAAATAAATCACCGGTGGATGCGCTGTTACTGGAAAATAAACAACGACAGGGTGGTGTGATGAAGCAGGGCTACTGTTACTACCCCGAAGAACAGCATGTTTTATTACTATTATACCACAATAATTCGCAAATGGTTACACTTTTTAATCTGTTAAAGAATGATACAATATAGTTTTTATCCATTTATAGTCACATTTAATAGTGGAGAATGTCCACTAAACAAGTCAGCTCCTGTTCTCACTTACGTTATAGCAGCTATAAACCGTCATTCCCTCACCAGCCGCTCTCTTGGAGTTAATAAGAAAAAAAACGCAGACTGTCATGTTACTGAGAAACCAGAAGGCATAAACTCCTCTGTCTTGAAGACGTCAGAAACCTTACTGACTGTTACTTACTGACACTGGAGACTCCTTCCATAAAAGTTGAATAAACATCTCCTTACAGAAAACAACAATTATACATTTTTTCCTTTCTTAACAAGTTTTTAATGCATTTATTATTAGTTTTAGGTTATGTGGAGCGTCTGATGTACGAGTCTTTCTAAATGAGCTGTTGCTGGAGCTATGTTGCGTTAATGTAAACCTGCGCTACTGTCAGAGCTGCCGTTGTAGAAGATTAATCAACACCTTCTGACCAATCAGAATCCATGATTCACAGCGCTGTATTGTAAAGGCTGGTAGCGATGGTTACATATGTATTTTATATATAGTGCAGCATATTAAGGCACTATTGTCACCATTTTAAGGCACTATTTAGGGAGCAGGGAGCTATTTCAGATTTAGCTCTAGTCCACACCTAACCATACAAAAAAAATAAATAAATAAATAAAAAATAAATAAAAGGAATGAAAGTGAGGGAATGCATTGAGAAAGTGAAATGTATACATATGGATAAATTAAATCAATCAATCAATAAAGTGTTGATAATATAGTGAGTGAGTGAGTGAGAGAGAGAGAGAGAGAGCGAGAGAGAGAGAGAGAGCTGAGGAAGATGAGAAAAGGCTGGTGGCATGGCTCTGAATGAGTGTGCATGAGTAATTCCTGGCATTCCTCACATGGGCGGCACTACAACAGGGACAACAAAAAGTGATGATGTAGCTTCATCCTGCACAGCCTGAATACTTATATGGGCATAAAGATCCTAAGTGCACATACCTTACTCATTAAACATTAGCTTAGGACTGCCTCAGTCTCCCCCCACATCCCTCTCCTACACACACACACACACACACACACACACACAGACTTCTCTCTGTCTAGGGTTCAAGATCATGGGCCTCCTCCCAAACTGCACAGGCAGAATATTATTGCACTACATCATTGCTAGATCTCATCTAAATTTGCATAAATCGACATATTATTTAAATAATTAATTACTTAATTAAAACAGTCAGTGTGGTGTATTTTAAGATTTTAAAAAAAAAATATTATTCCTTCCTGTCACGCTAAAACTTTTCAGCTGTCGCGATTGGTTCGAGCTCCCTGGGGATTGTTGGAATACTTGCTTCTGATTGGCTGGAGGAGCTTAAGAAGGGCGGGCGCGTGAGCTGTGAAGCCATGCCTCCGATTCAGGACCGCACCCCGAAGCCAAGTTGCGCTTCTACAGTTCAGGAAGAGAGCGAGAGCGAGAGAGAGAGAGAGAGAGAGAGAGAGAGAGGAGGGGAAAAAGAGAAAGAAAGAGACGGAGAGGCGCTCGCTAGCTTTGCACGAAGGAAGTTTGCGACGCTGTGTGACAGAGACAGAGAGAGAAAGAGAGAGATCCCGGATAAAGCAGCACCCGGCGACTGCGTTTCTCTTCATCCACCTGGGACAGAAAAAAAAGCGTCTAACAAGCAGGTAAGTCTGATTTTTACTGATTGATTGATTAAACCTGTTCCCAGTGCACGCGCTCGTGCTATTTGGTCGATGTGGCCGCTTTGTGTGCAAGTGCAAGCAACAAACCAGGAAGGACGAGCCAAGTGCTTCACTTCACCTCCTTCACTTGGGTGGGACGCGCGCGCAACTTGCGCGAAAGTAAATAAATAAAAATAAATAAAAATAAATAAACTTTTTAATTTGCGCGCGCACGCGCTAATTTACGCCCTTTTTCTGCTTTTCATGGGAACAGAAACAGTGTAACAGTGAAGCAGAATGAAAAAGCAGCTTAATCATGAAATAAAAGGCGCAGGCAACTTTACAGGAAGTGGTCACATCAAGGAGGGAAAAAAATGGAGGATGTGAGACACAAGCGCGAGCTGTCACGCACATTTTGCTCACTGAGAGGGTTTCTGAGGCATCGCAGTGCTTCATGCGGGTTACAGACTTTATTCTGAAGCGGATTTCCACTGAGCCGGGTCCTGAGCTACAATTCTAACTCTAGTGTGGCTCTGAGCGATGACGTTACCCCTCACTTCCTGTTTTCTCGTGCTCAATCTGGGTTATGACGTAGCTTTTCTCCCCCGTGCACAGGCCTGTGTGTGTGTGTGTGTGTGTGTGTGTGTGTGTGTGTGAGAGAGAGAGAGAGAGAGAGAGAGAGATCAGTGTTACTCTTGGTGCCATGATGTCTAAAATGTCCTTGATGCGTGTCTTTACAAAAACACACAACTGGAAAGCAAAGTTATTTTCTGAAATTCGTGTTTACGACTTTGCAGCTCGTGATTACGACATGGTGTGTGTTCGTGTGTTCAGGTGGTTTTGCACTTTGGACTGCACGAGAAAATAAAAATGACAAATGTTTTTTTGTTTGTTTGTTTGTTTGTTTTGTCATTGACACGCCTCTAACTCGTAAAATCGGGGTTCGTAAAAAAATACGAGTTCCCGAGTTGTAATTACGACCTGGTGGTGGCGGTTTAGTGCTCACCTCGTAATTCTGACACTTCTGACAGGCCATGAAGGCAGTCCAGCAACCAGCTCCACTCAGAAACGAACAGTGACGAGTTTATCTGCATTTTTATTGATGCGGAGTTGAATCCAGTCACAGGACAGCACTAGAGAGTTGAACAGTCTCTCTGCCCTGTGTGTGTGTGTGTGTGTGTGTGTGTGTCTTGTGAAGTCTGCATGATGTTATCTACAGCTCTTTGGATCAGCTGCTGTTGCCTTTAAATGTGCTTTATAAATAAAACTACACTTGACTTGACTGTGTGTACTGAAAAAAAATATATACAAAACACAACCTAGCCTTTTGAAATAGGGACATTTTACGGATTATTAAACCGACACAGGGCTGTGAAGAGAATCTGACATTTTATAGGTCCATGTTATAACAAAAAAAAAATCTTATCATTCTCAAAGACATTTGTGATTGTGCCAAACAGTATTGTGCTGCACTTGGAGGGGAGAAAAAAATGTTAAATACTTCATTTAATGTGTGCAAAAATAAATCCATTGAAATGTTTTTATCTTCAAACATTTTCTAACATTTTTATTTATGTGAAAAAAAAAATTGAGTGAAACACATTTTACAAATTTGTAAAATGTTAATGTATCAGATTTTAAAATCAGATCAGCTGCTTTCAGTCAGTTTGTCATTATTTAGATAAAGAAATGAATAAAAAGATTGTCATGATATCTCAGAAAAGTGTATCGTGATATAATATATGACAGCATTGATTATTATTAGATCTTCTTTTCTCCCAGCCCTAGTCCACTTTACGGAAATATGATCAAGTTGATATTTGATGTACCACAGTGCCAGATTCTCATTTCTAATCTTCATCATGTTGTACTTTGCATAAACTGCTCCGAGTCAGGTTAGACCATTTAATCTTAACAAGTTAATTGTTTTGGTTTGCAGTTTTTCCGCACACTGGGCTCCGTTCTGCCTCCACGGTATCAGGACGTCACTGTGTCCGTGTTCAGTTTGAAACTTGGGGGTTAAAAGTTTCCTTCCGAAACCACTGAAGTCCAGACCTCGGTGTCCTCATTGCTAATTACTGCCATGAACCTAGGCGTTTAAAAAAAACAACAAAAAAAAACAGATTTCTTAGGGTTAAAATTAATGCAAGTTTGGTGAGCTTCATCATTATCGATGTTATGTGCAGCGCATCAATAATGCATTATGGGAAATCCAGTTTAATGATCCGGTCATATCCCTGTGGGCTGTGACTTCATAGCTTAACACGTGTGCTGTGTTTCTCATACTTGGTCCAGCATTGTATGCATGTGATAGCTTATCAGTCTGGACAAGTGCACCATGTCCGTCATTTTGGAATGCGTTCATGAACTCCCATAATGCACTGCGATATAGGTCAGTGTGCAGTTCATGTACACGTGTGTGTGTGTGTGTGTGTGTGTGTGTGTGTGTGTGTGTGTGTGTAACACTCCGAGCTGAAATACGATGAGTAATTTTGCAGCCTTTTTTGCCAAGTCTTGCCGTGATTTGGCTTCAGGCACTACCAAAATTTTAATCACTTGGACTGGGTATTTGTTTCTTTCCTTTTAAATGTTTTCTCTACTTCCCCAGCGGGTTGTTATTTAAAAACCCAAAAATGTGGGGTCACCTGCACTTCCCTTTTTTTGTGGTAAGAGAAAACCGTGTCAGCGAGAAAACATGGTGTGCCATTTCCTGTCCTATAGAACCTCACAGGAAAGTTGGGTAGCTGTGCAGGAGGCTAATAACCATCTCTCTCTCTCTCTCTCTCTCTCTGCTCTGCAGTGAGATGGAAAAAGCAACAGGACCCATGAGGAAATAATAGCTAACTAAGAGCTAATAAATGAAAGTGCCTTATCCCACCATCACTGGTGTATGTAGAAACCCCAACATTGCTAAGTTTCGTATTTGCCAAATATTTTCGTAGGCCAAACTGAGCTAAAAATTTACAAAAGTTTAGGTAAAACAGATTTAAAATAAATAAATAAATATGTTGCTCAATGCCAATCTGCTGCAAATTACCAGTTTCACAGCACAGCTGATTTACTTTTTCACAAAACTTGGTAAAAAGAGAGACGAAAGTCAAAAATGAAAGAGTGAAACAGCGCCTCCCAAGTGTGATCTGTGCTAAATCTTCCAGTAATGCAGCTCAGCCACTGCAGCACATCAGCTACCACAAGCACAAGATTAAAGGCCTCAGCATATTTAAATTTAGGACGACATCGGCGAATGCGTAGAGTGCGTGTCCGCGGCCGTCGTGTGCACAACATGGCGAGCAAAGTGTCTCATTAATTAGAAATGACTTGATTTTCACAGATGTTATATTTGTATGTGTAATTGAGATAAGTGAACTTGTCAGCGTAACGCGAATATAAAATCGCAATATCTCATTGACTGGACTTTCACAAACACCCCCTTTCTCATGTAAATGTTCCTGCGAACATTTTACGCATAAATCCATTCATATGCAGTGTTATACATGAGGTGCAATGAGTGGAATGTGCAGTAGGCATTTAGCAACAATTAGATGACTATTTTTTCATCATGAGCCACATTTACGGGAACTAATTCCTGCATCATCCTTATTTAGATCATATTTCCTCTAGAGGCTCCAGAGTGTGACATTTATACACACACACACACACACACACACACACGTAGGCATCAGGTACTTTTCCCACATTGTTGCTTAATGACTCTGAGGAAAAGTGCAGGCGCAGTGGTTTCACATTGCCTGCTTAAGTCACATCATAACGTTCTGTCAGCTTGTTTTATAGATCCGTCTGTTAACTAATCCATTTAGCTTCAACCCGTGTGTGTGCGTGTGTGTACATCTTGATGTATAGAGTGTTTTTGCATTCCAACATGACGCATTTGCTGATAAGATATTGCCTCTATATGCAGTATAGAAGATTAGCATGTGACATATGCTAGCTATGCTATAAAACATGTATTTTGTGTACATGATGGACTCAACTTGAGCAGAAGTGTGGGAGACATGCTAACTATTCCCTGCTAATCAAATGTTAGCTGTCGTAAATGTTTGCTGAGGAAAAAAATGTGTGTAAACATACAAGCTAGTTGTGGTTAATGTTGGTTGGAAAAACTGATATTTGCTAAGTATCTAGCTGGCTAAAGTGTCAACGAGGTAATGTTAGCTAACATTAGCCAGTCTACTAGCATTTATGTTATAGCTAAGTATCTACCTGGCTGAAGGTTGGTTTTTTTTTTTATTTTTTTTTTATTTTTTTTTTTTTAAATATATATAATTCTGCATGCATTAGCTGTGTATGAGGTAATATTAGCTATAAAGTTAACATTACTTGGTTAGCTAATGTTAGCTAATTATCTAGCTGTTTAAAATCTTGATTATGCAGTGTTAGCTAATACATGCCAACAAAGAAGTTGGCTAACTAGTGTAATAATGTTAGCTAAGCAGCTAGCTGGCTGAAGTGTTCTTGAGGTACATGTAGGTTAGCTACATAATAAACATTACTTGGTTAGCTAATGTTAGATAAGTATGTACATATTTAAAATTGTTGATGAGATAATGTTAGCTATTACATTATCACTTGGTTTGCTGACGTTAGCTAAGTGTATAACTGGCTATATTATAAAGTGTTGCTGAGGAAGCTAACAGTTATAAGGTGAAATTCTGTTAGTGAAAGTAAATTCTGTTTTACGTTTTATTTTGGAAGTAATTTTCTTGCAGTTCTGGGCTTTTCATGTTAGTGTCTAGCAGTGGTGCTGCTAAGCATGTAGCATGTCTTTGATGAGCTTTAGCTTTGATGCAGCTCATTGTGTGTGTGTGTGTGTGTGTGTGTGTGTGTGTGTGTGTGTGTGTGTGTGTGTGTGTGTGTGTGTGTGTGTGTGTGTGTGAGAGTGTGGAGTTGACCTGATTTTCTGCCCGAGTTGGAGCGATTTGTCTTCGCTGGGGCTCAGTGACCCACTTGAATCCTGTCTCCTTTATTGTTTTGCCTTTTCTCGGTCTTAACAGTAATCCAGGACTTTCTCCTGCTTCTCTTTGCTCCATTTACATTCCTCTGTCTCTCTCTTTCTCTTTCTCTCTCAAATCCATATGTGGTGGAAGTTTTTATTTCGTAGTGTGAGGTTGGTAAATCTGTCAGCACTGATGCAGCACATGATGACAGAAAGGACATCAGGTTGAGAGAAGAGGTGGAGACGCTCAGCGCTGTCAGCGATTAGGTGCAGAAAGGAACGCAGGTTAATCGTTTCCCATCTGCTGTATTTTTTTTTTTTTTTTTAAACACAGTACAGTACACTGTTTGAGGTAAACAGAATAAGGCTTAGCGCACTTCCTCACAGTTAGATCACTACAGGCACACGGAGCTCGTTAAAATACCCTGGGGTATTTACGGCACAATGCTAAAGGACACACAGGGCCATTTGGATGCGAGTCAACAGGCCGTGTTCACAAACACTCGCGGCCGGTATGAGTCAGGCTGCTCAGAGCACAGCGCCAACATAGTCAGAGCAGGATGTAGTTAGCATAGTGAGACATGACATTGACTAGCCTGTAATTTAAATGTAATCACACTCATTTATCCATCTTTTAGCAAAGTTGTGTTTAAATGTTTTTTGTAGGACAAACTGATAATGTTGACCAGACATTACAATTTCAATTGCAAACATTACAGTAACGCTGTTTTTCTGTGTGCTCGTGTGATAAATGCCAGTCAGCCATAAATTACTAAGCACTCTGTTGGTACAGCTGATTTACATTTAGTGACGCCCGCAAAACTCTATCAAAGGCAAAGTTCACAGAGAAATGACACGGTGAAAGAGCTCCTTCTAGGTGCTCCAAATGTTCCAGTAATGCAGCTCAGCCACTGCAGCGCATCAGCCACCATAGACAAACACTAACACTTCTTTTTCTGTTTTTATAGAACTCGATGGTGGAGGCATTATGGTTTCAGGTTGTCCGTCCGTGCGTCAGTCCGAGATTTTCATTAGAGAAATATCTCAGGAACATGTGGTTGAATGTTTGTAGGATTTATATGTTGACTGTAACCACGAGTGTCGTCAAGGTCACAGCAAGGTCAAATGTCTGCAATAGCTTCCTTCAATAGCTTCCTTCCTGTTTGTGGTATATTCGCTGGTCATGAGTTCCACCCCTGAGTGTTTTTTTGAGTCACTCTGCATGTGAACAGAGACAACAACTAATTATTTAACCAGACGTTAATATTAATGTTTAAAGTTTAACCTTGGGAGGACACCCTACACGTTTGCACAACGCGTCCTAATATGAATAAAGTTTTATGTTAATAATTAGCAGGCATATTTACTCCAGATTACAGCGTTTGCTGTGGGAATGTGGAAATTGGGAATGCAGACGAGTCATTTCAAAGTCTTTCACAAATATCCACTAGGAAAATGGAGCTCTGCTATGGTAACGTACGAATGTAATAAATGTACATATTGTTCCTTTCAAAACCTTCATATCATGTAACCATATTCCCCGCTCAGAGTTTTACATTCTCGCCCATGCCACTCGACTCTCTCATTCTTGGCTGAGATCATTCTTCCTCCCTTCTTTTTTTTTTTGTGTGTTCTTTTCATTTCTTCCCTTTTTTGGGCCGCCTCTCTACCCCGTCTCGGCACTCGCCTTCCTTCATCACACCTGTAACTTTTGTGAAGAATACAACAATAGCAGGAAGCCAGGACCGATTCGCATAATCTCCAAACAAACAGGCTGGCGAGAGAGAGAGAGAGACACACACACACACACACACACACACACACACACACACCACATCCTGCAGCAGTGTTTCTCACACACGTACACACCAGCCACTTAATTTGTAGTTTTAATGCTAATATATTAGTCTAAAATAGTAAAAATAAAAGCCCTTCTGTAAGCAAAGCCTGTAACAGGTAGTGTGGATGATAATGAAATTATGATAAGTCAGTGTCACAATGTTTTCTCAGTGTTGCATTAATGATGTAAGTTACTGAAGTGTGAACTTGTCACATGGGTGGGTGCTAAATCAGCAGTGTGATTTATCTTCCTGTTGGTGCAGGATGTTGGCTTTAGAAGAAACGTTTTTTTTTTTTTTTTTGGGCTGTACAGCTCATACATGTCTGCACTCACACTGGGTGGAAAAACTTATTTAGACTTTTCTGTGTGTGTGTGTGTGTGTGTGTTAGTGTCCATCACATGTGGCTGATGTCTTCTGGAAGTTATTGTGAAGGACAAATTAACATGTCTGCTTTAATCAGAGATGAGTGTGTGGTTTTCATTCGGGGTGTGGCATGTGGCGTGCACCTGTGTGTGTGTGTGTGTGTGTGTGTGTGTGTGTGTGTGTGTGTGTGTGTGCACCTGTGTGTGTGTGTGCACGCCACTATTGCTCAAATCCAACTTCAAACGCTCTCTCTTTCTTTTTATACTGCTGTGATGCTTTTGCCCAAAGCAACTCAGCCCTGGACCTCGGCTGGGGCGGTTAGTTGTCTGTAGTGGGCTGAAGTGGACCGTGTAAATGTAATCAATGCAGTACACTGCAGTTTGCTATAGTGTGGCATAGTGTCCTGTACTTCACCCTAGTGGGATGTAGCTTGCTGTACTTCAAGACAGTCTGTCTTGAGGGCAGCTCACTGTAGTTCATAAGTAACTACGCTGAGGTGGACTTTGACTCATGACCTCACCCTGTGCTGTATCAGTGCTGTACCACTCCACCTGTGATCAGAGATAAGAGCAGATACGGACACACGCGCGCACGCACACACGGACACACACACAGAGGTGTAACTCTGCTACTCATTGATCATATGAAACTTTTGGCTCCTCTTTTTATTTATTTATTTTTTTTCAGCAGGGCAAACTCATCTTATGTTTCTTAATTATGAACAAGTTTTTCCTAACTGTACAGTTAACACTGAGGTGTTCTGCTTCTTAATACAAGGAGCAGTAATTTTATATAGTAATGCAAGGTTGACAGGGCTGCTTTACTGAGCTTCTCCAAAGATTGAGTGTGTGTGATTGAAACAGAAAAGAGAAGGAAATGCTCACAGATGGTGTGAGTCACAATTCAGTGCAACAACCCTGTGACTGATAACAATAATAATAATAATAATAATAATGTCTTGTTTTATCTGCTGGTGGAATGAAAGCTAACAGGATGTACGACTATCTGAATTATACTCTGTGTAAACTGACAATGACTGTGTGATACACATGAGATTGGAGAATGTTGAAACCGTAAATAGTACAACAGGAACAGAAATAAATGTCGATCTAATCAATTATGTAATAATAAAAGACTGTGTTATGCTGTGTTAGGAAAGTAATCAGCGACAGGGTGGTGTGATGAAGCAGAGTTACATTCATCACCCTGAATTTGTTTTCCTAGAACAGCGTGTCCTTTATTCCTCTTATACCACAGCAGTTTGACAACAGTTACAATTTTGTATTTGGATTGTACTTTTTATCCATTTGTAGTTATGCTTAATGTTGCGGGAATGTCCACGAAACATGTTAGTGTTAGTGTTCTCTCTTACATTACAGAAGCTATAAACAGTCACTGATGCATTAATGTGAAGGTGAGCAGCTCTGCTCTGTTTGGGGGCGGAGCTAAGTTTCAGTATTGTCGGGACTGTGCTTTAAATTCTTTATAGATTGTGCATTTTATAAAGTACTTATTGCTTGTATGCTTTTTACATACATCCAAGTTTTCTTGATTCCTTAAAGGAGTAGTCTGAAATGAAGAAAGTTAAAAGGTACACAGGTTTACACCTTACCGTATGCGTACGTTTTGCATCTTTAGTTTGCACCGAAGCTAAGATTAAGGGAAACGTATGGCCACCACTTTAGCATTGTGTATTTTTAAAACTGGCAGCTGTAAGCGTCCTTAACTTGTTAGCTACTTATCCCAAAACAACAACAAAACTTGAGAAGCCAGACATGTTTTGGGTGTAAGCAGTACATCTTGTACATTTAATCAGCACATTATTACATTTGGCTCACATTAATATAATACAAGTGATCACATGACCTCATGTCCCAACTGATTTGCGTATCCACTCCGTATCAAAGGTAAATCTCGGTCAAACGTCATGAATTTAAATATATTAACATCTTTACATCAGAGTGATATGACTGTGAAGGGACAGAGTTTGTGTGTGTGTGTGTGTGTGTGTGTGTGTGTGTGTGTGTGTGTGTGTGTGTGTGTGGCCTGTGAGGTGAGACTCAGACGTGCCGAGACGTTGCACAGCAGAGACGAGTGAAAGGCGAGTGAAAAACCACTCGGCCTGCATTCTTTCCCAGCCATTAAAAACCCAAGGTCTCTAATACAGACACTGACGCTGCGTCTTCACAGGCCCTCGGGCTGCTTTATTACTGTTAGACCAACTTTATTTGTGCAAACGCTTTTGAAGTGCTACCTGTCAACGTGAACGTGATTTTTAAAAAAAATTTATTATTTATTTATTTATTTATTTTAAAAAAACTTTTTTTTTTTTTTTTTTTTGCCGTGACCCCTGCTGCTCTTAAAGCCCTCAGCGGGGGTTAAAGAGTAAAAACCAGGCAGGAAAACTCTGCTGAGGCTCAAGCTATGCTTTGTTAATAGACTGATGAAGTGAGAAATACAATTTTATTCAATGTTCTTAATGTACTTGAGTAGCAAAGACCTCATTTAGTGACTAAAGGTATCACACCCTTTAGTGATGGCTACAAGTCTGTCTTGTGAGATGAGCCAATAGGAGTCAACATGGTGGCTGTTTACACTGGTTACTTTATTACGACACGCCTCCTCAGGCCCCGCCTCCAAAAACATGAAGATTGAGCTGTAGTGAAAAAAACTGAAAGTCATATCACGATACTTGAAGACGTTTGTTATGCACGATATGTATTGCAATATCGAGGCCATAGAATTATAGATCTTGGGTCTAACTTTTTTCTGGGGGAAAAATAGAATGCTATAAATGTTATCAACATTATAGATGTATCGTATCATACATGATATGCAGAAGTTTTTGCAATACACAGTATTTATCACAATATGTAGGTTTGCATAGAAACTGCTACCAAAGCAGTAGTGTTGTTATTTAGAAATAAAATTGTAGGCTTTTTAAATCTTTATTTATTAAGTAAAAGTTAGTACAGGTATCATTGGTATTGTAGAGGAAAAAAAAATAATGTATTACATTTATATAGCACTTTTCTAACACTCAAGGAAGCTATACCCAAAAAGAAAAAGAAAAACACTCCGTTGCTTTAGTGGTAATTCAGGCCAGCCGTGATGGGGAGGATAATGTGGTGTGGCTTTTAAGTGTGTAAAAAGCTGTTTTATTTTACATAATAGTTTATTTAAAAATGACATTCCGTAGTGTAATAGTGAAATGTGAAGCAGCTGTAGATTAATGCCAAAGTTTTTCCATTACTTACATATACGTATACAGGCCTGTTAGAGGTTTAACGTCAGTGTGTCTGATGAGGATTTGTATCACAGAGTTGTCCTGTTCCTCTCGTGATATTAATACATTTATTTTGATGACTGACATCGTGGCTCATTCAGCCTCATTTTATAGCCTGGTTTCAAGTCTCCTCAGGAAGACGCTGCATTCTTTCCCCTGCACCAAAATACGCAAACGACAAAATAGCTTTCTCTGTTTGTCATTTCCTTTCTGCTGCCTTTATTCCTTTTATGAACCTCTCGCACTCTCTGCAGCAGCTTAAACAAAGCAGGATGCCCTCTGTGCACTCGTCCGCCACTGTGGCCTGCTCTATCTGTCCATCAGTGGTGCAGGATGGAGTAAGTGTGGCTGTTTGCGTGTGAGAGAGCGCGCGAGGGGAAGTGTGTGTGTGTGTGTGTGTGTGTGTGTGTGTATGTGTGTGTGTGGGTAAACGAGGGCATCTGGGTGAGGAGCCGCAGTCGCCACATTGCCACTTTACACCCACTGAGAACAAACCACTGCTTTCTGATTGGACGTTAAGATCAAGTGATTAAGCTAGAATTAGTGAAGATGACATTTAGTCGAAGGTTAATGAGCCGTAGCTGTACATTGGCTTGATGCTGAATTAACCACTTTAATTAAGAAAATCACGAGGAGGTAAAAGTATAATATGGTCATAAGTTTTGTGTGTTTCACCAATAAGTCGCTTTATTTCACATTTCCTATGTGATTTTTGTTTTTTAAGCATCTACAACACATAAAGCCTAATCCTAAACACCTTTTATCTACTGTATATGCTCACTGTATGGGCTATAACATAATGCTGTTGTAAACTCTGGAAATGAATTATTAATGTTAGAGCACTTTTAGGAAACCTGCTGTGTTTTGTCTTATCTATTTTACAATTGCATAAAAAAAATGTGAAAATAAAGCTCGCTGTAAATAACATGCATTTACTTAGACTCTTAGACATCTTAAATATTCAAGTGAGAACTTTTTTCCCTTTCCAAACAAAATTTTTGATGGTGTTTTGGACTTAGATTTAAGATTTAAAAAAAAAAAAAAAAAAATCATGAGCAAGTACCAAAAAATAAATAAATAAATAATAGCTGTGTGAGCGTGATTAAAAGAAATCTCAGGAGTGATGTAGCTGAGGTTGAGGAACTGAATTCACACACCATGCTGACACTGCTGGCATTTCTGCATCTGGGGTTTATTTATAGTGTTTCTTGAGGCTCGTTTTAAAAAAAGAAAACCTTTGTTTTAGGCCACACCTACTTCAGGTTTGGATATGAATATTTGGAGCATGATACATACGGGTAGTGTCGTCGTTGTCAGGTAGTGACAGGTAGAGTACCTCCTTGAGTGACTGTAATGTAGATCGTCAACTGTACATCAGTGAATTAAAAATTATTATTATTTTTTTTTAAAGAACCCACTTTTGAACCCCCAGCAGTTAGCGCCAGCGTGGGAGCGAGACGTCATTCCCGCAGCCGGTCGGCCCTCTTTTCTGCACAGATGCTCATATTTGGCCTTTTATAGTTCTCTCCTCTCCAGTCCGCAATCCATCCATCAGCTTTATTGGCTTTTTCGGCAGCACGAGCTCGAGCCACAGAGAGACCGGGAGGCGCTCGACTGGAATGGAATGAACGCAGAGTGGATCAGAGGAGGGGAAAAAAAAAAAAACCAGGAACGTGTAAGGAAGTGAAGTCTGGCTTTTCATGACAATCGAGTCACTTTAATAAGAGCTGTAAAATACCTGGCCTCCCTTCTGCTACTGCTATTCCTCTGAGAGCAGGAGGCGATCACGGGTCACTGACGGTCTCTCAGCAGCAGCGCTGGAGTCCTAGATATGAAACGACATCGTCTGGTACTTTGGTTCAGCACTAATTTGTATTTTAGGCTACAATTGATCCTGTTACTTGATTCCTCAGGCCATATTCACTCAAAAACATCTATAAACTTTAGAGAACCTCAGAATCCTGTCCACCTCTGCTGTTTTATCAAGGGCATTCATGATCGTGTAGCGTTTGCTCTCCGATTTAGTTCATTATTCTGTCAGAGGAGAAATGGACAGCTAAAATTAGCCGTGCGGCTCCCAGGAGTCCTCCGATGTGACTGATTTAACTGTGTCATAACTGTATGCGGAGAGGACACACTCTGTTTATGCCTCTCTGGCTGCCTTTACGTTGTTTTCTGATGACTTCGGATGCAGATCTGATGATGTTGCGTACGTGTAAACAGCTCGGTTTGAATTTTTTTTCTCACCTGATATGGGCCACATTCAAACAAGGCCCTAAAATCTGAACATGTCTGATATCTGGTCATGTGACTCGTGGTTTTTTTTTTTTTTTTTTTTTTTTTTTTTTTTTTTTTTTTTTTTCCCTTTTTTTTTTTTTTTTTTTTTTTTTTTTTTTTTTTTTTTTTTTTTTTTTTTTTTTTTTTTTTTTTTAAGCCAAAAATTCGTCACTTGGTGCTCAAACGACACACGTGAATCATGGAGTCCAAATGAAATACAGTTGTCTATCAATCTTTGGTAGGATAAAAACTTTTTTTAAAATAAACTGCGGAGTAGCTACAGAACCCGGGCCGTATACGAGGACATTAATCAGGCCATGACGGAGCGAAGGATGCAGTCAGTCCTGTATCCAGTGCCAACGTAAAATTAAAGGTCTTGGGGGAAAATGATGAGTGTAATCTCAGTGGTAGCACCGAGCGCATTTTGCAGGAGGAATGTTGTATACGCAGGAATCGGATATGGGTCAGGTCTGACGTGTATGTGGCCACGGTCAGATCGGTGTGTAAATATGAGAATTGTGCATGAAGGCCCACAGCGTAACGGCAGCTTTAGTCTTGTTCCATTTGTCTTCAGTAAGAAGTGATAGTCATTATTCCGAGTATACGGAATATTGACTTTGTGGATCAGACCGGAACTTGGTCCTAAAAAATGTCCTTTGACCTCTTTAGAGCAAAAAAGCGTGCAATTTGACTTTATTGCACCACCTTATCCTCCACCCACCCGTCTGAACCTGACGATTATACCATTCCGTGTTAGAGCTTATAGCTTTTTATTACCTCTCGTACAACTCACTCTGCAGTCAACATGAACAGTTGTGTTCTGTACTCAGCCTGAGAGGTAGGGGTGTGTGTTTTGTGTGTTTGGTTTTGTTTGATGTGTCACTCCCATCTAATTTAACAAAATAAATTTAAAAAAAAAAAAAAAAAACAGTTGGATGCACCATTTGATCGAACCTGTTTTCAGATTGGCTCATGTTGGATGACTGATAGTTTTAACTTCGGAATTCCAGAACATTCCGGGCACTTGTGGAAACTTGTACAATTTCGGAACATCACACAACTTTCCAGGAGATTCCAGCGGCTGTACAAATCGAGAATTTTAGATCTTCACAGTCAGCGATGCTCTGGAACGTTCCCTCTGTTGTATAGAGTATCTACAGCTTTAAAAAACCCAAAGACATTCTGATGGAATGTTCTCTCTGATTGTGGATACTTCTAGAAGTTCAGAACTTCACACAACTTGATGGAATTTTCCAGAAGATACCAATTGTTGTACAATTCCTGAATTTTAGATCTTCACAGTCAACGATGTTCTGGAACGTTCCCTCCATTGCGTAAAGTTTTGAAACTTCAAGCCCTTTCTGATGTTCTGGAATGATCTCTCTAATTGTACAGAAGTTTAGATCGTCACACAAGTAGAGGGAATTTTCCGTAATATTCGAATGGCTGTACAATTTTAGATCTTCAGGGCCATTTTAATGTTATGGAACGTTCTCTCTAATTGTGTGTAGTTCTGTAATTCTGGCCATTCTGATGTTCGGTGTACTGCGGATGGTACCATTATAGAAACCATGAAGATGGCTCCATCGGTGAACAGTTGATAACTTCAACAAAATAAACTTCATGTTAAAGCTATAATGAATTTCCTGGTTACACAATTGCATTTTTTTTGACCATGTAGTACACCGTTACAGAAAGGAATTATTTATAATCACACTATCCGGTGACACCCAGATGAGGATGGGTTCCCTTTTGAGTTTGGTTCCTCTCAAGGTTTCTTCCTCATGTCATCTCGGGGAGTTTTTCCATCGCCACCGTCGCCTCTGGATATTTCACACTTTAATAAAATAAAAAACGAATGTTAGCGGGTTATCGTTATAAATCGGGTACTAGCCTAGCTGCTCTCCATTAGCTTTCAGACGTTGTTAGCCAAACTATCGCTTCTTGAAAGCTGTTCAAGGTTTTCCGTCAGCGCATGCTCCTGGAATTTGAGGCTCCTGTAGCCTTTAACGAAAAGATTAGCACTGTGGGAACTGCACACGCTCATCACACCTCTTTGTCAGACTGTGCCGAGTTGCTTGCCATTTTACGCTTCTCAGTAGCTTTTCCTCTCCAATGTAGATCACTAGTATGTGAGATGGTAGAGAAATGGGCAGCTAAAATTAGTGAAGCTGTGATGCTCATGGGAGTCTCCCAGTGGGACTGATTTAACTGAGGCTTTAGCAGCATTAGCCTCGTAGCTCCAGTGCAGAACTAAAGCAGAAAACCTGTCTTGACTGAGAGAGTACATCGGGTGTGTTTGTGACGGGTGGTTTTGTAGGGTTGTATGTTTTATCTGTAGCTAAACAACCCCTTTACAAGGAGTAATTTCTTTGTAATTTGAATTCCCAAGTCGTAGGTACACTTCTGGAGTTTATAATCGTTCCAGAGATTTAGGAGTATCGAGCTCTATTTAGTCTGACTGATATTTAAAGGCAACACTTGACCCCATATATCACGTTCTCCTGTCATTAATAGCAAGTGAAAGGTTCTGTTAAGGGAATGATGCCGGCTGTTACACATTAGTCACTGTTAGCAATGTTAGCGTTTTTCTGTGAAGTATTCCTTTTTTTTTTTTTTTTTTTTTTTTTTTTTTTTTTTTTTTTTTTTTTTTTTTTTTTTTTTTTTTTTTTTTAAACTCCCGTGTGTTTTCATATTTCCTGCTGTTTCAGTCTACTCCAGTCGACTCATTAGCTCGGTGGAGACCGGACTGGTTTTATGTAAATGGTATTTCCCTAAGGCATGCTGGTCAGAGGGCAGTCTGTGTAGAGAGAATGTGTTTGGTTTGAAGATAAGAACCAGTCCATTACTTCACAAGGTCTCATCGATGGCATAATAAGAACGATGTGGAGCAAACCATTACACACACGTGTACACAATTTCCTGCTAAAGAGGAAAGTTGTAACATTTTCATTCATTCATTCAAAAAAAAAAAAAAAAAAACACTTAAGTTGCGGTTCTGTTGTCTGTCCTGTTGCGTAATTTGTACTTTGTTTGATCACTGTCTGCTTGCTCTGTCTACTTTTAGTTTTTTCTTCAAAGCCATTTTGAGGAAATAAAATCTACCTTGTTCCTGTTTATTAATTCAATTCAATTCAGTTTTATTTGTATAGCGCTTTTAACAATGGACGTTGTCACAAAGCAGCTTTACAGAAATAAATGGATTCACAAAAAACATATATTGTAAATATGTGAATTTATCCCTAATGAGCGAGCCGGTGGCGACGGTGGCGAGGAAAAATTCCCTGAGATGATATGAGGAAGAAACCTTGAGAGGAACCAGGCTCAAAAGGGAACCCATCCTCATCTTTTACACCCGCAGCTATGTTTCACATTCTCAATCATAGGTGATGACTGAAGTGTCACGGAAAAACATCATTAGAAATCGAGATCAGATCTAGGAGGCGTGTCATTCTGTGTAATCACCTGACACGACTGTTACAGTCTGGGCTAGAAAGAAATCAGCGCCTGCCTTACTTCTCACTTCTAAATACCATTCTGTGTGTTTTTCTTCTTACATCCACTGGTGGTGCTGTTGCGCTCGGTTATACCAAAGTCCAAAATAATCCGCTTTAAGACCTTCGTTAACAAATACACCTTGTATTGATGTCTTTTAAGCTTTGAGCTTGAGGTGATTTTCAATGATGCCGAAAGACAGAGAGAGAGAGAGAGACAGAGAGAGAGAGAGAGAGAGACAGAGAGAGAGAGAGAGACAGAGAGAGAGAGACAGCTGAGGCGAGGACATGATAGACTGATGTGAGAAGGGGTTAAAAACAAGCGAGAAAGGAGAGAATTTATTGAAACTGTCCTGCTCTTTGCTTTTTTCTCTGATAAGGCAAGAGTATGGCAGGAATGTGACCCTGGCAGTCTGAATAAACAGAATTTATCATTTCAGCAGATGCGGCAGGGGGGACGGGGGCTGTTGGAGGAAAAGGAGGAGGGAACAACTAATTTTGGGGCTCCACTAAGTTGGAATACAGGAAGAGTGGTGATGGGAGTCAGCTGTGGGGTCAGAGTTTAGAGACTGTGTGTGTGTGTGTGTGTGTGTGTGTGTTTGGGGAGGGGGGTGTCGTGAGAAGAAAAGTCCTGCTGTCTTGACTCTTGGTGTGTTTGTGTGTGTGTTTGTGTGTTAATGCAAAGGCGAATAGCACCGTTTGAATTGTCTTTTCTCACGCACGCGCCAACGTGACTCCAGAGCACAAGTCCCGAGCTAGCAACGACTTGCGCCACATTAAAGTAGTAAATCAACCTGAGGTTAATTGGATTGATCTCACAGATGTCTGATTTCAAGGAGTTATTACATTTTTCGTTTGGATAGCATTATGCACAATCTGCAACCATAAAAACTCCAAAATAATATTTTAGTCGAGTGACTCAAAAGCTGACTTGTTAGCCGCCGGTGTTCTTGAGTCACTTAGGCTTCAACCAATCGACAAAAATATATAACGTGAATTAAAAACACAGATTGTGTATGTAAGGAAAATGTAGTAGCGCTCTTGCTTGTTCCTGGAAAATACGGTTAAACGGCTTCGCTACGTGAGGCGAGGCGACTAAAAGATAAAAAAAAAACCTCAGGAGTCAGTCGATAATCAGATTACTAAACACATTAATCAGATTATTGGTCAGATCTGAGGTAAAGTGAAATGAGGGAGTAGAAAAAAAAACCATAGCCTCCTGTCAGATTCCACTCACCTGATCACAATGCTAGTCTGGCTAGCACTTGACGATGTGATGCTAGCATAAGTTTTAGAGTGACATTAGGTAGGAATACGGCAGTAATGTAATGAGGAATGAATTTTTTCGTGGTGTGGTGTGTAAGTCTGGGGTCCAGGGGAAGATTTAATTTAATAGAGAATTAAAGAGCAGCTGCTAATTCTCTTCACACCGCTTCAGAGCGCTGCACACCATGCTAGTCATGCTAGCCATGCTAGTTTGACTTTTCTGAAGATTCCCTTAAGGTTTTCATTCGACTAGAAGAACTCTGCTTGATTTTTTTGGTTTAAATAAAAAGAAAAAACCTCCACACACATGTTGTGACAATTTGAATGCAAGTAGTATGAGTAAGAATTTCGGAAAGTAAGAGTTTTGCTAATTTAGTTTTTTTGATGTATGGTTTTTTTTTTTTTTTTTCCTTCTCGTTTGTACTGTCTCGTGGAGATATTTGGAGCATTTATTAAATTTCCACACTCGTTCTATTTGATGAGTAAATTGACCTTGGATTCCCTTCATGAGCCACACCTTTACTTTTTCTTTTTGTGGTGGTGTTTTTGTGGAGGTAGCGCTCGATTGTCAGCAACTGAATGTTAGCAAATGAACTCTATGATGTATTATGTGCACGCCATCACTAGTAAAGACAGACTTTTGAACAGTTTGTACCTCTTTTAAGCAGCATGTCTGACAAAAAAGATCTTTCTGGAAAGTTCCCTATGGTTTCTAGTTATTTAATAGCATAGTTTCCAGCAGTATGTAGCAGAAGCTCTGAGGAGGATGATAACTACATACATGAAACACTACAGAAGCCACTTTCTTATATCATAAAACATGAATTATATTTAAGTAGCCACAGCATATCTTTGAAATTTAATGCAATTTCTTTCTATTTAACATAATTGGTAGTTACTTAACCCCTTACATTAACCAGCTAGATAACTTAGCCCATATTAGCTAGTGAACAAACCACGTGTAGTTAACAGCAAGTTTGCTAATTTGCTAACAGCACTTACATTATGTGATAGTTCAGGTTTGTTTAGGAAATGTAAATATTCCTTAAATATTTTATAATTAACGTTAATAGAATTCTTAATTATTGTCGAAGTATTATTTGTGTGTCCCAGTTTCTTCCTGTGTTTGCTTCTGTGAAAATTTCTGTCAGATGTTGCTCATAGTTTCAGGTCTAATATGGGGCTAAGTTGTTGCAGTAGCCTAAAAGGCAGTTATATATATATATATAAAAAAAGTGAGAAAAGCTCATGAAAACACTAGATACTTAAAATAAAGCTGTATCTGCCTTCACTGGGGTACTTTCTCATTCTAGCTAAAAGTGTAGCAGGCTACGCTGAAACAAACCAGCTGCTTTTTGTGCTAGCTTTAGCGTGTTGTAGCAGCAGGAGTGTGTTAGTCTCCTGCGGGGCAGGAATGCTAATGGCGTGAGGAGTAAAAGCTGGAGCTCAGCTCGGGTCATAATTGCTTTGCTTTTAAAAGCTGCAGGTTTTACGCAAGAGTCTCTTTTCCTGCTTAAAACCCGTCGAGTCACCTCGCGCTCAGTTAGCACATCACAGGAAGGAACACTCGAGCATGGGAAAGGCAGAGAGGCCTTCTGGGTCGTGTCAGGGCTTGTAGCGACAAGGTTGTTTAACCACGTTTTTGCTCCCAAGGTGACAAGGGTGACAGTGTGTGTTCTGAACACATTCTTCAAGCACGTACATTTACATCTAGCACCTGATTTCACTCTCATGCATGCAGAGGCACTGACATGTTGCTTCAAAAAATGCCAGAATTGTTTAAAAGACATCTTGGCACACGTGCAATCAACAAAGCAATTTGTCCAAACCACAAAGGCAAGCCAACGGAGAGAACGTTCTCCCAGAGGAAAGTGCTTGTTCCCTGATCGGAGACCAGAAAAGGAATCTGATTGGTCAGAGCGCGAGTGAACCCTTCCACACACTTATACACGCTCTCACACATCTTGAACTCTGCATTCCTGAAGTCCTGTGTAAGATATAACATTTACAGGCTTTTGTGTTTTCCCAGAAAGAAATGTTGCAAACATTTGGAGTCGAATCAACATCTCTCCTCCTTTCACCCTGGTATTAACGTTATCCAATGAGCGACGAGGTCACTTCAGAATGCTCCGTGGCATGTTTTTGTAACGTTCTAACCTGTAGAGCTGGTTTTACCAACACACACGTCGAGCCTGGCTTTCTGCTGCTGCTGTGTACTCACTCAACATCCACACTAACATGCTCGATCACGACATTCTTCACCCTGATTCAAACGCCAGCAAACTGAGATTCGTGTTTCGCTGTAATCATTTTTGCATGAGGTTTGGGACGGGTGTGAACGTAACAGCGGCTTTGTGCACCTCTGTCTTTTCACTAGGTTATTATCGAGGGCGAGGCTGCACAGGCTTTCAGTTTGTACAGTAATGTGTTTCCATTATGCATCACTGTTTTCAGGAAATGTTCAAAATAAACCTGGATGGCACTAATGTTTTTACAGAACTACGAGAGAGGGATTTTATTTTTAACGTCTAGCAGGTGCAAAGTGAAATATCTGATCATCAGTTAAGAGTTATGATATTTTTCTAGACTATATGAAAGTTTCTTTGACATCTAGCAGATACAGCACGAATTATATCTGGATATTTATTTTAAAAAAAGGTTTGGTTTTACATAAACATCTTTTCTTTGTGGATTCAGTTCGTCCAGCGCCACGACACATTATCACACGTATAACGTAATTTGTGGAAACGTAACGTTTTAAACAATAGGAGAGGTGCGTGCTCTGGTCATCTACAGTTCACATGTTTTCATGGTTTTGCAACAAGCAAATCTGTTCAGCCAAAAATAGACCAGTAAGCATGTAGACCTGGTATCTCTCTTTCCATCAGATGTTCTGCATGCCTGAAAAGCCTAAGGAAAGAAATGAAAGGAAAAATGAAAGAAACTACACGTTCCATCGTTAGCGGTTGTGTGTGTGTGTGATACCGGAGCTGGGGGGGGGCAGGAAGATATGAAAATGATTTCTAATCAGTATTCAAAAAGTCCAAAAGAAGAGTAAAAAAAAAAAAAGAAAAAACAATAAAAAATAAGGTTTTTCAGACATCAGGCAGGAATCGTCGAATTGTAGCTGGACTTTAGTACGTGTTTTCACGTCATGTCATGCATTTTTCTGGGAGTGTCCTGGATCTCATACTTTCTTCTCTAACGTCTACCAACTCTGTTAACTCTTGTGTGTGTGTGTGTGTGTGTGTGTGTGTGTGTTGTGGTTATTTAAATAAGGTATAATTTATTAAATTTATTTTTAGAATTTAATATTTTTTCCATAGTGCCTAAAATATGGATTTATCTTGGAGGGTTTTGTCAGGAAAATAAAAACAAACAAACAAAAAAATTTAACAAACAAACTCGAGTCAGTTCTATAAATGCTTTTTTTGTCATGATTTTTATTTTGTTGTCCTTATTCTATTATATTTATACTAATTTCTTAGTCTAATGATTCTTCTACCCCTTTATCTAATGTCATTTTTTTTATGTCGTTTCCCCTCAGCAATCATGTCGGCTGCAGATAAGTACCTGTACGTGGACCGTTCGGTCGTGAACAACCCGTTGGCGCAGGCCGACTGGGCCTCCAAGAAGCTGGTGTGGGTGCCGTCGGAGCGGCTGGGCTTCGAGGCCGGCTCGCTCAGGGAGGAGCACGGCGATGAGGTGGTGGTGGAGCTCGCCGACTCGGGCAAGAAGGTCCGCATCAACAAGGACGACATCCAGAAGATGAACCCGCCCAAGTTCAGCAAGGTGGAGGACATGGCCGAGCTCACGTGCCTCAACGAAGCGTCCGTGCTGCACAACCTGAAAGAGAGATACTACTCTGGCCTCATCTACGTAAGTCCATTAGATCTTTAACATGATGAGGTTAATCAGGTGTGTTAAAGATGAAAAATGCCAAAATAGTCATGGGAATTTAAACACGATGTACGAACGGTTTTATTTTTCCAAGTCAGAGAAGCTTTTGGTGTTTTAAAAAAAAAAAAAAATTTAAAAAAAAAAAGCCGTGGTTAAACAACACTGCACGCTATTTATCCTAAGTTAGCTAATATAACACGGACCTAACATGGCCGCCCAATAGCTCGGAGTTTGAAATGTCTCAGAAACAAACTTTATTCAGTTTGTAGTTAACTAGCTACATTAGCATTGCTAAAACTACTGAAAGTTAATGGTACCTGGTTGTGGTCCGATGTTTCTTCAGTTCCCCGCTCACAACATTTGTACCTGCAGTTAGTTCCCATTTACTGTTTGACACGTAAAAATGGAAAAATAACCATGCTTTCGTCTTATCCTTTCATGTACAATCTCTGATTAAAAGTGTATAGAGACATTACGAAGCAAAATAACGCTTGGAAAGAAGTAGCAGAGCTCGCTGGTGCTTGTAGCGAACGGAAGAAGCCAGTACAGTTAGCTTGCTTTGCTAATCTAATCTGAGAACAAAGCTAGAGCGGAAGCTGAGCATTTAACATGTAAATCAAGCCAATTTTTCCACTGATTATTTAATATGTGTTAAAGGGGTTAGATTTATATCTATAGATGTATATCTATGTACACGTGCTGGACTGGCCACGCCCACAAAAAACAAACATGAGAGACTTGTGTCTGGATGTCATATTGCTTATAGTTAGAATCATCCCTGAGACTCGCACATCACTGCTGTGAGCGCTAAAGTTAAAACTGACTCTCTGAGGATAATGAAAGTCGTCTGTTCAGGCATCGAGACATCAGGCGCTCCTAACTGATCTAAAATGTCGAGTTCTCCACCTCGGTGGCTTGTTGCTCAAGATTTACACTCTGAAATCATTTGTTCGGACAGTTATTTGGGCAGAAAGAGAATGGAGAGAGAGAGAGAGAGACGAAGTTAGTGAGTGTGTGCAGCTGCTGGATGAGATTAGCCGTGGGCCGGATCAGCTCGTGGCTTGCCTGGACTCCATCCAGTCCTGCGTCTCCCTGTGCACTCCCCTAATCACCCATCCCAGAGTGCTTCTCACTGACCACACACACACACACACACACACACACACACACACACACACACACACACACACACACACACACACACACAGAGACAGAGAGAGAGAGAGAGAAAAAGGGAGGTTGTGTTTTCCCTGTTTAGAGTTCAGCGGTAAACAGGAAACTCCAGGGAACAATATATAGCAGAGAGGAGGAGAGGAAACATCTCTACAGAGACAGAGAGGGAAAAAAGACATGTGTGTGTGTGTGTGAGAGAAAGAGAGAGAGAGCGAGCGAGAGAGAGAGGTTCCAGGCCCTGAACATAACTCACTCCTGATTGTTAGGCTGTATACAGTGAGATCATGAGATGTTAAAGCTGAGCACTCATTCAAATCAACAAAGCAAAATTAACACGTCATGATCACGGATTCCTCGTCTGTCACTGCTCCGACCCGGTCACCAAACATCCCGGAGACATCTGCCTCTGAAGCGCAAAATCGAAAGAATAAAGATAAGAGTGTGAAAGAGAGAGAGAGAAAGAGGAAGATGTGCAGCAGGGGACCTCGATCCTTTATTGCGTGCTCTGTAACTGTGAGCTTTTGTTTCATGTGTGTTGTTTACTTTTACTTGGCCTGACCATTTCCTCCTGCGAGACGCCATCTTAAGCCCCGTTTCATTAGTGCATTCGCTCAACTGATGTTCGAGAGACAATCCGTTGACAATCTGGAGCCGACGTAGATGACGTAGTCTAGTTCCAGGCGACAGTCTGACCAAGGGCTTACGAGTAACAGGAAATGACATTAATGCACATAAAAAGAAAAAAAGAACTAAATAGAAAATAAATACATTAAATGAAGGCACTGTACACTGTCAGTGTGCACAGAAAAAAGTCCAACTACAGCCATTTAAATAAAAGTTTCTGGAGTAGATGTAGAACATTAGCTCTAAATCATATCACGATTGTCTCAGATATTTCTCTGATACATGACGATGTGTATCAGGATATATAGGGCTGCTCACAAACTCCCAGCAAATTTATTTTAATTTATTTTATTTGTGATGGGGGGAAAAAAAATCAGATTTTATTTAATGTCTATATATATTTAATTATTTAAAATAAGTAAGAAAAATAATTCTGAAAAGAGAAAAATATTTTTAAAATTAATTATAAATAAAAATAAATGCAAAAAATATGAAATCTGAAAGGTTAAAAAAAAAATCTGAAAAATGAAAAAAAATTAAATCTGTAAAAAGTTTAAAATTTCAATTTTATAGATTAAGTATAAAAATTTTTAACATCTTTAACATTTAAGAACATGTTTTCGAGTGAATGCAGAACGTTTAGAGGCAGCGGTGGGGCGATATGACGAGCACATCGTATCACGGTTCCCGAAGATATTTCTACAATAGAAGATGTGTATCAGGAGCTATAGGTTACTCGCAGTCAGGCAGCAGAACTGTTTCTTTTCTGTTTTATTTAATGTCTAAAAATATTTGAATATTATATATAATATATTTTAAAAAAAACAAATACAATATATTCAAAGTAAATTAAAAATGCTATTAGTTCTGATAATACTAATAGTCTTAAAATATACTAATTCTGAAAAAGAAAAAAATAAAGTACAATTTAATTATTATTATTATTTTTTTTTTTTGTACAATTTTTCTCCAAAAAGAAAGTGGTTTGTGCCAATTTATCACAACACTGATGTATCGCCATATCGCCCCACCCTGTTTACAGCTTTGATATTTCTAATTAACCATGTAAAAACGTGTGTGTGTGTGTGTGTGTGTGTGTGTATAGACGTACTCCGGGCTGTTCTGCGTGGTGATCAATCCCTACAAGAACCTGCCCATCTACTCAGAGGAGATTGTGGAGATGTACAAGGGGAAGAAGAGGCACGAGATGCCGCCGCACATCTACGCCATCACAGACACGGCGTACAGGAGCATGATGCAGGGTGAGTGTGGGACGCACGCGCGCGCACACACACGCGCGCACACACACACCGTACCGACAGGTTCTCGGGATGTTAGCCGCTGCTTACTCGGGCGAGGCTGGTACTTTTGAAAAGTCAAAAATATCCTGTTTCCTGAGTGTAGGATGAGCACTTCCTGTTAGCGAGGCTTGTGTGCAGTAGATAACAGTTGTGTTGAAACACAAAGCTAATATGCTTCTGCTTCTTCTCTTCTCTCCTCCTCTTCCAGACCGCGAGGATCAGTCCATCCTGTGCACGTGAGTGAGACGCCTCAGCACACACAGCCACAGCTTTACTGCAGAAAATGCAGAATACAATAGTGTGTGTGTGTGTGTGTGTGTGTGTGTGTGTTTAATCAGGGGTGAGTCTGGAGCTGGGAAAACGGAGAACACCAAGAAGGTCATTCAGTATCTGGCCCATGTGGCTTCTTCTCACAAGACCAAGAAAGACCAGGTTAGATCTCTCTCTCTCTCTCTCTCTCTCTCTCTCTCTCTCTCTCTCTCTCTCTGTCTCTCTGCCTCTCTGCCTATCTGTTTCTCTCTCTCTCTGTCTCCCCTTCTCATATTACCTTCTGCCACTGTTTCCATATCTGTCTGTCTGTTTATCTGTGTCTTTCTTTATCCCTCTTTTCTGTTTCTGATTTTGTTTCTTCATTCTATTGCTGTTCATCTCCCCATCTAACCACTGTTCGATCTTACTCTCTCTCTTTCTGCCTGTCTTTCTGTTTGTTTGTCTGTCTTCTGTCTGTCTCTCTCTCCCACTCTCTCTATCTTCCGCTGTCCCTCCATCTCTCTCTCTCTCACTCTCTCTCTTTCCTCTCTTCATTTCTCTCTCTGTCCCTCTCTTGCTGTCTG
This sequence comes from Pangasius djambal, assembly GCA_022985145.1. Taxonomy (NCBI): domain Eukaryota; kingdom Metazoa; phylum Chordata; class Actinopteri; order Siluriformes; family Pangasiidae; genus Pangasius; species Pangasius djambal. Next base: position 3,230,351 of record CM041003.1, read on the forward strand.
TCACTCTGTCATTCTCTCTGTATCATCATCAGATGACAGTGACAGTGTGTGTGTTCTGTGTGTTTGTTTAAATGGGTCCAGTATGTCACACTATATGAGCACTAAAGATGGAGGACGTGGCTCATTAGCGGGGTGTGTGTGTGTGTGTGTGTGTGTGTGTGTGTGTGTGTGTGTGTGTGTGTGTG
>CM041003.1:3236408-3262102 GCA_022985145.1 Pangasius djambal
ATTTATTAAAGAAGAACGTTTCTTTTGATGCCTACAGCGGAGTGCAAAAGTTTGCACACCCTTACTTTGTATGAAACCGTCAGCAGCCGTCTGAATAAACTATAGTTGTGTATCAGATCACATACTTAAGTGTGACTCTAAATGATTTCTGTTGACTCTTGAAGAAGTAGTCTCAGTGAAGTCTCTCCAGATGTGTCCCCAAATAGTTGTTATGAAATTGCTAATATTTAGCATATCGACATGTTTCAGTTCAGACCTGCCCCCTAGTGGACATCTCTGTGAAACCATCAGATACACGAAAGGTGATGAGGGTGACAGTGTAAGCAATGCTGCTTACGTTGAGTATATCACAGATCTTAAAGCGCTCTGCTCTGCAGCGTTCCTCTCCCATCACTCCTTAACCAGCGCCCTCTCAGACCTGCTGGAGAAATCTCGCGCCATCCGCCAGGCCAGAGAGGAGAGAACCTTCCACGTTTTCTACTACATGCTCACCGGCGCTGGAGACAAAATACGCAGTGAGTTCACCTCAGTCCTTCCGATAACAATGGAGCAAACTTCTCCATGTCGTGCTGTTAGAGGAAAATGATCAGCAATGAGGTGGTCTGACAGAACAAAAGCTACTGTTACCTCCCTCAGAATCAGTGATTTTCCTATGATAGCAGATCCTGAAGTGTTTTATTCCTCTCATACCACAGCATTTTGTCAGCCATAACAATTTTTATCTGTTAAACAACAACATCATACTTTTTTTTTATCCATTTATATTTGCTTTTAATGCTGTGGAATATCCATGAAGTAGGAGTTTAATTAAATAGGGCTTTAATGATATAATTTCAAAAGCTGAACTGCTAAACAAATGCAAACCTGGATCCTGCAAAATTACTTTACTTATTAACTGTGTTAAGACTACACACACATCACACACACACACACACACACACACACACACACACACACACACATTCCGTGTGCCATTTTTTAGTTGAAACGAGCCGCCAGTAAATGTTTTTTATTCTAAGAGCCCTTTCTTAGATCAGATTTTATACATCTTTTTTTCTAACTCATCTGTGTATGTGTGTGTGTGTGTGTGTGTTTGTAGATGAACTATGTCTGGAGAGCTACAGCAAGTATCGCTTCCTGTCCAACGGAAACGTGACCATCCCTGGACAGCAGGACAAAGACATGTTCGTTGAGACCATGGAGGCCATGCGCATCATGGGCATCCCCGAAGACGAGCAGATCGGTGAGAGAGGATATCTTACTCACACACATACACACACACACACACACACACACACACACACACACACAGAGAGAGAGAGAATAAGAACTCTTTAAAGGTGTGCTACATTATTAATCCCTGGATGTATTTCATTGTCCTGAACATAGATTCGTCCTGATTTAAGATTATAACAAAGGGTTAAATCTAATCAGGTATAAATAAAACACTGGTATTTTAAGTATATAATAAAAAAATTACATTAAAAATATACAATATACAAATGTTCTATCATGTAACATTTTAGCAAGAATGCAAGAAATAGCAGTGGCAGAAAAAAAGGAAATAGCAGTATAAAATATCAGAATATTTAATAATAAATAAAAGAAAAGAAAGAAGATTATAAACCTATCCATCGTTATACAACAAATCTGAGAATTTCAGTAACAGAGGCTAGAAAGCTCACTGTCACATATTCTCCATACTAACATTGTGTGTGTGTGTGTGTGTGTGTGTGTGTGTGTGTGTGTGTGTGTGTGTGTGTGTGTTGCAGGTCTGCTGCGAGTCGTCTCCTCTGTTCTGCAGCTGGGGAACATCAGCTTTAAGAAGGAGCGTCACTCAGACCAAGCCTCCATGCCTGATGACACAGGTGATGTATCCCAGAATCCCAGCATTCCCTTTAGCGTGGGCGTGGCCTAATATTCAAATGACTCTTTTGTGTGACTCCCAGTGTATGCAGGATTTACGTGAGATTAGCCCCGCCCACTTTAGATCATTTTGTGCCTTACAGATCAGGTTTTTAAAAATCATTTCATCCGTATACACGTCTCCATTGTGATCTTGGGACTTTTTGTCCTGACTTTGTTAATACTAACTGTCTCCTCCCTCTTTTTTTTTTATCTCCAGCGGCACAGAAGGTGTGCCACCTGATGGGCATGAACGTGACTGACTTTACCCGGGCCATCCTCAGCCCCCGCATCAAGGTGGGTCGTGACTATGTGCAGAAGGCGCAGACGCAGGAGCAGGCCGAGTTCGCCGTGGAGGCTCTGGCCAAAGCCACGTACGAGAGGATGTTCCGCTGGCTCGTCATGCGCATCAACAAAGCCCTGGACAAGACCAAGCGCCAGGGAGCGTCCTTCATCGGCATCCTGGACATCGCCGGCTTCGAGATCTTCGAGGTACCGAAGAGGATTCGGGATCTGTTCCGGTGTATTGTTGTTGTGAAAGCGTGATGGTTGGTTATAAAGAATTCTTGTCTTTTCAGCTGAACTCGTTCGAGCAGCTGTGCATCAACTACACCAACGAGAAGCTGCAGCAGCTCTTCAACCACACCATGTTCATCCTGGAGCAGGAGGAGTACCAGCGCGAGGGCATCGAGTGGAGCTTCATCGACTTCGGCCTCGACCTGCAGCCCTGCATCGACCTCATCGAGAAGCCTGTAAGCCTGAAACCCAAACCCCAAACCCTGTTTAGACCCAGTGTCCATCTCGGACGACTAGAGACGGCTAGACGCTCACCACGGTTCACCACTTCGGATTGCGTGTTGTGACTAGAAAACAGTGCACGATCACTTCAAAGCCAGTTGGTAGTAAAACTGTAAACATCGCAATCAGGGACTAAGAGGAAGTTAGGATGTTCTTTATATTTATGTATTCATTATTTTTGTGTGACTGTCATGTTAACATTAACGTCGCATGAGGCTCATTAATTCTTTGAACCCTCAGTGTTCTCCATGCTCGGGGGATTTTTGTGATTTTTACACGCACGTGGCAAAGATTTGTTTACCTTTTATCGTTGCTGAATTTCTGCCAGTGAAAAGAGTTTTACAAGAATGTTTTCAGTAAAGTTTTTTTTGTTTTGTTTTGTTTGCTTTTCCTTTTGTGAATGTTACGTATTAACTCGAACTCCAACAGACTAATGTGTGTGAAGCATGCTGAAAAGGTTACTAATTCCAAAAATACATCTTGGCAAATGATTTTTATTGTTAATTTCAAGTTTAAAATAGTCTTGTTCTACTGGCAGATAATTGTTCTCATTCTAAACATTGATTTCTAGGAACAGCCAAAATAATCTGCCAATAATATAAGAAAATGTAAAGCTTGAAATGAGTAGAAGCATGTAAGGCTGAATAACCTACTGTTTGATTTATAATAGTCATAAGATTTATTACACACATTTGGCCATATTCAAGAAATTTCCCGCTTGCTGAGATCACGATTCGTGGTGTTGAAAAGGTTCCTGAGGTAGAAATGAGCCTGTAGTGAAGGAAATGTCTGCTCAGCAGGTTATAATGCCTTATAACACACACACACACACACACACACACACACACACACACACACACATGCGAAGAAGTGCAGGAGAACAGCTCAGGAAGACAGGTTTGGGGAAATGGTCGTGCTCGGATGAACGAGTAGTTCTGAGTTTGCGTTTTGTCCGTGTCCTGACTGTGTGTTTCCTGCGCCGGGGTTCTGCAGGCGAGTCCTCCGGGTATCTTGGCCCTGCTGGATGAGGAGTGCTGGTTCCCCAAAGCCACAGATAAGAGCTTTGTGGAGAAGGTTCTGCAGGAGCAGGGCACACACCCAAAATTCTTCAAACCCAAGAAACTGAAGGACGAGGCTGATTTCTGCGTCATCCACTACGCCGGCAAGGTAAACGCCGCACAGACACGGAAAAGCTTCTGAGCAGATCTCCTGCGTCCACTTTCTTGTTAAACGGTGTAAAAATATAACGTCTCTCGCTCGCGCTCTCTCGCTCTCTCTCTCTCTCTCTCTCAGGTGGACTACAAGGCTGATGAGTGGCTGATGAAGAACATGGACCCTCTGAACGATAACGTGGCCTCGCTGCTCAACCAGTCCACTGATAAGTTTGTGTCTGAGCTGTGGAAGGACGGTGAGTGGAACTGAGAAAAAAACAAAAGCCTTTAAAGTGCAGCCAGACCGGACTTCTATTCCTCCGGCGTATTAGAAGAAAGAGCACTATTTTTGGGGAAAGTCCATCAGATCTTTGAGAGGCTGTAGTTTATTTTTGCTTTCCTGTGGGATTTTGTTGCAGGAGGACCACCACTGGTTTTGGTTTTTATTTCCCATGCTGACTTTTCACGTTTCTCTTCGTTTTCTGCTGTTCCTCTGTCCATCCCTTGTTCTCACTTCTCTCCTGCTCCTCTGTATCTCTCCTTCTGCTCATCCTCGTCTCACTTTTGTTTTCTCTCGGTCGGTTCTCTCGATCTCTTTCCGTTGCGTCGGCTCTCAGAGGTGCCGAGTTGTCAGAGAGCTTATTTTTATCAGCGTTTTCCTTTCCTCCATTCGGAGTCAGGTGACATCTTTCTGTTTACTTTTGTTTTAAACTGGTCTTTCTCCATCCTGCACTTTTGTTCTTCTTTCTCTTATTGTCTTGATCCTGCTGCCTATGGAGGTATTTCCTATCAAAAATGATTGCATGCGAACTCCAATCGTTTTTTACGAGTCCATGCGAATCCATGACCGGTTTATTTATTTCTTTTTTTTTGTAAATCCGTTCGTTGATCTGTAAAGTTCTTATGAGGATTCTGTGCCAGATAGAAAAGCAAGCTTTTCGTTTGTGACGTGATGAGAGCGAGGCACGTTGGAAAGCACGACCTTCACTGCGTTGCTCTCGAGTCGCTTGATCTCATCAGTGAAAAACGATCAGCAGGAGATTGCTAAAGAATTAAACGTTAACTGCTGTTGCATTGCATTTCACGTTCGTCAGGGCGTTGCAGTCGTGACACTCCGAAATGCAGTCACAAAACATCACGTCTGATTATGAACGTGAGATTTATAACGTCACGCTTTCTTTGATGCATTGATGTATAATTACTTTTGACAGTAGATACCCTCCATCTTGTGTGTGCGTGTGAGAGTGTGTGCGTGTGAGAGTGTGTGCGTGTGAGAGTGTGTGTGTGTGTGTGTGTGTGTGTGTGTGTGTGAGAGAGACTGTTCCTCAGCCTGCGCTCATCTCTCTTCCTCTCTCCCTCTTTGTGTAATAGCGTGGTTGGGGCTCCCCTGCTCTTGGTCTTGGGTACTGCAGAGATGGGTATATAAACTGCATGGGTTTGCTTCTGTTTGCACTCACACACAGATCAGCACAGTACAGAGCCACACACACACACACACACACACACACACACAAACAAGAGTAATCACTACACTGAGGAACTTTAATGATTAATCATTTTTAGTGTTCTAGGATTATACTCACACACACGGTCATGATATTTTTAAGGTTAGGTCTGTACACACTGGGGATTGCACAACTGGTTCTTTTTTTTTTAACTAGCTGACCTGTAGTTTTATAAAATAATCAGCTACTCGTCTTGTCATGGCTTTAAAACACTGATTTAGGAAATTGTATTAGTGCTGGTTTATTAACAGCCATATGCAGGCTACAAATTACATTTCCAGCTTGAATCCTCTTTTAATCTACACTGTTAACTGTTAAAAAATAATGAATCTGTGCATAATATTACACGACTTAAGGATGTATCGGTTCTTAAATTGCACTTGTGTGGACGAGCTGGCGGTGAAAAAGGTGAAATCAGGTGAAATCTTTGACTGTGCGTAGCATGGAAGCTCGTGTCCATCAGCAAAGCCCTACTCCGTGAGCAGTCTTCGCTGGATGAAGGATGCTACATTTATACGTTTGTACATTTATCGGGGGGGGGGGGGTTCTGGCATGTTTAACTCCGACCTCGGTCGTGACGCACAGTCTACGACTCTGAAAGTGCTCGTCCATACTCTGCCACAGTGCAAGGATTTGATTTACATTTTATTTAAATTTATTTTGAAGGACAACAAAAATAACTGTGGGAGGAATTCCTCCGAGAGCAGGAGGGAGTTTGATTAAAAAAAAACACACCTCGTGCTTTACACATACTTCTACACTTAGGGTAGAGGTGTAATACAAAGTGATAGCAAAATGTTAACAGTCCATTAAAGATAAAGAAATTTTTAAAAAAAAGACTTTTCCCAGACTAGCAACATATATTTAGCAGCTTTCTTTGTGTGGTGTGTTTTGTTTTGTTTTTTTCCCCCTGATTAGTCGACATCCCCACAGCGTTGACTAGTGAATGTATGCAATCCATAGTGTGTACATACACACACACACATACACACACACACACACACACACACTGCATGGTTTTGACACTACTTCATATAGTGTTATATGATTAAACATTAATCATTATATTATTGTGATTTGTATTTTAGTGATTAATAATACACACACACACACACACACACACACTGCACTGAATTGGGTCCATCTTCCCCATGTGTGTTTTCCCTTCACTTCACTGGCATTGTGTGATTTTACATTTTTTTCCCCCTCATGTTTCCTGCCTCCTCATCCTCACTCCCACTCGCCCTCATCTCACCGTGTGGTTGTGTGCTTCATCACCACTGTTCATGTGTTTTTGTTGTTGTTTATTAGCACCACAGGATTGTGGGTAAACGTGTGCTGCTCGTGGCTTCATCCGTAAAGAAGCTACATCACTGACGTGGTGTTCATTATCATTTCTCATGTCTCTCCCTCAGTGGACCGGATTGTCGGCTTGGACAAGGTGGCGGGAATGTCGGAGCTGCCCGGAGCGTTTAAGACCCGTAAGGGAATGTTCCGGACGGTGGGTCAGCTCTACAAGGAGCAGCTGTCCAAGCTGATGGCCACGCTGAGGAACACCAACCCCAACTTTGTGCGATGCATCATCCCAAACCACGAGAAGAAGGTACCAGAAACCGCATGCCCCGCCCCCGTGGCACATGTTTAGATAGACAGTATTAAATATTCCTATTCATTTCTGTATAATAATAACCATCTCTCTGTCTCTCTGTCTCTCAGGCGGGTAAATTGGACCCTCACCTGGTTCTGGACCAGCTCAGGTGTAACGGCGTGTTGGAGGGGATCCGTATCTGCAGACAGGGCTTCCCCAACCGCATCGTTTTCCAGGAGTTCAGACAGAGGTGCGTACACCGGAACCCACTGTGGGGAAACAGCGCTGTGTGTTTCTCACCTGCAGGTTAGCACACATCAGTGCTGCTCAGTCACAGAGCTGAGGTGGATTTCTGCTTTCTGCCCTTTAGGTACGAGATCCTCACTCCTAACGCCATCCCCAAGGGCTTCATGGACGGAAAACAGGCCTGTGTGCTGATGGTAAGAGTTTACGCACTGACCTCAGGTCAGCTGTCGGACGACTTCTTACTATCTTCTTATTACACTATATTATCATTTTATATTTATGAGGTGCAAGATGTGTTTTCGTAATGTTCTGTGGCTTATACAACAGACGAGTGTGTTATCATTTTTGTGTTGTTGTACGCTCATATGGTAGTGTTATTACGGTAGACAGGCTATTCCAGTAATTACAGTGGACTTATTGGAAGATGTACTGCTGTTGACTTGCAGCTAATGTTACGCTGAAACTCGCATTGGACAAACAAAACGTGTGCTTATAAAGTTAATAACAACGTGTACGCTTTTAAAATGTTTTAAAAGTTTAAAATTCCTGTGTAAGGACGTCTTAGTGTAGACGCACTTAAAAATCAATATTTTCCACTGATGAGATAAACACTAAGCCATAATACACTAGTAGTGTGTGCTGAAGCATTGTATTAAAGGCAGTACAGACAATCTGGAAGATGCCTGCTGCATTAAAGCAACTTGTACAAAGCTGTATATAATCTGTTGTTTCTCTTGGCTGGCAGAATGTTAACTTCTTCTTTTTCAGTAAATTCAGCAATCGTTACATTTTTCTTCTGCTCACCCGCTCACCCTCTCTCTCTCTCTCTCTCTCTCTCTCTTCCCGTGTCAGATCAGAGCTCTGGAACTGGACCCGAACCTGTACCGAATCGGACAGAGCAAGGTGTTCTTCCGGGCCGGAGTCTTGGCCCACCTGGAGGAGGAGCGTGATATGAAGATCACGGACGTCATCATCAGCTTCCAGGCCTGGTGCCGTGGCTACGTCGCCCGAAAGTGAGTGTCGAGACGTGTAACAGAACTGAAAGTCACCTAGGACTTGGTTTGAAAATCTATTTTTTTCTCTATTAATTAATAATATATGAATTTCCCCTTCACCATGCTACTGCTAAATCAGTATTCTCAGATGAATCTAGAGTCTAGTTGTAGGGGTTTTTTTTTTTTTTGACCACCTGCTATGGTGGTATGGGAGACACTTGAAAACTTTTGTGCGTTTTTAGAAAAATCAGCCATCAGACCAGCCAACTAAAATTCCTTTGACGTGAAGTCACTGAGTGGGAAAAGGATGTGAAAGACGTGCATGCTTCTAATAACGGTTACTTTCACTTCATGTGGATTTCATGTAATCATAAGCAGTCGGTTTTGTGTGTCAGAAGAACTCAAATGCTCCACAGTGTGGTGTTTCTGATCAAAAAAAAAAAAAAGGAGGGACTGTTTATTATTAAGTATCGGTTCCACCTGAATTTCATACTACTGCTTGGTGCACATCTGGGAAAAAAAAAAACTTTGCCATCTCATCCATTAACATAGTTTCCTCATAATTTTCAATGGTGGAACCTCTGAGTGTTCTGCATATCCTTCATTTGCATATTGGAACCTGATTGGCTCCTATTTTATGATGCAATACTCCTGACCTTTTGTGTGTTCAGTGGTAATACAAGTGAGATTTTCAGTTCCAAGTTTCTGAAAAGATTTATTTATTTATTTATTTAACTACACTACTGGATTCATCCTAAATGTATTTTATGCAATTTAAGGTGAATAGAAGTGAATATATATACTCCTAGACCATAGCTACCCAGGAACACAACACACACTGATATGCACGGGCCTTCTCTAACGCTGTGTGTGTGTGTGTGTGTGTGTGTGTGTGTGTGTGTGTGTGTGTGTGTGTGTCTCTCTCTGTATTCTACCATCAGGGCGTTTGCTAAGAGGCAGCAGCAGCTGACAGCCATGAGAGTGATCCAGAGGAACTGCGCTGCTTACCTCAAACTCAGGAACTGGCAGTGGTGGAGACTCTTCACTAAGGTGAAGCCTCGAACACTGTTTTATATGATAATCTAATTAAAATGCCCTTGTGTGTGAGTGGTTGTGATTGTGTATGTTTCTGTAACCTGCTCTTCTTTGTGCTGTAGGTGAAGCCTCTGCTCCAGGTGAGCCGGCAGGAGGAGGAGATGCAGGCCAAAGACGAGGAGCTCAACAAAGTCCGTGAGAAACAGGTGCATGCTGAGAAACAGCTGGAGGAGATGGAAGGCAAATACCAGCAGGTAGCAGACACACACAACACACACACACACACACACACACACACACACTCATATCACTCAATTAATTTATTAATACTCTTGACATGATTTATTATCCACATGCATTCTCACATATGAATTGCGCTTTTTAAGTATAGTATATGTGCAACGAACTCCACCACCTCTCTGGTTTCATTGGTCTAACCGCTTAAGTGCGAGTAATCATAATTTCCTCCATGAGGAGATTAAAGCTCAAATTAGTTTGTATTGACTTTCTCTGATTGGTTGAAAGGAGAGACATTACATCATCAATACATCTGAAAATATTCACAATATCAAATATCTGTTGAAATAATAAAGAGCTCGTACGACCATATCAGGAAGCGATGCCCAAACCACAGCTCTCATGTTCTCTCACTCACTCTGTAACCTACACACACACACACACACACACACACACACACACACACACAGCACCAGCCCTGCTGATGTTCTCTCTCACTGTTGCATCCCTCTGACCCATGGTTCTCTCTCTGTGTGGTTCCTGTGCTCAGCTGAATTCGGAGAAGCTGGCTCTACAGGAGCAGCTGCAGGCTGAGATGGACCTCTGCGCCGAAGCGGACGAGATGAGGAACCGGCTGGTGGCGAAGAAGCAGGAGCTGGAGGAGATCCTGCATGACCTGGAGGCTCGAGTGGAGGAGGAGGAAGAGAGAGCCAATCAGCTTCAGACAGAGAAGAAGAAGATGCAGCAGAACATCACGGTACAGCATCACAGTGTTTCCTATACCTCAAACCAAACCATCGTAAATGAAACCTCTCTTCACTGATTAGCAGCAGTTCATTTCCGTAAACATCCAGTGTTTGGCTGAACGAGATGAGAACATTCATGAGATGTTCCTGTTGTCCAATAGGATCTGGAGCAGCAGCTGGATGAGGAGGAGGCAGCTCGGCAGAAGCTGCAGCTGGAGCGCGTCACTCTGGAGGCCAAACTGAAGAAGGTGGAGGAGGACGTCATGGTGCTGGACGATCAGAACAACAAACTGAACAAGGTCAGTCGGATCCTCTCGAAGTGTTTATTCCTCTTATACAACATCAATGAATATATTTTTGACTAATTAGTGAACGTCATACTTTTTATGCATTTATTTACATTAGTTACATTTAATGTTGTGGAACGTCCGCGAAAGTTGTTAATATAGAAACGATAACGTATTAGAATGAGCGTATTAATAAAAACCTGTGATTCGCAGCTGCGCTCCTGTGGAAAAAATGAATCCACACCTTCTGACCAATCAGAATCGAGAATTCAGCAGGGCTGTGGTGTGAGGGCCAGTGATGCTCTGTGTGGTGCTGGTTTCTAAACTGAATGATGCTGTGTTGGTTTAACAGGAGAAGAAGCTGATGGAGGAGAGAATCAGTGAGTTCACCACCAACCTGGCCGAGGAGGAGGAGAAATCCAAGAGCCTGCAGAAGCTGAAGAACAAACACGAGGCCATGATCACAGACCTGGAGGGTACGAGCTTGTACAGATACAGTGGTGGACCCAACATGGATGAATTTTTGTATATTGTGAATAAGAACTCGGCTGATGTTGTGGATCTGTGAATAAAGTGTTCTTGTGTGAGTGAAAATAGCCACAGAACCAGCTGTAGTTGAGATTCAGATCAGAAGTCCAGGGTTCAGAAATGGGCTCAGAAAACACAGATGCAGAATAATGCTCTGTGAGCAACATTTCATATTTTTTATTGCTTTCAGCCATTTATCTGTCCACCAAGTGCCGGAAAATATGTCTCCAGTAACCAGGCGTGACATCATACGTTTAAGCACCAAAATCAAATCACAGAAAAGCAAATGGACCAAGATGGACCTTTCCACATATTTCCAATCAGACATCCACTGAAACGCACCATTTTATGGTCATTTAAGAAATCAAAATTCTATACCTAAGCAAATTAAACAACTACATGACCTCCTACGTATAGTACATATAGTAAATAAGCATTCGTTATCCTAAATATGCATTCTCATAAATGCTTATTCATAACAAGGAATAAATGCGTATTTAAAAAATCAGCATTCCTCATCTGCAACATTTGCATTTTCAATTATTTAAATGACCTATTTTATCTGTACACCTTAGTTTGCTCCTGTTAGAAGGTCAGCTGCTTATTAAAAGCTGACACACGCTTACTTATAAAAAATATTCTCCGTCAGGGATTTAGTTCTCAGGTAATTTACTTCGACTTGTAGTAAATTGATTGTGTGTATGTGTGTGTTAGATCGTCTACGCCGGGAGGAGAAAATGAGGCAGGAGCTGGAGAAGAACCGCAGGAAGTTGGAGGGCGACTCCACTGAACTTCACGATCAGATCGCTGAACTCCAGGCCCAGATCGCTGAGCTCCGAGCTCAACTCGCCAAGAAGGAGGAGGAACTGCAGGAGGCACTGGCCAGGTCTGAGCTGAAACCGCTCATTTAGCATGATCTCATCTGCATTATTAGGAAGGGCAGCGTGTTTACATTTTCACGCTTCTTGTAATGGTAAAAAAAACTTCACTGTGTTCATGTACATGAAAACGGAAATAAAAAGGAAATGATCCAGCTTCTTCTAAACGTTCATTAGTAGCAAGTCGTGGTCACCAGGCTTGAAGATGTTCTCAAAAGTACAATTTTCCATAGTTTCCTGAAATAACTCATTCCTGCAAATGAAGAACTGAATGTAGACTTTATTTTAATGAAAGCATTTTATCATTGTTTCCTCTCTGCAGGATTGAAGAAGAGGCGGCGCAGAAGAACCTGGCCCAGAAGAAGATCCGTGAGCTGGAGGCGCAGCTGAGCGAGCTGCAGGAGGATCTGGAGCTGGAACGAGCTGCTCGCGCCAAGGCCGAGAAACACCGCCGTGACCTGGGAGAGGAGCTCGAGGCCCTGAAGACCGAGCTGGAGGACACACTGGACACCACTGCTGCTCAGGAGGCACTCAGGTACTGCTACAGAGCCATAATGGCTGACTACTGGAGCTGGGATTGTAACATGGGTAATGGGGTTAGATCCAAAATGGCTGACCATTGGAACTGGGATTATAACAGTGGTGATGGGGTTAGATCCAAAATGGCTGACCATTGGAACTGGGATTATAAAAGTGGTGTTGGGGTTACATCCAACACGAAATGCACAAATGGTTTGTATTAAAATGGTTTGGGTTTGTATTAAAATGTACCATATAAGCTATATAATTTAGCTTAGCTAATGGTATTGGATCCAAAATGGCCGACAATCTGGAATTATAGGCAGTGGCTGTCCAATGTGTTACAGCTCCAGCAATGGATGCAAAATGTAGAAGCACCATTACTCATTTGTGTGTGTTTGTCAGGACAAAGCGTGAGACAGAGGTGACTCAGCTGAAGAAGACTCTGGAGGACGAAGCCAAAAACCACGAGCAGGTTGTGGCAGAGATGAGACAGAAACACAGTCAGTCTCTTGACGAGCTCAATGAGCAACTGGAGCAGTCCAAGAGGGTAACTAACACAAACACTCACGTTTCCTTTCTCTTCTCACTTTATATTGGATGTTTACGGTGGCAACTGCATGAGGAATACAGATGAAATACCCGCATGCAGATATTTCCGTTCACACACACGGTGATTATTCCTAACCGCTTTCTCCATACCCTCCCTGTGTGTGTCTGTGTGTAGAACAAGGCGTCGGTGGACAAGACGAAGCAGACTCTGGAGTCAGAGCGCAATGAGCTGCAGATCGAGCTGCAGGCGCTGATGCAGAGTAAGGGCGAGTCCGAGCACCGCAGGAAGAAGGCTGAGGCTCAGGTGCAGGAACTGCAGATCAAACACTCCGAGAGCGAGAAGCAGAGAGCCGAGCTGCTGGAGAAAGTGTCCAAGCTGCAGGTACACAGCTCACTCACACACACACACACACACACACACACACACACACACACACACACACACACACACACACACTCACAGAGCATGGTAATTAGATCCTGAATCAGTCTTGAAGACATTCACATTTATGGACCCTATTAATTTAGGTTAAAGTTTTAGCTTTAGCCTTATTCTTTTAAAATTCAGTCCGGTCACTGATGAATTTTAGTCCGTGCTGATCTGCCATTGGTGCTTTCTGTAGACGGAGCTCGATAACGTCAGCGGCCTGCTGAGTGATGTGGAGGGAAAGTCCATCAAAGCAGCCAAAGACTGTTCAGCCGTGGAGTCCCAACTGCAGGATGTCCAGGTATGAATTCATCTCACACACCTGTCCACCACACACACCTTACCTGTCCACCACTCCCCAGTCCAACACACTCACTTTACCTGTTCATCACTCACCTGTTTAGATCCTTAGTCCACCATTTTTAGGAGGAAATGCTAACATGTCTAACAGTGAACGTGTCTTGTCACATACGGTAGCGAGATGTGTTGATCCAGTGATGTTTGTAACTGTGATTGTGTGTGTGGTGTGTAGGAGCTGCTCCAGGAAGAGACTCGTCAGAAACTGTCTCTCGGCACACGGATGAGGCAGCTGGAGGATGACCAGAACAACCTGAGAGAACAGCTGGAGGAAGAGGAGGAGGCTAAGAGGAACATGGAGAAACAGTTAACCACAGCTCAGGCCCAGGTACAAACATACAAATCCATAACCAGGGATTTTATAGTTAAATAAAAATAGGAAACTTTTTAAACTTTTTTTTTTTAAATAAGAAAAAAAAATGTGGCTCAGAAACTAACTGAAATAAAAAGCAGATATAAATTCGTTTTTGTTTTTGCCAAGAAAAATCCTAAATAAAAACAAAATAATTTAGTCTACATCCACAGTGTGTATATTTATTTTTGACTCAAATACAGAGGATTTTTAAAGTGGTTTTCCCATTTCATTAATGTTACACAGAGTGCGCAGTGTGTTTTCATCAGACACCTTTATCTAAACATCAGACACTAAAGCTACACTAAATTTTATATATATATAATATGATATATATAATATAAATATAAATATTCAAACGGTGTGAACGCTGGTCCTGATACTGAGAGGTGGAATAACTGAATAACTGTTTGCTGCTGCCTATGAAGGCTTTTAGTCATACTGGTCATTTTGAAACTATATTTAAATGAAATGACCCATCCTATAAATAAACCCAGTCCCCTCAACTCTGCTTGTTAAGGTTTAACGTCACCTTCTCTGTCTCCAGCTGGTTGATATGAAGAAGAAAATGGAGCAGGAGGCAGGTGTTCTGGAGAGCGCAGAGGAAGTGAAGAAGCGTCTGCAGCGCGACCTGGAGGCCGTCAATCAGCGCATGGACGAGAGGAACCTGGCCTACGACAAACTGGACAAGACCAAGACCCGTCTGCAGCAGGAGCTGGATGACCTTCTGGTGGACCAGGACCATCTGAGGCAGATCGTCTCCAACCTGGAGAAGAAGCAGAAGAAGTTTGACCAGGTGTGTGTGAGAAGTCTGGGGATTCTCCACTCTTCACTTTACAACCACTTCTGAACAACTAGATCATAATTTGTGTGTGTGTGTGTGTAGATGTTGGCTGAGGAGAAGGCCATCTCCTCTCGCTATGCTGAGGAGCGTGACCGTGCTGAAGCCGAGGCTCGAGAGAAGGAGACGCGAGCCCTTGCTCTGACTCGTGAACTCGAGGCCTTGACAGACATGAAGAACGAACTGGACCGAGCCAACAAGACGCTCCGGGCCGAGATGGAGGACCTCGTCTCCTCCAAGGACGACGTCGGAAAGAGCGTAAGAGACAGACAGTGCTGTATCGTTTATATCTGACCTTAACTTACTAAATTCAGTCAGATCACAGAGACTCTGTCTCACTTTTTCCTCCCCTCAGGTGCACGAGCTTGAGAAGTCAAAGCGTGGCATGGAGCAGCAGCTGGAGGAGATGCGCACACAGCTGGAGGAGCTGGAGGATGAGCTGCAGGCCACCGAGGACGCCAAGCTGCGACTGGAGGTCAACATGCAGGCCATGAAGGCTCAGTACGAGCGAGACCTGGCCGGCCGAGACGAGATGGGAGAGGAGAAGAAGAGGCAGCTCCTCAAACAGGTACACAGTCACCAAACACAGCACTAACGCACCTTATTAATGATGTTAGGTGATGAGGTGTGTGTGGTGCATTGTGGGTAATTTACTCTCTGCTGTTAGGTGCGGGAGATGGAGATGGAGCTGGAAGACGAGAGGAAGCAGCGCTCGGTTGCCGTGGCAGCACGTAAGAAGATGGAGCTGGATCTGAAGGAGCTGGAGGCCGCCATCGACCAGGCCAACAAGAACCGAGACGAGGCTCTCAAACAGCTCAAGAAACTGCAGGTACGCAACATTGATTCAACCTCAGAGATCACACAGATTATTATTTAGACACAGCTATTAAACTGTGTCTGTCTGTGTGTCCGTGTAGGCTCAGATGAAGGACCTGCTGCGGGAGCTGGATGAAACGCGTCTCTCCAGAGAGGAGATTCTGGCGCAGAGCAAAGAGAACGAGAAGAAGGTCAAGAGCATGGGGGCAGACATGATCCAGCTGCAGGAGGTGCGTGAAAACACACACAAACACACACACACACACACACACACACACACACACACACACAATAATACACATTCTCACTGTGTGCGTGCGTGTAGGAGCTGGCTGCAGCAGAGCGGGCAAAGAGACAGGCTCAGCAGGAGAGAGACGAGCTGCAGGATGAGATAAACAACCAGAACAGCAAGAAGTAAGCATACACACACACACACACACTGACAATGTAAAAACTGTTAAGAAAAAGATGCTGTGCGAATGCGTACACGATGGAATTTAAGCAGAAGTGAAAGTGTTGTCGATAAAACTTTTGTTTTGAATCTGTTTCACTCAGAAATGTGTTATGATCTTTTACACTTCTCTATCTTTGGAATTTCTATCTGAAGGTCTGAGTGTGTGTGAGAAGTGTGACAGGAACCCTACTTGATGTGTTGTGTACAGTGTGATTTGTTAATGAAGAAATTCTCTCTCTCTCTCTCTCTCTCTCTGTCTGTCTGTCTGTCTGTCTCTCTCGCTCTCTCTGTCTCTCTCTGTATCTCAGCGCTTTGACAGTGGAAGAGAAGCGACGGCTGGAGGCTCGCATCGCTCAGCTGGAGGAGGAGCTCGAGGAGGAACAGAACAACACCGAGCTGGTCAACGATCGCCTCAAGAGAGCTGTGCTGCAGGTGAACCACTGTTTCACAGCTTCTCGCCCATCGCCTGGTCCGATTGGAGCTTTGAGTGTTCATCTAAAGAGAACCTGGCAGCCATATTGTCTGTTTAAAAAATGATACTTGTTCTTGTAGAGGCTTGTCTGAGTTGTTATCTTTAGTTTGAGCCATTACTTCCCCACAGCCTCAATTCATCAGTCACTCACTCTCTCTCTCACTTTTTCTCTCTCAGACGGACCAGATCACTGTGGAGCTGACGGCCGAGCGCAGCACCGGCCAGCGCCTGGAGGGGGCGCGCTCACAGCTGGAGCGCCAGAACAAGGAGATGAAGCTGAAGCTGAACGAGCTGGAAGGAGCGGTGAAGAGCAAGTACAAGGCCTCTATCACCGCCCTGGAGGCCAAAATCGCACAGCTCGAAGAACAGCTGGATATTGAGACCAGGTCAGATCACATGACCAACGACTCTCCTAATGACTGAGCGCTAGCTGTGGCTAATGAGCATTTTAGAGTTTTTTTTTTATTTGTTTGTTTGTTTGGTTTTTTTTCCTTTTTTTTTTATTAATTTTTTTTGTACTTTGTAATGGACATGTGTGCATAATGGTTGGGGTGTGTGTGTGTGTGTGTGTGTGTGTGTGTGTGTGTAGAGAGAGGCAGACAGCCACCAAACTGGTGCGTCGTTCAGAGAAGAAGCTGAAGGAAGTCATTCTGCAGGTGGATGATGAGAGACGCAACGCTGACCAGTACAAAGACCAGGTCAGACCCTGTACATATCACACACTTCAACACCTCAAGTGTCTTATTAGTGCTTTATTCATAGGGTGAGAATTATCAGTGATTTCACTGAGAGAAAATTGGATTAAATATGGAGTGGATCTATGGCTCACGAGCACTGATTCATCCTGTGCGTGTCCTGCTGCAGGTGGAGAAGCTGAACAGCCGTATGAAGCAGCTGAAGAGGCAGCTGGAGGAGGCCGAGGAGGAGGCGCAGAGAGCCAAAGCCAACCTCAGGAAACTGCAGAGAGAGCTGGAGGACGCTACCGAGTCGGCCAGCGCCATGAACCGCGAGGTCTCCTCACTCAAGAGCAAGCTCAGGTAATGCTTCATCTCAAACCACAGGTCACACCCTTCATCTCGCACCTTGCTCACTTAGACCATGCAGCCCATACACTGGCTGTGTCTCAAACACTAGAAATGAATAAAAGTTTATGTAAAGTATCTTCACAATGATGATTACTGCAGGTCTAGTATCATTTTTAAAACTTACAGTCTGCTGCTTTAAAATTGACTAGCCATTTAGGCCATTCCTCTTAAGCGGTGTTCTGTATGAGTGAGCTAACTGTGTGTGTGTGTGGTTGTAGACGTGGAGATCTGCCCTTCACCATGCGCCGTATCGTCAGCCGCGGAGGCGTCGAAAGCGACGAAGAGCCTGAAGCCAAGGGTGAAACTCCCGAACCCAAACCAGAGTGAACAAAAGAGAACAGTACCACCTGCTGGCTGTAGTACTGAACTGCAGCACTCTTTCTCTCTCTCTCTCACACACACACACACACACACACACACACACACATACACATACGCATACACATACGCATACACATACACATACACATATAATATACTAGACCACACTGTCTACTGGGATTCAGATTTAATTTGTTAGTGCCATAACACACACATACACACTGTAACTCTGACAATCAGTACTCCAGAGCATAGTCACTCATTCGAGGACCAAATGATTTTTTTGTTTTGTTTTGTTTTGTTTTTTTTTTTGCGTGTATTCACCAGGATTTTGAAGACGGGGACAATATTTTTGTAAGGAGCCGTTCCTCTTCTTCTCTTAGGCTCGTGTCTCGATCTATTTTTCTAATTGAAATCACAGGAGCGAAGAAGCTTTGAATAAGACAAGTGAAGAAAAAAAATAAACTGTTGGAAGGGGACCTAAAAGAAAAAAAAAACCTAGGCGGCGTTCTCTATAGAAATGTATTTTATTCTGAAGTTTTTATAACGGTGTAAGGATGAAAGTATACGACTCGTTTATGATAACTGCTGCATCCCCTCTCTCTCTCTCTCTCTCTCTCTCTCTCTCTCTCTCTCTCTCACCTAAACGGTGTATCTACACACACTTTGATGATCTTCCATGTAACTCCTGCTTTAACTCGAACGAGCACCGAGAATGTTAGAGATGTGCACTGTAATAAACGCACCACGAATGGCAATAAGAGTATACACGTCTCTGCACTGAGCAATATAGTGATTATAATAAACACCACTAAAAGAACGAGGCAGAGGAGGAACACACACACACTCGCTCATAGATAAGCCACTGTGCACTATAAGCCTTAAAGTCACATATACGTTGTACTACTCGGACTTCTCCTCATCGCAGATGTGTGTGTGATTTCCTACACAAGTGCAGGCTGAAACTGGGGTGGAGGGCAGATTAGTCTTTCTCGGCACACTGTATTCACTCCCCGAGCACTTGCTTCGGTTTTTTTTTTTTTTTGGTTCTGTTTTTTTTTTTTTTTTTTTACGGTTATGTCAACATGGTGTAGTTCATAACGTTTATGCTCATGGTGTAGCGACATGCCCGGCTTCAGCTTACTCGCTCACACTGCTGGGAAGTGAGAGGAATTTATTATTACCGTTGTTGACCTATGAATAGCTAATAAGGCTCTTGCTCTTGACATAAGGAAATGATTAAAAAAGAAAAGTGCTAATTTTGTATTTCTTTCCCTGCAACTCCTAATGATCTCCAGAGACTTGAGTTGTAATACTGTTGGTATTATGCAAATAAACATGGCTTTCTAAAAGGCTAAAAGGCTCCTTTATTTCTCAGCATTCGAGTGTTGTGTGGAAAAATGTCTAGTACAAATTGTTGACATACAGGCACAGAGAAGCTCGGGCTCGTGCTCTCATGTGACCTTTAATGACCTTCAGTCTGTTTCGGGTTGTGAACACTAGAACACGATGCTTTGACAGTGTTTTGTTTCTTAATGATGGGAAAAGGAAAGGAACTGGACCTCCAGCCTTTTTTTTTTAAATCTATAAAAGGTGCTTCTATAAATAAACACTATATTAGATAACATGGTCCATTTAGACTAGATGTCTTAAAACTGATCTGGAAAATGGCCGGTGTGGCTGCAGGTCCACATCTGAAGACTTCTAGCTGGAATTAAAGCCTGCAGACACACTCAATCTTTGCACATCCATTTTGATGGTTTACACCGGGGTGTTCAAAATGCTGTGACATTATGCTACAGTGAATAATAATAACATTAATAATAATAAAGAAGTTAAATCACCTCTTTGTTCGGTGAGGACCTGTGGGTGGATTCAGACCTGCAGCCGTCACTCTCTAAACTACACAGATTTCCCATCACTGAATAATTACTGAGTATTGTGTGTTAAACCTTTAATGGAAAACACAAAAAGACATAATAAAATTAAATTGTTGCTATTTTTTAACACATTAAAGCTCGGATATTTATTTTCAGCTTGACAGATGCATTTTAATGACCTGAGACTCGAACCCACGACTTTCAGGTTCACCTTCGGGTTACGAGTCTGACTTTCAGCAGGATAATGCCCCCTGCAACACTGCGAAAATTGTTCAGGAATGGTTTGAGGAACATGACAAAGAGTTGAAACAAGTCTGATCCATGGAGGCTCCACCTCAACTTCCAGGATGTAAAGGATCTGCTGCTGATGTCTTGGTGTCAGACACCACAGCGCACCTTCAGAGCTCTTGTGGAGTCCATGCCTCGACGGCTCAGAGCTGTTTTGGTGGCACAAGCGGGGACCTACACCATATTAGACAGGTGGATTTGATGTTATGGCTGACTGGTGTGTATAGGGTGTGTGATCTTTGGCACTACACATCTTTAAAAACTGCTTAATAACATTTTAAAGACACTGGCTTGGTCCAGTCACTTTTTTTCCCCCGCAAACTTTCGTTGGAAAAACACTGCTTCAGATCTTAAGTGTGGAAATATTTGACGTTAGATGTGGAAACACCCGGTTAAGACGAAGAGCTGAAAATAGCGTGAGAGCTCAGCTCTGCCTGACAGGTACACACTTCCTGCTTTACACTCTGGGTGTCGCTGCAGTCGAACAAAAAAAAGATTCACACTTGATTTATTTTTCTGTCTTCAGAAAATGAAGTCATGGTACAGAGTTTTGGGGCTAAAGAGAGATTACACTAACGCTGGCTCTGTGTGTGTGTGTGTGTGTGTGTGTGTGTGTGAGAGAGAGAGAGATAATATAATTTGTCATGAATTAATGACAGAATAAAGCAATATGGTATTACTCTAAATTCCTCTTGGGATCAATAAAGTATTATTATTTATATTATTATTATTATTATTATTATTATTATTACTACAGGGAAGACTTGCTTTTTCCTCTATTTGTCCCCTTAAGAAAGAAAGAAAAGAACGAGCTCTGATCAGGTGTGTTCATTCAGGTGTTTTTTTTTAGACTCATTTGCATATCTCCTTCTAAGGGCCAATCAAACGAGGCGTTCAGAAGGCCGAGCCGCCCCGCCCCCTGTTCTTGCTCTTGCTCCGCCCCCTCCGCCAGTTATAAAGCGCAGTGTGAGGCGCTGAGACATGCTAAATCGGAAGCAGTTCCCCATAAAGCTGTACCTGGTGTTTATCCTGCACACAGACAGCGTCCTGCCTTCACTAGACCTGCACTTCCGCTACAGCAGCAGCTCTTCCTCGTGCTGGACCCCTGCAGCTCTTCCTCGTGCTGGACCCCTGCAGATCTTCCTCGTGCTGAACCCCTGCAGCTCTTCCTCGTGCTGGACACCTGCAGATCTTCCTCGTGCTGAACCCCTGCAGATCTTCCTCGTGCTGGACCCCTGCAGATCTTCCTCGTGCTGAACCCCTGCAGATCTTCCCGGTGCTGAACCCCTGCAGCTCTTCCTCGTGCTGAACCCCTGCAGATCTTCCCGGTGCTGGACCTTCCTGCAGGTAAGAGGTAAGCCTGAACCCGGGACTCAGCATGCCACATGTCCTGCTTTATGATCAGCACACAGCAGCGGAGCTCCTTCCATTCCATCTAGTGAATATAAAATTTCCCTTATCAGAATTCTTCAGTGCATATTCCATGTTTCTTCAGATCAGCTCACATATAACAGCGCAAGTCCTCCAACACCAAGTCCTCAGCATCCCAGTAATAGAGCAAAAGTGCATTTACACTGAGCAGATAAATATATAAATATATACTCCTCTCATATTTAAGTTGAGTCTTTCTGAACCACATCTCATATTTTGCATCATGTTTTATTTCCTTCGACATTTCATTATTCGTGCGGTACTTACTTTGGATTTTTCCATGCGTTCCTGCATTGAGTATTAAAAAAAATTAAAATTAAATAAATAGGAATAATTATAATAAGGCTGACTAAACATCTTGCAGTAAGGAAGGTTTTGTTAAATACAGTATTTCAGAATGTGTAATTTATATCTATTCAGTTGTGTTGATATTTATTTACCTGTTTAGTTTGGTGTGCCTGGTCTTATGTATATCTACCCATGTATTCATGTATACATTATTTATAAACTTGCTCCTGCCATGAATTTCGCACGTGATGCTGACATGGTGTTAAGAAAATCAAACCCCTAGCCTAGAATGTTTCATATATATTCTTAATATAGTCATTTTTTTCCCCCATTTGTATAAAGGTTTTTCATGTTAATGTTGCAATAACTTGCAAAAGCTTACTTGTTACCAGACAGTTTGATGGAAATTTAAAAATAAATAAATAAATAAAAGTTTACACAGTAGTGTTGGATAGATTCATTAATGTAGACAGGGCATGCCCTTCTCGATAGCCACGCCCCCACAATTTCCAAAACTGAAGATTTAAGAACTTTGTCTTTATGCACAAGCTTCCTTGGACAATAAATTTTGAAAATAACTAGAAAATAAATAAATAAATAGCGACAATGTTTAAAAAAAAAAAAAAAAAACCTGCAAATTTGAAACAAATAGCAATATGGCCTAAAAAAAAAAAAAAGGACCTACAAACACTGTTGTTGGTGCGCGGGGTGGCACAGTGGTGCAGCAGGTAGTGTAGCTGCTACACACTGCCAGGGTTCGATCCTGAACATGTTCTCCTCGTGTCTGTGTGGGTTTCCTCTGGGTTCTCCGGTTTCCTCCCACCAACCAAGAACATACCAGTAGGTGGTTCGGCCCTGGGTGTGATGCATTTTCCCTAAGGCTGTGTGTGTGTGTGTGTGTGTGTGTGTGTGTGTGTGTGTGTGTGTGTGTGTGTGTGTGTGTGTGTGTGTGTGTGTGTGTGTGTGTGTGTGTGTGTGTGTGCATTCGTAAATTCTGCTTTAAAAAAACAAACAAAAAATGCCACAAGATAGAAATCATGCCTAATTCCTAGGTTTTGAGGGTTTAGAGGCTTTTTTCCCCCCAATCCCTGAAAAAAAAAAAAAAAAGGGCTCCAAACAGTCTGTTTGTGTTTTAAAGAAATGAGTCCAGGGGCCAGAAGTCCTCCTTTCTTGTTCTTTTTATATAATTTGATCAGCATGATGTAAATCATACGGCGTTTATTATGGAATAAGCACACGCTCGGTCACGAGCTGTCACATGATAAATACGGTCCAGCTCACTGATTGGTTAATGAGAAGCGCTGCGTATTTAATTCAGCAGCCCACAGTTATATGGTGTAGTGTAACGTTATATAACATTATATAATATATATTGTAACAGTCATGTGAGCTGCTTCCAGGTCACCGTGCACGTGCTCATACCTGTGCAGGACACGTGACCTCAGGTAATCTCTTTATGTTGTTTGCTTTACTTAGGAAGATCAAAAAGCCTGAATCAGGAGACACCGTGAGTTTGCGTCTCCTCCGCCATCATGGAGTTTTCTCTGGTAAGTATGCGGCTTTATTATTTTATCACAACAATAATAATAATAATAATAATAATAATAATAATAATAATAATGATGATGATAATATTGGGGTTTTTGCCACTTCTTTTGGAGGATGAGGACTTGGCAGTATATAAAGTTACATGTTTATGGACATCTGAAAGACGCAGAGAAAGAAAAGCATTCAAAAGATTAAAATTAAAACTAAAAAAAGAGAAAAGAACAGATTTTTAAAAAATAAATAAATACACACGTGTGCCTGTCAGTAAATCAAAAACAAAACAATTTTTTAACAGAAAAACACAGACAGAATATATATTACTTTTCTGAAAACGTAGAATAAATTATTTGATGAAAATGTATGAACAACACACGATGATGAAACACGAGTCATCATTAACAACTCCACATTTTATTTTCATTTTCATACTTTTACAGATTTTCTTTTACTTTTATTCTTGAAGGTATCTAATGTTTATTGCTTACACATGCAGGCCTCCTGTTAAAAATAGAGATAACCTTTTAAACACGCACTCGTGTACACACACACACACACACACACACACACACTCACTCACAAACACACCACATCTCTCGGCCACACTGGGGCTGAGAGATCAGGTTATTCTTATGTTACAGCACATGATGGATGATGTGTTTGGGTTTCTGCGTACAGAAAGTGTGTGTCCTACAGTAAAGTCCACACAGAGAGGCAGCCAGCGGGTCACTAACTGTTGTGACGGCCTCCGTGCTTCTCATGTGACTGTGTGTGTGTGTGTGTGTGTTTGAGGAGGATGTTGTGATTGTAGTGAGTGTTTGTTTGTTCACTAAGGTGCGTCACTCTTTGCTCATGCCAGAGAGTACACTTTGCGCTAACGGAGCAGATGTTCCCCTCAGAACTCTTTGAATATTTAACCCGCACACACACACACACACACACAGCAACATAGACTAGATACTCTCCTAAAAGCTTGTATTTTGCTTTATAAACACTTGTACTTGTATGATCTCTATAAATATCACAAAGACTTCAAACTACAGTCTTTAAATTTTGGTCTTCTGTGTGTGTGTGTGTGTGTGTGTGTGTGTGTGTGTGTGTGTGTGTATACAGGCTCATCCTGTGATTAAAGCCTTCATGTGTGGTTCTCTGAGTGGAACCTGCTCCACTTTGCTCTTCCAGCCGCTGGATCTGGTGAAGACCCGTCTACAGACCTTGCAGAACAGTGTACAGCCCGGGTGAGAGACACACACACACACACACACACACGTACATCTACTACACATACACAGATGCATTGCACGCACTAGAAATTGGCAGTAGAAATCAGTAATATGACATTGTAAATTAACATGTAGTTATTAAATTTATCACCAAAGTACAAACTATAGAATTGTAATCCTTACAGAAACAGCTGTAATCTTCACCTGCCAATCTGTAATTAGATACAGTGACTAATGAGAGGGAAGGGACCTGTGGTCTGATTGGATACAGTGACATTAGGGGCGGGAACTGTGGTCTGATTGGATAGAGTAGCTTTGGGGATGAGCAAATCTAATTGGTTACAGTAACATTGTATGTAGAAATTAGTCTGATTAGCTACACTGATTTTGGGCAAAACAGTTATCCTATTGGTTATGGTGACAGGGGGCAGGAACTGTTGTCTGATTGGTTACAGATCGGATTGTGATTGGCTCTTTTCTCTGTTTTAGTTCAGGAAGGATTGGCATGGTAACCATCTTCCTCACTGTTGTGAGGACGGAGAAGCTCCTAGGACTTTGGAAGGGAGTCTCACCTGTGAGTGACTGACACACACACACACACACGCGTGTATATACATCGTATATACATTATATGGCCAAAAATATGTGGACACCTGACCATCACACCCATATGTGCTTCTTCCCCAAACTGGTGCCACAAATTCTGACACATACAATTGTATAGAACGTCTCTGTGTGCTGTAGTGTTACAGTTTCCCTTCACTGGAACTAAGAGGCCCAAACCTGCTCCAGCATGACGACGCCCCTGTGCACAAAGCGAGCTCCATGAAGACATGGTGTGTGAAGGTTGGAGTGGAAGAACTCGAGTGTCCTGCACAGAGCCCTGACCTCAACCCCACTGAACACCTTTGGGATGAACTGGAACACCGACTGCACCCCAGACC
>CM041003.1:3262202-3276101 GCA_022985145.1 Pangasius djambal
GGAATAAATCTGGAATGAGACGTTCAACAAGCACATATGGTGTGATGGTCAGGGGTGCACAAACATTTGGGTGTATGGTGTACATTTCTGTTCACCCTTGAACATTAAGGACCTGTACGTTTTGCATTAGACCACGTTGCTTTAATCCCCCTCTGTCTTTGTGTGTGTGTGTGTGTGTGTGTGATGTAGTCGTTTGTACGGTGTATCCCCGGTGTGGGAATCTACTTCAGCACATACTACAGTGTGAAGCAGCGGTTCTTCAGTGACAGAGCGCCGCGTCCTGTGGAGGCCGTGCTGCTGGGTGCCGGAGCCCGGTGTGTAGCGGGAGTCTGCATGCTGCCCGTCACCGTCATCAAAACACGCTTTGAGGTGCGAATGTGAAACATGACATGGAGTGTGTGTGCGCGTGCTTCTGTTTTTTTTTTTTTTATTGTGTTGTGTATGTGATAAGTGCTAAATGTAGATCAGTAGTGGTTATATGTGTGTGTGTGTGTGTGTGTTTTGTACAGAGTGGACGTTATAACTACAGCAGTGTAGTAGGAGCTCTGCGTAGTGTGTCTCGCACAGAGGGGCCGAGAGCTCTGTTCTCCGGTCTCACGGCTACTCTGCTCCGAGACGCTCCCTTCTCCGGCATCTACGTCATGTTCTACAGCCAGGCCAAGAACACACTGCCTCACGGTCAGCACACTGTGTGTGTGTGTGTGTGTGTGTGTGTGTGTGTGTGTGAGGAGCTTTGTGAGGATCAGATCTCTCCATAGTGACAGAAATACACAAGATATTGATGATTGCAAAGACAATCTTGGTCCTTACCACAGTTTATTTTTAGAAAATGAAGATTTTATTTAAAAAAAAAAAAAAAAAGGGTAAATGTTTGTTTAGGTGTAGACACAGCATTATCACAAGTGTGTGTGTGTGTGTGTGTGTGTATAGAGATAAGCGAGTCAGCGTACGCTCCACTGGCTAACTTCAGCTGCGGTGTTGGAGCAGGAGTGTTGGCCTCTCTGCTCACGCAGCCTGCAGACGTGGTGAAGACTCACATGCAGGTCAATCCTCATCGGTTCAGGAGAAGCGCAGACGCTCTCACCTACATCTACACGGTAACTCCTGCTCTCCTCACCTCCACCTCCACCTCACAATCTTACATCTGTCTCTCTCGCTTGCCTGAGTGCTGCTATCAGGGGAAACACGATTGAGAAATCAGTGACTATGAAACGCTGATGAGTCAGAATTCTATTGCACATATTCATATTTAGCCAAAAAAAAACCAAACTTTGTGTTCGGCTGAAAGAGTAATGACGGCTAACGATTTACTGTTTTTAACGACTCATTCCAAGATTCTCCATCATGTGAAATAAGTATCAAACGTTATACCTGTTGTGCCCGTTTGGTCATAATGATTAGATTAGATTAAAAATTAGATACTGCTCCATGGCCTGAGGGATAGACGTGGATTTCCAAAAAAAAAAAAAAAAAAAAAAAAAAAAAAAAAAAAAAAAAAAAAAAAAAAAAAAAAAAAAAAAAAAAAAAAAAAAAAAAAAAAAAAAAAAAAAAAAAAAAAGCGCATCCTGACATTCCACTTCAACCATTAATTTTCCTTTGAGCAAAAAAAAAAAGTTTTTTTTTTAAACACATACATTATAGTAAAAGATTAGTTATACATCCATTTACTGTACACTTTACAGTACTGTACAGATTACAGTTTTTAATTAACTAAAAGAACATGCTGTTTTTTTTTCTTTTTATCCGTTTATGAAGTTACATCTAATGTTGTGAAACAAGTTACTGTTAGTTTCAGGCGTCATACTGAGAAATCCCCATGGTTAGTCTCCTGTTCTGTCTCTTTCTCTTCACTAAAGACAGGACAAAGGTTAACACCATTCATTCCGTCTCGAGTTCTTACTACTCCAGGTTACTTCAGTACACAGACTGGAAATGGTTAATGTATAAGCATTCGCTCGCTTACACACGCCTCCATTCCTTTTTCCTTCATCATAAATTTATGATCTGTTTTCAGGCCCTTTCAGGTTAATGACTTGGGGCTGAACTCATTTTAATGTTCAGTGAATCGGTTGTAAACGTGTGTGTGTGTGTGTGTGTGTGTTTCAGGAGCACGGCTTGGCTGGGTTTTTCCGTGGTGCCGTGCCTCGCTGTCTCCGCAGGACGATGATGGCGGCGATGGCGTGGACCGTGTACGAGCAGCTCATGGCACGAATGGGCCTCAAATCCTGAGAGAGAGAGAGAATCAGAAATGGAGAAAATCCCAGATGAATTGAGGATCAAAACGGAGAGTGAAACGGAGAAGAGAAAGATGGAGACTGAAATATGAACGGATGAGAGATTTTGCTCAGGTCTCAGAGAGCGGGAGTTTTGGAGTCTGAGAGTGAATGCTTCTGCTTCAGGAGACACCAGGTTCAGAACCAAACGATCTTTTTTAAAATCCCAG
The DNA here is from genome assembly GCA_022985145.1 of Pangasius djambal. Lineage (NCBI taxonomy): Eukaryota > Metazoa > Chordata > Actinopteri > Siluriformes > Pangasiidae > Pangasius > Pangasius djambal. The sequence goes on from CM041003.1 coordinate 3,264,646, forward strand.
ACATCTACAGTGCACTGTTTAGACTCAGCACTGTGGTGAAGATTTATTACTGTACAAAACAACTGAGAATTGAGATTTGGGGGGGGGGGGAAAGAAGAAAAAAAAAGACAAGGAAGAACACGTTTCGTACTGAACACACCTGTTATTGCACCTTCAGTGTTTAGACAAAGGAGCAGCAAGAACATCTCGGTAATGGCTAAAAGTTCTACAGGAGAGCTGCATTCATGAATGTGATGCTGCGCCGTGCACTAAAAGCCCTTTTTTTAACGCATGCATGAACACAGACCTCTGTTTTCCAGGCGGAGCGGAACTGCACCTCATGAACAAACTGCCCGAGACTTCAGCTTTGTACGAGTTCATGACGTTGACTGGCTATAAACTAGAAGTGCATTATAGCATAGGAACATTTACAGTAGCTATAAACACTCATTCCCCCTGCAGCCACTCGGACAACCAGCGCCTCCTTCCGTAAACGCTAAACATCTTACGTAAAACTTCACCAGATTACGTGGAATATCCGCTATTCAGGTCTCTGTTGAAGTTCTTACTACAGAAAATGAAATCGAGAGCTTCTGACCAATTCAACAATGAAGTGTTTATAGTTGCTTCAGTAGTAAATATGAGCAAAGCAACATCATGGGACAAACACTACTATATTCAGTGTAGTCTACACTTCATGTAGAACAGAGAGGTGATGTTATTTCACTGTGGGTTAGAACGTGTGTCTCTTGTTCTCGTTTGCGGGATTGCTGGAGGAGACTTTAATAACCTGTGAGACGGCGCTGAGCGAAAATAATTTTGCTGCGTCGTCAGTAATGACAGAGAAAATGTCTCAGGAATGTGATCAATTATTTCTTTTGTTTGCACAATTCATATTAATATATTAATGTTTTTTTTTTATATGTGCAGTTGCTAACTTACTAAAAAAAAAATAATAAAATTATTTTAACGTTCTTGTGGTTATTTACAGTCTCAGACATGTCAATCTGACCTGCAGATAAACGACAGGAAGTTACAGAAGCGTTACTCAGCAGGAGCTGTGATCTCCTCAGAGTGTGGTTTTTGCTTAGCTGGCTCTTTTACTCTCTCTCTCACTCACACACACACACACACACACGGCAGCTTTGCTCTGTATAGACTGCAGGAGACGTAGGATCTGATTGTCATTGTGTCATGCAGTTTGTCACAAAAAGATAAAAACTACAGCAGTAACACGCTGCACATGATGTAACGTGGCATAAAGATAAATGCATAAATAAATTAATTAATTAATTAATGAAAAATGCAAAATGAATAAAAACATCTGGCTCGCAATTTCTGGTCTGCAGAACATCGTCTAAAAGTTGCAATTTTATCTTTTTAGTTCCAACAATGTTCAGTATGTCATGCTTTCCAGATGGTCTGGAAATTATATAATAATTTAATAAAATCATTTAATAATCTTACAACATTTCTGTTAGTAGTATGTGTTTTTATTATAAGTAGTGGTTTTACTAGCAGTAATTAGTTTTACTGGTAGTTGCAGTAGTAGTTTTTGTGGTCGTAGTAGTAATTTAATAGTAGTTTTAGTGGTAGTACTAGTGGTTTAGTAGTTATTACTTTATTAGAAGTAAGTTTTAGTGGTGGTAGCATCAGTACTGTTAGTTTTAGTAGTAGTAGTTGCAATACTTAGTTTCAGTAGGTTGTTTTAGCATGTAGTTTTAGTAGTCATAGCAGCAATACTAGTAGATTCAGTAGTAGTTGTAGTAGTCAGGTTTAGCATTTCAGTACATTTTTTTGTGTTTGTAGTAGTTTTACTAGTAGTAGTTATAGTAGCAATAGTAATAGATTTAGTTGGATTAGGTTTCTTTAGTACGAGTAGTAGCTTTACTAGTAGTGTTAGTAGTTGTTCAGTAGTAGCAGCCAGTAGCTTTACTAGTAGTGTTAGTAGTTGTTCAGTAGTAGCAGCCAGTAGCTTTACTAGTAGTGTTAGTAGTTGTTCAGTAGTAGCAGCCAGTAGCTTTACTAGTAGTGTTAGTAGTTGTTCAGTAGTAGCAGCCATACTAGTAGCTGCAGTAGTAGTTACAGTAGTAACAGTTTTATTAGTTGTAGTAGTAATAGTTTTAGTAGCAGGAACGTTTCCATAATGCATTGTTTTGCTCTCTTTTGTCTAACCTTCTAATAATGTTGTGAAGCAAACCATTATTATAGAAAAGGCTTTTAAATACATTACAGGAATGTTATTTTTGGAACCGTCTTGCTGGATCTTCTGCTAAGATCCCCTGTTTGAGGGAAGAATTTCATATGAAATAAACTCTACAATTTCTTCTACAGAACACTTCTACTTTCTCTTTAAATCTTAAAAACCTTTCAACTCTCATCCGAGGTGGTTTATCAGGTCATTAGCCAATCAGAGGAGGACGTGAAACATGGTGCAGATTGCAAAACGTCCACTCGCTTTGACTCACTGCTAATACACATCTAATCCTGTGGGGGTTTTTTCACTGGAGTAAAATCTGAATGTGTTAGAAAAAGGGTCTTAATTTACAGCTAAGGATTTTGCACCAATACATTTACAATAATTCAATAAATATAAAGAGAGATATACATAAGACGTTTGACCACAAATCGTTTCTGAAATTGGCGTATTATCTGGATGTATTGCATCAGACAATTCAATGACATTCCAATACATGACATAGATAATAAGTTAATAGTACTAGATCTTACGCAACTTGAATGTGCTTAGCAGGAAGGTCTAAGGCTGTAGAAGTGAGCACAAACAGATCAAACCTCAGGTTTTTCCTTTTAGAAGAATGGCCCACGTGTCATGGTTACGTAAGCCTAGACGACGCATTAGCTGCTATCGCTAACTACTTTGATATGTCAGCGCTGCGGCCACATTAGCAGGGAGATAAGAGAATCACTCGTAAAACAATGGAAGTCTGTGGAGAAATGTGGCTGATTTTCCAAAAAAAAAAAGTGCTTTCTTTCAGACATCATCTCTGCATATAAATGTAAATATAGCAACACGCTCAATAATTTAAGTGCTGGAAATTTCAAAACGTACTGCGGGACAGAAATGTTCATAAAACAACCTTCAAGATTTGAACAAGAGCCATGTTAGAACTGTTAAAACCTCACACACACACACACACACACACACACACACACACACACACACACACACACACACACACACACACACACACACACACACACACACAGGTCAGACAACTAGTGAAAATGCTTCTAGTTTGCATTCTTTTTTTATTTATTTAATTTAGGAAATGTAATAATTTGATTTTCATTTTATTTAATTCTATTAACTATTAAATTTGCTCTTATATTATATTATATATTGTATTATACTATACTGACTCAGAAATATTTACATGAATTTCTCAGTATTTGGTCTCTCCCCCTTGTTCTATAATGACGGCGCATTTGAGCGGACACAGACTCCACTGCTTTGTAAAACCTGATGATTCATGTTTGACCACTTGACCTTTTGTACAAAGCAGTTAACATGGTCAATATCACAAATTTGCTTACATTTAAATAGTGACCTAGAAATAGTACAGAATCCTGAATATTAAATATTCAAGATACTGAACACTGTTTTAAATATTTCAAAATTCTAAAAATGTGTTTTCCAATTTTAAATGGGGGGGGGGGATCCTGGATTTTCACTGTGGTCTCAGACTTTTGGACCCCCCTGTATGTATAAAACCCAAACAAACATTCCATAAAATCACAAAGTATAATCTTCATGTAAAAATATCTTGCCAACATATTCCTCATAAACGCCTTAGCGGATGCTAATGTGAAAAACGCCTCAAGTTATCATAGTTACCTAACAGATGAACTAAATCCAATCCGGCTACAAATTGGATGGAAAATCGAATATTTCTGAACTTCACATGGCTTAATAAATATTAAGGACTTTAGCTAAGGACTGAGGTCGAGTTAGAGAGAAGCTAAACAGCATTAAACAGTACACTCATTGCGCTAGCCTGCTTTAACTCCTGCATAAAAACCAACATAAATGAAAAAACATTCTCCAAGCTTTCTCCTGTGAAAAATGAATCCCTGTTCTCTTGTTTTGAGCTGTCAGTGATCCTTCTATCTATTTTCATGAAAATAATCTGAGTTCAGTTCAACTCAGCAGGAATATTCTGGAAATTTGCCTTAGCATTTACATATGCTAGCATGTACTGCTCTTATTCATTTTACTTGGTAAATGATTCACATTTGCTTTCTTATATGAAATACCCCAAGGTGATTGTAAAACCTCATCGGTATCTCTGTATTAGTTTTGATAAACCTGTCTACAGCAAGGAATAGATATAAACACTAGAAAACAGTTCATGCTAGCTAGCAGCAAAGCTAAACATGAAAACAGATTAGCCATCAGATTTCTGCCTGTTTCCTTATAAAAGGCCTTTCAAATACATGACATAGGCGAGTGAATTTATTAATAAGAAGTTATTATTCTGTGGTCGTTTATTGTTGAAGGTTCAGAGCTATTGATCAGTAGGTTATGACTTCAAATCACAGATGTAATGACGTAAATGTAAATAGCGTAAATGACCAAGTAATTTACATTCTATTACATGACATATGCATGACGTCTAGCTGAATTTCTGTATCGGACACTCAGCATGCACGATGGCCTCGTTGTTATCATGCGTGCAGGGTTTTTACAGACTCTGATAAGAGGAGAGAACAGAATACACACCTCACACTCTCTCTCACACACACACACACACACACACACACACACACACACACCCCGCACTAAGGAAACCCATGAGACAGCAATAGTTCTGCTGGATTTGACGTTACTCTTTGTCTACTCCTTTCTGTAACAGGTTGCTCTGAAGTTATTTACTACAGTATAATCGAAATGTGTTCACAAGGCTTCATCTCTATTTCAGCATGACCTTAAATACTCTTACAAAAATGAAGAAATACTGCATTTCTGCAGCTGGTATGTAACGAACAACAGGGTAGAGACTCCTCCCATATAAACGTTAATCAATGTCTCCTAACAGAAAATTTCTCCATATCAACGATTGTACGTTTTTTTAATCCATTCATCCCTGTAAGTCGTTACTATAGAAACGCTAACGTATTAGAACGAGTGCATGAATATAAACCTGTGATCTGTAGCTGCGCTACTGTCAGAGCTGCTGTTACACAAAACTAATCAACACCTTCTGACCAATCAGGATCCAGAATTCAACATCGCTGTGGTGTAAATATACAGTATATACTGTACTGTTGTGTATAGAGTATATATTCACAGTTAGAGAAGGGAATTATTTATAAAATCACACTATCCGGTGTCACTCAGATGAGGATGGGTTCCCTTTTGAGTCTGGTTCCTCTCCAGGTTTCTTCCTCATGTCGTCTCAGGGAGTTTTTCCCTCGCCACCGTCGCCTCTGGCTTTATCCGGAACTTATATATTTCTGTAAAGCTGCTTTGTGACAATGTCCACTGTTAAAAGTGCTATACAAATAAAACCGAATTGAATATTCATATACTTTCTTATAAGATCGTCTGTTCTGAGGAGCAAGGACTTACTTCTTTTACAGCACACACCACACATTCACGTTAGGGCTGCTTTTAGTTATAGGATTATTTACCCGTTCCTGTTCTGTTTATCCGTCCGACACCCTGATCATGACCTTGACACAACCCCCCCGCCCCTTCAATCACAATGATCTTACACCCACTCTTTATTCTTCTCTCTCACACACACACACACACACACACACACACACACACACACACACACAGTCCTGATCTAGTAGTGTGTTAATTCACTCATCCTGTATCTACCTTTTCATATTTATCCTCTGAAATGATATTTGGAGGTGAAATGTGCCCTATCACTGAGCACACATTGCGTCCAGAACATTCTATCACTCAGCAAACAGACAAAGTTCACAGTGTTTCGCAGAAGACTCGCCGTCTCCCATTGTCTTAATATGGTCTTTGTCTTAATATGGACACTCCATCCCGTGTCTTAATATGGGCCACCCGTCCGTCACACACAGAGGCACTGAGCGAGCGAGTGTGTGTGTGTTAGAGCATGTGAAGGACATCTAGTGGTGTAGCCCTGTAACGAGAAGCCTGTAATTCAGCTTGCACACCACATGTGAGTGGAGGAATGTTCATCGATTCAGCTCAAACAATTAATGATTGAGGTTAGAAAGCTAGCTAATGTTGACAAAACTACACAACACCTTAATTTTAATACAAATATTATAAAGAGAGTCTTCTGCCTGCCTGGGGTTACACATTATTGGTCTGCATCACTACAAATTTATACTCACCAGCCGGCCAGCCTTCACATAACCACAATGCAACAACCTCACAGCCGACATCTTCATTAATCCTCATCCACAGGGAATAATGTGAAGAAAAATTCTTCAGGACTGATGCTTATTTCGGAATTCACCCATTTCGTGGATGTAAAATAAAGAAATAAATAAAAACATATGGCGTATTGTGTAGCAATAAATAAAAATTGCAATTGTTGATGAATATCTGCTATATAATAGGAATAAAACACACACAGGACATGAAGTTACTGGGATATAATCAACCTCAGGGTTTTAAAAGTAACGCCGCTTGATCACATGACACTGTCGTCGATTATTTTCCTACAACAGTACACAACGGAGTGTGTTATTCCTTACACGGAGGCTGAAAAATGAGTATGAAGTGACTTAACAGATGAAACCAAATTTTAAATATTAAGAACAAATGATAATAGAACTGAAGGAGTTGCAAAATTTTGCAAAAATCTGTATGATTTTGTAAAATTGTAAAACTACTTCATAAGCTGGAGCAAAAAAAAAAAAAAAAAGCGTGGCAACTAAAATTATTCAAACACACACACACACACATACACACACTTTTCACACTGCAACACTGACCTTATTTTAGATAGCATTAATTAATTTCAGCTTAAGATTAAAGAACACAATATTACTTAACTATCTATCTGCCCAATTTAGTTCACTTAGTTAGTAATTTAAAGTTTGTGTACACATAATCAGTTTACACATTTCAGTTACTGTTTGACACAAAAGATAAAAGAAATTTAAATAAAAGAGAAGAGATATTGAACACTGTACCAACCCTGAATTTGCACCACTTTGCATTTTGTGTAGAATATCTTTTGTTTGTTTTTTTTAATACAAACTCATTCTGCTGTTTTGAACTGTTTATGTACAAATGCAACACTGAGCCAATATCTTTTGAGACAAGCGAGTTCACCCAGTGCTAAAATAAAAGCTATAAGCTTGATTTTTAGCTATTTAGTGCAATAAATTTAAAACCCTTGTCTTTAACTGATCTGAGATTCAGAGACTCGTTGTAACGTGTGATCGTCGAGGATTAAACATTTATCCCCACACTGTGTTTAAACCTGTTTGCCTGTCCTGACCCCGTGACCTCGACCCATCCACATCCACCCCCCTTCCCTGGATCACACTGATCTTATACACACACTCTATTCTTCTCACACACCACACACACACACACTCTCTCTCTCTCTCCTGATCCAGCAGCACTGTAACTCACTCATCCTGTATCTAATTTCTTATATCTATCCTCTGAAATGATATTTGGAGGTGAACTATACTGCGTCACTGAGCACACATTGCATCCAGAACGTTCCATCAGTCAGAAAACAAACAGACAAAGTTCACAGTGTTTCGCAGAAGACTCACCGTCTCCCTTTGTCTTAATATGGACACTCCATCCCTTGTCTTAATATGGGCCACCCGTCCGTCACACACAGAGGCACTGAGTGAGCGAGTGAGTGTGTGTGTGTGTGTTAGGGCATTACAGGGACATCTAGTGGTTCAGCCAGTGGTGCAACTACACAGGAATTACCTTTAGGTCCTTTGCATTTTGCCTTTCCAATTAAAGTGTTTGCATGTACATACTCCCACTGTTTAAAAAATACTAATGCTGTCAATAATCTGGTGTACACCTGCTTAACATCCAACACTATCATAGAAAAGAAACAAAGTCTCTCTCTCTCTCACACACACACACACACACACACACACACTATTTTGGTGCTGGAACACGAATAGGTGAGCAGTAAAACACTCCGTCATGCTGTAATAGGAAGATAATCAACAACGCGATGGCATGACGAAGCCGAATTACTGTTACCACGCCGAAGTTGACAGCACGTCCCGAACTGTTCTACTCCTCTTACACCACAGCAATTTGCCAAACATTACAATAACAATCCATAGTTGCGTATATTGTCCAAGTTACGAGTTAACGAACCCGTTCTCACTTACGTTATAGCAGCTATAAACGGTCATTCCCTCATCAGCCTCTCTTTTCTCTCTCAAAGTTAATAAGACAAACAAATGCAGCCTGTCATGATACAGAGAAAGCATAAACTCCTCTGTGCTGAAAATGTCAGAAAACAAAGTTACAGCTTTACCTCTGACTGCTACGAAGCACCGACACTGGAGACTCCTTCCATAAACATCTCTTTACAGAGAACTTCAGATCAACAATCCGGTTACGTGGAGCACTGTGGTATGTATGATGGCATTTAAAAAAAGTCGCTACATGAAGACAGATCAGCACATCATCAACTGAAGCTGTTATCTAATTAGCTTTTGCTAAGCTAGTTCTCATAGTTCACCACTTACCAGCCTGAGGGAAGCGAGGTAGCAGAAGGACCAAGACATTAAAAAAACAACCTAATCATGGAAGCTTTGCAGCGTCCCGTTCTTCCTCTTCAGCACCATGATGATGTTTGTAATCCACACTCGGTCTGATACCCTCAACTGCTGCACTGGTACAAATGAACTGCAATTAAGCAAAGCGATGTGATTCGTCCACCAATTAGCAGCTTCTAAATCACATGATCAAAATAGATTAATCTTATTGGATATAATTCCCAAACCTTCCAGATTCTCTACAAAATCAGTAAAATCACAGATTGCCTTTCACATTTCTCATTAGCACAAAGTAATGCAAGATTTCATAAGGAAAAATGCATTACAACTTGGTAGTAAGTAACAACATGCAGGTGTCGTGCTGTTATAGGAAAATAATCAATGGAGCCACTATTACCACCCTGAAGTTGATTATTTTACTGTAACAGTACGTATAGTAGCTCTATTTAACGTTGAGGAACGCCCATTAAACAAGTTAGTTCCTGTTCTCACCTTCTCACGTTATAGCAGCTATAAACAGTCGTTCCTTCACCAGTCTCTCGTTATCTTTCTTTTAGTTAATAAGCCAAAAAAATAAAAAAATAAATAATGCAGCTTGTTGTGTTACCGAGAAGCTTTCCAGGGTCAAAAAACTTACTCTGACAAAGCGCTGACACTGGAGACTCCTTCCATAAATGTTAAACAAACATCTCACAGAAAACTTCATCATATTAACAAGTACAATTTTTTTTGTTAAATGATTTTTTTTTTTTTTTTAATTCCAGATTATTAGCCTTATGAATCAACACCTTCTGACCAATCAGCATCCAGAATTCTATGAAAAGTGAATCATGTAATAGAGGTGTAGAGACACAACTCTAGGTTTCTGTTCTTTGAATCTTTGGATTTATGGTCACAAGCTTAGCGATGAATCAGTGAAAAAATTCCTCACAAGAGCACAGACAGGTTTTATTTTTTGATATAGTTTTATGTAGACTGGTTTTATTGGTCATGCTGAGCTCAGTTAATTAAATGAAGCATGGCAGAGTGTGAGATGGACTGCAGAGTGTGTGTGTGTGTGTGTGTGTGTGTGTGTGTGTGTGTGTGTGTGTGTGTGTGTCTTTAGTCCATGAGTCCTGTATCGTCCTGCAGTGGGTGCTGCCAAATAATGTCCTTTTAATCCTCCAACACACAATGATGAGCAGCCAGGAGCAGAGAAACATCCACAGAGAGAGTGTGTGTGTGTGTGTGTGTGTGTGTGTGTGTGTGTGTGTCTTTAGCTCTCGGGCAGTAGTCTCTGCAGGGTGGCACGAAGGCTGTCTCGAGCGCTGATGCATGAGTCCAAGGACTTGTTTTGTCTAGAAGAGACACACAGAGAGACATACACACACGCACACACACACACACACACACACACACACACACACACACACAAGAAAGTTTGTAAACTAATCGTTCCTAATCACCACATTCGTTGTCAAGTTTTGCTAAACTGTTTATCGCAGTAATTGTGTGTGTGTGTGTGTGTGTGTGTGTGTGTGTGTGTATATTGTACCTTTAAAAGACCAAGCATCACCAGTAACGCAGAGATGAAACTAAATGTCTGGACTGATGGCGTGGAAAAGGCTTTACTCAAAACAGCATCTGGAAATGATCACACACACAAACACACACACACACACACACATATATACACATACCTTAGAACTATATACACTACAGTTCACATCTCTATAAAGCAGGATGGAGAGAAACTGTGTTCAGTACCAACACTGTCCAACACCGCTGCTTTCACCTCAAGATCCTCTTCCCTATACACAGACGAGATCTTCAGGAAAGCCTCTACAGTCTTACTCACGTCTGTCACATCCACCTACATTTACACACACACACACACACACACACACACACACACACACACACACACACACACAGAGAGAGAGTAATATCCTGTATAAAGATGACTCATGGTGGTATATCTCTCAGTCTATTTCTTAAAGCTGTACTCCTACAGCACTGAGACAGAAGAATAAAGAGGTTCATGTCTCTCAGCCGGACCTGTTTCTGGATCAGTTGGACTCTCTGGTCTCCGAGGCGCAGCAGTTTCTCTGGAGACGGGAAACAGAGGAAGGACGAGACGTCTGGAGGGCGAGGGGCTGAAGGTGGAGTCGATATCTGCATGCACACACACACACACACGCACACACACACAGTGTATGCGTAAGTATATGCAAAAATTCCAGTGAAGGAGGCGTGTCCTCTGCGTGTCAGCGTCACTAAAGGAGGCGTGTCCTCTGTGTGTCAGCCTCACTAAGGAGGCGTGTCCTCTGTGTCAGCATCACTAAAGGAGGCATGTCCTCTGTGTGTCAGCCTCACTAAAGGAGGCGTGTCCTCTGTGTGTCAGCATCACTAAGGAGGCGTGTCCTCTGTGTCAGCATCACTAAAGGAGGCATGTCCTCTGCGTGTCAGCCTCACTAAAGGAGGCGTGTCCTCTGTGTGTCAGCATCACTAAGGAGGCGTGTCCTCTGTGCGTCAGCCTCACTAAAGGAGGCGTGTCCTGTGTCAGCATCACTAAAGGAGGTGTGTCCTCTGTGTGTCAGCCTCACTAAAGGAGGCGTGTCCTCTGTGTGTCAGCATCACTAAGGAGGCGTGTCCTCTGTGTGTCAGCATCACTAAAGGAGGCATGTCCTCTGTGTGTCAGCCTCACTAAAGGAGGCGTGTCCTCTGTGCGTCAGCCTCACTAAAGGAGGCGTGTCCTGTGTCAGCAT
>CM041003.1:3319287-3356023 GCA_022985145.1 Pangasius djambal
TAGATAGGAAGGTATGCAGATAGATAGATAGATAGGAAGGTATGCAGATAGATAGATAGATAGATAGATAGGAAGGTATGCAGATAGATAGATAGATAGATAGATAGATAGATAGATAGATAGATAGGAAGGTATGCAGATAGATAGATAGATAGATAGGAAGGTATGCAGATAGATAGATAGATAGATAGATAGGAAGGTATGCAGATAGATAGATAGATAGATAGATAGGAAGGTATGCAGATAGATAGATAGATAGATAGATAGGAAGATATGCAGATAGATAGATAGATAGATAGGAAGGTATGCAGATAGATAGATAGATAGATAGATAGGAAGGTATGCAGATAGATAGATAGATAGATAGATAGGAAGGTATGCAGATAGATAGATAGATAGATAGAAAGGTATACAGGTAGATAGACAGATAGATAGATAGATAGATAGATAGGAAGGTATGCAGATAGATAAATAGATAGATAGGAAGGTATGCAGATAGATAGATAGATAGATATATAGATAGATAGATAGATAGATAGATAGGAAGGTATGCAGATAGATAGATAGATAGATAGATAGGAAGGTATGCAGATAGATAGATAGAAAGGTATACAGATAGATAGATAGATAGATAGATAGATAGATAGATAGATAGATAGGAAGGTATGCAGATAGATAGATAGATAGATAGATAGGAAGGTATGCAGATAGATAGATAGATAGATAGATAGATAGATAGATAGATAGAAAGGTATACAGGTAGATAGATAGATAGATAGATAGATAGATAGATAGACAGATAGATAGATAGATAGATAGGTATGCAGGTAGATAGATAGATAGATAGATAGATAGATAGATAGATAGATAGATAGATAGATAGATAGATAGATAGAGTGGGTATAGAAAAGAATCACCCCCTTCAAAATAATCACATTTTGTTGCAGCCTGAAATGAAGACGGACACAGTTCTTGTTTTATCCAGCTGTATTTACTCAGAGCAGTTTATAACACTATCACTATCAGAGTGAAAGATAACAGCTACAGGTCAGAAAAAAAATAAAAAACCAGAATCACTGAGTTGGATAAAGGATCACCCCCTTGTGTCAATATTTTGTTGAACCACTTTTTTGCTTTAATTACAGCTTTTAGTCTGTTGGGATACATCTCTACCAACTTTACACATCTAGACTTCATGATATTTGCTCACTCTTCTTTGCAGAACTGCTCAAGTTCAGTTAAATTTGATGGTGGACTGCAGTCTTCAAGTCATTCCACAGATTTTCAGTGGGGTTGAAGTCTGGGCTCTGACTAGGCCACGCAAGGACATTCACCTTTGTCTCCTTCAACCACTGTGTGGTCAGTTTTGCTGTGTGCTTTGGGTCATTGTCATGTTGGAAGGTGAACCTTCTTCCCATTGACACCTTTCTGGCAGAGGGCAGCAGGTTTTCAAGAGTTCGACAGTATTTTGCCCCATCCGTTTTTCCCTCTATCCTGACAAGGGCTCCAGTCCCTGCTGCAGAGAAACACCTCCACAGCGGGATATTACCTCCATGCTTTACTGTAGGAATGGTGTTATTTGGATGGTGAGTTGTATTGGCTTTCTGCCAGACATATCGTTTGGTGTATCTGACCATAACACCCTTTTCCACGTGGCCTCAGAATCTTCAAGGTGCGTTTTGGCAAAGCTCAGTCGTGACTTTTTTTCTTGCAACCCTCCCATACAAGCCACGTTTGTGGAGAATTTGTGATATTGGTGTCACATGCACACAATGACCACTCTTTGTCGTAAATTCCTGCAACTGCTTCAAAGTCGCTGTAGGCCTCTTGGTGGCCTCTCTGACCAGTTTCCTCCTCGCTCTTCCATCCAGTTTGGAGCGACGTCCTGGTCCAGGGAGGGTCTCAGTTGTACCAAACACCTTCCACTTCTTAATAACAGACTTCACTGTGCTTCTAGGGATTGATAAAGCCTTCGAACATTTTTTTGTATCCATCTCCTGACTTGTGCCTGTCTACAACTTTATCCCGGAGATCTTTCGACAGTGCCTTGCCACCCATAGTTGATTATTTGCTTCGGTTTCACTACCAAGGACCGGAATGCTCCAGGAATAGCTCTTATGCTGAGCTAATCACAGTGACCACAGCTGCTCACAGGTGGAAGTCAGATGGCTTGGTGTGCCATTGAGACGGTGATTAGCTACACCTGATTGAGTTTACAAGTCATTTTGACCTGTAGCTGTTATCTTTCACTCGGGTGTTATAAACTGCTCTGAGTAAATACAGCTGGATAAAACAAAAATTGTGTCCGTCTTCATTTCAGGCTGCAACAAAATGTGATTATTTTGAAGGGGAGGATTCTTTTCTATACCCACTCTATCTATCTATCTATCTATCTATCTATCTATCTATCTATCTACCTGCATATCTATCTACCTGCATACCTATCTATCTATCTATCTATCTGCATGCCTTCCTGAAATGTGTCTACTGTGTCTAATGTGAAAATGTGATTATTTTGAAGGGGGGTGATTCTTTTCTATACCCACGGTGGATGGATGGATGGGTGGATGGATGGATGGATAGATTAAAGTAGTAAAGTTAAGCATAGTACACAACGTTTCTAAAGAAACAGGATGTTTCAGACAAAAACATCATCATCATTTATGGAAGGAGTCTCCGGCGTCGAACAGAAATAGGTAAGGAATAAAACATCGTGCCATGCTGTTAAAGGAAAATAATCACTCCAGCCTGTTGTTGTGTTGTTGATTATTCTTCTTATGACAGTGTGACACTGAGGGTTTTAGTCCTTACTTAATGCCAATTAGAACTGAACTCAAAGTTACAGGTTACAGCAGGTTCCCTTAAATGTGAGGGGTGAAAAAAAAGAAATGACTTAAGGATGTAATTTGCACATTGCTAAACTAGAAGCTATACTTTTATTTCATTAGTCAGCTAATTGTATCTCTTTTAATCACTTTTATATTGTTAAATGAACTAGAATACGACGGTCTGTAAGAAGCAGCAGACTACAAAAGTATGCTTCTGTACGAATAGATAAACAGGGTTGTCCTTTACCGCCAATCATCAGCGCCGGCTATGAATAATTAATTACGCACGGAACCGGTGGGCGTGTACCTCCTGCGGCTATTTGAATATTCATGACGCAGCGTGAGTCGCTTCCTGTTTGATTGAATCATAAAAGTGAGTATATTGCGGTTTAAAACACATCAATATCTCAGAAAAGTCTAACAAAACCAATTCAGGGAATTACACGGCCTTTTTAAAAGTCTAATTATAGTATAAATAGTGATAAGAGTGGTGTTGGTGAATATGAATATTAATGAGGTAGGCGGTGTCTCCTCGCTACGCAGTGATGGAGGACAGTGTTTAGGATTTTCTGGTGCGTTGGGGCTTCAGTCGGTTGGATATTTTTCTGCAGCCCAACCCGTTGAGTTTTAGTTGGTGTTTGATGGTGGTAAAATGTTTTCTCCCGGGGATTTGGGAGACATTGATCAGCTTTATCGAGCTTTCCTGCAGCGCCAGTGTGATGAAGGTGGTAAGAAACTTTCACCTTCTCTATGCTTCTCAGTATTCACTGTGATGATTACTTTTAGTTATGATTATTGTTTTTCCTTTAATGGTACCATTGCAGCTTGTATAAAGATATTTTTCAGAAAGAAATTGCATACTGTAATAAGATCTGACCTGACATATTCTGGTTTTGTTATCTTGATGAACATGAGAATGAGGAAGGAGGAGAAATGATCAGTTTATTCTGAGACATCTGCCATGTGAGGAGTCTCACACACACGGGGTAAAAGAAAAAGGACAAAAATTACACTTACATCAAAGTTTAAAGTTTACTCACTTTGAAAACTGAGTGAAAAATTGAAAGGGTCTACTTAAAGGTACTGAAATATTTCTGTAAATAAACAACTCTTTAAACAAACAAACAAACAAGTAAATAAATGTATCTGATATCAGAATTCAGGACTTTTTTAATTTAAAGTGGTCTCACCATTTTCACCATGAGATAAACTGCACAGTGCAATAACAATAAGATAATATAAACAATAACAGAAAGAAATTAGACTGATAGATAGATAGAGAGAGAGATAGATAGATTATTCATCCCAGACGGAAATTCATTCAAATATATATTTGCATTCAGAATTTGTATTTTTGTATCCATTTATATGAGATCCATGTCATGCTGTTGTAGGAAAATAATCATCAGGAAAGTGTGACGAAGTGGATTTTCTGTTACCAATCTGAAGTTGATTATTTTACCATAACAGCATGTCCTGAAGTGTTTTTATTCCTCTTAAATTACAGCGGTACTTGCTAATGTGTTCCTTAAATATTTTTAAAAAATATTAATGAACAAAACATCACACTATTTTGTCTCTTTTTAGTTACATCTAATGTTGTGGAAGCTCCATAAAACAGGTTGGTTCCTGTTCTCACTTATGTTATAGCAGCTGTAAACAGTCGTTCCCTCACCAGCCTGTCTTTTTTCCTTTCTCTTTCTTTAGTTAATAACAAAAAAAAAAATACAAACGCAGCTTGTCATCTTACCGAGAAACCGCAAAATGTAAACACATCTGTCCTGAAGATGTCGAAAAACTTACATTTATGGCAGACGCCTTTATCCAGAGCGACTTACATTTATCTCTTTTTTTTTTTTAAACAGCTGAGCAGTTGAGGGTTAAGGGCCTTGCTCAAGGGCCCAGCAGTGGCAGCTTGGTGGTGCTGGGGATTGAACTCATGACCTTCTAATTGATAGTCCAACATCTTAACCACTGAGCTACCACTTAAAGTTACAGCTTCATCTCTGACAGTTACAGAGCGCTGACACTGGAGACTCCTTCCATAAACGTTTAATAAAAAATCTCCTTACAGAAAACTTCACCTTGTCAACAATTACACGTTTCTTAACTTAGTTTATGTAGAACGTTCACAATCCGAATCGAGAATTCAACATAAATAAACAGGAACTAGAATTATTAGATTGGCAGCACTAGAAAAATCATTATAATATTATTAAATTCTTGTAAAATGTTATCCTGAATTGTAACTGGGTCTTGAAACCCTTAAAGATTTTATGTTAAACTGTAAAATGAGGGTTTTCCTTTCAGAAAAGGAGAGCCATTAACATCTGAAGAACTTCTGAGGAACACTTTTGTGCACTTAGAATGTATTTAGAAGGACTAAATGAAAATGCAACAGGAAAAAATGTATTTTAACAAAACTGTAATTGACACTTGACTGTAATTAACACTACAGAAATACGCATTTTCAATCATACCCAATGATGCCTGAGTATATTTGTTTAAAAAGTACAATTATTTAAGTATGTTCCACCTCTGCTTGCACAGTTGTGTGTAAACATGTTAAATAGGGCGCGTGGTTGTTATTTTTCCAAAAAGGAAATGTAGGAAGAAAATAGGTTATATTATAATAATTATTATGTGTGTCATTGAATAATAAGTGCTAAAAGCAGAACTGGTAGAGCCGGACTTCCCTCCGACCAATCAGAAATCTGATAAACCGCCTGTTCAGGTTCAGCAGCCAGCAGAAGTGAGAAACTGCAGTGACTCTCTAAACCTCAACTTCAAGCCAAATCTCATGACACGTGAATTGCAAATGATTTATTTTATCGCGCACGTCAGTGTCAAACCATTTTCTTCCCATCTACTCATATGCATCTGAACATAAACATGTGACTCCTAACACTTCAGCTAAGTTTTTTTCGTGTTTCATGTGGCTGTCAGATTATAAGCATGCATTTCAGTGATTTTGGGGACACTGTCAAAATGCAAGTCATTAAATTGGTAGTTTGAAAGCTTGAGTCACTAAAACAGCAGTCATCATGTCCACACTGCACATCATTTACTGTAAAGTGCACTATTTTGGGAGGTTTTTTTCCATTTTTATAGCCATGACTGAAAGCATAGTTGAGCATATCCCGTGCACTCTGTTGCGATAGAGTCCACATATTGTTCCCCAGAAGCAACAAAATACCCATAATACACTTACAGGTTACACTTACAGCGTTAACTGACATTACCAAACAATGAACTTCAGCATTAACGCTCTTGTAAGCATTAATGGTAAGTCGTCAGTGCTTATGGAGAGTCTGCAACTTAAGTCCAAACGTTCCCTCAGTATTTATGTGGAGAAAAGTTATGTGTATTCAGAATCGGGTTATGCAGCTGCTTTGTAGTTCATGCCTCCAAGAGTAGAAACGTCCAAAACAGTGTTTTTAAATAGCATCTAGACAACCGCCTTTTAATCACAAGCACTTGACTTTAAGCCCGAAAACAATAATGCACTTAACTCAAAATATCAATGAATAATGATCAATAAATAACTATATTAACCACTGCTTTATTCTCTCAAAAAGTAAAATAAATCCACAAAGGCCCGGTATGAAATAATGACTTAATTCACTATGTTATGGTGGTTAATGATTGAAGCTGAATGGTGGGTGCCGATATTTACACACAGATGTGTGTCCTGGATAAAATCTCAGATTGCGTATATATTGGCACGTAGATCAAGTAATATGATTCGAATATTTAACATGTTTGAGCCTAGTGAGAATAGGAGAAAAATGAAGTGTTTACTTCCTGGTTTTCTTTGCTGATTAAACTGCCACACCCATGATCAGTGTTAGCACCTGTGTCTAGCTGCTCTTTGTAATTAGTCATTAGTTAGTTATGTTGTGTTAATGTTTGTATTCACATTCCCCTCCAAAAGTATTGGAACAGCTATTTTTTTAAATTTTTTTTGCTATACATTGAAGACATTTGGGTTTGAGATCAGAAGATGAATATGAGACGATGGATCAGAATTTCAGCTTTCATTTCCTGATATTTACATCTAGATGTGTTAAACAACTTAGAACATGCACTTTTTGTTTGAACCCACCCATTTTTCCAGAATATTGCAACGTGTGACTGACAGGTGTTTCTTGTTGCCCAGGTGTTCCCTGTTAGATTCATTGTTTAAACAATAAATATCTCTGAATGTCTACTCTTGGATTTTTTTTTCAGTCCTGGGTTTCACCTGTGAAAACTGCATTTGTTGTTAAAAAGGATAAACCAACATGAAGACCAGAGAGCTGTCTATGGGAGAAAAGAGGGAAAATCGATCAGAGCCATTGCACAAGCATTAGCAAAAACTAAAGAATTGGCCTTGCCTTTCCAATACTTTCGGAGGGGACAGTATATCCTGTGTTCAGGTCAAGTGTTGCAAATCTCAGGCAAAAAGATGATATTAGTGACACACCCACCATCAAGAAGTTTCCTCTGTAATTGCATCGGTATTGTTTGTGTTGTTTAGAAATAAAATGAAGTTAAGGTACAGTGTTTACTTTAAAATCAGTGTGAACCTGTACAAGTATGCGATGTGTTATTAACGTGTCCTAAAGGCAGTGTGTTGTGTTGAAGTGTTTCATAGCAGCAGTTCAGACAGAAATGCTAGACCATGTGTGTGTGTGTGTGTGCGCGGTTGTGTGTGTGCACGGTTATAGCAGACAGAGAGTTGTGTGTAGACCTGCTACTCATTACTGTTGTTTGTGGATATGTGAAGGCTCAAGCACTGAGTGTTTTCTGCTGTACAGTAAACAGTGACTGCATGTTTTGAAGCACCGTGTAGTCCAGAAGGGATGCAACACACTGTTCCTACTCATAGCAATAAAGAAAGCTTTGTGTGTGTGTGTGTGTGTGTGTGTGTGTGTGTGTGTATTCACATGTCTGCATGTGACTGTGTGAGCATGCATTAATATATGCTTGCTGCTGTAGGGTGGCTCTGAGTGTGTGTGTGTGTGTTTGCATGCTCATTCACATATCTGCGTGCATGCAAATGCAGTGTAAGAGTGTGCGCGCGCATTGATGCTTGATGTGCCTGATGTAACCTGACTCTAAGTGTGTGTGTGTGTGTGTGTGTGTGTGTGTGTGTGTGTGTGGGGTGGTGACGTGAAACAGAAGTAACATAATACAGTAATGCACTGCGGTGATAGTGATGCAGCAGAAGCACGCTCAAGTCCACGCGCTCAGTGCGTGACGGCAGTTTCTTGGTCACGTGACCCCACGGCACGTGTTTGTGAAATGAGAAAAAAAAACCACACACACAAAAAAAACCCGACACGTCCAACACATTTCAAAACAAACTAACGGGTTCGGTATGAATAAAAAAAAAATTACTGACAATTAATTAATTATTAATTTTTATTTATTTATTTATTTATTTATTTATTATCGCAAAAAATAATTAATTTATTATTAATTAAAGGGTTAATTTATTCCTGACAGCGCACGCGCGCTTGGCTGAGAGACGACGTGCGCGCGCACCCGCGTACTCCGCGTTCTCTTTCTGTCAGCGCTCGAAGAAGCTCTCGCGCGCTGCCTTTACGCTGACCAATAGGCGTGCGAGATCCGGCTGTCCGTCCTCTCATTATTATTCATAAGTTAGTGGACCAATCGGCGTTTGGCTTGCTCTAACAGCGCGTACGTATTATGAATATGTGAAAATATGTAAATCTCACGCCGTGGCGGTGGTGGAAGAGCAAGCCCGCGAGCTGTTGTTTTGTTTTGTTTGGTTTGGTTCCGTTCCGTTCCAGTCTCAGCAATTCGAGCAGGTTTCGGTTAATTTAATTTAAGACACCGCCTTGTCTGTCATCGTTTTTGTTTTTTCATTATTATTTTCCTGACAATATCGTCTGCAGTGTTGAATTATGCCCGGACACACGACGGTTACTCTCTCCGTTGCTCCTAGCAACAGCAGTCTGCAAAAGCCCTTGCCTTTAGTTTTGAAGAAGATAATGGACATCCTACCGCCTAATATACTCGACGACGGAGATGATGGTGAGGATTAAAACCTTATTTATTTATTTATTTATTTAGGTGATGGAAATGCAGGTCTGTTAATGAAATGTGGACTAGTGAAGTGCGACTCGTGTCCAGTAGCAGGTCACAGGCTAGTCATATAGCATGTAGTGTCAGAAGATAAACAGAAAAGTAAAGCCTGCTTCTGCTTATGCCTGGGGCACTAACCTTCAGGCAACTGCTATATAATATAACTAACCTTCAGTAGATAAGGAGCAAGGTGGGAGAACTGTGTGTGTGTGTGTGAGAGAGAGAGAGAAAGAAAGAGAGAAAGAGAGAGAGAAAACATTTTTCCATAAACTAAGTCCTGGTGAGAACAAAATGTTCTTCAGGTTTGCTTTCTTTTTAGACAAACAGTCTAAAGCTCAAATATACTCATGTACAAATATACTACTGTACTAATATACTCATGTGCTCATATATTGATATACTCATGTACTAATGTACTAATATATCTAGCTTTATTTTTTCCCACCGAGATTTTACCTTAAAAGCTGATTTCTCATTCCTCTAGCTCCTTATCTGTACAAGTGCTCTATGTAGGGAGTATTAAATATTGATTTATAAAGCTTTTAATATTAATATCCATTGTAATTCAGCTTCCTTCTGTCTTTATAAATACGAAACATGAGACAAGAAATAAACTGTTATACTTTATATATATCACTCCATGTTATGTCCAAAGTTTTGAACCCTTGAACCCTGGTCCCGGGATTGCCAGGTCTCTCAACTACCTAAGACTAAATAATAAATTAATAATAAACGCACCTGAAGCCAGTGTGAAACCTGAGCGTTTGTGTTGTCTTTGTCGGTCTTCGAGATGAGGAACAGGTTCACCGTGGTGCGCGCGCATTTCTGATGTACAGTATCCGTACACCACGGGGCTCCGGTGTTCTTCGTATAATTAAATTAAACGTTGTGATCGTTGGCAGATCGCTGTGATGTAAGGGGTATAACACACTCCAGACCATGCTGTTACGCACTTCTTGCGTTATTTTCATATAACAACACGGTTATTATTATTATTATTATTATTATTATTATTCCTTACTTATTGTCACCTGGTACAGCTATTCGATTATCCCCTTTTCCCCTTCTCCCAGTGTCCCATTTGCCTGGCGTTATGATGGTATATAAGATATATAAGATAAAATGTATAGAATGAATGGTCGCAAACCTCGTTACTCCGTTCGAACACACTCTCACAACATCACGACGTAGCTAGCCTACCTACGCAAAAAAAAATAAACGATATTACGACTAGCATCGCCGTAATATCGGTACAATTCCGGTGTAACCCGCACCTACACTTTCCCTTCGTTTTGCCATCAACTCGGTTTGTGGAATTTGAATGGAATTAAATTTACGTATTTTTATTATTTGCTTTAAAATAAGATCGCCACCTGCCGACTTGCTTTTGCCACTTTGTTCCAAAACGAGCCCAATTTGTCTTAAAAAAAAAAAAAACAGAACCCCCGGTCCTGGAGTACTTCCTGTCCTGCAAAGTGTGAGGGGGAAAAAAATCCCTGGTTCAAGTGTGAACTCTTATTATACCTTCGTTTACTGTGCAGAGAAAATGTAAAATGTAAAATGTTAAATGTTATGTTATGTGTAGCTATGATCTATGAACAGTCAGGGCATTGGAGAATGCATTGAAGGCCCTTGTATAATTTACTCTGTACGTAATAATTATAATAATAATAATAATAATAATAGTGGTGTCCATGTTGTTTAGGACAGTGTAATGACACTCAGTGTAGTGCACTTCATGTCCAGCAGGAACAGCAGGAAAAACAGTTCCACAGACTTCAGGTCGATTGTATACAAAGGTGCACTGAAGCTGTTTTTCTTGTTTTTATTCCTTTCACTTGTCACCCGTTTGTATTCGTTAACCGTCACGCTGCTGCCGTTTCATTCTCAGTGCAATCCGTTGGCCGCCAAGACGCCGCCGTACGAACCTCTGAAAACACCAGTTGCGATATCTTTTTCATAATCATAGACAGTGGCGTATTTCCAGCAGAGTAAACAACGTTACTGACTGCGCCAGTGCTAGAAAGTCAGTCAGGAGAGAAGGCGCTTTTGTTTTTACGCCATTCACGAGTCAAAATTGGAAAGAAAGAAAACAACAACGTGAGATTTACAGTTGAAGCGTGGACTCGATCGCTGATTTGTCACTCGCAGCAATCCTGAGAGTGCTGAAGTATTTCAAGCACCTTTTCTCACCGCAAATACGGGGTAATTAACAACCCGGCCCTTTTACAGCAAAGGGCGTAGACGTCTTCGTGACGGGAAGATCATAATTATAGGGTTGCAATTAGGCCGTTTCATTGATCGTTCATTTCAGTCACGTTCTTTCTGAGCGAGCCAGAAGCGAGTTATTTAGGCGACCTATGCGTAATGCTAATTATGATTTGTAGCACAGGCTCACATGACGGCTCCTTCAGAAGATGTCGCCCCGCACACCTCAAACAAAGAAGAAAACAATCGATAGCTGCCTTAAACTTGCAATAGTCGTTTTTTTTTTTTTTACGTGCTTGTACAAGCAACCTTAAAGATACGTAGAACATAATTTAAAAAAAACAAACAATGGATTAAGCTGTGGCCTTAGCAAAAGTGTATTAATTTTCTGAGAAAACCTGAGTGGAAAACTGAATTCTGGCTTGTTTGTGTTTTGATGCGCTTCCTGTCATTTAGCTTATAAACACTTTTTGCTCTACAGGCCACCGTAGATCCTGGGGGCGGAGCTTCGTGAACATTAGGGGGAATCATACAAATGTCAAACCCAGCTAACCATCACAGACCTAATCTTAAAAAATAAAAAAAGAGAGAGAGAGACTAATTTTACTTAATGCAACTTTAAGAACATGAATACTCGTGTTTGGGACACAATGGATATGTTTAGATACCTTTCAGTATTGCCTTTGTATGAGGTGTTTAGGTTTTTCCCAGGCGTAAGGAGTCTTCAGTGTCAGCGCTTCGTAACACGCAGTCAGAGGAAAAGCTGGAACTTTGTCACATTTTATTAACTTCAAGAGAAAGCAAAATAGAGAGGCTGGTGAGAGAACGACTGCTTATAGCCGTTTTAACAAGAACAAGCTTGCTTCGTGGGCATTCCACAGTATTAAAAGTAACTATAAACGGATAAAAAGTACACGATATCGTTTGTTTATTAACAGAAAATTGTAATAGTTTGTAACTTGCTGTGGTATAACTGGAATAAAACACTGTGACATGCTGTTATGGGGTGGTAACAGTAGCTCCGCTTCATCACGCCACCTTGTCGCCGATTATTTTCCTCTAGCAGCACATCCCCCAACCTTTTTTTTTTTTTATTTATGAAATGTTTAAGTTTAAATATTATAAGCCAAGTCATTGTGGAACTCCATAAAGCACACGTTCTACCACAGACACGACACTTTCTCGCTCTCTGTCCATCGCAGAGATAGAGAAGGAGAAGCTGAGCTCCATCGGAGACGGCGAGTCCTGCGGAGATGGAGGTGGCGGTGGAGGATCTGGGGGCGCCGGCGGAGTTTCGGCCTCGCTCACTCCCACCATTTGGGACAAGACCATCCCGTACGACGGAGAGAACTTCCACCTGGAGTACATGGACCTGGACGAGTTCCTGCTGGAGAACCAAATTCCTGCTGCTCTGGAGGAGGAGCTGCACAAGAGCCTGGAGCAGGAGGCTCAGGGTTCCCCCGCAGTCCCAGAAGTCCCCGCCGCCGTCCCGCAGGTGCCCAGGGAAACGGAAAAGGCTGCAGAAGTGCAGAAGATAAAAGGGGAGGACGAGGGGTGTGAGAGTGAAGTAGCTGAGCTGCAGGTGATGGAGAAAGCCACAGGTGAACACACACACACACACACACACACACACACATAAAAGAGAACTCAGGAACATTCAAAGACTTATTTTACAAACGAAAACCCTTTTTCAGACCGGTTTTAGAGTAATAATTAAAACGGTTCTCCCCTTCCAGAGCCCAAAGATAAGCCAGAGCGCGCCACTCCGTCTCCGATCAACCCGGAGGAGATCGAGGTGAGCATAAATTTCCAGCCGGATCCGGCGGACCTGGTGCTGTCCAGCATTCCGGGAGGAGAGCTGTTCAACCCGCGCAAACACCGCTTCAGCGAGGACGAGCTCAAACCGCAGCCTATGATCAAGAAGGCCAAGAAGGTGTTCGTTCCCGAGGACGCCAAGGTCAGACCCTGCGTGTTTCTCCTAAGCGCGTCCTTCTAAGACAGATCCGACTCCTTAAACACGTTCCGAACACGGACGTACACGTAGGTCAGTGTCACGATGCGCAGTTTGAAACGCAGCAGCAGTTTGACCGCTCTGGAGTTACTAGCTGGTTTATTAAGACCCGCGCTGAGCCCTGGCACGTACACTACTTCAGCTCCCTACTCCCTGATTCCCGCGGCTTCAGTCACACCCTCAAGATTAGAACCAACAAACCTGTTGTTATTTAGTGGTATTAACTTTACAGCGAGTAATAAATAGTCGTAGTGCAGAGTGCACTTTTCAGAAGTTTGAGACTGTTTGAGACTTTTTCGGTTTTCTCTCACCCTGGAGATGAAGCGTGCAGCCATGAAGTTTCTTCTAGATAACAATCAGCATGGGTGTGTTTGTTCTCTTGATTCCTACGCCCCAGTTTCCTCAGTTTTGGATTTCAGCTAGTTTTTGGACCATATTTGGATTGTGATCTGGAGCTGTTTACACTGAGCATTGGACAGATGGTGGTTGTTGTGTTTGGCTCTCATCCCTTGGATAAAGATGTGAGCTGTTTTCAGCTCGCTCGCGGTCCTAAATTTCCTGAGCCGCACTGGTTCCTGACATTCAGGACGGATTCGAGGTCAGAAGTCGTCCATATCCATATTTGTTCACGGAGCAAGCATCAGGCTCTGTTTTTAGTTTGATAAGCTCGTTTAGGTAACAGGGACGTATAAAAGCTACAGGAGACGAAATCGAACTCTTCGGCACCGACGCGACTCTGATTCATAAATTAAACGACACGCCCGGAGGTCGTTTCTGCTCACTGCGGCATCTCTCTTCCTGCTTTCCATATCTCCCTGCTTCCTTTATTTGCATGAAAGACTGAGTGAGAGAGACAGAGAACAGATTTCACTGCTCCCTTTTCAGCTCCTTAACCATCATCCCTGTTTGTTTGTTTTTTTTTTTTCTTTCCTCTCTGACAGGATGAGAAGTACTGGTCAAGGAGGAAGAAGAACAATCTGGCGGCGAAGCGTTCACGGGACGCGCGGCGCCTGAAGGAGAACCAGATCGCCGTGCGCGCCGGTTTCCTGGAGCGGGAAAACGCAGCACTGCGGCAGGAAGTGGCCGAGCTCAGGAAGAACTGCAGCCGCTGCAAGAAGATCGTGGCTCTCTATGAGGCCAAGTACGGCCCTCTGTAAGGACAGAACTCCCACAAGACACACGGCAGGTTATCAGCAACCAACACAAGCAGCTGTCTGTCCAATATTCACACAGGGATCGTGGGTAAATTCAGGAGATGTGGCATAGGGGTGGGGATGGGGATTTGAAGAGCAGCTTGCTCACACACACACACACACACACACACACACACTCACACAGATGTTTTTTTAGAAAGAAAGAAAGAAAAAAAAAAAAAACGGTCGTCCGCTAGTCACTAGTGGAGCTGCAGACACTGCTGTGGAGTTTCATCTGGAAACAAACAAAAAAAAAAAAAAAAAAAAAGTATCTTGCACTGGACCAAAGCACAACGCCCTCCTTCATCCAAAAAGATCTTTCACCTTTCACCTTTCACCTTTGGCTCACTGTGACGGATGAGAACGTGAGATCTTAGGGCACTCCTCATAACGAGCGAGCAAACCAAACAGGAAACGCAACAACAACAACAACAACAGCAACAAAAAAAAAAGTGAATTAGCTCTATCTGATTAAACGTCAAGTAAGATGTGGAAAGTAAGGTGTGCCGTGGTGAAGTGGAGGAATTGTTAAATAGAGTGGAGCTTACACTGGAATCTTTTTCCTCACGTTTCTCTTCACATCATTTACAACGAATTGGATTGTTAGCTAACGTTAGTTTCCTTTACAGAATCACCCCAGGGAGCTTCTCATTCTTCTTCCTCGCATTTGAGCTCCTCACTAAGAGGATGAGGATGAGGATGAGGACGCTTTGTCCTGACACACCGTTAGTTTGTTGCTCAGCTGCTCGAGTATTACAGCTCACTGGTGTAACGGATCCACACACACACACACACACACACACACAGTAAACATCAGTTACAATATTATTACACGCTTTAATGCTTTAATGTACGACAGCCTGATCATCACCTGGCTTCATAATATCAGAAACTTATACAAAGCCTGTTTTTTATTATTATTTCCATTTCTGGTTCTTATATCATTTACTGGACTTTTCATTTATTGGTTTTAGTAGGTGGAGCATTTACACCGCAGGCTACAGCACACTTGATCGAACCCACAGCAGAAATGAAATGAATGGACATGAATGGAATTTCTTTTTGAACTGTTGAAATATATATACACATACAGTACTGTGCAAAAGTCTTTGGCACCCTGTGTTTTTTTTTTTTTTTTAGTACAAACTTTGCTATAGATTTTTTTATTTTATGACTTTTACATTATCGAGTCAGTAGGAAAACATTTTAGATTTCCAAATATTCGTTTTCCAGCACAGAAAAATGTCTGTATGTCAGTAAAGAAAGCAGCAGATGACACAAGAGACACTTTTCAGATAAAAGCAGAATGAAGGCTGCTGGGTTTCGCTGCAGAAATAAGAAGCGAGTCGACGGTCAAAGGCTTCTGCAAGATGCTCAGTAACACTTCCAGCTCATTTCCTTATCAAACTGCACACACTGCACCTGAGATACTGTTTATTTATTTACAGCGAAGGATCGTCACATTAAATACCGCCTCTGTTTCATTTATTACAGTTTGCTGCTCTTTATAGGATTTTTTAATGTAGAAACATTTAGTTTCATTACTTTTGAAGACAGCTTTTGCACAGTACTGAGTATGTGTGTGTGTGTGTGTATGTGTGTGTGTGTGTATAAATATAAGTGAATTAAAACTGTAATAAATTAGAATCAGATCGTTCCTATTAGGAACCGCTTGTAGCAAGTGAGAAATGCGTGTCCGATATTAACGGACCATTAGTTAGAATAAGAAACAGAAAACCCTAGCCGCGATTCTCCGTTGCCGTGCCGTCACAGTGATTTAAGGGTATTTCATTTCCGCCTCGTTCGTGAGAAACTGGGCACGACCGTGAAACGCTTTCAGCGCTTCGGTGGAAGACGGTGTGAAGCGCACATACGAGAACACGAGGACAAACAAGAGGACAAGAAACACGTTCTGTCCCACTTTCTCCCCCCGGAGTGAAGCTCATGCTCCAGCATGACCCGATCGCGGCGCGCGAGGAGCAGATTGATTTATTTATTCACTCGGAGTGAGGGAGCGTTTGGGTGTGTGTGCGATAACGGACCTGCAGCTTCTTCCCGTTTTTGTCCTGACCGTGTGTTTGTGTGATTTTGGCTCTGTAAGATAAGAAAAGGCAGCGCTTTTTTGTTTTGTTTTTTGTTTTGCTTTTTTCCCACACACTAATAATCAGTTTGTTTTCTGTTAGGAAGCAATGCTATCTTTTCTCTACACACACACACACACACACACACACACACACACACACACACGCGCGCAGCTTCACTGGCAGCGGTGTTTTATCAGAGTAAGGCAGGGACTGTTATTCTTGCTGACGACTGCAATCTTTATACGACACCTTCTTTTCCGGGCTACTCCACGTCTTTACTATTTAACGGAAACAAGAAACGCGAGACGATTTTTAAGAGACGTTTTGCATGAAATCTTTGTAAATACGCCAGTCCTTCGAAATCCTCTTCTTCCATTATTACCTTTACTAAATTAAACCACCTTCGCTGTAGTGATGAATAACTTTCTAAGTGATGCCTACTGTTCTGCGTCTTGTTAGTGATGTGCACACTGATGTTTCAATAACACTGATAATATATCTGATTAAAAAAAATTCTATGATTTATATATATATATATATATATAATGTAATGAAGCGTATAATCAAGTTGTTGTGCAGGGATTTTTAATCATAAACTGTGACCAGTGCAATGGACTTCTGTTTTCTCCCAAAGCCAGGGCAATACAGTGTAATTCATGTATACTTCTAATCTATTAATTAGTAAGAATTATGCTTTTTTTTTTTTTTTTTAAAGGGGGGATAATTAGGTTCTCCAACAGGGGGCGCTGTGTGGATACACAGACCACTCAGCTCAGGACTGCCGAGAGAGAACGACTGTGTGTGTGTGTGTGTGTGTGTGTGTGAGAGAGAGAGAGAGAGCGTGAGCAATAACACTGGAGTCTATTTAAAAAGAAAAAAAGATCAGGTGAAATAACTTCTTTTGTTAGTTAAAGTTTGTTTTCTGAGGCTGAATCCCAAATGGCTTTTCTACTCCCTGTGTACAGTGTGTGCGCTGTAGAAGTGTGGAATAATGCGTTCTGATGCTCCCTGTAGTGCACCGTGTATACATTTGGGATTTACTTTACTAAGAGTGCAGGTGTACTTACTGCACAGGGTAATTAAAATGGTTTCTTAATCATATATAAAGCACTGCATACATGGCCAAAAGTATGTGGACACCTGACCATCACACCCGTATGTGGTTCTTCTCCAAACTGTTACCACAAATTCTGAAGCACATTATTGTCTAGAATGTCTCTGTATGCTGTAACATTACAGTTTCCCTTCACTGGAACTAAGAGGCCCAAACCTGTTCCAGCATGAAGATGCCCCTGTGCACAAAGTGAGCTCCATGAAGACATGGTGTGTGAAGGTCGGAGTGGAAGAACTCGAGTGTCCTGCACAGAGCCCTGACCTCAACCCCACTGAACACCTTTGGGATGAACTGGAACACCGACTGCACCCCAGACCTCCTCCCCCAACATCAGCACCTGATCTCACTAATGCTCTTGTAGCTGAATGAACACAAATCCCCACAGCCACGCTCCAACATCTAGTGGAAAACCTTCCCAGAAGAGTGGAGCTCATTATAACAGCAGAAGGGGGAATAAATCTGGAATGAGATGATTAACAAGCACATATGGGTGTGATGGTCAGGGGTGCACAAACTTTTGGCCATATACTGTATCTAATGAGCGTTAATTCAGAATTCAGCTTCATACAACCTGTAAAAGTGTGCTACCTAGGATGGGGAAGAATGTATTGTACATTGTAGTGTAGTGCACTTGATGTCCAGCAGGAAGTGATCTGGCTCTGGAGTCGTATGTGTTAGAATTGTAAGTCAGTGCACTGTGTAGTGTTGTGTAATGGCTTCTACACACTACACACTGCACTTGCCAGAGATTCGTCTACAATGTAATAAACAGTCTATTTTTTAAAAACACAGACTAAAGGACTATCTATAATCTATAAAAATTGATTCACTTTTTTTTTTTTTTTTGCTTCATGATGTTCAAATGAATGTCAGAACTAAGGAGAAGATGATGGGCTTGCACTTCTCAATGTTAATGACAGATACAGGATGCTTCATCTGGTTTACTTCGGACAAAAAAAACAATCTCGTTGCGTAAAAGAGTAGCACACTGTGTTTTTTCTTTTTATTATTATTATTTTTTTAACGGTTTAACGCAGAGTGCACACTACACGGTTTTACCCTTATATGTGATTTGGCACCCGGCTCCTCCCCTCACATCCGGTTCACTAATCGCTAAACGCGTCCGTCAGCAAGGCGACAACAAAGCCACCGACATTTTCCACACGAGCGAGTTCATGCGAGAGTGATGGAAGAAAGGAACGCTCGGACCCGCGATGTTCGGCGAAGGCCACGTCATGATCTTGTCTAGACGCCGAAAAACAGAAGGGGAGGGAAATGCTAACTACAGGCGAGCAACTGAGTCTCATGATGCTGTTTATTTTGATGCTTTTTTGACTCGTGTAGCATCCGCTCGATATCACTACGATCATGCTTCACATTTAAAAAAAAAAAAAAAAACTACACATAACGCAGACGACGTGTGCTTCCCGTTCCTTTGAGGTTTAACCTTTTAAAAATGGTCTGTACGAATCTACCACTGTTTATCCTTTCCCATATTATACAGTACTGAAATGTATTTTATATTTATATCTGCGTAGACACAACAGCGTGGCAAAGAATAGTTTAGTTTTGTGGTCAAGCTTTAGATTTTAAAACTTGTGATAATCGTAAAGCAGGCAACGAGTCTCTTACACTGAATCATGTGATATGTAGCACTAATGCATCGTTTCGGCCAAATACAATCATTTCTGTTTAAATATTAGTCTTTTTTTTTTTTTTTTTAAAAGAAAGAATTCTTTTAATCTTTTGTTGTAGTGTCGTGTAATGATTTTAGTTTTCAATATGTGTTCGTAGTAAAAGTGTTGCGTAATGTCAGACGTTGTCCTGTACAATAAAGTGGACTTTACATTAATTGACCTTGCTTGTGGATCTGCTTTGTGATTGGCCATTCTTGATGACATCACACTCAGAGGGCATGTCGGGGGAAAGTGTGCTCTGCAACACTCAGTATAAGGACAGAAAGTTCACGTGCACACACGTGCAGAGTGTTGTTCTTTAATCCTTTTTTTAAAACAATCGTAATCGTTGGCAAATTGCGGTGACGTACGAGGAGTAAAACACTTTGGGATGTGCTGTGATAAGAAAATAATCACTTTCAGGCTTGTAACAGTAACTCAACCTCATCACACCACCCCGTTGTTGATTATTTTACTATAACAGCACGAGACCAAGGGTTTTATTTCTCACTTCAGATCCAGTTGCACACACACACACACACACACACACACAGCATTAGTGAGAATGTTCATTTCTCTGTTGTCTGTTTCATTAGTATTCCACGAGTGAGACGGGTTACATAACAAACAGCCTCGCCCCCAAAAGCAGGCTTACATAATAGCCGCCTCAGAGAGAGAGAGATCGAGAGAGAGAACGAGAAAGGAGAAACATAAAAGAAGAGAGAGGAGAAAGTGATGGATGGATAAGCAGATAAAAGAGAATGAAGGAGAAACAGAGGGAAGAGAAGGGAACAAAGAGAAAGCAAAGAGTAGAGAGATGAGGCGAGCGTTGGAAGAAGAGAGGGACAATGGGAATCAGTGATGACAGCGTTTAGCGGAGAGGTGAGGGATGATGAGAGGAGATGGGGTGAGGGGAAAATGAGAGGAGAGATGGAGGGATGAGCGGAGAATGACAGGAGAGATGAAGGCGAGAAGGAGGGGTGAGGGGAGAACGAGAGGAGAGATGGAGGGGTGAGGAGAGAATGAGAGGAGAGATGGATGAGATGAGTGATTGAGGGGTGAGGAGAGAAGGATAGTAGAGATGGATGAGAGGAGAGATGGAGGGGTTAGGAGAGAAGGATAGGAGAGATGGAGGGATGGGGAGAACGAGAGGAGAGATTGAGGGGAGAACAAGAGGAGGGATGGAGGCTGAAAGGAGACAAAGGGAAAGTGGCAAGATTGATAAGAAGAGAGAAATGAGAGGAGGGATGAGAGGAAAGACAGGGATGACAGGATGGTTGCATGGATGAAAGGAGGTTGGGAGGAGGGATGGAGGGATGGAAGGAGGAAAAGGCGAGAGGAGAAATAGCTGGATGAGAGTAAGGTACGTGTTCAAACGTGAGATGTGGGCAGTGAGCAACAACACGAGGAAGATGGAGAGAAGGATATTATTAGACAGCGGGAGGTAAAGGAGTGCTGGGAGCGAGGGATTATTACATGGATGACAGAAAAGAAGAAACAAATGATCTGCAGCATAACCTGGACTCAGAGAGCGAGAGAGAGAGAGAGAGAGAGAGAGATGAATAGTGGAGGATAAAAGTGCAGTAAAGGTTTATGGGACAGGAGGAGGAGGAGGAGTGTGAGAGAGGGGTGAAGGACAAAACCAACCATCCATGTGTGCACATCACTCACACACAGACACACACACACACACACACACAGGGCAGCTTCTATAGACCGTAAAACACACAGTGCTTCCTTATGCATTTTCTCTTCCTCCACTGACCTCCATTTTGTTCTGCAGAATAATGAACTCATTTACTCTCTGGTTCCGTCTCAAACTGTCTCACTGTACACTACTTCACTATCTAGTGCCTCAGTGTGTGTAGTGTAGTGTAATAGCGTCCCAAACGGAGACATTACTGTAACCTGTCTCACACACGATACAGGAAGAGTAGACCATTTTAAAACCCAAAATATCCACCCCAAACTCTCTGCTTCTAATTCGCATGGATCCGTGAAGTGTCAGCTTTCTCACTCGCATCTTTTTTCAGAACTGAAACGATCACATGGCGTGTACGTTAGCACGGATAATGCTACGTTACATATCCGACGCTGTGTGCTACAGCTCGTGATATCTGTTAAATAAACTCCGCAAGGCGTTACCTTTGCTAGCTAGCTGCCTGACTAGCATACTCCTGTATCCTAGATGTTAACGTTAAATTTACATCACAGTGCTGTTGAATCCTGGATTCTGATTGGTCAGAAGGTGTTGAGTAATTTTCTATAAACGGCAGCTCTGACACTAGCGCAGGTTTATATTAAAGCGCACGTTATCGTTTCTATAGTAACAGCTCATTCACATGGCGGGCGCTCCACGTAAACAGATTTAAAGACACGTGTGTAAAGGTTGATATGGTGGCATTGATGTAAGGAGACTTTTAACTTTTAACTTTTATTTAACATTTATGGAAGGAGTCTCCAGTGTCGGTAAGGGAAAGTCTTCAGGACAGAGATTTCCGGTTTCTCTGAAATGTGACAAACATTGTAATTTTTTTCTCTTATTAACTTCGAGAGAGAGAAAAAAAGAGAAGCAGGTGAAGGAATGACTGTTTATAGCTGCTGTAACATAAGTGAGAACAGGAACACGTTTCGTGGGTGTTACGCAACATTAAATGTAACCATTAAAGGATAAAATCATTCTTTAATAAATAAATTGTTAGTGTTATCAAATTGCTGTAGTAGAAGAGGAAGAAAACACTTCATGACATGCTGTAATAGGAAAAAAATCAACTTTGGTGTGGTAACAGTAACTTGGCTTTATGTCAGCTCACGTCACACCACCCTGTCACTGATTATTTTCCCATAACAGCATGCGCCTGAGTGTTTTATTCCTTATTTCATATATATTTCACTTACAAAATATAATACATGTGCCTGAGAATTGAGGAAAAAAACAAACAGATAGAAAAACAAATGCTAATGTTGCAAAAAATAAAAATAAAAAATGACTGATGCTTAGCACACAGCAGTGAAACTACAACCAGGTCACTTTATTTCTCATGCTTTCTTTCATTGTTTTCACATTTTATTACAAAGTTTTTTTTAAAAAAGGAGAATGGGATACAGTAAGAAATTGCTGTAGTAAGCTCCCGGCGTGGGAGACGCACAGAAAACTGGTCACTGCATTTCAGATGAGAAACGTTTCAGGCCATCAGAAGCAAAATACAGATAAAAAGTGTCGAGATAAATCATACTTTATCATTTATAGCCATTTATTCATCATCGATAAACTTTACATAGAAAATAACCATTTTTTCTTTTTTTTTTTTTATTTCAAAGTGTAAAACAAGATACAGGAGGTTTACAAGCAAAAGACAGACGTCTCGGATAGAAAACTCTCTCAGACGTAGGTCCAGTGTATCCTTGAAGCAAGGTCGGTGATGCAAGTTTAGCATTAAAATGCTCTTTATCCTTTAAATTCATCACACGTAATTAAACCTAATTAAACACATACCCAAACATGCAAACATCGTTCATAATGAATGCAAATTTAGTCAGTCTGTTAGCATTATGCACATGACTTCTCAGGAACTTTGTATTCTTTGTTGAGGCGGTCTTTGTTGTTGATGATGATAGCATTTTTGAGTCAAGGGTTTAAACCCCCAACAGCAAGCTGCTTTAAAAATATCACTCCGTAGCATTGAGAATCGTAACATTCTCCATTTATGGCTCTATTTCTTTGTCTCTCGGGTGCTAAAAGGCCAAACGAGCACTAGTTCCCACACTTAAATGTGTTGGAATAAAAGATTTGCATAAACCTCTGAAGAATGTAAATAGTCCTCGAATGCAAATATTTAAACTAGACATCACCAAAAGACGGCCACGCCCTCGGCCCACGATGGACGCGCGCTCAGATCAGGACATTCACAGCACGTTCGGTCGATCCTTTCTTCATCTTCTGCAGCTCAGCATTACAGAGACATTTAAGGCAAATCAACACGCACGCCAACATGACGTCCTGCTTTCTCGCCACACACCTAGTCTACAGGAAGTGGCAGGTGGAAAGACAGCAGGGGTTACAATTACGTATTACAGCGAAGCAGCGATCTACCACTGCTCTTGGCCAGGAATCAGATCCCACGCCAGCACCGCTCTCTTTAGTAGCATGTGTTCACAGTTCCCTACCCTATGAACCCTTTTCGAATGTGAGCTGCATGACTGCTGAAAATATACATTTCTCATTAAGCAAGATTAACTAGGTAGAGATTTTTTTTATTTTATTTTTTTTTTAATCCCACTCCCACACTTATGTTTGTAGCTGCTTGTGATATTTTCTAATGAATTTAGTTAGCTCTATTTCACAACATATACACAAAGTAATTTAAACTACAACACTAACCAGGATAAAGCCATGACCTTATTTCGTCCCATGAGCTTCATATCAGTCTATACGAAAGGGAAATAAATAAATTCAATCCTGATGAACTATGCGGAGCAAAATTTAAAAAGCTGGTCAGAGTTAGCCTGAATGAACAGTAACAAAACTACAAATTGTGAAATACGTCCACTTTCAACCGGTCATGATGGTGCTGAAAACCTGACCTTTATCACCCTACAATCTCAGAAATAGAAAAGGTACCAAACTGGACTTGGTGGGATGGTACCATCAAGGGGACATGTTTAAAGTGAATGTGAATAATGTATTATTAGTAAAAAAATAAATAAATAAATAAATAAAAAATTTAAGTATATAATTAGACCTTAAGGACCACCTTTAAAGCTTTACTCTGGAAGCTTTTACTGTAAAAGCGAAGGGTACCACCTTAGCGACAAGGAAAAGTAGAGTTGGGTACCGTTATTTCATGTACATTCGTACCGAATATACATGAAAATTAATCAGGACCAGGTTCCCAAAACCATTAGATCTCAGCTGGTAGAGAGAGAGTTTAACGTGATGCTCGCTCTACCAATGCTTTTTTTTGGAAAACCAGCTCAGATCAACAACCCAAACTGGCAAGTTGAAATAGCCCAACATGACCTCATGGGACACATTTTAAGCTGGCTCTACACTGTACGATCTTTGATCCAGTTTTTCTTAGAACGAATAACGTGACCGATTTAGTGCCACCGAGACCAAAGACGGTCAACAACAAAAAGTTCTGGCAGTGCGAGAAATGTTTCACTAATATCTGCTACGATACTCGTCTAAAGGCCACCAATAGGAGGACGGCGTAAGATTACGCAAAGCTCACCGGACTGTGCTGCTTGATCACGTAAGCAAGAAGCACTCGCAGGTCTATCGGTAGAGGATCTTCATCGTATACTCGGACATTGACCGCACACCGTACCACACCGTCGGTTGTAGAATTCAAGATTTTATTGGGATCATCTAGGGTTAGTGTGACAATCTTAAAACGCTGCCAAGATCTCACTGTAAAACTGGCTTTAGTCGAGGCAGACCATCTTACAATTCCATGTTAAAAAGGTAGACATTAGATATGGTTGAATTTGTTGGGTGGGTGGAAGGAGCTTTGCAGTGGGGATTTTAAAAATCAGCTTTGCGTGATGTAATGAGAGAGGAAGCTACCGTAAAAGGATTTAGCCGCCCGAGTGACGCTCAGCCTCACGTCAAATCCCAGCCAACATCTGGCCTGAACGTTGAGGTAGCCAGAATGCAAGACCTCTGCTCAACGAGGCTTAACATTATAATGTGGGGGAAAAAAACACTTTATTGGAATAGCTGATAGCATTTGGCAGTGGTACTCAGCCAGCTGGGAGCAATAAGGGACCAGGCACAAGCCCAAAATATATTTTATTTGAGTCTAGAGATCTGTACTGCTATGGTTTATGCAAATGGACACCAATGAACAAATGTGAAATCACAAACTGGTCAATAACTCCCTCTTAAACCAGCCAGCTGTCATTATTAAAATCCTGATAATCCCAAAACAGAGACGCATCACACACACACACACACACACACACACACACACACACACACACACACACACACACCGTACCCGTCTTCAATTCAACAATTTCCATACAACAGGTACAATACACAATACTTTGTTAAACACACTTTATTCGTTTCAACTTGCATATTATATGAAATTTTATATATATGTATATATAATTTCATTAATTATAGTTGTTTCTGGAAAAATAACCTCAGCACATAAGAAACTAAATAAAGGATATCTTAACATAAGAAATATATACATGTTATAGTATATACTGTATATAATATCTTTTACAAATGCCTTTAGATTCTCTCTTGAAAAAACGCACAGGAAAAAATATAGAAAAATCGTAAATAAATTACAAATGAATGTAAAAAAATACATCCAGTTTAAACCAGCCATAATGACAAACCTCTGGACCCTTACCACCAAAAATAAACTAATCCACTCAAAATGGTGGTCATGAAATGGACTGACACAGTAATATGAGGAACATGGGAAGGATGGTTTGGTAGTTACAGCTTAAGCAGATATCTATCTATCTATCAAGAAATCTTAGGACACTTTCAATCGAGGCAGATTTTATCAACCATCTCCATGGTTGCAAGAGTTTGATTGTGGATCAATGGACTTGGTAATGTCGGCTATTAAAAGGTCATAAAGAGCAAACATCCATTCTCTTAAGACGTTACAGGATCTTTGCGTCTAATATGTAAAATGTCTCAACCTCTGATGAGGATGAAGAATAATGAAGAAGAATCATAACATCTAACTGCTCAACACCCACTTGGATAGAAATTAGATTCACATTCATCATCCCGAACCCAACCTCAACTCTGAAGGACACCAAGCTCAGCAATCCAAGAGCCATGTTTTGAGCTACTGCCAAAGGTTATAGCTGCCCATACATACATTCCCATCATTCCATCCTTCCCAAAGCCACATCATTTATCAAGAGCCTGTCTGCTATATTGAGTCCCGTCCACCTGAGTTCCTCTTACCTTCAAGCACTGCTGGCTCTGTCTTCCTACAGGAGCCCAACACTACCATGATAACAGTCATCTTGCCACCGCCTTTGACTAGACTACTTTCTCCCTCTTTGAACCATATTTATGGCTTTTGAATATGAAAAACACAATCTTCCTGAACAGTTTCACAGCTTTAAAGCATTACCCCATTTGACTTCTCAAAAACTAGGCCCGATACCCATAGTGCGCATTGTGTCCCGACTATGTACTCGTATAAACCACAGAACGAAAAAAAACAAAAAAAAAAAACACAACAAGATTTGTGTTGGCACAAAAATACCCCCATCCCCTTCCCTCCCACACACACACAGTGAGGCTCG
The DNA here is from genome assembly GCA_022985145.1 of Pangasius djambal. Lineage (NCBI taxonomy): Eukaryota > Metazoa > Chordata > Actinopteri > Siluriformes > Pangasiidae > Pangasius > Pangasius djambal. The sequence continues at coordinate 3,345,788 of CM041003.1, forward strand.
ACTAGACAGCTTATAGCAAATTCCCAACCTCTCTGCTTTCCTGAACCTTCCAACAAAATATTTGCTCTCAACATGATTAAATTGAAGCATGAAGTTCTTTTCACAGCATGAAAGAGCAGTGTTGGAACAAGCTCATGCTGCTCAGCCAGGCTACAGAGAACTATACCTTGGTGAGGAACACCCAGATCAAATTAGCATTCAATGCAAAAACATCTGTGCAGCAGGAGGCTGGTTATTTCCCATTGGCTTGGGAGAAAGGAAAAGAATTACCCTTGAATAGAAATAAATATCTATGGAGGAAAAAAAAACAAACATACATAAGTGGTTTTAGTAGTCATAACACCATCTTAACTTTATGTATTAGTAACAACTGGTGGAAAAATTCATTTAAAAAAAAAAAAAAAACATCCCAGAAGACATCTTTTAAGCTTTGTGAACACTTAGTTGGCCAATACTACAGGTTGGAAAGCTTGGCTGGAGTACTGCAGGTTGTAGCCCCCAAGACCCTCCATGAAGGAAATTCCACTGCCGCCTCCCATGACACCCATTGCATGGCCTGGTGGTGGGCTAGATAATGGATCAAAGGTGGCATGTGGGTGAGCAGGGCCTGAAAGCGGTGCCTGGAATGGGCCGGCATGGGTCAGGTGCGGAGCCTCAGTTTCAAAATAAAGAGGCCCCTGGGAGGCAGGGTAGACAAACTCTTTGGCATTGGGTGAGAGCTGGCTGGAGACTGGACCAGCCAGGGAGTGCATGGAGAGAGAGAGGGGCTTGTGCTTCACCAGTCCAGGTGGCGAAATGGAGGACATTGCGGTGGGGGAACGGCTCAGCATTCGCTGCGGAGGCGCAGTGACACTGCCAGATCCACCCACCACCCCGGATCCCATGCATTTCTTCATCTTGGTGGAGCCGAACTTGGTGGCAGCAAAGCTGGCCGTGGTGAAGGTGATTTGTTGTGGAGCAGGACGGGAGCTGGGTTGGGCAGCTGGGTGTGGATAGGGCATCCCTGTACTGGGTGGAGATGGAGAGGAGGTGTTGGAGTGCACAGTGGGATCCGCTGGAGTACTGGAGCTTACATAGCTGAACAGACCTTGACAGAGAGGTGTGGGTGAATTAGAGAGAGATGAAAGCATGACTGGTGATGCCTGGCCACCAATGGGCACAAAGACCTGAGCATCTGGGTTGAAGCCCAAATTCTTCCCATCTTCCAGCTCCATATCTCCTTTACAAAGCCCTCCCAAGCATTCTGATACTTCAGCTTCACCCCCCAAACCTGGAGGATCCTCCATGTAGAGAACTTTCACAGCCCCTTTCTCGCCAATCTGATAGGACACTTCATAAGGGTCGATCCAGATGCTGAGCTCTGGAGGGACATTGGCACGGACTTCTTCCATGTCCAACCCACTCCGTCTGGCTGCCAAGTCCACCACGGGGTCCCCAGGGACTCCGAGATGAAGGCAGCGGAAGGCAGAACCACGTAATGGAGCCTCCGGGTACCAGTGACCTTCAAAACGTGACACCAGGATGCGTTCCAGTTCCTCTCCAAAAAGGTCTGCTCTTCTCCGTGGGAGCTTGTTGTACAAATAGGACACTATGAAGTTCAGTGCAACTTTTACCTCTAAATGCATGGCTGAAGAGAGAATTAAAGGGTCCAGAACACAGTGTCACGTCCTGAATCTCTCCGGCCAGAACAGGCCTACAACAGTTTCCACATCTCTTGTAAAAGATGCAGAGGGGAGTAAAAATCCTTGAAGGTGGTAAAGTGTGTGCAGCTTAAAAACAACTTTTGTTTCAGTGGAGAACGTCCAGATTTGATTGGTCCCATACACAAAGCTCTGACCTGCTACACCACACTGGGCTTACGAAAAAGCCTGGTCGTCTCACAAGACCCACTTTCTCCAATCTGAAAAGGATGCAAGAAAAGAAATTACCATTCAGATACCAAACACTGGGGATAAGAGGATATAAGATTGGGCGGGTGTTTTAGCAGATGCTATGGCTGAGGCAGCAATCTATGCTTATCTCAAATCCCTCATCTAGTCCTGCTGGCAGCAGGTAGAGCACACTGAAAGCAAGATAGAAAAGTACAAGAGTGCAAGACTGAAAGCCAGATAGAAATGAGTGTGTACACTGCTAATACAAACATCTAGAATTGCACATCAAACATATACCTGAAAATCTTTAATCCAGGTAAACGCAGTAAAGTTTTTAAAAAAATTTATTTACACTATTTAAAAAAATTCCCAGTGAAAGAAGGGTACAAATAATGGCCAGGGCTGGGAGAGTTCATTACTGAGACTGTTAGCTAGCTAGAGGCATAGAAGAGTTGGCAAGCTAGTCATGGCTTATCTCGTCAACAATTAAGACAATCTTTCAAAGCTAAACTGAAATTTACCCTTTGACAGAAAGAACTCGGGCAACATGGTGCATAAATAGAACAAATGAACGTAATTAAAATGTCAAACGTGATGCATAATATTCATTTTAATCTCATCTAGAAGTGGCTTTGCACACAGTGATTTCATCACTCTAATTATTTATAGGATTGTATACAGTGGCAACACGTTTATAAAATCTGAAAGTCCAATACAGCCACTGTGCACGATATATTTAATCACTCATTTATGTGCTTTCTCACTATGAATGCCGTCTCAGCCAGTATGGAACGAATGAATCGCACCTGCACAATAATTAAAGATGATTACTCAGTTTCCGGATTTTCATCGTTTTACACTGAATTTAATGTCAAATGTGTTTGAAGGAGATTTACTCGACAATCAGGGCCGAAGCACTACCAGGGTCTGTGCATTAAATTCAGGAAAACAAAAACCTACAGAAAACTATGAAAGAGAAACAAAAAAAGCAAAATAAAAACAGGTTTAAGAAGGGTGGAAGCCACAGACGTGTGTGCAACAGCTTTGAAAGAAGTTATACATTTCGCAAAGCCTACCAGCAAAACCTCCCGCCTCTGAAACTATACAGTTTTGTGTGTTAAGATCAGCAAAAAGATGTTTTGATGACACTGAAAAATGAATAAGCCCTGCTTCCTGAATGAGATGACAGATTTTTCAACAGGGTTATGCAAGTCGAAGACGATCTTAAGCTGACCAGCAACCAAAACACAGGCGGAGCTGGTCAGCCTGGTAGGCCATCTTTACCAGGTACGAGTTCCTGAATGACCTCTATTGACGCTACATAGTAAATAAACTATTTTAAATAAAATAATCAGAACAGTTATGTTGTATGACTGTCTACCAGCTTGGCCAGCTCAGACTGTGTTTTGGCAGCTGGTTATCAGCGAGGCTAGAGGTTGTTTTAGTTTTTTTTTCTTTTCTTTTTGTAAAATACACTAGTAACATTGTTTACAGTTTCAAATGAAATTGTATCACCACATTTTTCTATCTTTTACATTATTAATGAATTTCGCTGGATTTTCCCCCCTTTAAAAAATAAATAAATAAAAGAAAAATCAATACTTGTCGCCTGATCAAGATGGCCGACTCTTGTTGAAACTACGACTCCCAAAACCCCCCGCGCTGTGACGTCATAACCGTGCGTATCCGCCTCCGCTTTATCAAAACAGACTGGGCGAATTCTGCTAACTGATAATGTCCTTAAACTAGCCTGGTTTAAACCGCAGTCTTTAAAAAAAATGCTACAACTGTACGTGTCGTGTTACTATTTCTATAAAAAGACGCATTTTCACTGTTTTATTACCCGAAATAAGCGAAGACAAGGAGAAAATGGAGACTTTGCTAGTGCTAGCAGGCTAATGCCGCAGGTTGATGTGTTGACTAATTGCTTTTAATGCGGTAGATAAAGATGACTATTATTCATATTCCCGGGTGGATTGTTCATTTTTTTTTTTTGGTCCTTGATTTCATTTTAAAAGCACAGAAAACGGCGTGAATTGTGTCTTAACAGTTTAACTCGTCGAATGTAATAAAAACCCAGCCGTCTAATTGACCATAATGTGTCTTTACTTCTGTTAAATCCCCCCGTTTAAGAAGCAGTGCGTCCTGATTACTGTACACGCCGTCGGTCTGTTATGTTTAGTGAAAAACATTAATAAAAGATGGCTTTACTCCCAGACAGTCAGCTCTTATATTCAATGTCACTCAATGTCATGCGATGCAAAAGTGCCCTGCCAAAATCAAGTGACTGAAATATACACAAACACGACCTGTTCATCCACCAATCAATGAATCAAACCCTGCATTTTCCTCATTTCCTAAACTTCATCACCAGCAAACTTCAGCTCCTGAGATATTTAATACCACACATTAGCCTGCACACGTTGCCTCTAATATTAATGCAAAATGCATGCAAACTGTGTGGGAGGCTCGGGGTGTTGCTCAGTGGCCATCAGCAGGTGTTTGGTTTACATTAGCTTTGTTTATCCAGCTGGGAACCACAACACACACACACACACACACACACACACACACACACACACACACACACACACACACACACACACACACACACACACACACACGACTACCAAAATTTTATAATGCAAGCACAAGCAAAACGCCAAGCATTTTAGGTTCCACTGTATGAGCATGATATTCGCACTAAGAGGTGGATTTCAGATACAGGAGATTTTCTAAAAAAATTAAATACATCTCAGATGATCACGAACAATAAACTGGAAAAATCTACAGTCCAGGAAAGGTGCTTCCTAGGAATAAACCTCTGACTACAAAGCAGTACAGAGCATTCTAGCAATCATCATTTAAACAAGAGATCAGAAAAAAAGACATCATCTAGACAATCTCAGGACATTTCTGATTAATCAAAGGCTTGGCACTAAATACAAACCTCTAAAAGACTAAAAATGGACGCCATGGAGCTGAATCCACTCATTTAATATTAAAACCCAGAGATAAAGACACACTCCTTTACACGATAAAGTTCACAAAATCTTCATATAGATCAGCAGACAATAAGGTCACATTCATACATGTATATTCATATATTATAGAGAATAACAGATCTATAGCCTACTCACCAGTGAGTGTTGTTATTAGTGTTATTATGATGATGATGATGATTATTATTATCTCTACATCTCCTGTGACACACGAATTGAAAACACGACGCTGGATATTTGTTTCTCCGACCTTATTAAGCTGATAAGACACTGATGTATATAAAAAAAATTATAAAAGGTGGCATGTGTAAGTGGTTATAAAGCGCGTTTGGACGCCGCACTCGCCCTGTAGCGGCTCAGGGAAAGTTTACTGTTTGTCAACCTCGCGCATTTATACTCAGCACCTTCCGGGACACGCCCACATTCTGTGACGTCAGCAAGCCGGAACTACTTTCCAGCCTTTTATAGTATCATTTCTCACAAACTGTAACATACACAAACTATATAACTGTAAAACTATAATACTAATAACATTATAACTAATACCAAATAACACCAATAACAAATGCAATAAATGAATAAAGAAAAGAAATAAAAGTGAAATAAAAGAACAAAAGTATAAAAATAGGAAAAGAATGGTGTCCATTATTATTATTATTATTATTATTATTATTATTATTATTATTATTATTATTGTTGTTGTTGTTGTTGTTGTTGTTATCATCATCATCATCAATGTTTTTTTCATTTATTATTTATTTATTTATCTGTTAAGCCATGTATTTGTTTTTTATTTTAAACCACTATAATATACAGATAAGCTCTATTAAATAATGTAAATTATTTTTATTGATTATAAGCCAACTGGTTTTGGTTAGTTAGTGGGTGAGGGGTGGGGAAGTAAAACAAAAAAAAAAAGGGAGGATAAAAATAACAAGATTTCTAAGTTACAACAATAATTAAATACTAATAAAAATAATATTAAATATAGTTATTGAGGAGCAAAATGATCTCTGCGTTTATATGTATTAATAATGCTAGATTGTGATTGAAAAGATTTTTTAAATTTGCAGTGAAAATTAATCTTTACATAAAGATTGATAATAGTATTTTTTTTATAAATAAATATTTTTTGTTGAAGTCATCATTCAGCTACTTTCAAGTCCACATGGTTACTAGTTCATCAGTTAAATAGGGCCATCAGTTATTATATTATATTATATTATATTATATTATATTATATTATATTATATTATATTATATTATATTATATTATAGAGTGAATAGTTGCTACTTTTTTTGGCGAGCTGATATTTCTGTATGAGGCTGTGCTGTGGTGTGCAAAGCTAAAAATATGAGCTGTGATAGCAACAGAACTTCTATTGGACAATAAAAAGGACGAGCCAACTTTAATTGGACAAGTGCGAGTCAGAGAATAACTGCACGGAAAAGTGCATTATGGGTAGTGTAGTTTGTGCTAGTAATCTAAACCAGGCTCTTAAGCTTTTTGCAGCCAGGGATCCACAGACAGATTTTTTTTTTTTAATATTTAAATATTAGGCTTATTATTTAAATGTGTCTGCTAATATTCTGGCTATTTATTTTTATTCCTGAACTTTCCACTGAGATTAGGTCCAAGTTGATTATTTAGAAATGATATTTTAAAATTGATCAAGGTTTTGATTAAGTGGCCAGTCAAAAAAAAAAAACTCCACAATAAGGACAGCTTCGATAATGGAAGGTTGTGATTTCCACAGCTTTACCAAAAAGAAGAAAATCACAGACCCCTGAGCTGCTTTGAGAACCGCTGGTCTGAAACACTTTCCTTCATCATCACAAAACGTAACTCATTTACCAGTGTGAAGTTACATCATCTGTCTTTTCACTTCTGTGATGAAATGAATACACTTGTGCTGTGGAGTACAATTTAATCCACACATAGCTGGTTATTCTGGTTTACTGAACATGCTGATGTACTGAACATTACACACCACGTGCAGCATTTCAACAACAACAAGAACAACAACACAACATCAAAACATGCTGATGTACTGAACATTACCCACCACGTGCAGCATTTCAACAACAACTACACAACAACAAAACAACAACATGCTGATGTACTGAACATTACCCACCACATGCAGCATTTCAACAACAACAACAACAACAACAACAACAACAACACAACAACAAGATATAAATGACGTTTAAGCATCCTTCTATTGACATATTGCCTTCTAGGATGGTTTTATGATTATTATATTTATCTGTCATTAATAACACTGAATAATCTTTCAGCTCTGTATTTTCTAGAGGTTAATTCCAGTTGTGAAACTGACATCTCCAGATAATCAGCCTCTTTAACTAGGCCACATTCTGGACTTTCAGGGAAAGAGAGAAAAGAGACTCCCTTTTCCTGGAAAGCTCAGAATACATCTTATTTTAAACAGTGGAATTGTTTGATTTGGATCCATCACAGTAAAGATCAGTAAATACACAGTAAAGTGTAATGTTACGGGTTAATGTAGGCACTGTAGATCACTTCATTTATTACTGCAGGATTGTTAGGAGAGCAGCTGGTGAATGCTGAATACTTGTGAATGTTGATTATTAAGTTTTATTTTGTTGTTATTGCATGAACTGAAAAGAAAACCAAAAACTACAAGAATAATATCTTTTTAAAAATCTACATAAAATCTTTAAAATATATCCCGGTAACTGAGATATTTATTTATTAATTTATTTATTTGTTTGTTTGTTTATGTATATATGTATGTATTTATTTATTTTTGACATTTAACCTCATTTCAGTACATCAGTTTAAGATAATCTTGAGCTAAATATGTAACATAAATAATATACTTAATAATTTAAACATAAATACATATCGTTGTTTGACAAATAATTGAAATATTTTGATCAACTGACAGGATCTAGGGGCTTTAAAAAGTCGCATGAATGACGTAATAATTCAGCGACACTTTTGTTAGTAAACAAAATGGCGTGTTACTGTATGACTGTTAGTCGATTACGGGTAAGTTACCGCTTTAAACGCTATTTAATAATTCCGTCTCACATTTTGACATGAACTAGCAGCGCAAAGCAGCATCGGTGTGAAGAACATCTGCTGTTGGAATTGACTAAAAAGATATTATGGAGTTAGAAAATTACTTTTTTTTCCCTCAGAGACTAGCTGCGCAGTTTCTCGGATTACTCTGTCGTATTCTCTTTCCACCCGTATTCCTGCAAATCCCGTTTTCCGCGCTAGGATTGGCTAGTTGTTTTACCTTTCTACCTACTGATTGGTTAACAGTCCTTACTCTCAAGCAGAGAGCCAATCCCAGCTCAGGAGGCGGGATTTTCAGTCAGTTGCTGATAGCAACAGTCTAGCCGTCATGTCGGTTCCTGAATGTGGCGCAGAACATCTGACTGTTTCTCTGAAACAGATTCAGGGTTCTGTATAAATAATAACCAGTTATTATTACATTCTAACAATCTTTAAATGACTTTGTTGTGAAAGAGTTTTATCTGTTAATTTCATAAGCAGATGTCTGAATAAAATATCGAATGACATTCAAATAGTCGTTTTCCTCTCTCTCTCTCTCTGTCTGTCTCTGTCACTCTCTCTCTCTCTCTCTCTCTGTCTGTCTCTGTCACTCTCTCTCTCTCTCTCTCTCTCTCTCTCTCTCTCTCTCTCTCTCTCTCTCTCTCTCTCTCTCTCTCTCTCTCTCTCTCTCTCTCTCTCTCTCTCTCTCTCTCTCTCTCTCTCTCTCTCTCTCTCATATAATTGTTTTCACATGACACTGATTCTCTTATGCTGTTTATGTGTTCCGTAAAATCATTTCCTGTTTATAGTTTATTGCAGGTAGAGTAAATTGCTCTTACTGACACATTTCTGGAGACTCAGGTTATAAATACGTGTGTGTGTGTGTGTGTGTGTGTATAGCTTGTCCTGGGTGACACAGCCAGGCGGCTTCATGTCTCCTCCGCCCTCGGCTCCAAATCAAAAGTGGCGATGAGCCGATTCGAGCCCAGCTCCTGCGTCGACTACAACACACTGCTGAGCAACATCAGCATGGTCCGGAAGAGGTCCGTAACCCGAGAGTTACAGCAACACTGACCGCACTCACACTTTTTTTTTTTTTTGGTCTCCTATTAAATTATACTCGTAATAGTTCCTGTAATCCTGGAAATCTTGGAAAAATCATGGAAAATTACAATTTCTTAGAAACATTGTTTGGAAGTTTTCATTAGAATCATCACACATTAAAGGTCTCCGTTTTCAGTTTAATATAAAAAAAAAAAGTATTTGGTTTAATCTCTGTTGCTCAGTGTTCCTCTGTCTCTCTGTCTTTCTCTCTGTATCTGTCTCTCACTATATCTGTCTTCATTATCTCTCTCTGTCTATATATCACTCTCTCTGTCTCTCGGTTTCTTTCTCTTTCTCTCTCTCTCGGACTCTTTGTTTCTCTCTCTTTCTCACTCACTGTCCCTGTCTCTCTGAGTCTCTCTCTCTCTCTCTCTCTCTCTCTCTCTCTCTGTGTCTATATCACTCTCTCTGTCTCACTGTATTTCTGTCTCTCTCTTTCTCTCTGTATCTGTCTCTCATTATATCTGTCTGTATATCTCTCTCTGTCTAACTATGTCACTCTCTTTCTCTCTGTGTCTGTATATCATTCTCTCTGTCTCGCTATGTCTCACAATTTCTGTCTCTCTCTCTCTCTCTCTCTCTCTCTCTCTCTCTCTCTCAGACTGAACCGCCCCCTCACTCTGTCGGAGAAGATTGTGTATGGACACCTGGATGACCCTGTGGGTCAGGAGATCGCGAGAGGCCGTACGTACCTGCGTCTGCGTCCGGACCGTGTGGCCATGCAGGACGCCACGGCGCAGATGGCCATGCTGCAGTTCATCAGCAGCGGTCTGCCCAGAGTGGCCGTGCCCTCCACCATCCACTGTGACCACCTGATCGAGGCGCAGGTCGGCGCAGCCCAGGACCTGCAGAGGGCCAAGGTGGGGCGCCGTAGTGTTTACTCCTACAGCACGTTTATTCTGCCTTCACACACCAGTTATTACTTTTTTTCCCTGTATGTCACTCAAATAGCTGAGTTCCTTGCTGGTTCCCTAGTTACTGTATAAAATGCACACAAGTCAGATTTCTCTTGCTAAAGATTAACCTTCTGGAGGAAAATTGCTCACAGGTGCCAGAAAGAGCTTTTGCTCCAGCGACTTGCAGAAGTATTCACCCCCTTGAACTCTGTGACTCCTGAGAGCAACTGGTTGCACACTTGAATGCAATCACGACCTTTTTTTTTTTTTTTTTTTAAATCAGTTTTTATTTGTAAATAATTTCCTAAACAATA
>CM041003.1:3356123-3367003 GCA_022985145.1 Pangasius djambal
GCACGCTAGCGTAACTTGTTCCCTTTACAGCCTGTTAATCAAACTCACCCAGGATCCCTGCAGAGTTGATTTTCTATTTCAGAAAAATGTATTATTTTTATTTTTCTGTTTATTTTATTTGTCGTCTTTTCCCTTTTTTTTTGTTTATGTCCTGATGCATTTAAGGCTATAAATTATAGAAGATGAAAGAGTTTGACACACACGAGCTCAACTTCCCCGTCGTCTTGTCCGGGAATCAGCACATGAGCGATATATCGGCTGACTGCTATAAAATGAGCTGATCTTAATGTTTTGCAAGTTTCACATTAACGGCGTCGCTGATGAACCATTTTGTGATGTTATAGCGAAGTGCGTGGCATTATGAGCTCAGATACAGCGTCACACACTCTACACACTGCTGTGTGTGTGTGTGTGTATTCATCATGCGCCGAGATGCGAGTCAATCGGCGCACGCAGCACTGCGTCATGACCGTTTCAGCTGGCTGGACAGGCTCAGTGACGAGGCTCTGAGCTCACATGGTTTCAGTAAAGGGTTATTACACTAACAGCTCAGGTGCCGTATATTCCCATCACGTGTCAGGTAGACCTTACACCACATGACCGCCATTTCCACACTTCACAGCGAGCCGACGATCATTTCCAGTTTATTTTCATTTGTCTAACATTCAGCTCACACTCCATGTTCACTTTTTTTTATATATATATATATATATATGTTGTAGGCTCAGATCTCAGGTATTAATATTTCATCATATTTATTTTCACATGATGCCACAGCGCTGTAGAATTCTCAACTCTGATTGGTCAGAAGGTGTTGATTAGTTTTCTGCAACGGCCGCTCTGACAGTAGTGCAGGTTTATATTGCACATGAATGGCTAATCGGGTGAAGTTTTCTATAAGGAGACGTGGAAGGAGTCTCCAGTGCTGGAGATAAAGCTGTAACTTTAAGGATTCCGACACGGAAAACCCGACAGACGGAGGAATTTAGCTTTGCGGTTTCGAGAGAGAGAAAAAAGAGCGATGCTAAATGAAAACAGGGACTAACTTATTTCATGGACGTTCTATAACTTGAAATGTAACTATAAGCGGATTAAAAAAAAAAAAAGTATGACGTGTTTTCCTTTAATAAATATTGGCAAATTGCAGCGGCGTAAGAGGAGTAAAACACGAGGGTGGTAACAGGTGGTGACTGTTGTTGATTATTTTCCTATAACAGCATGACCCCTAAGTGTTTTCTTCCTTATGTCGCTGTTGTTTGGAATTCGGTTTCATTTGATAACAATATAATTTTTTAAAATGGAAAATAAACCCTGCAAGGCTGTTAATAATAACACAGTTACAAAATTAGGAACTGATCACACATCTTTTAGTTATAATAATAATAATAATGTGATATTCCTATAATAGAATAAGAAAAAAATGACAAACCCTGCCACTGCTGATGTTTTAAAACTGCGGATCATGTGATCATGTGCGTGATCGGGATGTCTGATGAGTGACTGGAGTTTTTGGTGCGTTTGAATTTCAGATGCTGTAACTGGTCCACGCTTAAATCAGGGTCATGGAGTGCGTTAAGGCTTCAGCTGGTGAAACTGAAGCGGTTCAGGAGTCTCGGAGGGAATATTCAGTGTTTTTAAAGAGGAGGGAGAAGTGGAGCTTTAACTCCACTGATGCAATGAGATGTAAGACCTGCTCGGGAAAAAAAACCCCCAATAAAGTGCAGAGAAGTAAAGTTAACGATACAGAGATACTGCAGACACGAGGAGAAAGAGAAATGCCATGAGGAAACAGGACGAGGTGGGATTAATGACCAGAGTTTACTGCTCACGTCGCACAGACTCTTAACTGTAAAGGAACAGAGAGGAAAAAGAAACAGACAGACAGACTCAGAGGAGAGAAATGTATTCATTTCATTTAGTTTCATTTGCAGAGCCACTCTCAAAGCCAGCAGTAGGAGCACAGAACTGAAGAGGTTCAAAGATAATCACATACGTAATACAGACATCTAAAGACACGTGTTGCAGGACACACACTCGGCTGATAAAATGAGAATGTTCCGGAAAGACCGAGGAAAAACAGTTCAGTGTGTGAATGTCTGTTTGTTAACTTGTCATTCATTAATAAATAAAACACACACACACAGATACAGATACAGTAGATAGAGATTAGGTTGAAAAGCCATTCTGGAGGCCATTTTGTTTAGCGCTTTGCGGTAGAGATGGCTCCTTATTTAGACCATGGGTTAAAAGTTAAATCTTTTCTTTCTGGATGGCAGGAAGTGAATCAGGAAGTCTACAACTTTCTGGCTACAGCTGCAGCCAAGTACGGTGTCGGCTTCTGGAAACCCGGATCAGGAATCATTCATCAGGTACACAGACCTTTAACTCGAGCTCATGCACTCGGACCTGTTTAACTACATGTTCCGATTCAGATAGACAGACACACACACACACACACTCTCTCTCTCTCACACGCACACACACACACACACACACACGTCACGTCAGACACGGTAGTTGTCTAATGATCAATTCTTTTAAGTTGTAAGCAATCCAAGAAAGACAGATATTTTATTTCATATGTTATTATTTTATTATATTTCATGTGAAAAGCATGTAGTGGTTGGGTTTAATGAGCTCATCTGATTGGTTCCTAGATTATTCTGGAAAACTATGCATACCCAGGAGTGATGCTGATTGGCACAGACTCTCACACACCCAACGGAGGCGGGCTCGGGGGCATCTGCATCGGAGTGGGCGGAGCCGAGGCCGTGGATGTCATGGCGGGGATTCCGTGGGAGTTAAAGTGCCCCACCGTGAGTTCAGGGAAAACAGCCTAGACCTACAGCTCTTTCTCTGCTTTTCTTTATCTGTCTCGCTTTCTTCGCTCTTTCTTATTTTCTTTCTGTCTCTCGGCTAATCTCTCTCTCATTTTCTTTTTTCCTTTCTCTTTGTCTTGCTCTCTTTCTCTCATTTTCTTATTTCCCCTCTTTCTCTCACTTTCTTTCTTTCTCTCTCTTGTTTCTTTTTTTTTTCTTTTCCTTTCCTTTTCCTCTCACACTCTTGTTCTCTCCCTATCTCTCTCCTTTCCTTTTAGCAATGGAATTGATTCATTTTCTTTCTCGTCCTGCCTCTTTTAATTATTGTATTTTAATTATTGTTACAATGCAAGAATCAGTAGTTTGACTTTTTCAGTGACATTTGATTAACCCAATATTTTTTTTTTATTCAAAATTCTTTCAGTCTCTCTCTCTCCCTCTCTCAAATACTTTATCATTTCCTTTCTTGTTCTCTCTCTCTCTCTCTCTCTCTCTCTCTCTCTCTCTCTCTCTCTCTTTGCGGTGTAGGTGATTGGGGTGAAGTTGACTGGCGCTCTCTCTGGCTGGACGTCTCCTAAAGACGTCATTCTGAAAGTAGCAAGTATTCTGACTGTAAAAGGAGGCACAGGCGCTATAGTGGAGTATCACGGACCGGGAGTTGACTCCATCTCCTGTACAGGTACACACACACACACACACACACACACACACACACACACAGACGACACACACATTTACTTATTTTACAAAGTATCTTAGAATGCATTCTGTTTCTTGTATTTGCCCTTCAGTTTATCAATAAATCTGTTGGTTTTAATTTTCCTCTTTGATTACTATAAAATATAATAAATCTGTGTGTGTGTGTGTGTGTGTGTGTGTGTGTGTGTGTGTGTGTATGTGTCAGGCATGGCCACCATCTGTAACATGGGTGCTGAGATCGGAGCCACTACATCTGTGTTCCCCTACAACCACCGCATGAGGACCTACCTGGAGAAAACGGGGCGTAAAGGTACACACACTCCTCATTATGGCTAGAACAGGGAACCGGATGTTCTGTTTTTTTGTTGTTTAATATTTTATCCACGCTAATCTACGACACAGTCCTCTCAACCTCTCAGATGATTTCACACACACACTTTCTCACTCGGACTCTTTCAGAGATTGCTGAGCTGGCGGATGAGTATGAAGAGTGTTTAGTTCCTGATCCTGACTGCCATTACGATCAGCTCATCGAGATCAACCTGAGTGAGGTGAAGCAGTGTATAATGTGACGGGACCCTGCCTTATGGCACTGTCAGAGCTTATTAAACACACACACACACACACACACACACACACACACACACACACACACACACATGACTGTAGTGAATAAAACACCTCTGTGTGTCTCTTCTGTGGTCAGCTGAAGCCGCATATTAACGGGCCGTTCACTCCTGACCTGGCACACCCGGTGTCTGAGATCGGAGCTGCAGCTCAGAAGAACGGCTGGCCACTCCAGGTAAAAGTGGGTGAGTCCGAGATCATACGTACTCTCGCACACACACACACACACACACACACACACACACATACACACGCGCATTCTCACGCCTTCTCATACACGCTCTCACAAACGCGCTCTCATGCACTACTACTACTACTAAGACTCTTGATTATCACTGTAGTAGATAAATAAAGGTGAAGCAGGAAAATAATCATTAGATTAGTTTTCTTGATTAATAAAATAAAGCTAGTTTATAAATTCATAAATTAAAAAAAAAATTAAGCCATAACGGTAGCCATAGTAACCTTTGGTAATTAACATATATTATGACAGCACATGATTGCATGTGGTGGGGGACAGGGACCATGCTCGTCGTCTGGCGCTCTTTGATGATGTCATCCTGCTGCAGTCTCTCAAGAACATCCGCATAACGCACACACTGATCGACGCGTTCTGTGGTGCTGATGTAGGTCTGATTGGGAGCTGCACTAACTCCAGCTATGAGGACATGGGCCGCGCCGCCTCTCTGGCTAAGCAGGCGCTGGATCACGGCCTGAAGAGTAAATCCCAGTTCACCATCACGCCGGGGTCGGAGCAGATCAGAGCCACCATCGAGAGAGACGGATATGTACATAGCTTTATGTGTATATATACAGTCACTCTTTAAAAATACATCATTTTTCATAAGGGTTTTTTAAAATTTTCATAGTATAAATTTAAGATACAAGGTTAGATTACTCTTATCTTTTCAGTGTGAGAGAAAGCTAGTTAAGCTCAAAGATGTTTTTATGCCTTTTTTGGGTGCCAATAATTCTGAGAGCTGCCTGCACAGCCTATATTTGTGTGTGTGTGACCCATGCAGGCTCAGCTCCTGAGGGACGTGGGGGGTGTGGTTCTGGCTAACGCGTGCGGGCCGTGTATTGGGCAGTGGGACCGGTAAGAGAGTTAATAACTCGGTTATTAAAAATGGGAAAAATGGTTAAAGAAGCAGTTCTGTGAAAATGTTTTTCTCTGACAACAGATGAGCCTTCTGTAGATTTCGATTTCATTTTTCACAGGACTGCTTCTTTAAAATCATGTTTGATCTGTGGTCTACATGGACTAACGTGTGTGTTTATGTTTCGTGTGTGTGTGTGTGTGTCTGTCTGTGTATATCAGGCGTGACGTGAAGAAAGGTGAGAAGAACACCATTGTTACGTCCTTCAACAGAAATTTCACGGCTAGAAACGACGCAAATCCGGCCACACACACCTTCATCACGTCACCGGAGGTACTCCCATGCAAAACGCGCACACACACACACACACACACACACACACACACAAATGACGCACATAAATACATTAGCACAGCTTTGACTTTACTTGAGGTGTGTTCCCACACCTGGAACACAGACATACACCTGCTTTCATTGCATGAGGATCTCGTCTCTTACACACACACACACACACACTATCCTGTTTAGTTAGGAAAGCTAACTCGTTTAATCAGCTGTTTCATCAGGCTTCAGTATTATAAGCAATTAACAATATTTTTTGGAAGAACAACGACATGGCAACAGCACGTCCACCCCGTGTTCACACACTTCTCTTGAATATCTATAACAACACACCCTTCTTCCCCTCCTCTCTCTCTCTCTCTCTCTCTCTCTCTCTCTCTCTCTCTCTCTCTCAGATTGTCACAGCTCTGTCCATAGCCGGCACTCTAAACTTCGACCCTGAGACAGACTTCCTAACTGCTGCTAATGGAGAGAAGTTTAAGCTGGTGCCCCCTAAAGGAGACGAGCTGCCAGTGCGAGACTTTGACCCAGGCGAGGACACCTACCAGCACCCGCCCACAGACGGACACAGCGTCCAGGTGGACGTGAACCCGCAGAGCAACAGACTGCAGCTGCTCGAACCCTTCCAGAAATGGGATGGGAAAGACCTGGAGGACATGCGGGTGCTGATTAAGGTGAGAGAGAGAGAGACTCAGAAAGAGAAAGCAAATCAGCGAGAGACTCCGAGAGCGAGAGTCTCAGAGAGAGAGAGAGAGAGAGAGAGAGAGAGAGAGAGAGAGAGAGAAGGGCAAAGAGAAACAGGGAGAGACACAGAGACAGGTAGAGAGACAAAAAAGACACAGAGAGACAGTGACACTCCAAGAGAGACAAAGAAAGAGACAAAGACAAAAAGTGCATATTGACAGGATCTGAAATCTCTTGTACACTTTTCTGGTCACAAGCTTCAGGATCTTGAAGTTTGAACGCTGACTGACTCTCCACACTTCCGTGAACACACACTTCTGTGCGTCAGTTTCCACCCGGAAAACAGACATTTGAACACGATTGTGACACGATTAACTTTTTGGAGCAAGATATAGAAGAGAATTACTGGGGTAGAAAAATAAGCCAAGGTTCTTTTTGCATTGAAAGAGTTGCAGATCGTTCAGACCTAAAGGAAAAGCTGCTGCGTGCTGCTTCAGTCTGGAATTCTTTGTTAACTTTTTATTCAAATGAATCAAGTCTATGACAATGTAGCTATCAGGTTCATTTCTCACACACACCTTCTCTCTCTCTCTCTCTCTCTCTCTCTCTCTCTCTCTCTCTCTCTCTGTCTGTTTCCAGGTGAAGGGTAAATGTACTACCGACCACATCAGCGCCGCTGGTCCGTGGCTGAAGTTCCGCGGTCACCTCGACAACATCTCCAACAACCTCCTGATCGGAGCGGTGAACATCGAGAACAACGCGGTCAATAAGATCAAAAACCAGCTGAGTGGAGAGTACGGGGGCGTGCCGGACGTCGCCCGCTTCTACAAGGTCCACATTTCCATCTTACCACATCACCTGGGTGGTGTTGTTGTTGTTGTTGTTGTTATTGTTATTATTATTATTATTATTATTATTATTATTATTAGTGAGCTAATATTCAGTATTCATGCTAATAAAGCTAATAGGATCGGCTGCATCTGCCCTGGTCAGTTCATTCACACTGTGTGTGTGTGTGTGTGTGTGTGTGCGTGCGTGCGTGCAGGCGAACGGTGTGCAGTGGGTGGTTGTGGGAGATGAGAATTACGGCGAAGGCTCCAGCAGAGAGCATGCGGCTCTGCAACCCCGACACCTCGGAGGAAGAGCCATCATCGTCAAGAGCTTCGCCAGGATCTACGGTGTGTGTGTGTGTGTGTGTGTGTGTGTGTGTGTGTGTGTGTGTGTGTGTGTGTACATACATTATCATTTCTATATAAAAAAAAGTCCACTTGTATAGCGGACGCTTCACATGATCTAAGACTAATAATGAACAGATTAAATCCGTGTTGTTATCGTTGATATGGTGAAGTTTTCAGGAAGGAGATGTTTATTCATGTTAATTTACGGAAGGAGTCTTAAGTGTCAACTTTTTCGCAGGCATTCCACAGCATTAAAAGTCACTATAAAAATGGATAGAAATGAAGACATATTGTTCTTTAATAAATAAAATGATTGTATTTCAGCCCAAATTGCAGTGCCGACAGTAACTGGGCTTCATCGCACCACCCCGTCATTGATCAGTTTCCTATAACAGCATGACACGGAGTGATTTATCCCGTATTTGTCAGGGCCACCAGATTAGCAGCTCCGAGGAAATGAAATCTTGCCGCTTTGTCTCTCACTCGTGTGAACATGCGGTTACACAGATACGCTTTTTAAACACAGTCCATGTTCATCGTCCATCACAGATGATTGCACTTCCCCTGATTAGACTGCTGATGTAATGCCAAGAAATAATTCTTTTATTTAACAGCTCTCTCTCTCTCTCTCTCTCTCTCTCTCTCTCTCTCTCTCTCTCTCTCTCTCTCTCTCTCTCTGCAGAGACTAATCTGAAGAAGCAGGGCTTATTGCCCCTGACGTTCTCAGACCCTCGGGACTATGACAAGATCTGCCCTGATGATAAGATCTCCATCATCGGACTGCAGTCTTTCGCCCCTGGCAAGGTCCGTCACCTCCTTCCCATGTGCACTTCCTCTCCACATCTGCTTCTCTCTGGCTGTGTAGCAGCTGTTACAGATGTTCTGAGTGTGAGGGGTGTGAGGGGTGTGTTTGGGGGATGATGTGAAATGATGTGAAATGTGAAATGCCACACTGTGAGCGTGTGTGTGTCTGTGTAACAGGTTACGGTAAAGATCTGTTATGGCAGTCTATTTTTACTGAATGAAAAATTGCCTGTTAAAAACGATGCATCAATACATGATTTTTGGTTTCACAATTTTCTTTTAAAAATATATTAAAGTATGCAGATGAGGTGCTGAATTAGTACGTAAGTGTTTTGTGACAGCGCAGTAAACTGTCAGACCTTTAAATAACTGTTCTGTAGTATATTAGGTCAAAAGAATAGGATTTATATATATTTATAGATTTATATAATTAGTTAAACACACTATATCTATAACAAGTGCACATTTTGCACATTTTTGTTTTATGCATAAAATGTCACTTAAAACTCCTCAGCATTTTAATAAAATGTTGTCTCTCTCTCCCTCTGTCTGTCTGTCTGTCTCTCTCTCTCTCTCTCTCTCTCTCTCTGTCTCTCTCTCCCTCCCTCTCTCTGTTTCTGTCTGTCTCTCTGTCTCTCTCTCTCCCTCCCTCTCTCTGTTTCTGTCTGTCTCTCTGTCTCTCTCTCTCTCTCTCTCTCTCTGTGTAGCCTCTGACCGCCGTGTTGAAGCACTCGGACGGCAGTTTGGAGAACGTCCAGCTGAACCACACCTTCAACGAGACGCAGATCGAGTGGTTCCAGGCCGGCTCCGCCCTTAACAGGATGAAGGTGCTCCAGCGCTGAATGGGAGGCGGAGTCTCCAAACGGGGGGTGGGTCAAAGGGCCAGGTCTTATAGGCATATTTTGTCCAAATCTACATGATTTCCCTCTTAATCCAAACACCTGACTCAGCCAGGGTGTGCTTGGTGTCCAAGGTTTGCGTCGCACAATGCTAAACTAGTGGCCATTAGCTTCTATTACTTCTTAGCTACACGAGGCATGTTTTGGCTGAACTTTCACTTTAATAATGTGGAGGAGTTTAAAGGGAAGAAAGATTTTAAGCACACCAGTAGATGGTACACACACACACGCATATAGCACGTTGCTGTACAATTGATCGCGCATACGGGACACACACAGTCATCAGAAAATTATCATAACATGATCTCCAAGTAGAAAAACAAGTAAGCACACACACACACACACACACACACAAACATTGCATTAACATTTTGCATATTGTACCTCATCCAAACCCTGTGTCCAGCACTCCATAGTGAAAACACTGTCACCATTGTGTTACTGTAGCCAGTGTGTTGCCACACACACACACACACACACACACACACACAGTCTCTCTCTCTCTCCCTTGTTTACAGCTGAAACTTTCCTTTCACTCTTTTTACCCAGGGATCAGTTTCATCGGCATCTGCTCTACTCATGGCTCTGGCTTCACGGGAAAGATTCCGTGGGTTCAGATCCCAACGCTGTCGTTTCCCTTTTTCCCCCCGACGGAGTTCTGGAGCTGTTTAGTAAACCGTTATGTAATGAGAGTTTGCAAATACACGCTGTACAAAAAATAGCATAAACACTCGTTCCCTCATCGTCCCCTCTTTTTTCACTCTTTATTAAGATTATATAAGACAAAAAAATTCATAAATTAATAAGACCAAAAAATATCAGGTTGTTGAAGAAACCACGAAGCGTAAACTCTTCTGTCCTGTACACTGCTACAAAGCGCTGACACTGGAGACTCCTTCCAGTCGTAGAGCGTCCGCTTTACTAGTCCCTGTGTACGTTGTTGCTATAGAAACGATCATGTATTAGAATGAGCGCATTAATATGAACCTGTGATTTGATAAGGTTCTGCCTCATTTACAAGTTGTTGTGTTTTTTTTTTTTTGTTTTTGTTTTTTTTTACCTTTATCAGAAGCCAGATCCCACTCTTTGGTCAGGTAGATCACTCCATAAACCCGATAATAACGTAACGAGGCGCTTGTTTCTGAGGCGCTTTTGGTTTGTGTGGATGAACTGTTCAGAGCAGGAGTTCGATGATAAATGCTGATCGTGTCCTGTAGCCTGCATTATCACCTGGCAGCTATCGTGTTTCCTCTCCTTCTACTGCTGTGTGAACACTCCTGGAGTCAGAGATGCTCTTCAGAAAGCAGTGCGCGTGTGTGCGCGTGTGTGCGCGTGTGTGCGCGTGTGTGCGCGTGTGTGCGCGTGTGTATATATGTGTGTGTGTGTGTGTGTGTGTGTGTGTGTGTGTGTGTGTGTGTGGAGTCTTGCCTTCCTAAAGCTTCGATCATGTCAATAACTCACTGTGTGACTCATTTCCTGGCCTTGTGGAAAAACTCAATACATAATAGTGGTTTGAGAGCTGTGTTTGAACACACACACACACACACACACACAAATGAGGATTTTCCATTAACATAATTATGAATACATCTAATGAATGCACATGTGTACAACTAAATGTACTTTTTTTTTTTTTTTTTTTTTTTAAATAAATGCTGTAGTGTTGTTTTTTTTTTGTTGTTGTTTTTTTTTTTAAAAAGCAGACAGATTTTGACCGACCAAATGTCCCCA